>OX376309.1:3262924-4462924 GCA_947369205.1 Cantharis rufa | reverse complement strand
ACTTTTTTGCCTATTTTATCAAGAATATATGTATTTATTCATATATACACTTCAAGTTAACTACTAACTTGTTAATATTCTTAATTACAGAACATTTCTCTTAACCCTATATTTTTGGTGTGTAGCTAACTTCTCACTTGTTCTGAATATTTGTATAATTTAAGTAAGCAAAAAACAGTTTTTTCATAACAGCTAAGTGCATGATTCTGTATGCACGGTATGTTAGACACATTACTCACTCTATTCAGATATACCTGTCCTACTTTGCTACAAGTTTTGGTGTCTAGAACATTTATTCTAGCAGATTTGTAGCAATTCAAAAGTGGTTTTACGTAAATTGCGGTATACAATGCACTTACAAACGTAGAATAGATATTTTTATCAAAACTTAATAATCCCATAAAAATGTTCTAAATTTCTGAATATTACAAAAGTATCAATTCTTTTTTAATGTATTAACCAAAAAATTCTTATTTTTATCTAATAAGTAAAAAACAAAACTGAAACAGTTAGCCAAAAAATCAAATCTACTATAAAGTCGTGTCACGCCTCAGAATATAATCAATGATGAGAGGCATCAGTTCAATATGACGGGTAGCTGTTCATAGTATAAAAATGTAAAATTTTTGTCTAAATAAATATCTTTTTACGATATTTGGAAATATAAGTTTATTTAGATATTAGTAAATTGGTTCTTAATAAAATAAAAAAAAAATTCAAAATTTATAAAAATTTCTTTGCTTATATTTTTTTAAATTAGACAATACAAAATGTGATATAAATAAATAGACTATAAAAGTAATAACAATACTGAATTATAAAACTAAGTAAAGATAACATAATAATATCTATCGGTCAATAATAACTAATAACTTAATACTATAATACAATTTCGATTATCCGAAATATAGACGTTATTAACTATAATATGCGTTAGCTAAATTTCTTACTTAAACGCAGTTTGAGAGCGCAGCTTTCAAAAATATAATATTATTTTAATATTTTATTTTTAACTTTCTGCTTGTCATTTCCTCCGTAACACACCTTCGATTAATTCATTTTAAGTTAGCAAATATTAAAAAATGGATAGTTAAGGGAGAGTAAAATCGAATAGTAGCAATTGAGAGTGTGACTGCACCACTGTCTTCTAAGTTAACCTTGAATGGAGTCCTTAAAAAGGGTTCTTTAAATGTAACCTTCAGAATGACCTTGGAAATTACCTTGAGGTGGTTTTGGAAATGGCCTTGAGTGATTTTGGAAATGATCTTGGGTACGACTTTTAGTGTGACCTTGAGAAAGACTAAGTGAAGTAAAAATTGAGTGGAGGTACTTTTAATCTACCTCTATTATGAGAATCCTAAAGCTTCCGGTGCTCTATTTTTAGCCCATTTGTCGCATGATCTAACCCGTTTGTTTCATTCATTGAAGTGCAGTCGGAACATTATTGCTAAAAAGCTTTTATCTCTAATAAGCTTCCTCAGTTCAGCTGTAATTAAAACTTTCTGGAATTATAGATAAGCCAATTTGCAAATCTAATCTACACCATCAAGCTCTGAGACAACTGGCTATAAGTTGATGAAGCTTCGAGGAAGTGATGAATTATTCTGTAATAGCCACAAGGTAATAATTTTATTCTTGGGGATAAAACTACATGATTACAATTTTCAGCAGAGGGAAAAATATTCGAAGATTGAGAATAGATTGCCATCTCATGTAAGCCATTTTATCAGCTGGTTCAGCTTCAAATTTTTTTAAATTTATTTTTAATCTTAACCTTTTATAAATTAGCCAGGCTTATTTATAGGGCAATAGAGAACCAATTCTTAAATTCACAACGTGTTGATACACACTAAAAGACAAGCTAAAATATTCTTGAGAAATACCAAGCACTGCTGTGATTCAGCTTCAAATTAACGTTTATATTAATGTAAATAGTTGTTGAATCAAAATATTCCTGAGTAAAAGGTTTATTTAGCCGGAGCAGGACTTTTGGGCACCGCCGTTTAGTCGCCAGCGTTTGAGCATCGGCGATTTAGGCTTTGGACTTTTGGGCAGTAAGACAATTTGGCGCGCAAGCTATAAATTAAAGTGTAACAAGCTTTACCCCTCGGCAGATCAATCATTGTGTTTAAAACAGAAAATATGTTATTAAATTTCAAATCAGAAATCTTACCCTTGACTCTTCTCTCCTCCACGTCATTATTTTCATCTTTATCTTCCAATCTAATTTGACTCTCCTCTTCCAAATTATTCAAACCTTTGATATTTTTTATTCCAAGCAATCTCGACTTTTCAAATCAGTTAATTTACCATTCTTTGGACCAATTGATTTAATTTTCTCAAAATTTTTATTTTCTAATTCAAAATTTTAAATAAATTAAATTTTCATCTTGTAAATCCAAGTTAAATAAATCCAAAATAAATCCAAAATCTATTTTTTAAATTTAAATTTTCAACCTCATTTTCCAAATTTTCTGTCAAAACTAAACTTTCTTTTCTTTTCTTAATTCTGGCTTTAATTGCATTTATTATATTAATGTATTTCTGTCTAATCTTTCCAAATTTATTTTGCGATATTTGTTATGTATCTCTTGCGAATCTTTTAGATTTTCTTTCTTCTCGTTTCTTAGATCTTCTTCATCTTGCAGGTTTTCCTCATCTTCCTTTTGCAAAATTTCCCATATTCTTGCTCTATCTTGCAACTCCTCCCAGAACGCAACGTACATTTCATTTGAATTATTTTCCGGAACCATTTTTACTTTTATTATTTTCAAAATAATCGATCTTTTAATTATAAATAAAAATACTTGAAAAAAATTTCCACAAATGTACCAATTTTGAGCCAACGATCCTCTCAATCTCAAAGTCAACGGTGAGTTCTAAAAAAATAAAACCCCACGCTTTGAGATGCCAATATAGATAAATTTTCAAAGGTGCGAATATCAAAAATCTAGTAAAATTTCAAAATATCCAAATCCACAAATTAAATTGTTTAATTTAATTTAAATTTAATTTAAATTTAATTTAATTTAATTTAATTTAATTTAATTTAATTAAATAAAATTTAATGGTTTTAAAATTTTAAATTAAAACTGGAAAATCAAATTAAAAGATAGCTCGCGTCACCTGTGATGATATAGGTTGTAACTTGACAAGTCCTACAGATTTTAAATTTTTAATTTCATCGACTTCTTTATGTCACTATGTGACTTTATGTGACTCAAATTTCTTGATACGAATCGTTTGTCCCAGAGAATACTCCAATTTATGTCCAATCCAAAATATCCAAAGTTTGCCCAAAATTTAAGACAATTTCCAAATATTAAACAATAAAATAAACTTATGTAGTATCAAACGTTATTTGCAAAATAATTTAAATCTCAAAACCAAATATCTCAAAATTATACGGGAGACAACTTTCTCCTTAACCGCTGCGGGCGGCCATCTTGGCAAAAAGCCCCTATCAAACTTGTCAGTCGTGCCAACTTAACGATTGGCATTAAAACTCAAAAAGTCCAAAATTTCATTCGGTAACACGACAGTATATTGTAGTTTATTTTTTGTGAAAGCTTTTAGATTTTTTAACGAATTTTAACTACTACATAAGACTTACACCACGAATCTATTGATTATAATTTAAACTATAACAAAAAGCTTACCAAAATTATATTATAAAATAAATTTAATTGGAATCAATTAAAATTCTTGTTATAGGCATATAAAAAAATTATAACTAAACAATTGGAAAATAGAACATCTGCACATTTTAGATTTCGTGCTTAATTTTTCACTTGTCGGGCTCAGGTGTTAAAAAAGAACGATTGTAGTAATTTATGATAAAATCTTTTGGAAAAACTCTGAGTAATCTGTGGAATCAATGAAAGCAATGAACGAACACATGCTGTACGCTATATTTGTCTAAAAATTTCAAAGAAAAATTTAAATTAATTTTTTAACTAAATTGCCAGTAAAGTGAAACCTTGACTACACATAATGCAACAATAGAAATGCACTGCATTGCTTATTAAATTGTGCACTATAATAATACAAATATCGAGCTTTCTAGGTACCTAATAATTTTTTTTTATTTTACAACAATAAGTAACTTTTAGAATAACAAAATAAAAAGTAATTTGAAAATAATACTGTTATATTGTATAGGTTGATACTAATGATACATTTTATGTGATAGAAATGCAACTACAATATCAAATATTCATATATAAGGTATTATGAATAAATGTAATTCTATGAAATACAAATTATATCCAACTATTAGTTATACATCGTAACAGATGGATGTAAGTTACTATACAAACTATTTTCAAAGTTGAACAAATTTATCTTCCCATGCAGCAGTAGGTTAGCTTAGCGAAAAAACAATTTGGATATTTAGCTGTATTAGGACTAAATACCTAATATATAATCTATGAAAATAAACAAAAAAAGGATCCACATACGAACTTCTTTTAGTAAATTCGAAAAGATTTTTTTTAATCATTTACATAAAACCAATATGGCATATAAAAATGCTAAAATAATGAAAACTTGACAAAAACTCCAGAAGCAAAGAAATCAAAAAATTTTCCGGTGAAATCAGAATATTACCAACGTCACATAATAGTTATACCGTACCCACACAAATTTTGAAATAGTGTCTCAAAATGTTTCTTCATATTTCTCAAAATATGAGAAATATGAGGAAAACGTTGTGAGTGAATGACGGAAACTATTGTAGCTTCATATAGTTTATAGTAAACTAAATGTTTTCCGCACTGCTCAATAGGGTTTTTATTTTTACATGCATACGGAATGTATAGAGGTATTAAATGTCGATGAACCCAAGTACTTACTTTTGTCATTTACGTCATATATTTTCTTCTAATTTTTCCTATCAAGTATTTCTACCACGAGAATAATGAGACAAACTGAAAGACTTTTATTTAATTACCGTAAACTTGAAAACTTTAATAGAACAGGAAATAAATGTGAGAAACTCAAAGTTAGTGAGTAGTAAAATTAAATTAAATCGGTACAAATAATTTTCTAAGCAACTGTCCTATCGTTGAAAATTTTTGGGTTTTCTGATTTATATTCGCATAATTTTAAAATTATTTTAATTTCATAACTTACATTATTAGATCAAAACTATTTAATTGAATGAATACAGTTTGTTACACTTGGATTAGACTTTGGAATTCTCGTCATATTAATTTGGTAGTTATACTATTCCAAAAATATTTTGAGGATAGAATTTTGCCGAAAGATTGTCAAACAATTAAGAAATAAATTAACACGTTTCGAATCAAAATACTCCAATATTATAAAGAGGGCTACAATAATACAGATAACAATTTTTATGTCAGAGGCATGATTTCTATAAGCTCTCGACGAGTTATATCTTATAAACGTAAATTCAATCATGTTTTATGGGTCACATCCCCTTACGCCATTCATGATGGGACACACCGTTATTCCTCCCGGGTTACGTCTTTCGAGTTCAATAATTCTTGCTTTGTCATCTTTTAATATTTAATACTAATTTCCAATTTTTTAACTTTTTGTAAGAATTTGATATAATGTAAAGTTCACAAATACTAAACTGAAAACAAACTTCTAAACTGCTGACATATTATAATTTAAACATATTGTCTAACGGAAATAAATAGTTTTAAGCGATTAGTTTACATCTCAAGTAGAAAATTTAGTTTCCAACTTTGCATTAAACTTTTAATTGATTTCCTTAAATTTTTCTTTAAATTTGTAATTTTAGCTCGAAATACATCGAATAACTTTCTTAAAACCTGAAACTATTTTTAATGAAAATTGCTTTTGTACTTGATATGTAATTTGTTTTCCAGTAATTAAATTTTTTTTTAGTTCCTTCGGGGAAACCGACGATTAGTACGGCTCATAATATATCATCTACGTCGATACACATAAGTTGGCGACCTCCACCTTTAGATACAATTCATGGCGAATTTCTGGGTTATCGAATATCTTTTAGACCACGATATCGAGGAGATGACGCTATCAAGGAAGTTTATGTTCGAGATCCATCTGCAGAGGTAAGTTATATTTAGCAAAATGGATAAACGTAAGAAATTAGCTTGGATATTTTTCTCAAACTTTCTAGTCATGACTCAGGATAAAAACCCAAGGGAAATCACTGATACTTCCTGCTAAAACTCTTAATCCAATGATTTCTTCATTAACAAGCTGTCGTAAAGATCTTAACCATTTTGATTTAAAAATATATTTTTATATTAATTTTAAAATTAATAACTTAGTACCATTATAGTATTGATTACATATATATGTAAGCTTCTATTAAATATAAAAAAGTTATTTAATTACTTCCACGGAATATTGATTGCAATTATGAAGCTATAAATATGCCAAAATTAAATTATAAATACATATTTAAATTCATTTACAATAAATTAGTTTAAATTAGCACCTTAAAAGCTTTGAGTGCTAGTTTTACAAAACAAACCCTATTACGGTGCATACAGTGTATATCATATTATAGTGTTCTAGTTCACCGGAGAGCTAAGCTTAGCTCTTCACGGAGCTAACTATGAAGTCCGATTCAAACTCAGTATTTCTGCCCTGTAATAAACTAGCGGTTATAGAATGTGGTCTTGCTTTAACTTGTACACGCTTTAATAAACCCCTATTTGATTAGAGGTTTTAGTACTCTAACTATTGAAAACAGAGTGTCTCTGGACTTAGGTTTATAATACCTAAAGACTAGTTGGTCGGTCGACATTTAATTTTGAATCGAGCATGAAAATTTAATTTGAATTTCTCAGTTTAACACAGAAAGTTTTAATTGCTTTCATTTCTTAATCTTTGTGGAAACTGAATTATCGCCCTACAGTATTACACAAACATGTAATTTGAATACAGTACAATCTCGCTAATATGAACTAATTAATGTACGACTACATTCGGAGTACTACAGTTTCAAAATAACGAACTTTATTAAAAATGAAAAATACAACATACAACGTAGTTAAAAGCGGAAGTAAAAGTAACAATTTCCTTTAGACTTTTTTCATGTAAATAACCCGAGGTATCAAATTGCAGTAATTAACACTGCAAAATAAAATATTTAGGGACACATAATTAAGGATAACAATGGATTAGAATAGGGGTGACGAGGTCATTGATAAATTAATCGGAGGTTATTAACTATGCGAGATGTACCAGTAAGCACATTCGTAAACAACCTAGTTAAATTGGACCTGAGAATAACAGATTAGTATAACTAGCACGTGGTACTTCTTTGATTAATTGCAGAATTAGTCATTCATCAAAAAAATTGTAATTCTTGAAACGCAAGATAAGTGACAACATACAGTATGAAACACATTTTTCATTTAAACATATTTACAATTTTAATTAAGCGCATACATACTTCATACTCGTATAGCACTTCTTGTTTCTTAGTTTTTTTATAGTAAAGTAGACAGAAACGAAAGCGTCAATTTGAAAATAAAATATATCTCTTAATGTTTTAATCATCTTGTTTTAGGTCGGTACTGAACAAACTAAATTTTGTTTTTTTACAAAATCAAAGTTTGGCACCATCTAAAATAGAAGGAATCGAAATTAAATAAATGCGTTTTTCTTCTAAAAAAAGAATTTTTAATTTGCGATTAAAAACATTACGCGGCCCTCGGCCGCATAACGCGGAAGTTACCGCACTATTGCACGATTTTCTTTTCTAAATTGAAAAGAATTCAAGAACAAAACTCACCAGTAGCTCAACAGCAGATATATTTAATACATTACAACGCTTGTATAATTACTTACACAGTAAAAATTGAAAGTAGTATTTGATTTTTGGGTTAAAATTTACAAGTTGCAATTTGTTTTGAACTCTCCTTGTATAATTGCACGTTTTCAAGTTTGACTAGTAATAGGTTTATGTTAAGTATGCATACGCCTTTCAAACTTTGTGTTAACTTTATAATTGCCTATTTAGAGTTACCATGATTTCTTAATTGGAGGAAGGAGTGGATTCTTCACATCAAGCCACTTAATTGACAAAATAGCTAGACAGCTAAAAATTAGACATATTTTCATTAAGTAGCATTTAATATTTTATAATGAATTCTATTATAATAAATATGACCATATTCATTATGACAATGTTAATTAAAACCAGGTAGTAATTAATTAAATGTGATTATTTTACTGTTTTCAATGTTTACACATAATATTTTTACGTAAATTGCAGATAGGATCTGGAGATGCTCCGATGAGCTACATAATACTTATAGTAATAAGGTTTATTTTCAACAAGCAAGCTCAATAACATTGCGTTACTGTAAAATTACATTAAATGCTTACACATGAAATTGCAAAATTAAGGTCTTTTCTAACTGCTGGGCTCATAGAGCTGTAACATTTGCCCGCAAAATATTTTTTAATTTATGAGTTATTTCCATTTATTCAGAATTTTGTATTAAGAATTTGATAAAAAAATTTTAAAAATTTTATATTATATTCTTTTGGGTATGTAATCAAAAATTGCAGTCTGTCTAGGTGCAAGGTTAGCACTCTACTAGAATATATCGTTCAAGTGCTAATAAAAAATGACAATAACAAAAAATATTGGTAAAGGTATTAATTAAAAAAATATAAAAAAAAATTAATATAAATTAGATGATATCCTAATAAGTGAATACTGTGGAACACGATTGATGTGCAACTTGATTGGTTGGACACTCGATTGAGGTTTTACGACCAAAAATCCATTTACATTTAATTTTTGTAGCTATTACTTCTTTGAATTATCACATATGGTAGTTCACATATTATAATTACTATAAGAGTAAATATTTACCAACTTAAAATATTTGGGAAGTTATGAAAAAGTAAAGAGTTAGTGCGGCCTTTGAGCCGCAAAATATGGATAATCAAGTTCTATACTATTCAAGCACTATTGTACCTTATATAGTTAAGAGATACTTCTTCGCATAATTATAAATGAAACAATTTACTAACTTAACACGTTTTACACGGTTTCCTACAACTTTACAACTTAATGTTACGTCGTCAGCTAACCCTTTGTTAAGCGTGGAATATTTGTGAATCTTAAGTAATAGCAGATGTTACATGCAGCGAACTATAAAGGAAAACTTTTGGGCCCCAAGTGTCTGAATAAAACATAAGAATAAAGAATTTGATTTATTAATACACTACAAGCGGCATAATTTTAAATATATTACAAATTTGTGGTTCAAGTTACTGACAACTCAATTACTGAAGGACTTTAAAAAAATGGAACAACTTTAACTAAAGGTCAAACTGCCTCAATCTAAATCACATCTCATTACAAAGCCTGATTCAATACTATTTTAAGCAAACTAAAGCTGCTTTCAAACAAAAATGTCGATAAGCCACAGCAAAATTAAAACAAACTTTGAACTTACCACTCTGCGTGTAATAAATTACCGATATTAAATTTATTGAACTTAAAGTCTAGGCTGCAGACAATTGAACGGCTTGTCTGGATTCATAAAATCACTATCGTATCTTGTTACTATTACAGCTAAAACATACAAAACTGCTGAAAGATTGAAAAGAAAATCGACACCTTTGTAGCTTTTCTGTATGTGTAAACCTGCCAAAAAATAATTTCTTGACTGTATATCTTCTTACTTTAAACTTTCCAAATTGAACTTCTATTAGTTCTTAAATTGAAATTTAAACTAATGATTGAAGCAAAATAAATCCATGACAATATTGCCAATTAAATGTTTTCCAAATTCAATTCTTTTTAAAATAATTTAGTTATTTTCACTAATTGTATTTTTTGAGATTTAATAAATCGAAACAGTATTTTGAAACAATGTGTAAACAGGTTCTTCAAAGCAATTTTATTTTTGATTTATGAAAAATTATATTAAATTATTTTTAATACATGATTGGAATTAATGTCGGCAGGCAATGGCAAACCACCGAGATAATTTGCCTTGAAAACCCTTCATAAAATGAATCCTGGGTTGTAGCACTACTATGCAATTAAGGATCTTGCGTGTAAACCCAACCATATCCATATATCCACTTTTGGTAAAAATTGATGTTTTTACCGATTTTTCATTGGACCATTTCGGTGCAAAAGTAATTTTTTACTATAAGTACCATTGAATAAAAACATTGTGCTTTCTTCTGAAAAATTACTCAACATGGATATAACCGGTTTTCTCAGTTACATATTATATTACGCAAGTTTCATTGAAGTCATAGTTGCGTAACACAAATCCCAGAATCTTAAATGCTTTGTCTGTTGTGGCAACAGTACGGCTTGCAAAATTTAATTCTTTCGCAAATAAGATACCTAAGTCCCATGATACCCAAATACCAATTACAATGAATGATTTCTACCTCATTTATTTTGTATCGGAATAGATTACAGGGTTGTTCATGCATGATATTACATTTACTCATATTATTCAATTATAATTTATTTTCATCGTACCGGTGTTAAACTGCTGTGACGCCATCTTGTAATTTTTAAATAATCATAACCACATTAATTAGTACAATAATTTTTAAACTCAGGTAATTGCTAAAGTTACAGTCAAAAAGTTATAAATTCTGAACATCATAAAGTCATTACAAAAACTCCTTTGCTGTTCCTCTTCTGATACTTAATTTATACCAAATTATAGCTACATTTTCTTATGTGAGCATTTTGCTTTATTTTACATCGGCTAGCTTTTCTTTCCACCTAGCATAATTTAAGATTAAAATAGTTGTTTGGTCTCGACTCAGTAGAGAATCGATTGAGAAACTCGAACTTTGTAATCTGTTGGTGTTTGCACTTAGCCAATTCTCCATTTATTAATGTAAAAGAAAAACTAATTTTATAATCTTGAACTTAGATCAATTACTTAGCACATCCATGCAAACAAAAGTTTCAAGAAATTTTTTCTATTGATCTTTATCGAACTAATCTACTCAAACTAATTAGCATACTAAGTGATAGTTAATTAATTTATTCGAGTTATATTACTGAGTAAATTATACGTTAACAGAAGCAACTTTGCATAAACCGAATCATATAGGTAGGTACATTGAACATTATCTTGTAAACAGAATCACCGGCGTGTTTCGATTTTTACTTGTGTTTTTTAAATCAATAATTCAAAACCTCTTGCATGTCGTACTATTTAATACCGCAGAGCATTTTTCCCATGTTTGACCAACCAACTGTCAATAATAAGTTATTATAAATTGCGCTATGCGGGGTTAGTATAAGCGCTTTTAACTCTTAACATCTATAATATTCTGATCTGAATAACATCAAAGTTATTACGTTATTTTATTTATTGCATTTTTTAGGATCAAAAAGTAGCAAAGGGTTAACCTTTCGTTGTCTGAAAAAATTCCGGAGATGGCAAATTGCGTCCCACAGGCAAGGGTACGGGTAAATTGCGTCCCAACGGAATCATGGTCAGAATGGTTAAATGAAATCCTCTTATTCCTTAAGCTGCATAAAGGTTTACAATGTTTAGTCATTTTACAGTACAGAGTGTGACAACTATTATTACTAAATTGTTTTTCTATAAATACTTATTCTTATGTTGTTAGTAGGAGATTAAGGTTAAGGGTAGATAAGTTTAAGGATATTCATATAATACATAATACACGGTTTATGTCAAATTTGCGCATCTGGAATTACATTTACAACAAGTGAACGAGGGAGAACCACCCTGTTCCTGGTAGCTCACTTTGCCAAGTGGAACCGGTTTATAAGAATATTTTTAGTAAGTATAGCGTTTGACAAAACGGCCCGGAGCGTCCGGAGCGAAGAGTCAGTTTTGACAAATGCAACCACAGCAAATCTCGGATCTACCCTAAAATCTTTTTGTACAATTTACAAATTTTTAATAGTAATTTAATCTTAATACATAAAATCCCAGCACGCTGCTGCTGCTCTTTCTCCAGCGTGTCATATTTTGGAGAAAAGGAAACACTCTGATTGGTCGAATTTTTTTACCAGCCGAAAAATATATTAAACCACCGCCGGTACTCTCCTTGGGACGAGTTGCATATCAATCGAGTTTCCAACCAATCGGGTCTAGATCCGTGGACGGGCTTTCCAGTTAGTAATAATATAGTTAGTAATAGCAATTTTAATAATAATTTTAAATTTAATAAATTTGTACAATTTTAACAGATTAAAATTAATCCCGTACTTACCATAATTTTACTAACCGTTGGGATTTGTGTTAGAGATTACCGCTAATCCGCTTAGGGTTCGGAACGCAATTTACCCGTGCCTTTTTTGACCACTTTAAAAACCTTTAAAAATAGGGACCACGGGACGCAATTTGGATGCGCCCAAAAATTTAATAGCCGTTTTATTACTTATATCGACGCATCTAGATGCGTAGAGCTTGGAAAACACACTTTGGCCTGGAGGAAACGCACAAAAGCGTGCTAAAACGTCACACATTTGCAGGGCAAATAAGAATCGCATTTGCTCACTTATTATTGGCCAAATAAAATGATACAAATTATACTTACTGAAAATCTGCCAGTGTCATTGGATTTTTCTCGTCGAATTATGTTAGAAACCGTAGAAAAATCTAAATATTTCAAACTTTCATATTTTGGGGTCAAAAAGTAGCAATGTAGTAGCAAAAATACGGTACGCGACAACTGGGCGAATCCCACTGGGCGATGGAGAACTGGGCGAATCCCACTGGGCGATGGAGAACTGGGCGATGAATAAACTGGGTGACGGACAACGGGGCGACAGGTAAACTGGGAACGGTCATTCGGGGCATTCAAAATAGAAAATGGCTATGATATATTTAAGTAATAGGTACTGATAATTTCAATATGACCGGTTTGAATTGCTTGTTTTTGGAAGAGGAGTTTTATTATCCTGTTTATCGAGCAGATTGTGTGGAAACGTTTTGTGGAGAGGTCGGGAGTATCTTGAGAGTTATATTCTCGTATGGGTTTTTAAGATAATGTTTGTTGCATCTTTTAATGTAGAGTTCTTTAACTTTCTCGGCACTTCTTCATTTGGTTGGTTTTATTTTTTATTGCACCATTTTTTAATTTTGAATAAAAGGATTTTCTAAAAATTGTTAATTTTTTAATACTGATACTGATTTAATACTAACTTAATATAACTAACTTAACTAACTATAACTACTATAACTAACTTAATATTACTTAATACTACTTAATATTGATACTGGGGTTCAACACAATGTACAGTGGCGTAACAAAGCCAACATCCGGAACGGATAGGCACTTGAAGAAGAACAATGCAGATTTGGGCCTGTGCTCTAGAGTCAAACTGGGCCCCCCATATCTTAATATATAAAATCCCAGCACGCTGCTGCTCCTGCTCCTGCTCCTGCTCCAGCGTGTCATTTTTCTGGTAACCTAGAAGCACTTTGATTGGTTACCAACCGAAAAATTTATTAAACCACCGCCGGTACTCTCCCTGGGACGAGTTGCACATCAATTGAGTTTCCAACCAATCGGGTCTAGATGCCCGTCCGCGGACGGGCTCTCTGCTAGTTAGTAATAAATTAACATCGACAATGTTTTTATGATGGCACTCGCATACTTAACATTATATTATTATGTAGTTAAAATACTTTAATTTTTTGATCGTGATAGAACCGGGCCCTTGTTCCATCGAGCACATGTAACACCGGTAGTTACGCCACTGCACTGCAAATTTATAATGTTTTTTAAATTTATTTAATAGTATTTTTCGAAAACATGCAAACAAAAATCATTTCTCAACAACTTTTGGCAGACCGTGGATTCGATTATTAATTAATTTTAGTGCATCAGTACTCATTGTTTTTCTGTCTTCTTGCATAGGTAAATGACTTAAAACTGGTCTTCCATGATCCTCTGCACATATCGCAGATCCATAAAAGATCCATAAAATTTTAGTAAGAGAAAAATTGTTTACATTATTAAAATTTCAAACAAAAAATATGAACTTCCATTTTTAAAGTTTGGAAATAAGCAACTTCTACTACATTGAAATTTTGGTTTTGTTTTTGGTTAAATTTTTTACGATAAACATTTTTTTTGTATCGTAATTAATCATAAGATTGAAAACTGAAACTTAAAAAAACTTTAGAAAATGCATTGATAGCTAAATTTGTCTAATTATGCTTATAAAAATTTATTTTCTTTGTCCTTTACTTTAAATGGTCACCAGGCAACTCAATCACAAGTGTATTTCAGAGAAATCAATTTTTTTCGGCATCGGTGATTTTGAAAAAAACTTAATTAATACATCATTAATTTGGTGGTAGTTATCAATTAGTTTATTAGACAATAATTGTAACTTCAGTCTTGCAGCGATTATACATAAATATTTCGTGTTGATGTGTAATGTGTCTATGGTCACAGAATCAGAGATAAGTCAAATTGATATAAATAAATCAATACTTGTATAACAAATAAGACAAACGGATATAATTAAACCAGTTTCTGTTGTCGGCCTAGTAGAACACAATATTCAACTGGCATTCGAACATAGGAGAAGAGAGCAAAGTAGATTGGGTTTCAAAATGAGGTGCTAGCGACTTCCAAAAATTACCAATAGGTTTATCAAGTGTCTAAAATAGGAAATAGGTATGGAAATATAAAAATAGATATTAAAACATTTATTATAAAAAATTAGACAAAATATATAAAGCAGAAGTTAAATTAGAAAAGAAAGAAAAATTTTAAAATATAATGAATAACTTTTTATAAAAATATAAAACACTTAACTGTTTTAAAAAATCAATAAAGTTGTTATAAAGAATAAAAAAATAAAAGTAATCAAAATTTATTTGTATAGTTGACTCTATTCAAAGATTTGGATCAGGATATGCACGTTCATTACTTTTTTGTACATTTAATGATAATGGAGACAAAAACCTAATTTTCCGTATGCGACACCATATATTTATTAGTTTTTCTAGTATATTGTATATAATGTATGAATATGATAATACATTAATTATATCTGAAACTAAGATCATCGTTCATCTTAATCTGACTGTCAGTTTATAATGTGTCAAAAGTTTTTGTTGTATAATACCACAAAACAACGTTTCTCTTGAATGGCCTATTATAACTAACCTTCTAGAGTAATTAGAGAAATTTAATTGTTTATGAAGTTATTTTAAGTCCTCTAAAATCGAGCTGAAAGTTGTAGAAATGCGTTACTCACAAAACATAAATTTTTAGATAAACTTTTTTTGGGCCGTCAGAATTAAATTGTGGATAAAGTAAACTATTTGTATTAAAATTAGCTAATGGAAACATTCATCAAGAAATATTCCTTTATCTGGTCTATCGAGTTGAAAATGTTTATATTTAGTAGTTTCAGGTTTGTTTCCGAATAGCACTACGCTATTCTCAGCTTCCATTATACTATTTTGATTGATTTGCTTATTGGGGCATAAACTTAAAATGTTTTTTTTTGCATGTAGCTTCTGATTTTATCATGATATCACCAAATTATAATCTCTATTAAATTGAAAATCATTTGTAAAATGTCATTACTAACAAAATCAGATATATCTAAAAACCTATTCAAAATCTATTACGAGCTCGATTTCTAAAATATTTCACGATAATTCATTCATTTAATGGAATGTAAAATAAAATGTTATGTGATACGAACAAATTACCTTCAAGAGCTATAAATATTATGCTTAAACTTGGCAATATATTGGTTCAGCGAGCACTCAGGTAATAAATTCTAGTAAGGTGCTAATCGTGCTAATTTATATTTTATACTAAATTTTATTTAAAATTTGTATAACGAATTTTTTTTACCCTTAAAACTGCTTAAGATTAGTTTTTGACAATGATTTCAAGATTTTCTTAAAGATAAGACGTGTTGATTGTGATTTTTGCTCCGCTGCGCTGATTTTGTTTGCCGATTATATTCTGAATATTTGTAAATGTTGAGTTGAGTGAGTTATTTCGATGGACTCGATTTTATTACGTGTTTTACGATTGTGTGAATACCAGATCGTAACATTACGAAGAATTTTCTGGTAATGCTAGCAATAAAATATCCGAGCAGCTATTTTTATCCTAGTCAAAGTCACGTGCCATCTATTTTTCAAAGTTTAGTTGAGAAGATAACAGCTGTTTTAAGTTTTTGAAATATTAGAATTACACCAAAGTAACCAACTTACAATCTCCTAATTGCAATATATTTGGATAAATTTTATTAACTTTTCAAATATAATTAAATTTCTACAATAATCCAAGCAATTGTTTTCTGTTTATGAGTGGACGAGAACCAGAGCTTGTGGAAGCGTATGGAAGCTTTCAAGACAAATAGTCCGGTGGAAATCCGTCATCGTGGATTATTCTTCTTCAATTATTTATACCCAATTGATTGATTTTAGTTTGGATACCTTGTATAAGGTGATTGATGTAAGCTCTCGTGATAACTTTTTTCTTAACTTCGTATTCTTCAAAAATTTAATATCTATTTTCATTTGAGATGCAATGTTTCAAGTTTTGTGTTAAAATCCCGATAAATTACTTGTACTTACATTACACAATATTAAATTTTTAAATCTTCATATTGCATTTTCTCATCATAACATATTATACAATCATTTGTTTCTTTTTTTTTGCAAATCTTGTATGCTTTTCTGTTTTTTTGCCATATATGTAAGTCTGCTTATCTTCTTCCTTGTTTTTTTAATTTTACTTTTCTCTTGCTTTCAAGTTTTTTTTTCGCAATCTTCATCAAACTATCAAAACATAATTTTTATATCTTTATTTGTATAATTTTTCCAATGTTAAATTTTTATTGGTTTCGTTTCTACTTTCTGTTGTTTTTCTGGTACTTTGATTTTTACTACAACTATGAAGAGATTTATATCTGCATATAGTTACTAAGCTACACAATATCTGATCATTATCATTAGTTTCATCATTCAACACAAAATTTATCTGATACTTCGCTGTGAAAGTAGTTCTTTTTTGAACTGAAAATAGTTTGAAACTATTAAGCTGGCCCTATCGACAACAGGCCTTTGGACTACTGGCCTAAAAATGTTCACGGAAATATATTATTTCGCTTCTTGTAACATTTTATTACAAATTTTCGCTCAATCAGTGAAATGTCCAAAATTGAATCTAAAAAATTTGGCAAAAAAATAAGATATTTAAATTAACAAAAACAATAAGAATAATATATAAAATCATTTATTAAGAATAGGACAAATGCAAAATGGCTCTCAAGTACGTCAATACTTCAATTCGACCGTAGATAGACCGTATCTACTAACTGCGTTTCGAATTTTATGCTTAATTCGCGGTACCTTATTTGTTGACATTGAGCACCCGCAACTCCTTGCAGAAATGATGCTACATGCATCTGGCTGCCTTTGTGAAGACCTTCTAAAAATTTCAAAAGATTTGGATGATGACACTGGAATATTGTGTGCAGACCGAAGTGCCATCCTTCGTTTTGGTTCCACGAATCAATTGTAAAGAGTTCGTTCATAGCTATGCTTGTGAATAGGCATGGATTCGACAAGAATATTGAAAGCAACGGTAACCTCAAGGGCAGGAACATAAGCTCTCACGGAAGACGTCGTTAGTGTTATAATCTTCTTTCAATCCAAGTTGCTGAACTTTTAGGCTTCTATACAACGTATAGGAAGAAGCCTTATGATCTAGCTCCGTGTCCGTCTGTCCGTCTGTCCGTCTGTCCGTCTGTCCGCATAATTCAAAACCAATCAGAACGCACGTTCTTAAAACAATTTTATACTTCATATAGAATATTTTTAGATTGGTATTAATTATTCAGATTATTTACATATATATTTTTTAATCCGATATTCTTATTTTGTATTTTTAGAGTAGGTATTTTACGTGTTTCTAATACGGTATTCGGTACGTGTTTCGGGTATTTTAATATTTCATTATGAATTGTGTTTTATTTGTGGTTTGTAAATTGCAAATATTTACCTATAAAGGTCGAAATAAAAAAAAATATTAAAATGTTAGCGTTTTCCTTATATAGTAAAAAAATCTACCTAATTAAAAGATTAAGGTATTAAAAATTGGAATAAAATAAAGCCCAAATAATTTAACCTACCGAAAAAGTAGATGTATAGAAGCCTAAGAACTGTCGCAAAAGCGAGTTCCACCTTGTTCTTATGATGCTTTGGCATAAATAGAAATAGTAACAAGTAATAATGGCTTCTGGAAAAGCTGTAGCAAAAGCCGCCATTGAAGCAGTTTCAAAATCCAGCAAAATTTTTGGCGGATTTGCATCTGGAATAAAATCTTGAATTTTGTTAAGTAGATAATTATATGTTGTTCTGTTCTTATTCGTGAGGAGACAATAGGTTTGTTCCAACAAGCAGTTCTTTCCGGTTCTAGGACTGATGCGCATGCTCTTTATCGAAATTTGCAAGCATTAAAGATCATTTTCGTTAAAATTTTAACTAAAGAGCATGCGTATAGTCCGAGAACTGGAAAGAACTGTTTGTTGGAACAAGCCTAATACAAACCAACTGGATTAGTCGAAGGGCCAGTTGTCGCCAAGGCCAGTTGTCCGAAGCGAGTTGTCGCAGGGTCAACTGTCAGTACACCGCTCAAAAAACAAAAACACATTTTCTTTTTTTGAATACCCCCCAGCACATTAGTGATTATGTTTAAAAAACGAAAATGTGTTATTGAATTTCAAATCAGAAATCTTAGATTTTTAGAAATCAGATTTCCCGTTTGAAACTTATAAGCTCAATAACAGTTTTTTGCTCACAATCTTTAGTATTCCATACCCCCCAGACCCCCCAGTTTGATAAACCTAGCTTTGTGTGCGTATCGTGTTTATATTGTGTACGGTTATTGGGAATTGGATTGGAATTCATTGGGAATTGTTATTTTAATTCGGAAATATTCAGTGATGCAATTTCGATGACTATTACAGTAGTAATATAACGGGACAGGAAATTTGGGCGCTCGCCGTTTAGGCACCGGCATTTGGGGGCCAGTGAAAAAAAAATTACATTCAAAGTAAAAAATATTTCAGTTGAAAACAGAATACAACGAATCGTTAGAAATCTTACGGACCCTTATGTGGGGGAGGGAGGGGTCCGACGCAGTCCTTACGTAAGGTTTTTAAACCATTTTCTTAAATTAAATTAAATTTTAAAATATTCAAAATTTAAAAATACCCAAAACTCAAAAAAAAGGTTTTTAAATTGTAGATGTACATACCAATAACAAAAAATGATTAATAATAATTTTTAATAAAAAAAATGTACTTCCACCTTCCCTAATAAAAAGGGGTAGGGGAGTCAATGCATTTTTTTTATAATCCTTACGTAAGATGTGGGTGGGAGGTTGCCACAATCTTACGTGCCCTTACGTAGGGGGGGTCGAAAATTACAAAAATCGTCCTTACGTAATTAATGGACGGCCCCTAACCAAGTACCATAGGAGTACCTCTGCGTAGAGTAGGCCTTATTATGGTAGTGTAGAGCCAGTGTATGATCTTCAGAGAGAAATCCTATGATCCTTCATTGCCCTACAACACTGCCAAAAAGCCATGCCAGCTTTTAGAATTAATAATAAGTTTAAGAAGTGCTAAACCTGAAAAGAAGAGAAAAAAAGAATCTAAAATTCTTTTTAAAAAAAGCTATTAAGAATTTTGGCTCACAAAAATGTGCAAATATGAATACAAATTAAGAATGAACAGCGAAGTAAGTGAGATAACTGCATATGAAAGCATACATAGCTTTAATAATAGTGTCATAATTAATAATAACTATTAATTATTATTAATTATATTTTATTTGATGGCATATTCCTGTGAATGGGGATGAAAACTGTTACTTAATCTGACTTAAAAATAAAGTATAGTATGAATGTACCTGCAAACTATGAGTTTTATTCTCAAACTAATATGTTTATTGAATGGCGCATTTCTAGAAAGATAAAAGTTGTAATACTCTCCCTGCTTATGGATTATTTAAAATGATACTAAATCGTTTATAAATATTTTATTTGATTTGATATAAAATTTAACACGCAAGTTAAAAAATTGTAGTACTACGAAAGTTCCTAAATTACTTATCAATATAAAATGACATACAAACATTTAGTAATATAAATCAGACTTGTATTTAAATTTTTTCTTTATATTGATTGTTTTATTTAAATGTTTTTTTGCTTTTTAATCTAAATAATGGAATCATTTTCTTAATAGGTAATGGTAGCCAATGTACGTATGTCTGTTTGTCGCGTACTACATGTAATCGGATATAATGAAATTAAAATAAACATAAATTTAACCGGTTTACATTTGTGAACACAATCCGATATTCAATTTTCCATGTAAAGTTATAGTATATCATTCTACGAACGGTTAATAAAGGTGAAAATGCAATTAGTGATTACTTTCAAGTATATTTTTATGACAAGAGTTATTTGGTTAGCAAATATCGCAATTCGTTCGAAAAAGTATATTACTTTCATACGCGAAAGGGATACAGTGCGACCTCGATAATCCGAACCTTCATTACACCGAATTCTGCAGTAATCCGGCCAAGCATTTCAATTGCATTGTGTACTTTATAATCCGGATTTGATAGTACTCGGTAATCCGAATCAGCGTTTGTAATAATTGTGAACCCCCGTATCGTATCTGTGATTCACATAAGCAGAGTGTGCCTTCGTTTTGACCGTTACTTATCGCGTCCGAGGATTATTAATTGCTTAGCTTGTTACTTAGTATGTTTTTTTGTTCAGTATTTTTTTTGTTAATTTATAAATATTTAACAGATGTTGTACCAACAATTGCTCTCAAATTATTGCCACAATGCCACTTGCTTAACCGTAGATGTAATTACACGTGTTAGCTAGCTGTGTTACTTAAAACGCAGTTCTCGAGAAGCGGGGTGTTTCGAAAAACCTCGTGGATTCGCAACTATGTACTCAGATATTTTATCAGCTAAATGAAAAACCTGATGTTATGTGGACGCCAGTCAATACTAATAAAACCTGAAGAAGCGAAGAGTCGTCTTATCGTAGAAACACAAATAGAAAGAAAGGTGTGGGCGACAATGTTTAATTAATTCACTACTCTTACATAAAACGTACACATAATGATCAAGATAAGCTGGTATATAATTGAAGATTATAATAACAGTAAACAAAATAAAATATAAAAGGCAAGGTAAAATACTGACATCCACCTGAGGGGTAAATTCAGTTATATAGCAAAAATACAATTGATCATCCTTGAGGAGGATAAATCAACAAAACGAAGTTATGCTCTAGCAGAAATTAAATTGCACACCGGAATTCATTATCTCGGCTATTACTGATATCAAAATAGAACCTGGCATACAGCATCATTAATAAATAAGTAAATGCATCTCTAAGAGACTTACCCTGAATGCAATGCTACCAATTTCACGACTAGGCAAGTGTATCTCCTCCGAACTCAATATCCTTACTTCATCATTACGTTGGTCCACCATCCAGGAATAAATCTACAAATAGAGCACACAAAATACTTATTATAAAATCAACATGTTTGCCATCTCAAAACTCATCAATCGAGAAAGTGTGACTGCAAATTCAAATTAATTTCTACTGTCGCATCTTCATAAACCAAACATCTGCTGAAAGTCGAAGTCTCGCATCCCAACAAAACATAAATCCGTGTCTAGGATCGAACGCAAACGCAACAACCAAAGTCCACGAAGTCTGACTCTTCAATTTCACAATAATCTCAATCCTTAGGCGCAAACGAATTTATAAGGAAAAGCCTCTTACAAATCTTACAAAAATCCAACCATCGGCATCGAAACCAAAATAATAAAGCTAATCATTCCTCGGGAAATTGCTACTACTTAATTCATCCACTTCACATCTTCCAACAGATGGTTATTCAAAACTTAAGCCATCGCAACTTTAACAACAAATGTTGAATACAGAAAAGATTTCCACATATGATAACATGACATCTGCGACGACCATATTTATATTTCCAATAACGAATAATTATAATTAAAATGAATTAACCCGTAATCTGGGTGCTAAAATATAATTTGTTACTACAAATTAATTAGTCGGAAAAATTATATTTACCCGCTAAACGGCAAAACTAAATTATAACACATACATAACGAAATTAAAAATGAACTCGAACGATTGCACGCAAATCATTCAAGAAATCTACGCGCAATGGCGTTCCCATTGATAACTCCGTAGTTACCAACCATAAACACTAAAAAAACACAGTGGCGTTTCAGTCGGGAAGCTCATAAAAGAAATGTAACTGACAAAATGCATTTTGTCATGTTACAATGTTTCATATTATATGCTCAATCTTCTCACTGAGCAAAATTTCACGAATGTAGAAATAAATATCCTTCTGTTTTAAATAATTTTGTTTCTAATTATATTTCAAAAAGTGTTACTTTGTAATATTCAAAAGTGTTTGGAAAAATACTACTTTTCCGCACAACATCGGAACACTCCGACATTTTGTCAGATAACGTGAATGGTAAAACTTCGCCTTGAATAGAAAAATCTTAGTTTTCCTAACTTGTATCGAAAATATCGATATGTACCATTTTCTAGTTGTTTTGTATTAAATGTTTCTCTTTTTACTAAAAAAACTGTCGCTTCAGTAATCCGAATTATTTATTAATCCGGATGACCGCGGTTTTAATTAGTCCGGATTATCGAGGTCGCACTGTACAGGGTGGCTCAATTTCGATCCCTCTTATGGGGAAATCGGTAACCATTGGAAATATCGAAAAATGGATGGCGCATCCTCGATCTCTTTTTTTGAGAAAAGCCCAATGGACAAAACCGGAGTTGGCTATCTTTTTTTGTTTTCGAGTTATAGCCAAAAATCCGATTATTGGACTTTTTCATAAATGTCGATATCTCGGTTGTTTTTGAAGTTTTCAAAAAAGTGTTAACACTTTCTTCAGGCACTTTTTTAATGACAACAAAATGGGCTAGAGAGATTTTAAATATCTAAGTTAGTTTCCGAGTTATAATATAAAGTTGTGTTTTTTTAAATAGAAACCATAGTTGAATGTGATATTTTTGAATAGCATATTTTATCCTCTTTTCAATGATGTATAACATGTGGGGTCTATTATTACGGGTTCATCCCATTTTCATAAAAAATATAATAAAAATAAAAAATATCAAAAAATTAAATATGATAATAACATTTTTAATAAAAAAATCACTAAAAAAATTGAAGCACGTAACAAAAATTAAAGTAAGTATTCAAACTAAAGATCTTATTGTTTTCAATACATAACTTTTCAAAACAAAACACTACCAAATTGGCATCTAAAAGATTTTCACCACATGTTTTATAGTAGGCTAATGTTTGTTTAATTGTTGGGGAATTGCTGTCATTGTTTCATTGTTATATTAAATAATCATTATTACCTACTTATAATAATAATAATAATTATTATTAATTATAATAATATATTATTATTTACTGGTCATTTTACGTAAATATAAAATGGCTTATGAAAACTTTGAAAAATTTGATATGTTGGAGTGCTACATTAAAACTAATAATAATGCTCGTCTTGCAAGTGCAGCATATTTCAATAGTTATCCTGAAATAAGACAACCAGAGATCAGTATTTTTAATAGATTCAAAGGAAATCTTACTAATTATGGAAATTTTAACATGCCTAGATCAGGAAATTATAATATTCAAGATGCTCAAGAAACTGCCATTAATGTAATTGCAGCTGTAGTTCAAAATCCTTCAGTTTCGAGTCGTCAAATTGAAACTGAATCAGGAATTTCAAGATGTAAAGCTTTGCAGATACTAAAAAAACATAAAAAAACAACATTACCTACAACCAGGAGATGCTCAGAGACGGTTGGAATTTTGTAATTGGTATGGGCTAAAATGTCAACAAGATGAAAATTCCTTCAAATGTGTGATTTGGACAGATGAAGCTTACATTAGCAGTGCTGGTATATTTAACAGGCATAACGAACACTATTGGCCTGATGTTAATCCTCACCGTACTGTTGACGTCCAAATGCAAGGACGGTTCGGTTTTAGTGTGTGGTGTGCTCTATGTAGTTGGCAATCATGTTTTAGTATATTATACGTATAGAGAAAATCTAAATGGCCAACGATATTATAAACTCTTAAACGAACATTTTGTTGAAGAGTATTTGGATAATCTACCCTTGCTGGAAAGAAGATATTTGTATTACCAATAAGATGGTGCACCACCCCATAATTCCAGAATTGTTAAAGAATTACTAAATAGCAATTTTGGAAAATATCATATTTAATTTTTTGATATTTTTTATTTTTATTATATTTTTTATGAAAATGAGATAAACCCGTAATAATAGACCCCACATGTTATACATCATTGAAAAGAGAATAAAAAATGCTATTTAAAAATATCACAATCAACTATGGTTTCTATTTAAAAAAACACAACTTTATATTATAACTCGGAAACTAACTTAGATATTTAAAATCTCTCTAGCCCATTTTGTTGCCCTTAAAAAAGTGCCTGAAGAAAGTGTTAACACTTTTTTGAAAACTTCAAAAACAACCGAGATATCGACATTTATCAAAAAGTCCAATAATCGGATTTTTGGCTATAACTCAAAAACAAAAGAAGATAGCCAACTCCGGTTTTGTCCATTGGGCTTTTCTCAAAAAAAGAGATCGAGGATGCGCCATCCATTTTTCGATATTTCCAATGGTTACCGATTTCCCCATAAGAGGGATCGAAATTGAGCCACCCTGTACTATGATTTTTCTACGAAATTAAACATTCTTATAATATATACTTTTGTATTTTACAATGTTGGAAACTTAAAAGTTTATATTGTTAACTTAATTTAATAATGATATTATAATGGGTCAACTAGTGCTTCGGAGAGCACGTAAAGACATCGGTGTAATTTTTTATTTATCAAGAAAGTGTATTTTAGCTTTTATAAAAGCTGGTTAGAGCATTTGAAGTATCTCTAAAACTATAATAGATATACATATATTATTTATTGCAAGATTTCAAGTTTCTAATTTAATATTTTATTAGCTGTTTTACAATGTCTTGTATCTCTTTCTGTGACCTCAATTAGTTTTGACCAATCAGAGGTGCATTTTCAGCAAAGAGTATATAGGAAAAATATTTTTAATTATTAAAATAAATAAATAGTAAAATAAGTGTGAAAATTACATACTTTTGGTTAAACTGACAAAATCATCGATACGGTAGTAAAAGTATTTGTGAATAAATAAATAATAAATATAAAAATATTTTAAAACATCAAAAGATATCCTCAAAAATAAGAATCAAAATAATAACATATTAAATAAATGGAAAAATTTAGTTGATATTCCAATATAGTGCTATGTTATTGTATTTTCTAATTTTCAGCTTTACATAATTACAAAATTAAGCAAAATATAAAACATTTATAATAAAGATTAAAAAAAGGTTTTTGGATTATGGATAGAATGGAAAGAATATTGAAAGGTTTGATAATAAAAATATATCGTATCATAAAATATTTAAAAAAACCTTTAAATTATATATTTTAACGCCACTGCACTCAACCAGAAAGTAATAAATATGTATTTTAAAAGTAGGTAAAATCAATAAGATTGTTTTAAATTATGCAAAATTTATGTATTTTAAAAAAATACATAGATTTTAATGCCGCCTTTTTAATCGCCTACGCACTATGCGGTGCGTAGGCGATCACTTGGCTAAAGCCAAGATGACGTACCAAGAAATTTAATTATTGAAGTGATTTCTCTTTGCCTTCCCCATAACCCACAGATCTATCTTGGGCTATAAGTAAACGAACACAAGCAAAATTTTCCAGAAAATACTGCAATAAACCATAAAAGATAAATAGTATACAATACAGTGTGTTCACGATAAGGGGTCACAATAAATAATTCTTATATCTTAGTAGATACAAAAAAAAAGTTTAAATAGTTTTCTATTCTACTCGAAATTTACCATAGGAAATTGCGGAGGTAAATTTTTTGGTACTTCAAACTCAGCCGGAAGTAAACATGAATTTTTTTTTAAACTGTACTATGTTTTTTTTAGTATTTTCGTAATCTGCTGTTTTTTCTTTATACTGAAGTGATATTTTCTAATTACCAAATATTCCAAATACTTATTTAAAAATTGTATATTAAACCATAATCCAAATTATTTAAATTAATTTACAATAAAATTTTTGATATTTAAAATGGAAACACAATCTAAAGATAATTCGTTCATGTGCGAACGGTATCTAACTTATTTATGCTTTCTTCTTAATTTCAATATTTTATGTTATAAACTTTATGAATCAATCAATAATTATAGTTCTCCAAATCTAACTAAACTTTATTTCTTCAATCTCCAATTTTATACTTTTCACTAATTATGCAATTTTATTAATTTAATAATTATTATCATCCAAATTTTTTTTTAACTTTTCTAAAATCAAACAATCAAAATTACTCAGTCATTAATCAACTTTATTTTTTAAAATGCATATTTTAAAACACAATTTTAATCAAACTCAGGAGATACAAATTTTTACTGTCCTCCTCGCGGCCATTTTGGCAAAAAAGCCTCCTTAATCAAAATTTTCGTGCCAACTTACAATTTTATTGGGGCGTACACACACAATTCAAAATATTTACTATTTTACAAATTATTTACAAAATTAAGATTCAATTCCCAAAAATAAAAAAAAATTAAAATAATCAAAATTCACAACTTTAAAATTCAAAATTCAAAAAAATAGGTTTTGAAACACGACAATACATAGATATAAAATTATCATAGGGTTATATAAGAAAATTTTCGAGAAAAATGCAATATTTTGTCAAACACTCGATTGAAAGATCCTCACAACGCTGTTTTTGCTCCATATTGAGCTAACGCGGCACCCATCTCGCATACAGCTTTTTTATGTCCAAATTGTCTGTCGATATGCGATGTATGTACTGCACCTTTTGAAATACCTACCATGTCTGCTAGCTTGCCCACTTTCAGTCGGCGGTCATCTAATACTATTTTGTGAATTTTTTTCACCATTTCTGGCATAGTCACCTCATTAGGTCGACCACTGCGTAGATCTTCTTCGCAGCTTGTACGACCTCGTTTGAAATCTGCCACCCAGTGCTTCACTGTGCTAAATGAAGGAGCAGACTCTCCCAGAGTAAAATCTAGCACGGCTTTTCACATAATGATAACCAATTTTTTTCATATTTACAAATTCACTGAGAGCGTTGTTACAGGAATTTCCTGAATTATGTTCAATCTTCAGTTTTTTTGTTGGGTATTTGAAATTTGGTAATTTTATTTAGAAGATTTCTAATTTTAATTTTCGGTTTTCATTTTAATTTATGAGATGGTGATAGTAGTTACGTTTGATTTTTAATTTATTAATTTTTATCAAATTCGGAAAAATGTGGTCGGATAAGAAAGATAGAGAAAGAATTTTTGGTAATTTTGTAAAAACAAGCGTCGAGAACTAGTTAAGAGAGTTCCTGCTGTTTTCTCGAAGATAATTTTCTGGTCAACAATAGCCTCTGTGTGGCTGGTTGCTCCCTTGTTGGAAGTTTGCAAAAATTCGTTTTTTTTTAATGTTCTTGCACCTTTACGGGCACACTTGACAACTTTCCTGGAAGTATTATCGTTGTTTTGGAATATTCTGGAAAGGCTGGTTCATCCACTTATAATTATTGTTACCAAAGAAGAGTCAAAGAGGGTATCAAGGGACTCATATGCAGGCGACCATAAGACAACTAAAGGTCAGACGTTTTCATTTTAATTAAATTGGATATTACGTATATATTTTTCGCTTTCGAATTATTTACTTTTTGGATATTACGTACCAATACCGTACCGTTTCTTTTCGATTTTCTGTGAAGATTTATTTTCGATTACCAATAGTCCGGATGTTTGTGGAAGTTTCATTAATGGAGATATTTGTTTTATTAATGTTTTAATGTAGTTAGATGTTAGATAATTCCTAATGATTTGTTTTTACGGAGAAACTTCTGTATATATAATTGTAAATTTGCATTTAATAAGTCAGGAGTGATTTTCTTTTATGGGAACTATTTAAAATTTGGGAAGTAATCCGATACGTGGTATAATTTTTGTAAGCGTTACGCAAAGTTCGGTTTTGGAAAATTTAAAGTTACTTATCATAACAGAATTGCAATTCTTCGTGGTAGGTGCGATAAATCTTTAAATTAAGTTAAATTACAGTAGCGATTTTTTTGTTTGTTTATTTAAAGAGTAATCAGTCACATTTTGCGTACTGCCCAATTATTTTGTTCATTCCATTTACGTTCGGTTACGACAATTTTTTTTTACTGCTTTTTGAAATTTACTCTGAGTAACTTTTATTTTTTTGTAAATTTCATTTTACGTATTATATTTATTACTTCTTCTTTCTTGTGCCATACTCTCAATGGGCGTTGGCGATCAACTTGGCTGAACCAAGATGACGTACCAGGGAATTTAATTAATGGGATGGTTTCCCGTTGCCTTCCCCACAGCCCACAGATCTATCTTGGGCTTTAGATCACAGCAGCGTATTCGACCCGACCAGGATTTGAACCGCGGTCACCCGCTTCGCAGTCGGCCGGTGTAGGCTTTACACCACACTGCTGGTCTTTTCTTTTCCAGAGTATTTATTACACTCCTGGTATTTATCAGAATTTTATTTTTCCTTCCTATTTAATTTTTTTTCTAGGTTAGTAATTACCTAAAGTTCACCCGGAGTACTAATTAATTACTTGGCGCCCTCATTATCAACTTTATTATTTGGGGTGAACAACTGAGCTAGCCTTGGGAGTTTTTGTACCCAAATTTTGTTGTGATTACAAAATCCCACGGACCCTGAGGTTGAATTTAATTTAATTTTATTTTTCTGGTATAGGTATTTTAAGGTATATTTATGGCTGTAAAACAAAAACTGAACAACGCAAAGTTTAACTTCAAACTGAAGCGTTGGAAGGGAACAACTACCACATCAGGCCGGCTACTCTTGGGACTACCCTCCAATTAAAATTATGTGCTACCCAGATTCGAATCTGCAGCTAACTTTCACTACGTAACTGATGCTACTACAGTTCTAACAAATAATATTGATATTAGCCCGCACTTAACAATGTATTGAAATTATTTTCTATATTGTTTTTGCAACCCTAAACATCAATAAATCGATCATATCTGTTATATTGGAAATTGATGTCTACAATCAGCAGTAATAAAGATTAAAAATGCCCAAAAGTATAGTATTTTACATAAATTCCTACCATGAGTCCCTGTGCTTTATTTTATTCTATATAACGACTTTGACGACGTTCTGCATAAATCAACTATTGTAAAACCGCTGTCAGAAATAGAGAAAATCCTGCAGACATATTATACCGGACATCTCGTACAGCTCTTATTTTAGCTTCATGGCCAATTTTAAGTTACTCAATTTTTAAATTATATTACCTCGCACTTCTAAAGCAAAAATTTTACTTTAAATATTTGATACTTAATGAATATAACAAGGCATGGCTTTCAGTTTTTTGACAGGTATTCTTATTGGCAATTACACTTAATAATTTAGTCTCAACTATTTTATCTGAGACTTTAGACCAGTAGTTGCCAACTTTTTCAATGTGGTGAAGTCGTAAGTCGACGTAACGAATTATTTATTTTTATATATGAATATATTATTAACTATTTACTTGTAAACTACTATATTTTTAAAAGGTGTTGTGAACTATCAGGGTTGCTTTTGCGAGCTGCCGATCGCGATCGACGGGTTGGCGACCACTGCTCTAGATCGTAGGTCACCGGCACGCAACTGATTTTCTTCTGGTTCACTAATACTTATAAACTTTAGCAAAGTAAAACTTGAGTTGGCTTTAAAGCACTTCTCTTTTACTTTCAAAGATCGCTGCAGTAAATTTCTTAAAATATTCGAAGGTAAAACGTGTTACCAGGCTAGATTTTTCCATATTTAAAATTTTAAAATCTTATTTAAAAAATTAAATAAAGAACCAAAGGTTAAAGCTTCCGTTTAGCTTCTTCTCATCAGAGAAGCTAAACCGAACTTCTTTAAAAATCTGGTGGTATCTTTCAAGAAATATCAATTCGTGTGGTACGGATTTCACGTTAAGCCCTAAGATTTGTAATGTGTAAGAAAAGTCAGTAAGTAGAACCACTGTGATGTAATTTGTTCGTGCAAGTTTATCTAAAATTGTTTTAAAATACTTCATCCGTATATGGATTCGAAATGCAACGTAACACAACTTCTCGTCCACATTACAAGCTTCATTGTGATACTTCTCGCCATTATGTCAACAGGACCCTGAACAGAAAAGTAAACTTTTGAAAGAAAATTTTTGAAATATTAAAATAAAGGCATTCTTATAAGGAACGTCTCTTAATATTATGTTTTAATCTACCAAGCCATTGAAATGCTCAGTTTTGATCTTATTTGAATTTACACAAAAATAGCTAAACTAATTCTGAATTTAAACCTGTGTACACATTTTCAACATTGAAACAAAACAAACTAGAACATTGAATTGCATGAAGTACTTTTAATTTGAATATTAAAATATGGAATAGGCAAATTTGAGCAAAATTAAAAACTTCAACACAACACAATATAATAAAATTTAAATTAATTTCATATAACTTTTGCGTTGTATGATTAATTGCAATTATTATGGTAAAGCACTGTAGTAATTGATGGCGAGCACACCGACTGCGTCAATTAAATTAAACTTTTAAAAAAATAATAAAATAGCTAGATAGCTAAAATTGAATATTTCTTGCTGGCGAATATTAAGAAAAGACTAAATATGAAGGCAATATAAAATAAAATCAAGTCAAAATGTTTATTCAAATTTTTAAAGAAAAAACGCAAGTGTTTTATATGAATATTATTTTTCAAATATGTAAATCACTTTTATTAAATTTTTTAAAGCTGTAGTAATTAAAACAGTGAAATTAAGATTAAAACATAAAATTATAATTTTTTGATATAATAATATTAAATCCTCTGTGAATTATTTAGAGAAATTTAACTAATTAGTACGAAAATGAGATAAAGATTTGGTTAATTTTAATGCTTCATAATTATACAAAACAACTTGAAGCGTTTTATGCCCCGGGGGTATTTAATTTAAATTAATCGCTAATGCACGGCTGTTGCAAGATAATTATTAGCTTAACGTTAGAACGATATCCTGATGTGCCATTTACTTGCTGTCCGCTACTTTGGTCAGCCTTTCCTGACATTTAAGTTGCTATACCCCATACCAACCATAAAATAATAACAGACTGTTACATTTATTACAATTTATCCACCACGGCAGATTAGCAAATTCAACGCGTTAACTAGTATCGTTTATTTAAATGTATTGTTTAATCACGTAGAAATCACGTACGTAAATTTGTATAAATGTATTATTAATTACAAACACACGCTCACCCTTTAGTTAAAATTTATGTTTTTAGCTAAAGTAATATGTCTTCAAGTTTAGACAATCTCCAATGAATTATGGTTTTAGAGAAATAAACTCCCCTGATAATAATCGATAAATGTTAGCTTAACCATATCTATATTTTAGAATCATCCAAAAATGCATCAAATACTTTTCACAATTAAAATGCACTTTTGTAAACACATTTGTCATATTAACTCAGTCGTCAGGGATTTCAATTCGGGAATAATTAGGAAAAATCTGAAAATTATTTTCACCACTTCGTGCTGACCAGGATTAACGGATTATTAATTGTTCGTGAAATTAGTCTATTTAAATGCAATAATCATTCAAATAAAGTAACCTTTTAAACTCAATAAATATCAACAAGTAATCCCAACATTGGTTACTCCGACAAGAAAATTACTAATCCTAACAATATCAATCTCAATGTACAAGTAACACCGCAAGTAGAATTCCACCGCTTTGCTCTGGAAGAAACAGTCCGCAGAATGGTTTCGACAACTAGAACCTATGGACCGGTCGACTTTCCGAAAAAGTCTCCAGCAGCTCGAGAAGTTGTGTTTTTACCACGAAAAATTTGGAAACAATGCTAGAAAATGAGTTCCGAACTATGCAACATACAAAGTTTTATATTGCAAACAACACAACTATAAACACATATGGAACATATATAACTCTCAGCATTAACCTTAGACTCTTTGAAAGCAACGTGGTGAGAATTTCTAATCGCTGACGTCAACAAAGTCATTATTGGATCGGATTTTCTAAACCATTTCAATTTAGTGGTAGATATCCGTAATGGTAAGATAATCGATAATACATACAACAGAAGTAGAAGCAATCGGGCAGATCAAAGCGAGTAAACAATTTACTATGATGTAATGGTACATTGATCAAACAAACAATCATCACACGATTAATAAGAAAATACATTTAAATTACACAATCAAATGCAGCAAACAAGGGTGCCAAACCAAAAATAGTGCACGGAATTGAAACTATACCTGAACGTTTAAAAATCACCAAATGCGAATTTTAGTTCATGAATAAACAAGGTATAATCATCAAAAACCATCAAAAAACAATTGGATCTCACCGGTTCATCTGGTGGGAAAAAAAAAATAATTTTGACCGTGTCTTGATTATCGCGGCTTGAATGCTAACACAGTACATGATTGTTACCCTGTTCTGCACATACAAGAAGAATATTTTCCACAATCGATTTGATGAAAGCTATTGATTAGATACCAGTACACGAAGATGATATCCACATGAAACATGATACAGCAGAAAATAAATAAAATAAAAAAATAAATAAAAAGGAGAATATAATTTAATTATTTTTTGCAAAATAAATAAATAAAAAAAATTAAATTTTTTTACCATTAAATTAAAACAAAAATAATTTTCTGACGATAGCGATAATCTTCGGTGAAAGCGCAAAAATAAAATTGATTTTTATTAATGTTAAATTAACTTGTTATATTAAAGTTTTAATTTCATTAAATTAATCAATAATAAATATGTATATTTGAATATTGGCAAAATAAATAAGGTCAGGAAAATAATGTGTAAAATGAAATTAAGTTAATTAAACAATGTGGTAGCGTGTTTGTCAAATATATAGCAGCATTGGTCAAATATGTATGTGATAAAAATTTATGTTTTCTGTAGGAGTGTATTCAGTGTTATTTATAATGATAGCTTAGAAAAGCTTGATGCTGTTAAGGATTGGCGTAACTTTATTTGTTCCACTTACTGTAATTTTTAAAACTACACAATATCATCATGTTTTTACAATCGGTTTTGTTTTTTCATCTTGCTAAAGAAAAACCTATGTTTTTGTACGAAATAAAAATGTATATTATTTCCGTAATTTTCCGTATTTCTTGATACTAAAAGTACTTGATCTTTCATTTATTTATTTATGAAACTGTAAGCTAATAAAGCAAACCACAAGGTGTCCTGAAACGTTTCATCTAAACAAAGCAGTTAAATTAAACGGTAGAAAACGTAGTCTACGCTTGCGCTACGACTCAATAAAAATTGTAATTATTAAAATTTTACAAATATAAATAAGGCACGACAACACTTATGTTTCTGAATGGAAGCCAGAAGTTAAGCGGAGTGCAGGTAACAGGTGAGGACGTCATTAGGCGTTTACAAAAATTGCACCGGTGTATACTGCTTACACCGCTGGCGTTTGAAAATTTAATTGGTGGATTTGAACCGCATTCCAAAATTTTACTAAATCTGATGTATGTACCAATGATGATTTTAGTCGTTAAATCATATTTACTACAGCTTAAAGTAAGATTTAATTTGAAAATTAATAATTAGCATTGCGCTTATCCAAAAATTATGTATTTCTAAAGCATTCTAAAATTAATTAAAAAATTACTTAATTCTTAATTTTTATATATTTCTTCTTCTTTTTCTTCTTCACATCAGGGATTAGGCCTTTAGACATGTTCCGACTTCTTATTGCCGTCGCTGCCATCGGGGTCTTCTCTAGTCTCTCTTTTCTCTAGGACAGAGGAAATTTTTATATTTAAAAATTTGTTACGGTCAATGATGTAAATCGGGCGTTGACGTCAATGGCCGGACAATGACATCAATGCCCATTTATGTTGGCCATTGACGTCAACGCCCGTTAGGGGTGGACAATGATGTAAATATTTTCATCTGATTGTAATATTTACGTCTTTGACCGGTCAGTGACGTTATTGGCCAAAAAGGATTGGATAATGATGATATATAAAATAAATACTATAAGGAACAGCAAGACAGTCAACTGGCAAGTGACACTTACGTGTGTTGTATGCATTGTATTCTTATGTATTATAATCATTTATTAAAATAAATAATAAAAATTAATAAAAATTTTAAAAATAATTATAAATTAAAAAATAATTAAATTAAATTTTTTAAATTAATCATTTTTATTCTGGCATGAGAGTGATCCATGGCATTGCAGTGGCAACGCTTGTAACCCTGTCCCCCTAAAACACTGCTTTGAGCTGCAATTTGTCTAATAGTAATCTCGTTTTCTTTAGTAGTATCACTAATGTTTTCCAACAAAATTAACCTTTCTCTAAATAACTCTTCTTAATAATATGTTATCTCTAATCTCTTAACAACTAGTACTAATTGCAAAAGCACATTAAATACATTACTTTCTGATGGAAGAGAAAATCAAACCGCCAACTAAATGATAACAGTTTTGCCATACATCATTCCTTACCGTAAAAATTAAAAAATTAAATTATTAATTAATGTTAAACCAGCAATTTTGTTATAAGTATTGTGTATAGCATGTATTAGCTGAACCAATAATAAATCAAAAAACATAAGAGTAGTTTCATCATCGCCCGCTCTGTATTGGGCAATGACGTCATTGCCCGGACAATGATGTAAAAACCACATATGAATTTTTAAATGTCAACATTGTCCAAAATGCACAGTCAGTGACGTCATTGGCCGGGCGTTGACGTTAATGCCCCATTGATGTCATTGTCCGGCCATTGACGTCAACGGCCGAGTTGTCATCATTGACCGTAACATATTTATTCATTCCACGCCGAGAGCTCGTAGCGATCAGATGTGTGTTATAACGTATGCGACTAGTGCGTGACATATATAGTGATTTAATATTGTGCAATTTAAATTTTACAATAAAAGTTTCCAAATTTTTGGAAACGAAAGTTTAAACAATTTAAAATGTGCTAATTCGGCACATATTTTACAAAATTTTCTGTTACACGGTGAAAAAAAATTTTCAACAATAAAAGAAATGGGGATAACAAATTTTAAACGGAGAAATACTTCTACCGTGATTAATAATAACAAAGCAATTGCCGAAACAAGCCAGACTAAGAAATCGAAAAACGAAGTTGAAGACAGTGAAATTGTTTACAACCTAAACACTAATAATAAATTTCAGCTATTAAATAATAGCACTGTATCTGAAGATGTTGCATCGACTGTAATATCTACACCCAAGACAATTAAACCGAAGCCAATTATTGGTTTCGGTTTACCTAAAAACCACGTACAATTTACCAAGGACAAGTGCTATTTGTTCCCAACAATTTTGACATGCAGCTGACAACTGCAACTTAAAAATTGCATGACGTCGATGTGCTGGGAACCTTTTATCGACTCAATGTACGGTCCAAGGATAAAAGGAAAAACAAACCAACGCCCACTTTAAACTATGCAAATATAAATTATTACACCAACTAAGAAAAGGCTGGAGTTTTAGCCGATATTTTTGAAGAAGTACACCAGGTAACTACCAACCTTAGTTCCCCGTTAGAGGAACAGGTAAGAGCAAACGTTGCACTGCTTGCACTTGGAAGATTTGCTGGAAATTAACATCACTCCTAAAAGGATCCAGCAAATCATCAAGACCCATAAAGTAAGGAAGGCTCCCGGAACCGACGGTATTACTAATAAACACCTTAAGTACCTCCCCAAAAAGACAGTGGTACAACTTTAATATATTTTTAGGTCATACTGAAGCTGCGCTATTTTCCTACGGTGTGGAAGATGGCTAAAATATTGGCAATTCCGAAACCAAACAAGGGCAAGGGCGAAGCCAAAAACTACTGTCCAATTAGCTTACTTTCTTGTTTGAGAAAAATTTTGGAAAAGGTTATTCAAGAATAAATTGTCGAACATCTGGCAAGTAATAATTTGAATATCAAATAACAATTTGGATTTCAGAAAGGCCATATTACCATTCTTTAATTTATTAGCCAGAGTAGTTGAGGATGTGGTAATGAAATTCAACAATAGAAACCATACGGGGATGGTATTACTCGATTTGGAGAAAGCGTTCGACACGGTCTGGCACAAGGGTTTCAGGTTGCACTTTCAGTGTTATAGTTGGCGATGCTAGATCGTCGGAGAACACCTGTTGGTGTTCCGCATGGATCTATTCTCGGACCCACACTATTTAATATCTATATCAACGATATACCAGTACATTAAGACACGAATATTGCTTTGTACGCCATAGCGATATTTTGTAGCCAAAACAACACTCTGATTGGTCAACTTTTGTTACCCACTAAAATATACATCAAGGTACTCCCTGTAACGAGTTTCACATCAATCGAATTTTCAACCAATCAAGTTGTACATCATTCAAGCTCAGTATCAATTGAGTTATACGTCAATCGAGTTCTCAACTAATCGATTTGCACATGAATCGAGTTTTTAACCAATTTAGTTATAAATCAATTGTGTTCCACTGTATTCACTTATTAGGATCATTTGAATCATAAAATATTAAAATTAAATTTTGAGATTACGTGTACAATCGGCGTATCATCAAAACAAACTAATAGAAAGGTCGGTAGATAAAGTAATGTGTGGAAATTATTCAACCTGATTACCGAAAGTTAAACGGTAAATATCTACCAGTACAATTTTCGTAAGCTCCTATTATGCTTGACGTACCATACCGGCAACTAAAACAAAGTAATAAAATAAAATGGAATACTGTAATAAAAAAAGTGAAATGTAACTTAGAATATGTAACCAAACAAAACCGTCTGTAAAAATTAAATATGTATGTTTTAGTTTTTTCTGCTAAGAGACTAGTAAATTTAACCTTGTTATTTTGCCGCACCCGATAATTATTTAAAATTACCATTTTGTATAATTTTGTTATTTTATGGTTGACAATACAGTAATATTCGTATATACTAAAGAATCAGTAAAGAATTAACTAAACTAATTAACTACGTACGTTAACAATGTATGACCAACATTGTGATAAAGTTTGCCAAATATTTGAACGTCACATTTTATATATATTGAATTTAAAAATATTAAAATATTTTTATTTGATTTCAACAAAAGCCAAACACTCGGTAAAAAATCATATTTAGTTTTTTATTTTATCAAGTTAACATTTTAAAAACAATTTTCAGAGACAAAATAAATATTGACGTCGTCTACAATATTTAGATGTTGAAAACTTCTGCTTTGTTAGCTTGTATATATTTACTGCTTGAAGTTTTATTGGTTACTTTTACACTCACGTAGCAAAAGACTATTATTACATACTCGATGCTAGTTTTAAAGTTTCCATTTTCAAGTAATCCATTTTTAAAATAAAGCGCAATATGGAGAAAATAATGTAGTATAGCTAGCCAACATTTGGGAACTATTTCAAAGCAATCACACTGTTATGCTACTGACTTATTGAAGTACTCTTCAAATCATACATGACAATTTTTATTTGATTATTTTTTCCCGTAAATTAAAATAAAGAGAAAAACCTTTTCATTTGTTGATTTTAAATCGCTACTGCTTATACAGTATGTTCGGAATATAGAGATCTCGTCAACTGCAAACTGTACAAACTATTGAACCTAAAACTGAATAAAACAAAACATCAAAAACTATTATGATTGTTAATTCAAATTTGAGTAGTTTTAGCCATTTGACATATTTTCTAATATATCTTGATACTTCAGTGCGTTAACAGTTTCATTTCTAAACTGCATTCTAAATTGCACCTTTGGCGGACATACAGCCCAAATCATTACTCCTGAAGCAAAATTAACAGTTTGTTTTAAACAATCTTTATGGAATGCTCCATTTTTAGTTCTTTCAATTATTTCCTACACATATGTTGAATTTTGACTCGTCGCTAAAAATAACCGAATTCCACTGCTCCTGTGTCTATTGCAACTGTTCTCTACACCAAGCCAAGTCCTTTTTTCTGGCATTCGTTCAGCAATGGCTTTTCTTCAGCCTAAAATTTCATATTTCGTGTATGTTACTACTCATATTCAATATTTAAAATTTATCCATTGATCAATATGATAATATGGATCCAGTTTCTGCAAGTTTCTCTGGACAGTGTTAATTGTATACTCTCATTCCACTTAGATGTTATTTCCTTTTGCAGATTTTAACTAATTCTCTTCTTTGACGTCCTTTCACTTCGGTGGAACCGCTTTCACCATAGGATTTTATTATAGAGAAAACTGTTGATTTTGACAATTGCAAATATCTGGCAATTTGTCTCATTTTCTTCCCCTGACCAAATATGCTGATTATTAAATCTCTCACTAGTTTTGGAGTTGCTTCCTTTCGAACCATTTTAAAGAAAATTGGTCACACAAAATTGGCAAATTTTGAAAAATTTATTAAGGCAGATATAATCTCGATTGTTTTGTTTGTTGATGATTATGGCAACTTAATCTGATTTAGATACGATTTTGGCCGAATATTAAGTTGTCAGATTTAGTATTTTGTTGGTCAAAATATATTAAAAAATTATTTTGGCCAAACTTATAGCTGTTAGGGCTTGTACTAGTTACTACGTCTCAAGTATGCTAACGTCCGATTTATTGGCTTAAAATGCTAAACCTTCCCATTCCATTTCCTTGTTTTTTCTCCAGAATGTCACATCAGATAATCATCTTTTACAACTTCCCCTCCATCTGATTTATGAATTGCCGCTGTATCCACTCGATACCTTAACAATTCGTTTTCTAACTTTCCAATTTTCCTGTCCTCAAAAGAGTTCTTACATTTCATGTTCCGACTCGCATTATACTCATTCTTTTTTTTTTAGTTTTTTTTTTACTTTATCGTTCTTTTTATTTATTTTTTGTACTTGTTCTCGTCTTTTGTTTGTAATTGTCCCATCTTCACTATAGTACAAAGAACTTCTGATGGAGACAGTGTAGTTACTCCTTCCAAATTTCTTTTTTAATAGTTCCCTTGCATCTTCGTATAACTTAAGACTGTTGGCATCTTTATTCCATATATCCTGTTCATAAATTCTTAGGTATCCAATTCTCACTTTATTCCTTCTTTCATCCCTCTTCTACCAATTTCCAAAATTTTATCTCGGAATTTTTGTTCCGGTGTAACCGGGAATATTTACCCCAGTGAAATTTTATCCCCAGTAAAAAGTCCCTAGTGAAATTTTACCCCCTAGTCATTTTTTACTGGGGGTAAAATTTCCCTAGAGAATTTTTACCGAGAGAGTAAAAATGTTCAAAATAACCTCACTGAAATTTTACCCCCTTAAGAAATTTTATAGGTAAATCAGAATTTTTATTACTGTTTATGTATCAAATTCGACTATATTTTATTCTGAGATGCTAAAATACCTTCCTCAGATTTTGGAAAAATAAATAAAATGACAAAATGCAGAAAAATTTAAAGTTGGAGAAGTTGGAGAACGTTTGAACAAAAGTACCATACAAGACCGTACCTCATTGAGAAAATTCTGAGCAATGGCAACTGTATTTTACGGTCGAAAGTGGGAAAATCTTTAAAAAGAAGATATCCTATCACTCTATCAGTAATTTATGACATTTTACCACGACAACGGATCTCAAGAAAACAATGGCGAAAATGAAGAACATGAATCGTCTGTGGAAGAAATTAATTGCATTACGGAAAAATCAAAATTTCGTTTTTGTCCATTAAATAATATTTGGCAAAAACGACTTTGTGAGAAGCTTAAACTTTCATTTGACAAAAATTCCGACTTTGCAAAAACAAAAAAGAACGTCAAGGCAGAAGGTAGCTGTTTTTTTAGATGCCTATCTTTATGCATTACCGGAAGTAAAAAGCAGCACAAGGAAGTACGAAAGCTAATTACTGAATTTATGAAAACTCAAAAACAAAAAGTTGATATGTTTTCTGGTATTGAGAATTACATGAATATCACGAAAATAGACAAAAATGCAATTTGGGCAACAGATCTTGATATGCTTTTCACTGCAGCACTCATAGGAGCCGATATATATATATATATATATTCGTTTACTCAAATTTCAAAAAATCCTGCATGGCTAATGTTTCCAAGTTCAATGCATCTTTCCGATGAACCTAATTACAAAAATTTGGCAATACAGAATATATTTGAACTATAAAAATTCAAATCATTTTGAAGTAGTAGTTTCGGTAAAAATAAATGTATAAAAAAATGTTATTTTTAAATAAATTTTATGTTAAACTTTTGAATTATCCTATTTTATTCTTCAAATATCTGAGGAAGATATTTTAGCATTTTGCAGTAAAATATTATGAAATTTGATACATAAACCGATATAAAATTTTTTATTTATCTATAAAATTTCTTAAAAAGGGTCCACTAAAATCCACTATTCTATCCTATCCATAATCCACTAAAAATATTTTTAAATATTTCCTAATGAAATTTTACCTCTTAATAATTTTTTACTGGAGGTGAAATTTCCCTAGAGAATATTTACCGGGGGTAAAATTTCCCTAGGGAATTTTTACCGGGTAAAAAAAATTCACTAGGAAATTTTTAGCCCCGGGGGTAAAATAAAAGGGGGTTAAAATTCCCGGCTACACCGGTATTGGTTGGTTTTTTGAAAATTTTTTTTGTTTGCTAACACCATCTCCTTCTGGTCTCGGTCATTTAGCTTTACCACAACGAGCGCTTTTCTCATAATTTTGTCAATTCTAAATTTATCACTTTTTCCAGATAAGCAGATATAGTAAGCCGGTGTAGCCGGGAATTTTAACCCCCTTTTATTTTATTTTTATTTTTAAAAATTCTCTAGTGAAATTTTACCCCCGGTAAATATTCCCTAGAGAAATTTTACCCCCAGTAAAAAATGATTCGGGGGTAAAATTTCACTAGGGAATTTTTACCGGGGGGTAAAAAAGGTCAAAATATTCTTAGTGAATTTTTACCCCCTTAAGAAATTTTATAGGTAAATAAGAATTTTTTAATATTTTACCGCGAAATGCTAAAATATCTTCTTCAGATATTGGAAGAATTAAATAGGATAATTTGAAAGTTTAACACAAGATTTATTTAAAACTTACATTTTTTATGCACTTTTTTTTACCGAAACTACTACTTCAAAATTCATTCATCTTGGGCACTTTTTCTTGAGATCCGTTGTCGTAGTAATGTTTTAAATTACTGATAGGATACCCCTTTTTCAAAGATTTTCCTACTTTCGACCGTAAAATGCAGTTGCCATTGCTCAGAATTTTCTCTATGGCATACGGTCCTGTATAGGGTGCTTTTGTCCAACCACCTTTGCAATCATCTCGTCTGCAATTTCGTACCAGTAGTGATTCTCCAACTTTAAATTTCACTGCATTTGCACGACGCTTATCATAAGAAGTTTTTTACTTTTCTTGACTTTCCTTTATATTTTCAGCGGTCTTCTGAAATACACACTTTTTAATTTTTAATAAAAGTCTCGAATACAAACGCATCTTGCTTCCCTGACCAGGGCATGGTGGCGTGTGAAAACTACATCATACACCTTCCCAAACAATACCACCCAACCGCTCTGGGACCCCCATTCCTCCACTGCAATTTTTTAAAATGTGAGAGGTTCCCCCGCCCCACCCTGTATTACTATTACTTTTACTATTTAAATAATAAATTATCCTATTTTATTTATTTTTATTCTTCCAAAATCTGAGGAAGACATTTTAGCATCTCAGAATAAAATATAATCGAATTTGATACATAAACACTAATAAAAATTCTGATTTACCTATAAAATTTCTTAAGGGGGTAAAAATTCACTGATGTTATTTTGAAATTTTTTACCTCCCGGTAAAAATTCTCTAGGGTAATTTTACCTCCAGTAAAAAATGATTAGGGGGTAAAATTTCCCTAGGGAATTTTTACCGGGGGGGTAAAATTTCACTGGGGTAAATATTCCCGGTTACACAGGTTCTAATTTACTTTTTCTCAAATTTATTTTTTTAAGTTCCAATTTGATTAATCAAATTTTTTATTTGCGGATTAATCAATATTAGTCATATCATTTACGATTTTTTTTTTAATTTGATTAAGGTGATACATGAAAATTGTATTTAAATTAAATTTTTATTGACTGGTATAATTAAAAAAATTTTTTGGACATGGTATAGGATTTTTAATAGTCTCACTTTTGATCTGATTGGTTTGTTCATTCATTACCAACCAAAAAATATAAAAATTATAAAAATGGAAGTTTTACTCATTAAAAGGTCAAGAGGCCGATATTAAACATTAGAAAAAAACCTCTAAAGCCTTGTCTGTGTAATTTCTGATCTTGGTAGCGCTCATCCTCTTGCACCTGTCGTATACTCATATTAACGGATTATTGGATCAACGGATAATCGGATAACTTTCATGCCTGTGAAGAGAGATCAAAATCTAGACAATCAATCACAATCAATCTTCGAAATTTCTCTGACAAAAAAATGATTGGTTTATTTAATCTAAATCAATGATTTTTAGATTGCTTAAAGTAATCTTATGAGCAGTACCTCGGACTTCCGATGATGCTAAGATTTATGATCACACACTTTTATATCATTAATGATAAACGATATTACATATGAAGGTATGTAGGACTCTTAAATGTTCGTTGTTGAAGTAAAGTTAATTGCATTGTTAAGGTAACCTAATATACGGGTTGTACATCTTCCATAATCTGCACAAGTTCTCTAGCACACCACTTGACATAATCTTGTCCACGATAGCTTCGGTAATATGAAATGGAATCATCATATCTACATTTCAAATAATACCTTAGTACGAGTGTCGGGAATACATTGTTTAAGTATGTTCCTTTGTTCGTAACTTACTTGCTTTTGGTTGAAGCTCCTTATAATACTGTTGTATTTTGTTATCTTTTTTCATTCCTTGTTTTCTCTTTCAGTAGCACAGTAGCCACTAGGCAAACTAGTTTTTTAACAGCGCTTCTCGTTTATTGTTTTCAAATGACTTTCAATATTAAGATAAATAACAAAAGTTGACAAAACTATGCCAATTTAACATTTCTTTAAGCAGTTGAGCTGAGGTTCGAATCCAATTTAAATTGAATTCGAATTTGAGCTCAAAAAAAACAGATGTTCACGGACAATATATTTTTAATTAGTAAAGTCTCCTATACTGGGATTCGAATCAGACTTAACCCGGATTGGGCACTTTACAATGCACTCATACTGTATACCACAAACATTGAACAATTTTATTTATCTGTAGAGAAGCAAAATTACAAGCATAGATCAGTTGTATATAAAGTTACAACTAACTACGAAATAGTTTTTGGTAATAACTTTCCCAATGTTCAATTTTTGAAGTTATTCCGCTACATGCTAAATCTAATCAATTGTTAGTCATCAAAAGCAGTAGGAAAAGCCTTATAGAAAACTGTTAAAATTAATATGAGCAATATTTTAAAGTTTACATTTAGGAAACAATGTATTTTCCAAAACACCTGATGTTATATATATATCGGCTTATTTATTTTGACAATGCATTGGTCAATAAAAAATGTAACACTTTAACTGAAACCCAATAATTTATCTCTTTTAAGGTCAAGATAAAATTTATTTTATTTTTAACCTTAAAAAGGGAATATTTCATAAAATATGATACCTTACTCTTAAATTTTTACTAAAAAACCGCAATATTTTGCATTCCTTGAGTTTTCTTTATTTATTTAGGTAGGAAAATCACTTTCACTTGTTGTATGTGACATATATTGGTTTTTTTCAAAAAATAATGTTTTTACAAAAATAATGGAATGACGGTATTGTTGAGCAACAACTAATTGAAAATAGATATTTTTAAAAATTGCGATGTCCACGTTCGTGCTTTTTTTAAAATAAATTTTCTTTTCAGAGTTATACAATTGGAAACCTGGAAACGTATACACAATATTTGGTATCGTTACAAGTTGTAAATCCCGAAGGTGAAGGGCCGAACACAACAGTTCTTGTTATGACGGATGAGGGCGGTAAGTACCGATTGTACAATTTCATTCCATAACTATTCTCAATTCCAGTTTATATGATGTACGATATATATTTTCTTCAAAATTATAACAATTTTATATAACGTGCTTATTCAGCTTGGTTCTAAATTTGATTTATAATCGTCTCTGGATTGTATTTCTGTCAAGTAAAAACTTTTTGTACAATATACCAAATCAGTTGCTGCTGAATGCATTCGCGTTCTGTTTATCGTTATCTTTGTTCTGGTTCTATTACTGCCTATCGTAGAAATTGATTGTAAGTCCACGCAGGCCGATTCACGTACCATCAGACTCGAAACAATCATTATTTATATCCTATTCGCTTCCATCCATACATAAAATCTTTATCGTTGCAACTATGGTTTTATCTTGTATAGTTGTATATCAGTAAACGTGTTCGATACAAACTACATATATGAGTTTTGTAATAAAAATTTGAACAAGTTACGAGAACACGCAATATATACTGTTTTTACAATTTTTATATTTTTACCACAATAAAATTGAATTATAATGAAAAAACCCTCAACTTAATGAAATTCATAATATTAAACTTGAATTTATTAAAAGAATGTATCTAGTTGTATGCGAATTGATGTAAATTACTGAATACAGTAAACCCTCCTACTGCGCGGAGTTCTCATAACACGTTTTCCATTATAACGGTTGAAATTTTTATTTAAAAAAACTTTTTATTTCAAAAACAATGCTCACGACAGATCACCTTGGTGATTTGCTATTGCATTACGAGAAAAAAAAGTAAAAAATATGATATAGGGTGAGTTCGCCTAGGGCCGTACTACGCCAGCTGTCGTATACCAAAAGTGACCAAACGATATAAAGTTAAATAATGGTAAAACCATAAAACAAAAATTTTAAAATGTAATATTTCTATTTTCTGCTATCTTTACTTTGTTTTTAAAATTTTGGTAACACTCAATATTATTTGATTGTTCGATTGTATAATATTCAAACTAGACTTTCCAGTTTAGCGACTATAGACCTACATTTTAAAAAAGGGTTTACAGTATGCCTTTAGAATTTTTTCGCTGAAACATTAAAATAGTAAAAACTTAAAAAAAAATAAAGTATTTAATTAAAAATTAGTACAATTGTCAAAAATTAGACATCCCCCATTGGGGGGCTACAAGCGTATCCCCACGTATGTTGAATTCAGCATAACTTTTTGGGATTAATATCTCCTGATTTTGACCATCTCAATACCCGAGGTAATTTCAAATTTTCAATATTTTAATTTAAAATTAAATTAATACCAACCTAATTTAATTCATTTTACACTAGACATAACCTGGAGAACGGTTAACTCATTTTGAATAAATTTGGTAAAAATTTTATTAACAATTTCCACACTTTAAGAATCGTAAATTTGAATAGGGATTATTTTTGGATTTTTACGAAAAACTAATTGGGATTCATAAAAAAAACACTTGACAATATATTATGGTATGGTCTGTAGTTTCCTGCAGTTGAGTTGATTACTCATTTTGTAGCATTTGTAACATAACAACTCATGAGAAATAACGACATTATTATTATTATTAATTTTCGCTCTATAATTACTCAACTAGCGATTGAAACCAAGCCACTGCTGTGGGTATGTTAATATTAAAATTTTGCACAAAAATGTCTTCTGATCTTGTAAATGTGAAAGCCAATACTTTTTCAAAAAGTTTAAATGGAATTGCAATTAATTTAAAATATCGTTTTTATTTAACAAATTTCAAAAATTCGTTTTAAAACCTTCTCTGACCTACAAACCTTTTGAGAAATTACATCTTGTAATTTTGTTACTTTTATAATTAAATTTTAAAGATTAATTTCTGTCATTAATACTTTTGTATTTCTAAAATGTTTTGCTTTAATGGTATAGTCTATAGAGCGTAACAATTTATTTACAAAAAATTAAACTGAATAAATAAATTGTTAGTTGGAAAAATAAACAATAGCATTTAAGCATAAGAAATGTAGCTCCTAATTTTGTATATCCTAAAATTAGTCGCAAGTCTTAGGTTAGTGTATGTGAAAAGCCGACGCATGCACCGCGGTATTTAGGCTGAAAAAAATTTTCCTGGACCGGTAGACCTGAGTGTTCCTTTCCTGTGTTCCTATATTCGTACAAGAAAAATAAGGAAAGAAATTTGACCTGTTATTTTTTGAGGTAACAAAAATTCAGTTATCATGTTGAAGTTCAAAGTACTTACTCCAAAATTACATTTCTGCAAATTGAAGGAATTAAACTAGATTTGAATTAAATTCAGCATTATATTTAATTTGAGACAGTTTGATGGGTGGATTGAGTAGTTCATCGGGTGTCTCTGCCGGTTCTAAGCAGAAAACAATAGAACAATAAAGAAGGAGAGTTGAGCAAGGGGCTAACAACTCCTTCTCGCAAAACAGTATTTGTTGTAAAGACTGCAATGGAACCTCGGATTAGGACGGACGTACGGAAACGATCAAGGCAAAGGAAAAGAAAATGGATAATAAATATTGGTTCTTAGAATGTTTTGAGCTGGTACAGAACGGGAGTTGCACAGCGGGCCGTGGAGCAGCTGGAGTCTATGAAAATTGATATCACAGCGCTACAAGAAATAAGATGGCTTGATACTGGCAATATACAGATGAGCAAATCAGTGGTTTTCTACAATGCACGTAAAGATGGTAACCACAGCTTTGGAACTGGGTTTGTTCAACCGTTCAACCGACTTCAACGCAATTTCATATTTCAATTTCAATTTCAAATTCTAATTGATTGCAGAATCATTTCGCGACCCGACCGTACTGTTCAGTAGTTATTAAGGTAATGACGATTTTTCTTTCCCCTCGGATGTCGTAGACTTGAGTTCCTGTGGAACATCCAGACGCTGTAAGTGCACAATTTTTCAAGGATTTTATTATAAATTGTTTATTATAATTGTTTATTATAAATTGACAATTTATTTATAAATTGTCTTAATTTAATTATTTCAAGTATTTCTACAATTTTTCTTAATTGACGACGAGTTTACAAGTTAATAGGCAATAAAATAATTTAAGTTAAACCACAACTGTGACTTAATATTTGAGTTTCGAAGCTGAAAAGTCGGGTTTGGATTACAAACTACAATTTATAAAACTCGGCCATCTGATGAGCATATCAATATTCTGTAGTCAAAGCATTCAACAACGTAAATTGAAAATACAATGTAGACAAATAAATTGCTTATTTTTTAATTTAAAATATTTTAATTATTTTTAAGTTATTAAGTTTTAATTTTTAAGAATACTTTTAAAAATTATATTGCAATTTTTTATAATACTTTTTTATATATGAATATTTAGGTAGCAGTATAATTCTAAATTTTTTATGCTTATATCAAAGGATAAATATTCTTGAAAATAAGTGTACACGGGACTTGAAATTTTTCTTTTCTGGTTTTTTTGATTCTACGAAGAGTGGAAACCTTGACCCAGTTGAAAATGACATTTTAAAACGTTTTTAACAAATTTAAAGTTTGATTATAAAATTTACTTAAAATTAAAAAAATATCTCATATGCGAATTATTTCAACTTTCATATTAAATGTTTCACTGGTACAAGGTTCGTTGATGTTATTATTAGTTAAATAAAAACTATTTGTCCCGGCCGAGAGTATTTAAATACATTACTTTGATATACATGTAATAAAGTTATAAGAGGTGGTTACATTATTTTTTAGAATATTTTAAATTAATCGTAAGCTATTAATATTTAAAATAAAAACTGCAATGTGAAATATATAAAAATGGTTGTACGTGGAGGGTAATTTACGTTTATAAATCATTTTTATCTGCTAATCTATAAATTTATATTTCAACAGTACTGATTACTACGAGATAATTTCAAATTTTATATGCACATTATAACGAATCTTTAATCTACAGGATCTCCTAAAATATTCTTGCTTTCAGTAGTTAGGTATTAGGTAGGTTACAAATATTTAAAATAATAGAAAAATTTTAATTTTATCCAATCACTTGAACCTAACATCAAATTTTGATGTTTCTTTGTTAATTGTCCATTTTACAGTAAAGTCAAAGTCAAAATAATATTCAGTACTATAGTACTCCTGTCGACATCTGCATCATATTTGCTACACCGCACTGCTATTCATTCTGCTAAATTTAAAACAATAATTATTGTTAATTGTAATTATTTGTAACAATAAATTCTGTTATTAAAATTTTGATTTTATATTTTGTTAAATTTAATTTGAAAAGCTTTATTAATAAATTGCTTATAATTTAATTTTTTTATACACATAGTAGTATATTTGTTACTACACTGTACTTACCCTTACCTAATCACCCCAAGTAAATTCTCTTAAAATTAATTAATTTTTTTAATTTTGTGTATGTTTCGGCATAAACAACCCTAAAAATAAGGAACAACGTTGTCGTCGTTATAATAAAAGATCTTGACAAAATTTTACTTGAAATATGCTTCACTTTACGAATGTCTCAAAAACATAATCTTGCATAACTAGCAAATTTATCAAAAAAAATTCAGATAAAAATTTTCTGTACTTATATAATTTGTTACAACGACATTTAAGCATGTAATATGTGTGTAAGTAGGACATTGGCTTTCTTATAAATATTTACAAAAAACTAAGGAAAAATACGATCCTTAAATTTAGGATAAATTAAAAATTTTAAAATATTTACAACATTTAATATGAATAAGTTATTACGCAAATATATTATTGGTTTTAGAGAAAAGTGGTCTATATTAATATGGTCAATAAGACAACATACAGTGAGCCCGTAAAGTTTGGAACAAATTCAAAAATCAAAAATTTTTTGAGGTAGTTTTATTAACCTCATTTTTTTAAATTTCATTGTTGTCTGTCAGTAATTTTTTTTATCGTGTTTTGAATTTTTTAAATGGCAACTTTTATTTATTTACGGATTTGGATAGAGCACAATTTTCGGAATATGAAAATAATAAGGACCTGAAACAATAAGTTTTCAAGATAATCAGTCCCAAAGCTTCAAAAATGCATCTTAATATTTATTATGAAGTTTTTGATTAATGTATTTCTATAACTTTGGGACTGATTATATTGATATCTTTTTGCTTCAAGATGTTTTTATTTGTGTTTTTACAGTGTTTTTACGTTTTTATACTCCAGGCGCTGATACAGAAATTGTTTCGTTTATGCAACGTTGGGGATTAATGGGTTAATTAATGAAAGAAAATAAAGATAGTGGCTGTTCAATTGTGCCTAGCCTTCCATCGGAAAGCTTCTAATTTAGATTGGATATCCAATCCATCGCAGTATTATGAATAGATAAAGGAACTGAGAGAATAAAAATCCGTAGGCACTTGATGAAAACCAATGTCATATTGGGAAAAATGTTGCTGTCCGGAAGTCTGGAGATTTTATAAATTTGTTTATTGTTTCTCCTTTCTCACACTCAGCCATATTGAGCTGCCGTGGTTGTAACAAGGAGCCAGGAGAGGGTTACACCTCGTTACAGGATTTAAAGCGTATGTTCATTCAGATTTTCCGGTTTATTGTGATAAGTTTATTCCGATTCCCGTTGATTCCAATCACGGAGACTAAAACCTTTTTATTTACTCAATTACAATAATAGAATCCCATATAGGAACCTCCAGGCTCTGACTACAGGGCCAAGCACGGGACAGGACTGGGCAACCCAGCTCTGGCTTCCCAATGTTGGCCCTAACTAAAGCCCAGGACTGGGAAATACAGCTCTGGTCCTCCAATGTTGGTTGGCCCAGGTTTGAGCCAGAACTAGTGAACCCAACTCTGGCTTTTTAATGTTGGCCCTAGCTAAGGCCCAGGACCGAGCAACCCAGCTGTGGCTTTTTAATGTTAAGCCAGGCTTGCGCCAAAACTAGTAAACCCAGCTCTGGCTTTCTAATGTTGGCCCTAGCTGCGGCCCAGGCTGAGTAACCCAGCTCTATATAGTATATAATAATATAATTTAAATCATTATCACAGCGAACAGTGATCCTTTTGGATGTTTTTTCAACTACTTTTCCTAGTGTTATTTTTCTTATGTCTCGCGGCTACTAACAACAATGTCGAAATCTTATCAGAACTTAAAAAAATTTTGTCTTTTACAAAAAGCTGATGCATTTCTTCACGAACAGAGTTGTTTAAATTGCAACGGTGAAATTCAATCTGTTCATAGTGATAAAATAATTTGAGTGAAACAGTCTTGTACACCAGTCTTGGGTCATCTCTGGTAGAACTAGGGAATGATAATTGGGGACCAAGCCTGGCAGACACGGCTGGGCCAAGGTTGTATTCAAAGCTTGGCCCAGTCTTGTATGCCAGTCTTGGGCCATCTCTGGTAGAACTAGGGATTGATAATTGGGGGCCAAGGCTGGCAGCTTGTTTCAAGCTTGTCCCGGTCTTGATAGCCAGGCTTGGCCCCCAATTATTATTGGGGTACAAGCATGGACCAAGGTAACACAGAGTAGTCAGGCGTGGACGGATTTTATAAAAATGAGGGCAAGAGATTGGAAAGATAAAGTATGAGAAGTAGACAAGTAGCATGGTATGAAGATTATCTAGAAGGAAATCTTTATACCATGGTAAACAAGAGTGGATAAAAATTTCATTTAAAAAAAGAGAAAACGTGTATAGCATACAAAGACCAATCCCCGTTAATACGTTACTAATCACGTATTAACGTTAAAAACGTTAAAACGTTATTTTTAACGAAAATTAAAAATATTTATTGTAAAACAAGGTTTTACATTCATTGCGTCAATTTTTACTAGGTGATTTCATTACAATGGGATTGACCAAAACTTTAAGAATTGAAATTTTTATCTTGATTGGTGGTGGCAATAAAACTGGAATTCAAAAAGAAGTATGTCATAATATTCATCCTCAGAAAATTCAAATCAGCAACCAATTGTTCGTTAAAGAGTGGATAAAATTGAATGAAAATTATATAGACTCGTAATGTTTGCAATAGTTATAAAGAAGAAAAGGCCAACTTCTTGTTCTACTGCTAGACGATTCACATATCTCCAATTGACAGATTAGATCGGACTATAAAGTTGACCATTCTACACTTTGTAAGATGCTAAAGAACGAGAAATGACACCCTTATACCGGATCTATCAAAACACGATCCTGATCGTAGAAGAAAATTTTATTAGGAAATGGCCTATAGTGTGCAATGCTGATTCAATGCTTCTGAAAAGAATAATGTTTTTTGATTAAGCAGCATTTGTGTAAATTGTGATGTTTATCGCCAAAGTTTTGCAATATTGAACGCGAGGAAATCTACACTGTGAAAAATTATTTCTTACCTGGAATAAGATGAAAATGAGATTTTTTAAAAGATTTAAAAAAAATAAGTTAAATTATAGAAAATAAATCGCATAAAATTAAAAACCTACCTGTGGCAATGAAAGTATAATGCTTAAGTGGATAACCGTTTGTGTACGGGGTGGTCGTTGTCAGCAACGGTTACAAGTTTAGAATGCATTTAATTTAAATGCTCACAGAATGCAAGTATGAAAACCCAAGATTTTTTACAATTTTTTTGTTATTTTGTTACAATTTTATCAACCGCCCTTTCAAATTGTATTCTAATAATACGTAATTAGTGTGGGAGTGCTTTCACCAATGATACAGTAATTGCATTAAAATTTAGCAATAATTACAAATTACATTCATGCGATGGTCCCTAAAATTTAATTAAAATCTAGTACATCTAAAAATTAATTATGATTTATGATAGCAAGTAAACCCACTTTAAAAACGAAAAATTATACTCTGCCGCCGATTATGCGCTGCCGTTTCTATGCTGCTGATACTGAATGGCAATTTATTAAACCTTAAAAATGGCCACATTTATAAAAATTACATTGGCGTTCACAAACGCATCAAACGACATTTTAAATCTTATTAATTGAGTTAGTGATTTGTAATTGCAAAAGTATTATTAACAGAATCCCTTTTATAATAAATCCTATTTAAGTTTTTTTACCTTATGTGAATTTTATCCTTAATGTTCCATTTATAGATTGTAAAACGAAATGTTTTTAAAATGAAACAAATTTTATTGCCAATTTGGTGTTGAATCCCCAGTAAATAATAAAATTTGTGCAAATAAAAACATTATTCTGCCATTTTATTTATACTGAACTCCCAGAAAACCGAAGGGATTAATTTATACAATGGATTTGTTAAATGCCTAAATTCTTCGTTAGTAAATAAGTACGAAAAAGTATCAACGTGTTATTAATTAAACACTCTTGTTTTAAAATACCGCTAATGAATAAATAATGTAAATTTAATTTTCCGAATACTCGTTCTATTTTCCTTTTTTAAATTATTATTAAATAATATATAGGCATTTTAGAGTCTAATTATAAGGTAATATAAATTTAAGCAATGTAATGCTTTATAAATGGAAATCTGTGTTCTTAGCTAAATAAATATTCAGCTTTGCATAAACTTGATATAAGTTAATGTAATTGTGTAGATTGCAAAGTATTTTTTTCTTGCCTTCATCTACTTCTTCCTCGTCCTTTTATTTAGCTTATTGACAGAAGCGTTCTGATAATTCTCGTGTTTTCATATACATAGAGGACCTATAGTTTAACGATGTGCGTGAAGTTAACCCCGTCATTTTTGAAAATTTTAAAAATTAATATTGTGCCGGGCTGTGCCCGATGTGTGCCACGTTGTGCCGTATTTTTTTTTTTTTTTTGATTTTATAGAGATTGCTTATTTTTGGGTAGAAATTAGCCCCGCCATTTTTGATTTTTTTTAAAATCAAAATTATATTGGATTCTACTCGACGTGTGCCGTTGTGTGCCGTAAATCATAAAATTTTATTTTAATAAATAAAATTTTTTTTTATTTTAATAAATAAAATTTTTTTTTATTTTAATAAATAAACAACAAAATAATAAATAACAAAATCTATTTTATCGATAGAAGTTGGCCCCGCCATTTTATGAATTTTTTTAAAAACAAAATTGTGTTGTATTCTAATCGAGTTAATTGAGTTTTGAGTGTGTTTTGAGGAAGATTTGGCTATTTTTGAAAAGAAAAAAAGAGTAATTCGTACGACATATTTTGTTAATTGATAAATTAATTTGGATCTAATAAATAAGAAAAAATTTGTTTGAATTATAAAAGTGTAATTGTATTGATGGTGGATTCGTTAAGTTGGAATTGAATATTTGAAGGAAAAATAAAGTTGTTGTGATAGCGACCGACGTGTGGTTTGTTATCGCGCATATTTTGGTTTCACATTGAAATTTAAAGAGAATCATGATAAGTTTTATTTATTTCAATAATTAATTTGGCATTGGCTCTATATTGGTACATTTTTGGAAATTTTTTAAAGTATTTTTATTTTTAATTAAAAGATCGATTATTTGGAAAGGAATAAAAGTAAAAATGGTTCTGGAAAATAAAAATTTTGTCCTAAGAGAAAAGAAACTTTCACAAAATAAGAATTCAATTAAAATGGATGACTCATTCTGGGAGGAGTGCAAATGGGAAATTTTGCAAGAAAAATGAAGAGGAAAGATGAGAAAGATGTCAACAATGAGAAGAAAGAAAATCCAAAAGATTGGCAAGCGATACGTAACAAATATCGAAAAATAAATTTGGAAAAATTAGACAGAAGCACAATAATAATAAATGCAATAAAGCCAGAATTAAGAAAAGAAAGGAAAGTTTGGTTTTAAAGGAAAATTTGGAAAATGAGGTTCAAAATTTAAATTTTAAAGATAGAGAAAACTTGGATTTACGAAATGAAAGTTTATTTGATTTAAAAGACAAAATTCTGGATCTGGAAAGTAATAAAAATTTGAAATTAGAAATTAGAAAATAAAAATTTAATGGATCTGGAAAATGACATGAATTTAACTAGCTTTAAAAATAAAAGTTTAAATTTGAAAATTGAAAACGGTTTGGATTTGAAAAATGCAAATTTGAATGATTCTGAAAATGAATATTTTGATATAAAAAATGAAAATTTAATTTTGAAAATTGATGACAATTTGAATATAAAACAAAGATTCAAATTTAAAAATTAGAGATAATTTTGATTAAAAAAGTTTAATTGGTATTAAAAATTAAAATTTTGAGAAAAGTAAACCCATTGGTCCAGGGGGTGGTGAATTAATTGATTTGAAAAGTAGAGATTTGGTCGAAATGAAAAATAAATATTTAATAAAAAATTTCAAAGGTTTGAGTAACTTGGAGGAGGAAAGCTTGATGGGATTGAAAGAAAAAGATGAAAAAGATGACGTGGAGGAGAGAAGAGTCAAGGGTAAACCAGCAACGTCAACACCAAGACTAAGAAGGAGGATTCGATTGGAAGTCAACGATTTACTATTTTTTTAGATTTTGAAAACGAGCATCTGACTTCACCGAGGATCGTCTTATGGAAGTCCATCAGATGGAAGGGTTTAAACGATGAATTTGGCAACACAACCCAAGTGATATTTTTTTGACAAACCACCAGCCATTCGACTGTGGTTGTGCCAAAAAACTAGGAGGAGTAAAGATATCGTGTTACCGAATCAAATTTTGGAATTTTTGAATTTCAATGTGATTTAATTTTTTTATATAATTTTACCTTTTGTTATATTTTTAAATTTTGTCAAGTCGTTAAGTTGGCACGATAGAGGCGTTTGCCAAAAATGACCTCCCGCAGCGGTTAAGGAGAAAGTCGTCTCCCGTAGTTTTGAGTGTCTAAGATTTTTTTTATTGATATTTTGGATATTTTTATCCGTATATGGACGATTTTTTGGAAAATTTGGCTATTTTTGAAAATTCGGAATACATATTTTGTTAATTGATAATAATTAATTTGTATATAATAAATAAGAAATTATTTTTTTGAATTATAAAAGTGTAATAATTTTATTGATGGTGGATTCGATAAGTTGGAATTGAATATTTGAAGGAAAAATAAAGTTGATGTGATAACGACGTGTGGTTTGTTATCGCGTACATTTTGGTTTCCCATTGAAATTTAGAGAGGATCATGATAAGTTATATTTATTGAATAATTAATCTAGGATATATGTAGATCTTGAATCATTCTTGAATAATACAAAATATAATTTCGGTATATAGAATTATATATAATTCTTATATTCTATATACCGAATAATCATACAGTGGCGGCAATCTAAAATGCCCGGTTGAAAAATTTTAAGTTATTCTTAATTTTTACTTACAAATTTTGTTAACATGGAACTAATTCATATGTTATGTAATTGTCTAACTATAAATACATATAAAATTATTAAATTCAATGATAGATAGTATAAATAACTAACAAAAGACTTCATTATAAAATAAAGCATTGTTTTCAGGTATATTTTTGCGCTCGAATTTGATATAAATTTTATAGTAAAATAATTATTTAGTAGATAATTAATGTAGTCAAGTGTTAATTAATAATATATTGGTTAATAAAAAAATTTATTCATATTTAGTTGAACCTCCATTGGGCCTTTATTACATCTTTTAAACGGCGTGGCATTGATTGTTCTAACCGCTGCAAGTAATCGTCGCTTACGATTATCCCTAACAAATTTTATCGCTTTTTTTCAACTCAGGTATACTTTTAGGACTATTGTCAACTACATGCCTCTTCATAACCGCCCAAAAGTTCTCAATGGGGTTTAAGTCGGGACTTAAGTTAGGTCAATCAATTGTATAGATACCGTTATTAACAAAATAATTCGATACCTGTGTAAAATAAAAAGGAATCAATTTCATATTTTTCAATCATTTGTTAGCTAAATGTATTCACAACAATGCCTGATTAATACATTTTGAAAAAAAAAATTATTTACAAAAATATTATGTACCGTTTTCGCGGTATGGCACGGTGCATTATCTTGCTGAAAAAACCATTCTTTGTTTTCAGCATATAAATTTAAAACCGATGGCTCCAAACTGGGTTTTAAAATTTTAATGTATTTTTTTACATTTACAGACCCTTCTATGATATGTAGCTCACCTAAACCACGTTGAGAAAAGCAACCCCATATCATAATTCCAAATCGACCGCGTGTTGTTTTTATGGTGCATTTATCTGATAGGCGCTCGGTTTGAAATCGCCGCACATATTGCTTTCCATCTGACCCATGGAGTAAAAATTTTGACTCATCTGAGAAGATGACCCTTTTCCAATCACATACCGACCAATTTTGATATTTTTTGGCAAATTGTTACCGTCTTTGTTTCGATTTTTTTGAAAAAAGCGGTTTCTTGACAGCAGCCTAAGCGCGTAATCTGAATTCAGCTAAACGATTACGTAAAATTTTTTTGCTAATATTTACGCCAAGGTCATCTTTTAACTGTTTTTTTAATTGTCTTCGAGATTTGAAGCGATCTTTCAATGCCATTTTGCAAAGCTTACGATTTTGTGATTTGGTTGTTTTTCTTTTCGAATTCCCTCTGTCAAGTGGTTTTGTACTGTCCTAATGGCATATTTAAAAAAAAATCTACTTACAGTATGTCTGTCATACCCAACTTTCTCACTAATATAGGTAAAACTCCTATTTTCACCATGTAAAACTAAAATTTTCTGTTTTTCAGTTTCTGTTAAATTCTTTCTACCTACGATTTTTTTTTATATTTCTAAGATTTATTAAACTAAACTGATGCATTTTGTACACTAAATGGTTAATAAGGGTTACCTCATAATAGTGTATGTCATTGTATTTTACAAAAAATTACCACCCTTAAAATTAAGCCGATTGTAACAGGTATATTGCAAATAAAATGCACCGGGCATTTTAGATTGCCGCCACTGTATATCATATATGACCTCTTAATAAATGAATATTCTAGAAATCTACACCGAGAAAAAAAATTTGTAATAGCAACTAATTTTTTATTAGAAATGGCACCAACAAAGTTTTTTTTGCTACTACAACTGAATATTTTGTAATATAAAATAAAACGTTGTTTAATCAACTAATTCATTTATTATTATTAACTTGAATTAAGGATCCAAGTACAACGTCCTTCGCTGTAACGTGCTTATTTTATAGTAAGAGTAAATTTCAGCTTCCTACATGACTTGCTCAATACGAAATCGTTAAGTTAGTTTATGCAGAACGCAGACGTGACGCAACGCCAACGATTCACTATATTGATTGGTCTAGCACGAAAGGTAAACCAATGAGAATTTTGTATCGTGGTGTTGTATCATGTCGGTGTTCTGCATAAACCAACCTTTAGAAGTAGAATCCGTATGTGGCAAGTAAATCTCTGAAATCTTCATCTCTACGTTAAATAAACATTTGTAACATTTAAGTTACTACATATTTTAAGCCTTTCCTTATGACTCGAAAATTTAATCCTTTAGGCCACTTTTTGAAAATTTTGAACCACTGTACTTTGCATTGGTAGGCTAATTTTTTGTAAATTATTTACAGTTTTGTTTTTATCAAAAATAAAATAAAATAGTTTAGAGAGCTATTACGTTGTTTTTTTATTACCTAATTTAGTTAATTGAGAACGTTTAATTAAGAAAACGCCGATTTAAAAACAATTACCTATCAACATTTTGTTTATTTTTAGTAAGCATGTTTTTTTACCTAAATTAACTTAGGAAAAATTTGCACATTAAGGTTCAAGTTTTCTTAGAATGTATATTTTCAGCTTAAAATATTTTTATACTGAAATACTTCAATAATGTCCATTGTGTAATTTGTCCATTAATATGCAAAATGTATAACTCTGTATATTTCTATGTATTCGTTTCCATCTCTCTCTCTCTCTCTCTCTCTTTGCGATCAAGTGCTATGAAGAGCCTTGCTATCACAAAGATCTCGGTTTTGAGCCGTATAAAATAAGAGAAATGGACAGAGAATAAATTTTAATCCAAATAACTTTTCATAATTCGAGAAGAATTGTCAGATGAAAATCCAGCTTGATCCAAAAAAAGTCGTGGTAAGTGATCACACAAAATTCAATTTGAGGAAACATGTAGATCTAAGCACAGTACACAATGAAATGATCCGCTAGGTATAGAAGTCACACTAGCGGGATCTGGTATAATCTGATGAAAACCAAACATACCCAGAATTACTACTGGAAATATCATAGAAGGCAATGGAGTAAGGTAATTGATATTTGTACTGCCCAAAATTATGAACTGGCGACATTCGGTGCTAAAGCAGGAAAAAAATCCTCAAAATGACTTAAACAAAAATAACAACAAATAGAAGTTTGTATACGTCCTAGTCAACTCCAATCTGGAGGTCATAAAACCTTAATGCAAATCCAACTTTTATAAGGCCCTAGAGTAAAGCGATGACTATAATTCAAATGTGTAAACGACAACTTGGTAAGATGAGAGTGATGTTTATATGATACTAAAATCACGTTTAGTTACAAAATCAAAAGAAAATGGAAAAATCCGAATTCAAAAATCAAAAATCGAATATCAACATATGCTACAGAAAAATTGCTAAGCTTAAACGAGTCACAAAAAACAAAATTAAAATAATATTAGACAACAGATTACTCTTTAAAAATTTGTCATGCACCGGAAGACCATGATCATTGATCATGAACACCATAACTAGTGTGTTTCTCTTTCTCTCGCTATTTCTTTCGTCCAGCGAAAGGACATAGTGACATCATAATGACACGCTTTTCTTATTTAGGAATTTTTCTTTGGTCCGTCCATTTTTTGGGAGACCTTCCTGATTTCTTTTCATAGATTTTACCCTAGATCATTAGACTCTCTATGGTTTTTAATCTACGTGCAATGTGGCCGAAGTATCGCAAGTAGACTGATTGATCTTAGTCGACAACCCTGCGCCTTTTATAGAATTTGCAGCACTTTTTTGTATGGCCATGAACACTGAAAATATTAGTGCAGTCCATAAGTTGACGAGTTTGATGATAAGTTAAATCACTGGCTCTTATCAGAGTTAGAGATCAGAGAGCCCAGGTAATTAAAGTTGCGTACTATTGCAAACCCCAAAAATGTATGGATCTTAGGGAAATCATTATTGGCGCGATTCATTATTATGATTTTTGTTTTGTTCTTGTTGATTATTCAGCCATGATCACGATAAGCTGGCTGCTTATCATGATTAGTCCACTCATGATAATTATTGAAAGTTCTTCTTGTCCCCACGTAATTATTAGTATGTTATCTGCACATCTCAGATTGAAGATTTTTCTGCCATTTATTGTTATTCCACCATTCCATCCGTAGAGCACCTTTGGTATAACATTCAGACTATAAATATTATGCAGTATTGGTGATATAATGTATCCTTACCTTGCGTCGGCACCTATTCCAAATTTTTAGGAATATGTCTTTTGGATTTACCGTAATATAAATTGTCGATAGTGGCCTCTCTCTATACGTATACAAACATAAGCTATGTTAAATAAGCAATATTGTCTGTTAGAAGTCAAATTCTTCCTGACCACATCCAAAATATTCCCAACTTACAGTTAAACAAAATTGAAGGTACCAAAGAAACCTTTGAAACCGGCCCTAAAAGCCTAGAATAATATTTATCTTTAAAATTTACATAATATTAATGACAGCAACGCTATTATAGAGACCTTACACAATCAATAATATTGTCAAAACTTAGCCTTAAGGCGAAGCATCACACGCATCTTACCCTTTACCGTAATTACCGTAATTATTTAAGCGTTTTAATTTCGCTGATTTGCCGATACTGCAAGATGATACAGGGTGTCCCCGTGACCGTGGAGAACCTTTGAGGTGATGATAAAGGACCCTTTTCTAAGACAAATTTTTAAATAAAATTTTTGTCCAAGTCCAAACCTTTGGGGGTACCTCCTTTTAAAGCAATTTTTTTAATTTCTGATTTCAAATAGCCATAGCTTTAATATTATTGATTTTTTAAGCTTAACAGATTAAAACTTTTTTAAAGATCATTCGCTTATCTACAAATTAGTTTATAACCCGTTATCGTGTAGGATCAACGGATTTCGAGTTATGAAATAAATTAAGAAAAAAAATGTTTAAAAATATGTTTTATTTTTTTTTTTTGCTTTTCTTGCGAACCCCGTATCTCTTAAACAAAACGTTTCAGAAAAAAACTGACTTCCTAAACCGGATAGGGAATTTAACGGGCTGCAACTTTGGTTAAATACACTTTTATGGGAAACCAACCGTTTTCACATAAATTTTGAAAATAATGAACAAGGTGTAGATAAAAAAAAATAAATTCTCAAAATTTATTTCAATAAATTTTCAAAATGCCCTCTCTCATTTTCAGCACACAGGCGTGCTTTTTTCAAAAGGTGTTGCACGGTATTATTTATAATGGCGCTTCTTTCGTTATGTTTTGTCACACCTATCTGTATTCTTTCCATTAATTCCTCTCTGGTTTCGGGCTCTCTTCTATCGCTGTAAACTATAGCTTTAAGGGCACCCCATAAAAAATAATTGAGAGTTTTTTTTACTAGTATCCATTTTTCTGGATAAGCATTATTTTAAAAATTTTGTACTTGTCCAAAATGCACCGGAGCACCATCATACTGAAACCACATTTCTTGTCTTGATACCAGTGGAATATCATCTAGTAATAATGGCAGATTTTTTTCTAAAAAGTTTAGGTATCCGGTAGCTGTAAAGCTTGTTTTGTGAACAAAAATGACTTATAATTTGGCTTCCCAGTATTTCACCCCAACAGTTCCCACTGAAATGTCGCTGATGATGTCGTATCTCAAGTTTTTCCCTAGGATTTTCTACTGCCCATCGATGTTTATTTCTACAATTGTTTACACCATCTCTTGTAAACTGCACCTCGTTGGTAAACAAAATCTTTACAACAAATCTTTGTGAATTCATTTGCCTTCGTAAGTTGTTGGAAAAAAATAATCTTGATTTATTCATTTTTTTACCTATACCTTGTTCGTTATTTTCAGAATTTCTGTGAAAACGGTTAATTTCCCAAAAAAAATTATATGACCAAAGTTGTAGCCCGTTAAATTCCCTACGCGGTTTAGGAAGTCAGTTTTTTTCTAAGACGTTTCGTTTAAGAGATACGGGGTTTGCAAGAAAAGTAAAAAAAATAAAACCTGTTTTTAAACTTTTTTTTTCTTAATTTATTTCATAACCCGAAATCCGTTGATTCTACACGATAAGGGGTTATAACCTAATTTGTAGATAAGCGAATGATCTTTAAAAAAGTTTTAATCGGTTAAGCTTGAAAAATCAATAATATCGGAGCTATGGCCGTTTGAAATCAAAAATTCAAAATATTGCTTTAAAAGGAGGCACCCCTCAAGGGTTTGGACTTGAACAAAAATTTTATTTGAAAATTTGTATTAGAAAAGTGTCCTGATGTCTATTATGACGAGTATTGGTTAATATAATTCTAGCACATGCGCATTAAGTAAAAATAAAAACTTGGTTGGGCGTAAAATTGAATCATTTTCATTAAAAAATAATAAATATAATTCTGTGGAATTATCTTACTGAATGTTTTTAACAATTCCAATTCACTTTTTACACTCTCAAAACTGTGACGGCGCTCATGGTGCACCCGTTGTACTTCCCCTAGGTGCGCCGCTGCCTGCTTTAAAAATGAATTTAATGATTTCAGTTTTACATGTATTTGATAGATCAATTTGACAATAGGAATTAGACAGAATACAGATAACAAATCTATTTACTGTTATATAACAGATTACTGAAAATTACTCTTAAATTTTAACAATAATTAAAATACATGAACAAATTACTGCAATTACATAATACACTAGAGTATAGATTTTTTTCCGTGTTATTGATAAAATATTCGCGATAAAATATTTTCACTCGCTACTAGAAAATGTTTGGTAAAAAAATGCAGATTTAGTGATGCGCATATGCACCAAAAATCCGGTCACCGATCCACAACTTCTGTACCCCACTCTGCCTCAAATTATACACCGTCGTTGTTACCTCTGGTTGGGTGGTGCAAAATGACTGCTTTTTTTTATTAAATAAGTAATATTTGTTATGTTTTAAAATGCAAGTGTTGGGATTGTATTTGTTTAGTTATCACGTTTTGGTAATAGATTGTACGGACGCTTAATAAAGAGACAAAATGGAAGTGAAAATAACGAGTGCTCCAGTTAGGTGCTAATTTGTTTCTTTTATTGGTTTTTGTGTATATATTTATCTAACTTATAATGGATCATGTTGGTATTTGCATATTGGCCGTTACTTGTGCTTTTGTAGCTAGTCAACAGTTTAATACAACCACAACTGATAATTTAACCACTATAGAGGAGGACTTAGGTATATCACCAATTTTCAGCTTTGTTTTCTAATTTTACTTGAGTGTTAAAGCTATTATTTTTGTTACAGTTCCAAGTAAACCTCGAAATCTTTCGGTGTTGGAAGTTAATTCCAACGACATTCGTCTCAGTTGGATCGAACCACGACGAGCAAATGGGCACATCGATGGATACTTTGTTTATTACATGGCTTCGAATTATACCGACGTCAAAACCTTTAAATCACATCCTATGGGAACACACATTAAGTACACCTTAGGCGAATTAAGTAAGATGACTACTTTCTTTTTAGGGATTTATGTCTAATCAATAATTTTTAGAACCTAATACTGAATACACAATATTTGTGAAAGCATTTACTTCTAGAAATGAAGGCGAAGCTTCTGAATCGACTGTAAATAAGACTGACATTAGTGGACCTAGTGCTCCTCGACTTTTAAATTTAACATGCCAAACCCAAGACACAATTTTTGTACAGTGGGAACGACCTCAAAACTTTTTTTATACTATTGATTACTACTTCATTTATATTTATTTAGATGAAGATATTTCATACCAAAATTATAGTATTCCTACATCACAAGAATATTTAGAAGTTTCGGTAAGTTACATTTTTTATGCATCGATCGTTGAATATTTATTATTTTCCTTTTTTGTTATCACGTTTAGTCAGTAATCTATAAAATAATGTAGTACCGATAACAATTAGCATTCCAAGGCTAAATTTCAATTTGATTATTGACCTTTTTATTATATTTCATCAGTTGTAATATTTTTTTATTTGAAAAGAAAATTGAAACTTATTTCGTAATAATCATAACAAGAATTCAGTATTTTTCGGTTTACTTCCATTTCAGATTCTATGACTATTAGATTATACAATTTATTATTTTGACCATAATTTCACTTTCTGTTCTGAACATTTACCCACAACTCTTCTAAATTTTGCTTGAAAACGTACCTCGAGATTCTTTAATTTAACATAGATTTAGCCTCTAAAATTACTTAAAACATTTTTTACATTGCGTTTGATCATAGACAGGGTTCCCACTTGTATGGAAAACCTGGAAAAGTCAGGAAATTTTAAAGTTATAGCACCAATATCAGGGAAAACAAAAATTTTGTCAGGCAAATGTTTTCAAATAAAATATTTTTAAATTTAATTTGACGCCCTCCGAATTTTGGTGGAATTTCTAAATACAGGAGGTTACTTTCTGAAAGTACCCCCCGCCCCCCAGATTTAGGTATTTGAAATATGCCCTAGATGCTTCCCTGTGCTTACAATACAAATTGATACAATCAATTTTTTAAAATTAAATTTATTGTATCATGGCATCTTTTTTTTTTCAAGTGCCCCTTTGTCATAATGAGACATTTTCCAGTTATTAACAGAAATGCATTAGACAGTTATTTGATACAATTTTCCTGTGCAAATATTAACTTTGCTTTTTACTGATTTAATAACAATTCGGTATTTTAAGAATTTATAATTCAATAATTGAATTTCTTCAATCATTTTTTGAATGTGACATTATTTTATTAGTCGAGTACTCGAATCCAATAAAACGCTTAAATATGATTTCTGTGGGAGTGCTGGGGTTAAGAGATAAAAATGTTTAGTTAATTATTTTAATCTTGTTAAAAGTTAGCAAAAATGTAATAATAATTTACAATTTTTATTATTTATATATTCTTCTATTTGCGAAACGAAAGCCTGAATCAACAAAAATTTTTATTGAATATCTAACACGATATGAATTTATTAGTAATAACTAAAATGTTCAATTTTAAAGCATTTGTAACTATAGTTTGAGTATGATAAAGTATGATTCCCACATTACGGCTTCTATATATATGTAGTGGGGAATGTAACTACGGTTGAGAATACTTTTAAATTTAACATTCTAGTTACTACTAATTATGAATATTTGAACTAATCGATTCTACAAACAGGTATGTAACTTTTATAAAAATCAAAAAAATTTATTAAGACTTTCGTTTCGCTAATAAAAAAAAATTTTAAATTGTAAAATTTAGATATATTTTTTGTTAACTTTGAACTGAAATAATAATTGCAGTTAAAGATTTGATTCTCTATAAGTGACTTAACAATTTGCAATTTTCAAACATCAGAATCAAATACATTTTATGATTTTTCTGTTAATAGTAATATCTTGTTTCTATTCGTTCTAATTTTTGACTAACTTTGGATTATGAATATATGCTATATAAGCTTTTATTTTACCAATTTTCATCTTTTAACTTTGACACTCCCACAAAAGTCGACTATATTTTACCTTGTTATCTGGTTTACTGTAAAAATGACCAGGTTGTAATTTGTAGTAGCCTATTTTAAGTTTTTCTATGCTTAATTATTGTTGATTATAATAACATGAAGTTTAATTTTTAGTAAGTTATTATATCAAAATTCAATTAAATTGAACTGATAATTTTATATGAAAATTGAGTAAATGCATTAGCCACTTTTAACAATTGCCATAAAATGATGTATTTATAATTATAATATTCTGATTTGTGCAATAAATTTGCAAATCTCTTCAAAATTATATTTTGGGGTGCTTGCCATCACAAAAGCCATACATTCAATCGTGTTCACTTATATTCGATTGTGTTTGTCTGTAATCGTAAGAAAACACATAGTGCAAACTGAAAACCAGCACAACCGCTAACAGTAAAGCTCATGAGAGAAATCCTAAGAAAAATTCTATTAAAACTAAAAAAATATAAAGATTTAAGTTCAAAATAATCAGCACTACAAATCTCGTTCACGTGACTTTCAAATGTTAAATTACTGTAACATATAACATCGTTCAATGAGATTGGGAAGATTGGTTTAATTAGAAAGAAACAATTAATGCTTTGTTTTACTCTAATGGAGAAATGAAATTACTTTTACCTTGGATTCGTAAATTTTGTGAAGATATGAAAATAATAATTAATACGAGGGAGGAATCATTAGAGAAATCTGGTTTACAAGTGAAGGAAAATCCAAAGACATCAGCTGAAAACATCACTTAAAGCATATTATGTTGTAGTCATAGACACTACAAGCTCGATATTTGTCAAGTCAAATATTTTTTTATTTTGTTTTGTGTAACTGCTATTCATTACTTCCCAGTGTTTATCATACTGTATCTGGTCGAAATCCAAATGTTTTTGAGGAAGGGAAGTCCGACTTGAAAAACGTATGTCGAGTTACTAAAAGTTAATTAATGACTTATACCTTTTATTTTTTACAAATTTTTATCCGATTTCATTATTATACTAAAATATTGTCGTAAGGAGTGAATCATATACATTTTTTGGGAATACACTTCTTTTGTGGGACGGCACCACTTTCCACCGATGGTTGAAAAATACGAAAACTATTGTCATCTATATCTCGGAAACGGTGGGACCAAGTAAAAAAATATATAGAAACAAAAATGTAGATAATAAAATTTACAAAATAAAATGTCTATTCATTGTTTTATTTCATTGTTTTAGTCGGGTTTGTCAAAGTTTTAATTTTGAACTAAATTATTTTATCAGAAACTGTAGAGAAAGCCACCGTTTCTAATATTCGGCATAGAAGAAAAAATTAATCGTTCTTAAGCTGGCTATTTAAAGTAATCTTCAGCATTTAATCTGGCTTCAAAATTTTCATTGCAAGGTCAGGTCAACAATCAAATGGTAAAAATTGTCATCTATCTAATGTGTGTTTAATTATTAAAACGAGATGAACAACTTGCATGTACTAGACATCATTTTTTGTTCACAACAAATTGAACTTCTGCAGTTACTAACAATTAAATTGTATCTTTTGAAGACTTATTTTATCATAAAAATCGCTTTTACAGCAATGCTTATCTGACAATTTTTGTTGTAAATTATTTCATTCTCTTCATTTTGTGGCATCATTTTTAAGATACGGTGACTGAAAAACAGTGCGACAAAATTAATAAATGTATTTATGCCCAAAACTTCGACAGTACCCATTTTTAAAATTAAACAAAATATAAAAATCAAGATTATACACTCCAAAGTAGACAGCAAACAATTTTCATCTGATTCACAATCTCGTCTCAAGTTTTCAGTAAATAAATGCTTGTCTTCGATAGCATCAACATTTAAATGAAGTTCATTTCAATATTAAAGAAAATGAAGAAACTATAGAGACAATTAAATTTTGCCAATGTAATGTTACTGTAGTTATTGGGCAGAAGATAAAAAATTTCAACTGCGATTTGCTGGAGATGGTTTTCAAGCCCATTGCTACAATTTTGTTTTATTCAACAAAATCATCCATCAACTCTATTTGTAATAACTCGACTTACTAGGTTCTTCAATTGTATGGTAGAGGGTAATGGTATGGTAAATATCTGGAGAGGGAGGACTTCAATAAGCAATAATACATACAATATTGTTCAACCCAAAAAAGAATTGGTCGCTTGAGAGAAAAGAGTCAAACTACAGACTTCTTTGGCTACAGTTTTAATCTTTTAAAACTTAAAATCGTTTTATAACCATAAAAAAATGTATGAATCAAACATATATTGCTGCTAATTGTAAACACCTGCTGTTGTTTTGGTGTGCAAAAATGATAAGATAGGAATGAAAGATACATAAACACATTGATATTTCATTAGTCATATTCATTTGACAATTAATATTTTTAATCAGATTAACATTGCAATCTCGCATTTAATATTGAAAATAGTCTATTTATATAATAATTTTATCGTTCATTTATATATAACTAGTGGGAGTTTTATTTTTTCAATTATGTTATTAAATATCCGAGTTGCGTTTTTTTCTGGACAAAATAATAGAACAAATAATTTGCAATTAAAAATTTTTCTTTGTTAATTTGAACCCAATATTTCAATCATAAATATTAATAGATGTTGGTCTATATATAATATGCAAGGTCAACGTATGAATTTTTTTCAAGCCTTATGCGACCACAAACCCATTATTTTAATTTATAATTGTCATTCTTTTTATACCTATTTACGTAATGTAATATTTTAAGATTTATTGTTATAAAAAAAATTTCATTTTAGTTTCCTGTTCAAAATGTAACCACGAATACAATATATAAAGTTGAAGTTAGTGGAGCTTCTCTTAGCAAATATACAGGTCGATTACTACATGGTAAAGTATCTGAACCAAAAGAAGTGTTCATGCAAACTAATTGCGACAAACTGCAACAATATATGCGACATACAACTGTTGAATTTAGTGCCGGCATGATTGCTGGTGTCGGTTGTGCAGCTTTTGCATTTTTGCTGGCAATTTCTGCATTTATTCTTTGGAGGTGCGTAAAATGGTAAATTTAAATTTTTAGATTACAGTATTTTTGATTTTATAGAAAATGTTTTCGTGCTTCGTACTACTACTTGGACGATATGCCATGCTCTGTTCCCAATAACTCATTGGAGTGGAATGCACCTCCCGGTGAATCTAGTGAGCACAAAGGTGCAATTGCTGTCGATATGTTTAGTAAGCATGTTGCTGAGTTACACGCAGACGGAGATATTGGTTTTAGTAAGGAATACGAAGCTATTCAAGCTAGTAATGACGAATATCCTTCGGAACATTCTAAGAGTGATGAAAATCGGGCTAAAAATCGTTATCTTAACATAATTGCCTGTAAGTTATTCACTTCCTTTTAAATGGGAAATTTTCAATTTTTTTTTAATTTTAGATGATCACAGCAGAGTACACTTGTTACAAATGTCGGGTCAAAAGAAAAACATTGATTATATTAACGCAAATTACATTGATGGTTTTCAATGGACCAAAGCTTACATTGGTACACAGGGTCCTTTACCTTCAACGTTCGATTGCTTCTGGAGAATGGTGTGGGAACAGAGGGTTACCATTATTGTGATGATTACTAATCTAGTTGAAAGAGGACGGGTAGGTCTCATTACTTTTTTTTCGCACATTTTTAACCAATTTTATACTTACAAAGATTTCTCTGAAGTGTTTATAAAATTGGTTATAAGTGTGTTGATAAATTTTAAATAATTTAAAATAGTAAAAGTTATTTATCTTTAATAGGAAAGTGTATTCGGCAAGTTTGGTACAGATCACTTTGAGGTATTTTTACTATGGAGTGTATTTGTTGTGTAATTTTCATTTCATTTTTTTTGAATCCACTAAATGTTTTCTATAACATTTTGTTTTATTTGATTTTATTTTTTAATACATTTAACAAATCTGTTAGTGTTGTTGATATTATTTTAGTTTTTTAACTTTTTTTATTTTTTAGAGAAAATGTGATATGTATTGGCCAAAGGAAGGTATTGAAACGTATGGTATTATTCAAGTAAGATTAGTTAAGGAAGACATTATGGCAACTTACACTGTACGCACTTTACAAATTAAGCATCTTAAGGTGATCTATTTTTTGTTAGTTAAACAAACGAAATTAATTTATTTTGACTTTTTAGATTAAAAAATCGAAAGCTGCTATGTCCGAAAAAATAGTATATCAGTATCATTACACTAACTGGCCAGATCACGGTACCCCAGATCACCCATTGCCAGTTTTGCACTTTGTTAAAAAATCGGCTTCTGCTAATCTCCCTGAAGGTGGTCCAATTGTTGTACATTGTAGTGCAGGTGTTGGTCGAACCGGTACATACATAGTTTTAGATGCAATGTTAAGGCAAATTCGTAGCAGAAATGAAGTCAACATATTCGGTTTCTTGCGTCATATTCGTAGTCAAAGAAATTTCTTAGTACAAACTGAAGAACAGTACATTTTTATACACGACGCGTTGTTAGAAGCTATTGAATCAGGAGAAACAAACATCAACAGGGAGAAGATTCCAAAATATGTTCAAGCGCTGCAAAACCCCAATGTGGATGATAAATTAGAACCTTGGAAACCATTAGGAACTCAATACCAGGTAAGCTGGTTTCTGTATTAATCAGAAAAATATCGACAAATATCAATTTATTGCAATGGGCGAGTTTAGTAAAGGGTGCCAACTTCAATAAAGCTCGGATATTTTACAGAAGCTTTTTTAAGAAAAATTTCATCAAGCGAAAGTAAAATAATTTTCCTTTTAAGAGAAAATTTATTTAAAATAATTTACCAGAAGTCCCTATATCTGTACCTTTGTAGAAAAACGGCCAATCCAAAAAGTGGTGTTTGGAGTTATTTAGCTTTTATGTATGGGTCATCCCACCAAATAAAATCATTTTTACGGGGCGACTCTCGCGGATTATGTTCAAAATTTGTGGAAATGTCCTCTATAATAAGAAAAAAATTCTCTGAAAGTTTTAGCCCTTAATATGCAGCGGTTTCGGAGTTATGATTTTGTGAAATTTTAGAAAAAAAATTTTTTCAACTTTTTCATCAATTTTTTGGCGAGGAAAACTTTTTTATTTAAATTAATGTAAAACTGTACCTTGTGGGAAAATTTCTCAGCTTTTGAATAAAAATATCCATTTTATAATAAAATCGTCAATAGACCCTTAAATATCCAATTAAATTGGAAAAATCGATTTTTTTCTGTGTGCGGCGCAAGATACTTCAAATTTGACTTTTTTTTTCTTAAAGCTGAGAGTAAAGTTTATTTTCTCAAACCTATGAGAATGGACATTGACTCTTTTAGGCTTCTATACTTGGGTATCTGATTTTTAACTAAAAGTCGGGGAATAGATTTTCAATATTGAAAGTTTCAAATTAAAAGTTTTAATTTTTTAATGCATTAAAATTATAGAATTTTGATTATCATTTTTAATTATCAAGTTGTGCACTATAAAACTATTTAAGACGAATTAAATAATCTTGTATTTTTATTTAAGTTGCCTTGAATGTTGGTATGATTTTTTAATCACTTATAGCTGAACATCAGTGTTTTACTAATGGTGGACAATACAATAATTAGTAATATTTTTGATTCATACATACTGCATAGTTCAAAACAATTCTAAATAAATTTGTTCTAACTTTTTCCACACTTCCTAACCGCACCTTGCACACTCTTTCCCTTCAATAATATCCATATACCGAGTCATATCATAAATGTGTATGACCTTTGCATTAACCGGACATGGATACTGAATTTGTAGATTATGAGAATTTTCAAACATAGTTCAATTTCAATCAAATTTATTTGTTATCATTTTTGTTCCATTTTTAAGAAAAAAATTTGGAAACGGAACACCAAATAAGTGGATCTATTTTTTCGATAAAAAGATAGTATTTTCTTTATTCTCAATAAATATGTACTTTTCTTCTGGATTGTGTCTGCATAGTGTTAGAAATTATAAACTTTAAAATGCTTCAAGTAACTTCATTACTCATTATTTTTAGTAAAACACGCTGTATATGAATGTACATAATTTTATACTTTTGTATTGTGTTCTATCAACTTTTATTTAAGGTCTTCCATACTAAACCCCACAGTTTTCAAGTTATTTTATTTTTTAATTATTGAAGTTTTTTGATAGGAATATTCTTGAATTAATTTAAAACATTTTCAATTCAATTTTTTTTTTAATATTCTGATTTTTAAAAAATCAAAGGAACTATGAAAGAAATTTACACTATTAAATTTATTACGTATATTTTTAACAATAGGAGTTATGAAAATAAATTTTAAATATTTTTCCTAGTGCATCAAACCAAAGTTAATAACGCCAAGTAAATAATAATGGTTGGCGCTGTTCTAAAAGCAGGTAAGTAAATTAATTATGCCCAGGACAGAAACAGCCTATTTTTTAAACTTTGAAATTATAATTTTACAAAATATCAATAATGGTGTATAACTTGGTAACAAAAAATGATATCACAAATAAAAAAAATAAATTGGTTTAAAACATACTAACTGCTCTTTTCTAAGTTTTAAGTACCACAAAACTAATCTGCATAAACAACAAAATTTGTCCACTTATATAGTTTTATTGAAAAATGTTTTGAAAAGTCGGTGAACATTTTTAATTTTGATTTGGGGAAAATTCATGAAACTTATTTAATTAGAAAGTTGTATTTTTTAAATGCAGAAATGTGGGTAATTATTTCACTTTTTAAAGATTTTCCGTTACTTCTTTCATTAATTAATAAAATTTGTTTCCAGTTAGCGACAAGTTTTGAGTGCCAAGATTTTAATCTAGTTTCTGCTAATAAAGTGATAAATCAACCAAAGAATAGAAGTAGCATTGTACCTGTTGAGAGTTCACGAGTACATTTAACTCCAAAACCTGGGGAAGATGGGTCCGACTATGTAAATGCTACCTGGATGCAAGGATTTCAAAGTCTTCGTGAATTTATTATAACCCAGCATCCATTACGGAATACTGTAAAAGATTTTTGGCAAATGGTGTGGGATCACAACGCTCAAACAATTGTTATGCTCAGTGTTATTAATAATCAGGTACGAAAAACGAAGTTTTTAGTTTTCAACATAAATTGTCTATTTTGTAGGAGTTTGAAGTATTTTGGCCCATGGATCAAGAAACTATTGATACAGATAACTACAAGATTAAATTAACCAACGAACAAGCTCAGGGAATGTATGTTTCACGAGAATTCACGATGCAATCATTACAAGACGACTACGAATTACATGTTCGTATGGTGCATTGTACCAATTGGCCTCACCACTGTGCATCGATAGCTGACATTTTTCAATTACCCACCGCTGTTCAGGATACTCAACTGGGATTTCAAAATGGCCCGGTAGTCGTTGTCGATAAGTAAGTAAAATTAAATTGAAATTTGTGAAATTTTTATATTTGCTTGTAGATTTGGTGGCCCCGAAGCGGCAACATTTTGTTGTTTAACGACTTTAAAGAAGCAATTGTTGTATGAAAATCATGCCGATGTTTATATGTATGCTAAACTATATCATAATAAAAGACCTGGAATATGGACTTTATCTGAAGATTACTTAAGGTTACATTTGGCTCTACAAGCATTTTGTAGTCCACCGGAAGGAGCTCCAGACATATATGTAATGGCCAATGGAATAATTAATGGTTCTGTTGCTACTACGACCACCGAGCGCCCTCATATGCCTCCTGAAGGTACGGAGGCAGTGGGAACCCGAATCACAGTTGCTTAATTAATGTTGCACTAAATTTTTTACACTTGTTTGTTTCATTAACATATTTGTTTAAAGGCCACAAATATGATTTACTTACTTTAGTAAAGTAGATTTTATTAGGTGGTACACTCACTTGTGATTTTTGTTTGATGTTATTAAATTAATAATGTGACTTGTTTTGTTTTTCAGACTGATGTAGTTAGATTTGATTATGTAACATTTATGGATTTTAAGATTTGTCAAAACATTTTAAGTTACCAAACATTTTGACACGCTTTTGCTACTTCTATTATTATTATTCACTGTTGCAACCAATGCACGTACGTTGTTAATTTATGTGTTTATAAGTCTGCTTTAGCTTAATTAACAATAATTCTTTTTGTTTAATTACAGAAATTCCTCTAATTGTCCATGGACGTGTAATGAAGTAAAAATAGTTCATCATTTGAATAATTTTAACTAACCTTAGCTTAATGTATGCATGTCCGTAATTATATACATATACATTTTCCTTGCCTTATGCAAGTAGTGCCTAGTTAAGTGAAGAATATGGACAAGTGGCGCTAGTTGCAGTTGGGCTAGACGTTTAAAGAATAAACATGATTTAATTGTACCCAAGATATTCTGATGACATTATCGCTAATGTGTATCATAATTATGTAGTTTATGTATAAATGATATGTGTGATTAATTTTAAAAAATCAGATATTTATTATATATATATAAATAAGAAACGTATATAGTAGTTTTAATGCAGTATTATGTAAGTGTATAGTTTAGTTTTTTCTATACAATTAATTTATCTTGATGATACATCGATCCGATTAATTTTATTATTAAGATACCTGGACCAATTTAGTGTTACACAAATATATTTCATGCAATCTCATGTGCTCACAGAAAAGTAATATCGCTAGGTGTCTACAATATCTAAATGTTGTTCATTCTCTTATAATAGTACCGCTATACATGTTAATGTTACATAGAATAGTATCCGTCCACCAAACGTTAAGTGTGGACACCTGGCATTTTTGCCAACCTTGCTTTTATTTATGCCAACAATTGTTTACATAAACTGTAACTATTATGTTTTTAACTGTGATTTTTTTTAGTTTTATAAAACTAGTTTTTAGATTTTAAATAAAAATTTCTTTTGAGCATTTCCCAGTATTTTCAGATTTTAAAATGTTGATATGTGTTCATTTTTAAAAATATAAAACTGTTTTGTGTACATCACTTACAAAATCTATATGTATAACTCAAAAGTTTTCATTGTGTAAAATGTTGCATATTTGTGTTAATAAAAGAAATTTTAAAAATATGTTCCGACTTCCTCCATTTTATTGCATCTTGCAGGGTCAAAATTCTTCTTATTCTAAATTTTGTTATTAACTAGAAATTAAGCCCATTATAATATGTTCGCTCTCTCCGAGGATTAGTCCAAGTTATTTAAAAATCCAAAACTTCCATCTTCCTCCCCTTCAATACTCTAAAAATTATGGAATGTCCAAAGCAAAAATTGAATTATTGGCTCTAATTTGGTTTTCCTTGGCGGTCAGAATCGGCCTGCTTAGGATGATTCTGTAATCTTACCCAATGTCTGACTTACAATAAGGATAAGCAAAACGTCGACTAGTACACAGTAGTTTCATTTACAACCCAAGTCCAAATTCCCAAAAATAATTTTTAGATCAGTTGAGATGGACAAAAGTAGATATCTATCTTATAAATACTATAGATGAGGTTGTTTTGGTTTTTCAACCTTTTTAAAAGGAAAGGAGGCAGTGCCGACTGCAATAATCAATGTTTATTCTGTTTAACTTCAAACTCAGTTGAACTGTGTCATTCTAACGAACGAGTACTTTCTTAGTTGTTGAAGGTAGCCGACCCAAAAACGCAACTTTTTACTGACCAATCAACTTCAGCTTCAGGCATTGGGTAAGATTACAGAATCATCCTAAGTAGGCCGATTCTGACCCCGAAGGAAAACCAAATTGGAACGAATAATTCAATTTTTGCTTCGGACATTTCATGACTCACCAAGCTCTGAGGTTGGTGGAACCCTAAACTAGCAGAAACTCGGACCGCAGGTGTGGTGTTCCTAGATGTGACCTAGAGTGTAGATGAAGACATAATGCTTCGTCATCACATTTCAATTCTATTTCTATCCAAGAAATTCGTTTGTCATGTTTAGTTGTTACAGTCGACTTTAATTATATTTATTTGTACTTGAATACAGTATATTAAAAGTTGAACCTTGAGGCACTGACGATATAAAAAAAATAAACATATTATTAGAATAAAATTTATTTGACTGTCATAGATGCAGTATTTTAAGGAAACAAAACTTACAAATTACTGAACACATTACAAAGATCCATTGCATAACATGAAAATTTCTTGGGTCAAGTACCTACGATTCGTTAGATACCACCTAGACAACTTTATTTTTAAATTGTTTACATTTTAAAAATATCACTTAAATAATATACGTAACACAAAAAGGTTTCAAGATCTTCAAACATCTTCAACCACCAAATTAGTCACAAACTAATCAACAAATAAACTGTTTTAAATACAAAAATAACAAATATTTATAATTCTAAATAAGAAAAAAATAAACACTTTTCAAACAGAAACTCTTAAATAATAATAGGGCATCAAAATGTTGAAATTTCTTCTCAACAAAAACGTATGGAACAATATTTTACTAGAAACATTTTATAAATACGTTCTTCTCGTTTGGCATGCACTATTATAAACCAAAACTGAGAAAATGACAAAATCATTCAATAAATTCAACTTCAACGGAAGATAGAAACAACTATTTAGATTGATGCATTATCCAAAGCACCTAATAGACACTCTTGATTTTGTTTATACCAGGCCTGTGCCACCTTTTAAACCAAACAACCTATTGAAAGAGAAAGGTATTGCGTACCTTAAATGTCTTAGCAAATATTTTAAAGAAGTCCTTAAACATGAACATCAAAAGTGCAAAACGGTGCACATGAAGATGTATGCTTTTTTGGAACTTCTGAACCAAAATGGTTTCAAAATATTTTGAAAACCTGCAAATGATTTCCATCAAAGTTGATAGTTTCATCTTGATGGTAGTTCTAAATATATTATGAAGTATAACCTTTGGAACTGGACTAGATATACAGAAATCATATCGATAAATACATAAATATATTTTAAATTCCGTAAAGAATTTAAAATTTTGCCAACATGACTTGTTCTTAGAATATAGTACGTAATCAAAGATACTTTTTCATTTACACAGTCGGTGTGCACAGGGCTGATTTTTACCGTTAATAATACCAACCAAAATTTTCACATAAATTTTAAATGAACAATTTAATTAAAGTTCCATCAAAACAAGTGGAAAACTTATTCTCGTTTACGTAATCGAATGGCAACCGCTTGGAGATCCTTAAAGTAAGCTTCCATTTGTTCTTTAAGATCATCCTTATCGCGAATACTGTTAATGATATTACTACTATCTTCATTCTTCTCAGAATTGTTACCAAAAAGTTTTCGACTAAGTTTTCTACAGTTTACATATATACTTTGAAAATTTTTTTCAATTTCGCCACAGACTTCTGTAAATTCTTTTAACGATTGATAATTATGAACTCTGAATATTTCGTACAACCTACGACACTGTCGTTTATTAATTTTGTAGTGTGTGTTTGCTTCCATAAACATAAAATCTTTAAATCCATTTTTGAGAGTGGAAGGGTTGAAGCTTTCAAGTTGTGCCAAAAGCCTGCAGTCTAAGAGATCTCTCATTTTGACAAATTCGGGGCACGGATCTTCCACTAAAAATATATTAAATTAATACAAGACAATAGTTAATTGCTGAAAGCTTTTGGTGTAAATAATATAAAATGTACCAACCCGTTATGTCAGTTACGTTCGGTAAAGTGTAAATAATATTGTATGTGGCCTTGAGAAGTCGGGTACCCAGCCCCATGCGCTGACAAGAGGGCATTATAAAAAGCTGAGAAATACGAGTACGAATTTTATCAGGAAAATTATAAAATTTATAGACTGTGCAGAATCCTACAGGATATGACAACACTCTGTTTCGTGTTGTGTGCACCTGTTCATAACTACAATTAAAATAATTAAAAAAGTTTATTTATGTCAATGAAACACTCACATATATAAAAACATCCAGTTTGGATCAGTCATATCAATCTGACTAGCAGCATCAATAAACCACACTAGAAAGCATTGAAAACGTTCATGGAATGCCGGAAATCCTGGTTCGGTAATCGAACACTCCGTGATTGTATAAGTGTGAGATTGGTTATCCTTTTCTAAAAAAATAAAAAAAACTTGAAAATAGTGAAATTATAATAACAAAAACCTCACTGTTAAAGGCTTCAAATTTGTCAATGATTGTTCCATACAGCTTCGTAAAGTCTTCTTCCATGATGTGGTTTATGTATTGCGTTTTGTCCATCGTGGAGCCCACAGGAAGCCAAGAAGAGAGACTATTATAAATGCGATCTGGAGTTGGATGCCCATCCTTAACATTAATAATTTCCGAATAATTTATGTTGATAAAACATCTTGCGGAATTGGCCAGAAAGTATAAATCCACCTTAAGATCTTTATAACCATATATCATTTCACTAAAATCAAGTTTATTAAAATAAATTTTTAGATAGAAAGGTATATAAATTACTTGAATCCATACACTTGATGTACCATTTCAGGTTTGAAAGAGCGTCTGCAAACACCAGAACTGAATTCATCTAGAGAGAATACTAAAACAAAAAGTAGAACGTTAATATTTTACTAATAATATTTAGAAAAATGAATTTCGTATAAAGTAAGTTCAAAATAAATTGTTTAAACTTTGGAAATTATATTTCATTATTAAAGGTTACCCCAAAGACAAATTTGAATACCTACGATCTTTGCGTATATTTCGAAAACAGTTGCTTTTACATGAAAAATGAACTGAACCTAACTGGCGAACAGATCTTGAAAACATTTTCAGAATAAAAGTTTGACAGCATCGAAAAGAAATTGGGAGTCATGGAATTTTCTCTCGATTTCCCTTTGGCTTTACACCACCTTAGTTAGGTCTATATTCTGTATTGACCCTTTTGTTTCGTGACACAGAACCAAACAAATATATGGCTCCACTGATTTCCTGGAGTGAGAGAGATGGCTGGAGATCTCCATGTAGAAACAGACAGGACAGGCTGCCTGTATGTGGGCTACATAAGCATAGTCGTAGAAAAAATTGTATTAATATTTTTTAAATTGTGTATTATAATTATTAAACCAATCGATGACTGGTTTTACGAAGTTTATTTTTTATACAGTTTATACTAAAGTAAAAATATTATTTTACAGCTTTCACCAAGTCATCTATTTCAGGATCATATTATTAAGGGCGTGAAAACGCTATGTTAAATCAATGAGGAAAAAGTTGCTCTATTCTGTCGAGGCCCACAGAAAAACTATTTTGAATTTGATGGTAAATGAAGCAGAAATATAAAGTATAAGGTTACAGCTTCATACTAAACCAATTATACTTAAACCATATAATTTATAAATGTTATTTTTAGGGCACTCAAAAAGGTGCATTTTAAAGCATGTGTAATATTTCAAATTTTACCTTTTTAACTTGATTTACTTATAAAGCAGTTATATTTAGCATGATCAGACGAAAATTTACTTCAATTTACTTCTTTAATTTTCAAAAAATATTTTGTAATAACGGCGTTAACCTCGACAGACCAAAGTTGCAAAATTATTGTTAAAATTTTATTAAAATTCATCGAAGTCGGATAGGTTGCATAAGCTCCTATTAGAATATTATGAAAAACAGTGCAGCCATTGTTTTACAGACGGCGCTGTATTTCAAAGTTATTTTACTTTTATTTTAATTTCAAATTATTACAAAATGGTCCGTACCTACATGATATTTGCATAATAAATTAGTTGATATATCTCTCTGTTTAACCGTAATTTTATAAAAATTATTCATAATGACTTTTATAAATGAATAAATTAGATTATTTTTTTACCAATTTACAAATTATTGTAATTATTAGTTAAATTAAAACATGGATTAATTACAATAAAAGATAATAAAGTGATTATAATAATACTAAAAATTCAAACTATATCTAATTTATTTATTTATAAGTCATTAAATATATTATCTTTCAAGAAACGAAGTGTACGAGTTTTAAAATTTTATTTTAAAAAAAGTTCCAAAGAAGCCGGCTGAATTTTGTGAATCAGTAGGTTTGTTCGTGCTAGTTACACCTTTTACACTTTAAGTGTAAAAAGTGTAATTTACACTTTAACTTTTTCCCGAAAGTGTAAGTTTAGCGGAACACAAAAAGTGTAACTTGAGTATAACTCCACTCCTTGACAGCGGCGTGGCGAGGGGTTTTGGCGCCCGGGGCGGTTCCTAAATTTAGCGCCCTCCAAATTTAGTTTGCAACTTGCAAGTTGTCAAAAAAGCTTAAAAAAAAAGGTCAACGGTATGTTTTTATGTTATGTTTATGATCTTTTTTGAAAATCTTTTTGAAAATTTTTTTGGCGTTTGGCGCCCTGGAGCTGTCGCTCCTTTGATCCGTGCCTTGCCACGGCCCTGCTCCTTGAAATCAAATTTGCGTTGGTAGGTTATGTTGGTACCTAACCTAATTTGTCATTAAATATAAAAATCTATAAAAGACCAATATTTTTAGCAAAAAATACCAAGTTAAATGAATTTCTCCTTTCGCATTCCGAATCATCCACGCCGTTTTAATCATTTTTAAATAAGAACAAAGTAAAAATAGTAACTAAAAATAGTAAATGGTAAATTGTTAGTAATTAATAGTAAATAAAAAAATTAAAGACAAAAACAATGGTAAACATTGTTTTAATTTTTAATAATTGAAATGTATTTTTATATAAAATATAAAATTATAAATTATAATTATTATACAGTTGGTCACACTTTGATATTGCTTTTATTCCGGTTCTGGCTCCGGCTCCTCCAGCGTGTCATTTTTTGGTGAAAAAAGAAACAATCTGATTGGTCGATTTTTTACCAACCGAAAAATATATTAAACCACCGCCGGCACTCCCCCTGAGACGAGTTGCACATCAATCGAGTTTCCAACCAGTCGGGTCTAGATGCCCGTCCGTGGACGGGCTTTTTGCTAGTTTATAATAAAACACCAAAACATTGACTGTTCTAATAAACTGAATTTAGGATATTTAGGTAACTTGCATTATCTGTCCACAAATAAATTTTTATAAGTGCAATCTGTTACAATGCGCGCGCACAGAATTTCCTTATGTTCTGGTCCCGTGTCCGCCCGTCCGTCCGCATGTTTCAACTTTAAGAATTACTCCATTATAGTTTTTAAACCATAGAAATAATAGTTTTGAAATTTGACACATGCAGACGGACGGACACGTATCTCCTAATAATATTTTCCTATAAACCTATAAGAACTACCGTCATCCGAGTTCCACCTTGTTACTCCATATAAGTTAAATACTATTAAATGTACCTCAGCCAATTAAGAAAAAAGAACCTCCATCAAGCAACCAAGTTATCTAAAATAAATTTAAACATTGTGTAGAACATGTACATACGTATTTTATATATTTAACCATTTCTTTGACAATGGTTATCCTTATTCGAAGTAGTATATTTTAACCCAAAGGGTAAGGCTTAAGAGCATTTGCTGCCTCCCCCCCTTTTGCATTTGTTCTCTGCATTACATATTGCCAATTTCAAATTTAACCACGTTCAAACCTACGCAAATCCAAATCTATGTAGTAGTATAAATAAATTGTAGAATTACCAATTTTTTAACTCTTTGAGATACACAAATATTAAAATAACAGCCCAAAATATCCTACAATTGAACATAATTTAGTTCATTGTGATAATTATATATTTGAAATTGTGATACAATTTTCTAAAAACATCATATGTTTTCTAAAAACATTTTCTAAAAAAATAATAAATTTTTCATTTTACTAAAATTATATGATGTAAGATCCGCCACTGACTATATGACATTTACAATTTCTAACGTGAATTGAAATTAAAACACTCGTCAGAAATAATAAAAATACATCTACATTGTAACGTTATACTATCATAACAAAACTATATTTAGAAATACTTATATGCAATTATGCAAACATTCTTGAAGATCATTTCACCTATTACCATAATAGCAGTAACTTCATATTTTTCTATCACACGCTAGGTGCCAGCACTTTCCGGCAAATAAAAAGAGATACATATATGAAGTCGATTCTTCGTCGCTGAGAACGCGTCCTTAACATCTTATTTTGAAGTTGGGCTACTGTCAGTTAATCCAAAAGAGGAAAGTTTTCTGAGCATTTTAAGAACCCACATTGATACGAATTATCGGAAGCTCTACGGCTATCAGTAAGAGTATCCACATGTACCGTCAATAGAACTCTCGTGTTAGTGAAATCCCTATCTAAAATGCATGTAAATTTTTGATTTTCAAATGCCGTTTTTTCGAAAACTAATGGATAATCCGCAAAAATGTAATTACAAAAAATGCTTAGAAAATTGTCCTCTTTCTAATAGTGCAAGAGTTAAAGCTCTACACGTGGTATGAATTGACTGACAGTTCCGTGAAGTTGTTGCCTCTAAAACATAAATTTGCGTTTGCCGATAATACATTATTTCGGTCAAGTGCTCTTATTTATGTTGTAATGATATCTGTATGTGTTCAGAGTCTTCTTTTTCCACATATTATTGGTGGGCATGGAACCCCTTTTACGTTCCATAATTTTTGCAACCAAGAAAAAACTAAGCAAACATTTTACTAAACAGCTAATATCAACTAATGCTTACTGCCAACCTGTAGCTACTTTTCAGTTTTGTGAAAGTAGATTTTAAACAACCGTTTGTAATTATTATAAAAGTTTATTAATTTAGTAACATACACCAGATGGCCTCCAGGCACGTAGAATATTGTTCAGTGTAATTGCAACGCTATATATGTTACACTTGCATATACTCAAAGCTTTACAACTTCTTTTACAAAAACAGATCAACTTAAAACTTTTAAGGTAAGAACAAACCGAGCAACAAAATGTTGGCTACATGTTGATGGATGTTGGCAACATATTTGTTGGATACAGCAACTTGTATCCGCATACATGTTTTTAACAGTGTTGCACATCGAAGTCAAAACCAAAAAACAGAAAAAGTATAAACTGAACAATGATTTCCATGTGAAATGGAAAACATGGATACAAGCAACATGCAACAAATTTGTGTATGTCATGCCGACCGATGTTGACGAGTACCCATCAACTAGTTGCTAGTTACCGAGATACATGTTGACAACACCAATATCAATATCAACATTTTGTTGCCTGGTTTGTTCTTACCTTAAGAAGATATTCCTGACATTGTGCAGTTTAAAAAAATGTCATTTTGAAAAATTGGTTTCTGAAATTCCTAAGTGAGTCTAACTGGGTTAGTATTCAGGTCCTGAATACTTGATGTATAGGTAACTACAAAAAAATAAAAAAAAAATTTATTGCTCCATATAATCACTAAATAATATGGTGAAAATTTGAAAAAGATCCCTTGTGTAGTTTTCCTATAAAAAAATTTCCTAAAATATCAGTATTTACTTTACTTATCAAGACTAGTAGGTCAAGACGTTAACACAGCCTTCGCTTAACTTAACTTCCTAGTGCATGATTGATTTTATTGAAAATTTGTTTTGACATGGGATCAGGAGGATGTCTGCAACTCGATTGGTAAGCAAGCCAATAATATGGTTTTTATGTTAATAATAAAAGAAAACTGTTTAAAAAATCATTTAACGAAACCGATACCAACCATATAGGGTCAGATTAGTATTACTCCCTACGTTGCATTTATACGTACAGTGATAGATAAATTTAGATTATTATATTATATACAAAAAAGGGATATTGGGTTTGCGGACTCCAAATAAAACTACAAAGGTTACTTTGTCGACGTTTCAAAGGTATTTAATAGGCCTTCATCTTCAGGACTCCGTAACTACATGTAGAATGTACATACATAAAAATCTTGGAAGACAACAAATTGTGGAAACTATAGCTAGGAAAGCCTGAACAAACTTTAACAAGTTAAATTTAAAAAAACACAATTTGGTGTCTTCCAAGATCTAGTTACGGAGTCCTGAAGATGATGCCTATTAAATACCTTCGAAACGTCGACAAAGTAACCTTTGTAGTTTTATTTGGAGTCCGCAAACCCAATATTCCTTTTTTGTATATCTGTCTTTGTTTTTGTATATTCTACATTATATTATATGTATTTCTCAAGTGGGTTTTAGGTGCAGCTGCAAAAGCTAGTATCATCTTTAGCATGAATGACCAAATGGTGATCCTTTTTAAAAAGAAAAATGATATTTCAACAAAGTATGCAAGCATAACTGTAATGTTTTGCTTTAATGTTTTCTAAATTATTCTTTTCACTTTCACTTACTTATTAATTTCAAGTTCATAACACTACCTACACATACATAAGCCCACAAGCTCAAGTTGTATCAAGTATACCAAATTCGCTCTCTGCTAATTACAGTTAAATATGTATTAACAGATAATGCTTCACATTTATTTAAAAAATTTTGTTCAAAATTACATATACACTGTGGGACCAAATTAACTTATTATCTTTCGTGCGGTTGTGATCGACAAAAAAGCAAAGTAGCTAAATTCCGAATGAAAAAAAAATTGTTAATTAAACTCCAATCGTAGACGACAGACAACTTCCTAAACTTTGACTAAAAGATAATATAAAACCCAGTAGGTTTTCCTAACAAAGAGTTCAAGTGTGCTGACGAAATGCAAATTGAATCAAGCAATAAGCTTCTGCCAAAATTTATAAGCTTGCTGTTACCACAGATGGTCTAATGTTTGGTTATGACAAATATAATATTAGTAACAAAATAAATTATTGTAATTTGTATAAAAGTTAATAATTTTCGCAATTTCATATAAAACAGAGCTAAACTTCAGGTTTGTTGTCAGTTTAATTAACCAAATAAGAAGTAAAGTAATACGGGAGGAAGTGTAACCTAAATAAAAATTTTCATCCTGAATAATTTCAATAATTCTCAAAAGCTTATTTATTAAAAAATATATCAAAAGAGTATTCCCTTACCGATTTTTAAGTTAGTGCAATTGGTTCCACTGCAAGTAAACAGTTTCCGCACCATATCATCGTCTAATTCTGGTGAGTGCCCATTTGAAACACAATTTTCCAAATTGTTCGAAACTACGTGTTTTCCTGACATGTTGTCATTAAAATAGGTAACAACTGAAACAAAACAAATGAAGTAACTGGCAATCAGGTGTTAGATGGGAAAAAAACATACTCCTTGTATATTAAAAACCCAAAATAAGTAAGGTACATGTAAGTACATAAAAATTAAAAATCACATTCAAATATAATCAAAGTTGGGAATTGTTCGCAAAAGTATATCAATGAAAACTTTTGATTTTTCAAGTCGAGCAATGAATTACCAAAAATAAACACAAAAATGATGAAATTAAAAATCAAAATGTTAAGATAGATTTTACAAATATTGCAATATAAAATCTAAATAACGAAAATACAAACCTTTCAGATGTAAATAAAAGTAATATTTATTATGATATAAAAAACGTTAACATTAGACACTAAACCACTAGCGGTTGACAACTGTCAAACAAGTCAAACGGTAAACGAAGGACGTTTGAATTCAAATGTTATCCAGTGGCGGAACTACCAACAGCATTAAATTGGGCTAGATTTTATATCAACTTCGACTACATTTTTATGCAAAAGATAACAACAAAATGTTCAATATCTGCAGGACCGCTACTTTCGATAATTTTAAAATGACAATAAATTATATATTTTTGTGCTTTGCTGAAACCATCGATAAAACCTTTGCTTAGATTTCATCAAAAGAACAGATTGATTGAATAAGAATAAGGAGATGATGACTTAATCATCTCAATTAGTATACCGGACAGCTTTTATTTAAGTACTTTCCTGAAAGGGCATATCACACGGTAATTTTTGGAATACTAGATTTCTTTTACAATATTTTTTTGAAAGATTTTCCAAAATTTCCCTCTGGATTGCATTAAGATTTTCATTCGAAAATGTTGAAAAAGCAACTTTCCAAGATTTTTTAAGATTTCCTAGAATCTTCTAAGATTTTCTAGATTTACCTAAAATTTTCTAAGATATCCTCAAATTTTTCCAGATTTCTTTGAATTCTCAGATTATCCTTCACTCAAGCCCGTAGCCAGGATTCCATTTCGGGGAAGGAGGGGGGGCACTCATAAAAACCTTTTGTAAAAAGTAACAATTTCGGCGGATCCCCTTCCGAGAATTTTTATTATTACAAACAAATGTTGTTTTTTTACATTTCGGGGGAGGGGGGGAGGGTACGTGCCCCCAGGTGTGGGGGCCCAACCCCCCTCTTATTTCAATTCAAAATTAAAATTTTTTTTTATTTCTTCTTCTTTCTTCTTGTCGAGGAGGAAATTACTGAAATGTTCTGATGTATGTACAAGTGAAAGAAAATCTGAGGAAATCTAAGAAAATTAAGGAAAATTTGAAGAAATCTTATGAAATCCCAGAAAATAAGAAAAATAATTAATTTTTTAAATAATAAATTAATGAGGATGGTTACGGTCTGATGCTGAAGTGTTTCGATCAGCTTCGATCGCAAATGGAGTAAAAACTTCTAAATGTCGTCCCTCGCAGGGCAATGGCGAACCACCGTAGTAATCTGCCTAGAAAACCCTTAATAAAAATGAAGTGGTTAGCCAAAACCACGGATTTAATAATAATAATAATAATAATAATGCTATTATTAAATCCGTGGCCAAAACCCACCCTGGGTTGTAGCGCTACTGTGTGTGTGTTTGTAATATTAAATTTTTCATATTTTTGGTCAAATAAATATTTATTTAAAATAAAAATTTTTTTTAAATAAATTTTTTTTGATTTAATAAATTTTTGTTTGATCAAAAATGTTTTATTTAAATTATAAAAAATTTGTTTGCTTTAAACAATAATTATTTAAGCAAAATAATTTTTTTTGTTCAAAGAAAAACTTTATTTTGAAAATTTACTGCTGTTTTTTTTATTTTCAGTTATCCCGTGCCATGGGTTAGTTCATAAAAAAAGTTTATCGGTTAAAAGTTGACATCTGATTTTTTGTGAAATAAAATATACCGGGTTTTCAAGAAAATCTACGAATTCTTTAATATTTTCTTAATTAATTGAATCCGTAAAACTCGAAAGCTTTTGATATCGGACAATAATAAAAATAAGTAAATGAGGCTTTGGGAGCATGGTTGGTTTTCAACCAATAATATACTAGTATACCACAAATCTGTTGCATCCTGTGAACTATTACTTGTCACGTGATTCCACAGTTGGTTGCCTGTATGTTGGTTACAAAATTATTAAATTCATGATTTGTCATATTTCAATCGTTTGCGGTATTTCGTATTTTGATAAGTACTAAATTTGGTGTAATATAAAAATTAAAAGTTTTGCAAGATATGGCTGAAAATGTAATATTTATTTTATAATTAGCGATATATTTGTAGTACTAGTTTTACTAACAATCTTAACATAACCTAACTAATGGAATAGTATTTTATATATTAAAATAAAATGTTGTGTTTATTATAGACTGAAATTCTGGGCGACTACAGGCAACGGTTAATTTTGAACGTAATTAAATTTTTAAGTAAAGAAGCAGAAATTAGTTCTCCCGAAAAGAAAGAATCCCTTGAAGTAGCAATCCAATGCTTGGAAGCAGCGTTTTCAGTCGACTATTCTAAACAAATTGAAGCTGTAGATCAATATGATGAATTATTGTCACTTTTTGACAAGAAAGATGCAACACCGGAGGTATGTACGTAATATTTTGCACAAGATTACTTTAAAACGAAAGATATTTAAGGCTCAAGACGCAGCCGAAGGTCACAAAATAAAAGGCAATGAATTGATGAGAAACGGATTATACAAAGAAGCAGTGGAAGAGTATAGCCGGTAAATTTTGAATATTATAGTTATTGTAACGCAGTGATTATTCCAGATTTAGAAGTAAACAAAACGAGTAACATGTTGACTGCCATGTATATTTGGGATATAGTAAGGGTTCATGAGATCAAGGACACCATGTAATTTTATATTGGGAAGGGGTTAAGGGTGTGGTATACGATAACATCAGAAATTTTTTAATTTTGAGGTCGTTTGATTTATGGGTATAGGATACCGTTATGAAAATCAGCTTGGTAGTCGACCTGTTAGGAGTTTTTTTTAGTAACTTGATCTAATTTGTAAATTTAAACCATTGATAAGAGCTAAGTTATACAATTATTAATTTTCAAGCTATTTTGCTTATCAAAAAAGGTAGCCTTATCTCTTTTCCTGTATGTTTTCTTGGCCCTGCATATTATCTTTTTTAGAGCAATAAATTATAATTCCCGCAATGCTGTTTATTACTGCAATCGAGCTGCTGCATACAGTAGACTAGAAAATCACGAACAAGCTCTTGCGGATAGCAAGAAAGCTGTTAATTTAGATCCAAATTATGGAAAAGCTTACGGACGTCTGGGGTATGTAATTACAAAGATTGTGATGGTTTGTTTTTATAGTGAAAGAATTTTAGCATTGCTTATTCTAATTTAAATATGTTCAACGAGGCAAAAGAAGCTTATAACAGAGCTTTAAGCTTGGACCCCACCAATACTACATACAGTGAAAATTTAAAGTTGGCTGAAAGACAATTACAAGGAGGAAGCGTTAGTGGAGAAGGTGCCGCTTCTAATGTTAACTTAAGTGATTTTATGAATAATCCAAGTTTATTAAATGTAGCCTCTCAAATGTTGAACGATCCCGGAGTTCGTAATATGTAAGTTCTTTTTCTCAGTGGAATTCGTTTTATATAAAAATTTGAATTTGAAATTCATCATGTTTTATGTTCAACGATCCACATTACATTATGTATTTTCAATATTTTATTGCTTTTTTATAATTAGGATGTCTGGGTTACTCAATGTAGATGAAGCAGGCAATCCCAACATCGATTCATTACTCCAAATGTAAGTACATATATTTGTTGTAAAGCTAGATTAGCTCACAGGAGTGGCTTGATGTGCTCCAGGGTTCCTACCTGGAAAAGTCAGGGAATTTAAAAGTTTACATATTTTGTCAGGGAATTTATAATTTTTAAAGAAGTCAAGAAAATTAAGACTTTCGTCCAGGGAAATTTTTTTGAAACTTGGAGAAACAAAATATACTGTAAAAATTTTCTTTTACATAAATTTTTTAATTAAAATTTATCCAAGTTTGAAAAGTCAGTGAAAATCTTCAATTTTAGTCAGGGAAAACCTGGAAAAGTCAGGGAATTTACTTTGAAAAATGCGTTGGAACCCTGCCATGGCCGGTAGATGCAGAGCAGAAATTTGAATTTGAAGTGGTCAAGCTTTAACCATTTTGTTTAAAATTTTAGGGGGCAGCAATTGGCTCAACAAATGCAGATCAACAATCCAGGGTTTGTAGATAATTTACGCCGGCAGTTCTCTGATACAAGAGGTAACAATGAACAGCCTGATAGTGATAATAACAAAAAAGATGGTCCTTCGAATTCCGATCTTAATTAATGACAATTTATTATACTCCATCTTTTCTAACTGTTACTTTTTACGATTTTATTAAGTTTTTTTATTTAAAAAATTTGATTTATGCAAGTAATAATTTTTAGATTGTAATACTTTTTCAATTATGTTGGAATAAATACTATGAATAGCGCCTTCGATAATAAAACTATCTACCTTTGTTTATTTCGATTCTATTAATTTTTTTCAAGGATTGCTACATCAGTGGTTTTGAAACTGGGTCAGCTCCCTCGGGGGTGAAGTTGGTGTTGCATGCAGAGTAAAACTGGAGTTGTTGCCATCAGGGGTGGGCAAAATACAGGTAAAACTGTATTTGAAATACAAAATACATTAAGGGCCAGTTGTATAACATAAGATCAACCTTGGATCAGAGTTAACTTTGATTTCGAGCACTCCGATTGGATCAACAGTAAGTTGATCCTGGTTTAACTCTGATCCGAGGTTGATCTTCTGTTATACAACTGGCCTTAAGGCTAATAAACGTTTGTAATTGGTGCTTTATGGCACATTTTAAATGAAATTATAGAGAGTTGATAGTGTCCAGAAAAGATTATTCTATTTATAAATTTCTGAGGTATTTAATCATTTATTCAAAAATATGCTTTGCAAAGCATTTAAAGAACATTTTGCACAGACATTTTTAACAGGACCCTTAATATGCATTTTCATTGGCCCAACCTTCAGCAATAAATAATACTTAAAATGTATTTTTGTATTTTAAAATGTATTTTGTATTTTAAAATGTATTTTGTATTTTAAAATGTATTTTGTTTTCATAATGTATTTCAAATACAAAATACAATATACAAAAAAAATTGTATTTGAAATACAAAATACAAAATGTATTTCAAATACATGTATTTTAATTCTGCCTACCCCTGGTTGCCATTTAAAGAAAAACGGTTTTAGGAGTACACCGATGATGGGAAAGCAATTTGCTTTTATATTTGAATAACATCTAAGTAAAGTTGACCAAAATTTTTTCTTTTTCTTACGAATTAATTACCAAGTTCTATTTTCTAACATGGAAATAGGAACATAGTTAAGATGTAATTTGTGCTTGATATCTGGCATCATTACAAACATTTTGCGTGTAGTACACACACAAAATATATTATTTTGAGGAGAAGAAAGGTATGCGAACATAAAAACACCCAGTTTTTATGTTTTATAAGGGTGCTTCTTATTTTTCATTTCTTTTTTGGCGGTAGAATCTTTTTAACCATACATTTCTAGGAAACTGGAAATTTCGGGAAGCTTTCGTATGATTCGAAATGGTCCCAGAAAACCGGAGGTTTGTGAATCCTAGGTGGATAATTATGTTTCAAGTGTAAAAGTTGAAAATAATTGAATTAGATAAATCCATCACATAAGTTAAAGATTAAGATGATCAGGCTTGCCAGATGAGTTTCGCCACTGGGTTTCACCCTCCTAATACCACCTAAGGGCGCTTATGGCTGATGACTTGATGTTCTATCTAAATTAGATTTGGTGCAGGCAAGATGGAAACGCCCTTCTATTGGCGGCTTTCGCTCTCAAAAACAGGTGATCAAAATTGAAAATTTAATTTCAGTAAGAGCTGGTTTTACCTGTTGGCATTAATAAATTAAATGTAGATTGGCAGAGCTTGCAATATCGGTATAATTACTCGATAGCTTATTTGTTTTAGATCAAGATATAAAACTGTCACACCTACCACTCATGGAAAGCCGCCAGTGGCTAAACAGTTGAAAATGTTTGTTAACCGTAATAAAAAAAATTTTTGAGGTGTTTTAGTTACCTAAATGAAAAAGCTTATTTGATTTGAATTTTTTAAATTTAAAATCAATCTTTTATTTGAAGTAATGAATTTTTAAAATACTTTTTTTTGAATAACAGATTCAGTTTGATCGACGGAAATAATTTTATTTAAAGATCAAACAAAATTTGTTTCCGTTGAGTCAAATTATTCAAACAAAATTGTATATTAAATTTAAATAAAGCGTTTTTAGGTTTTTACTGTGTATGCTCAGCTGTGCTAGAGTTGTTTATAGTATACATAATTTAATTTGAAAAAAATTCAAAATATATTTTTACAATACAGTTAACTCGGGGGGGATCCGCTAGGGGAAATTTGGTGTACAAATGAAGGGAAATTCTAGGAAATCTGCATTGATTACATAGCCTCAGTGCAGAAACGGTTTCGGGATTATCCAAAAGGATTTACCATCTTCAGATGCACATTGACTTGCGATAAACAAAAAAACAGACTAATCTGCTCTTTTTTCCATTTAATTTAATTCTGTTATTAACGTACCAAGTTTATACTTGAAACTCATAGCTCTGCGAGCACTGTTGAAATCTGGAATTTGATTTTGGACGTCTTATATAGGGGTGACCAACTGAAGGGGAAATATTAATTTGCTGAGAATGTTGTCAGTTGCAAACTTATCCTATTTCAAAAACATTGCACAGTACGTACGTATGTATATACAGTAAAATCTTCTATTTTTACAATTTTAAGCAGATTAATATGCAATACTTTGATAAATTAAATAATATAAAAAACTTATTATTGCAATTTTTAAAAATACAAATAATATCAAAATAAAAGTCCGGGGGTGGTACCTGCGATGCCAAATTGCTTTTACAAATTCCAAATTATGTTTAAAATATATACCTACAAAGAAATAAAGTATTTGTTTTGACAAATTAATCAATTTGTGGACGCGCGTAAAAAGGGATAAGTTACTCCCATACTTACTTTCTGTGCCAAGATTCACAGGTTTGATTTTCATGACGTACTATTACCGATAGTAGGAGTTTTGTTCAGAAATTATTGTCTTACAGGCCTCACAGTAAAACTAAATTATTTTCGTGGTTTGAATCCACGTTAAACTGTAGTTCAAGAGAGATCTCTTTCACAGGAAGAGAGAAATTATAGAATTATATTCTTAATTGTTTTTAATTTAAAATAAATAATTCTTAATTATATAAAGAAAATAGAATAAGCCGGTTATACTTAAGTCCTTGTTTTGAGAGATTTCAGTGTTGTATTTCGTCACCAAAATTTTTGGGAAAGATGTCATCATTTTACGAAAACGACTAGCAAGGACAGATGGGATATACCCAAAAGGGCGCGAAGCTGAAGATACAAGACCTGAAAAGATACGAAAAAAGGAAGAAACGTAATTTCTTAGTTTGGAATGAGTATTGTATGAAGCAAATAGTCTCCAAATGCCACTAAAGTAAGTAATGCTTAATGTGCGTTAAAGTCTCACACTCAGGTTTTGATTAAGTCGGTCTCTCGTACGAGATTTTTACTTCCAATCACCAATTACCAATTAAAAACTAAAAATAAATACGATTAAATAGTCTGTTTTGCTACAAATTTAAAAAAAATACCTTCCGTCTTTATTGTAGAAAATTTAATTACGTTCCCGTGCAATTTGGCTGGTCCGTCCTGGAGAAAGAATTGTATATTGCACTTAGGATAGATAGAAACTGTGTTTTTATTATAAAATATTGTTTAAAAAGACATTTGTACAAAATAATAAAAACTTAAAGTTTTATATATTTTTGGGCATAACATAAAAAATCTTTGTCTTCTTGTTTTCCAATCCGTTTTTATGTTCAATCTCTTTTTTAACATTTTTGGTCAAACCATATTTTATTTATTTTGCTTACTATTGTAATTTTTTTTTCAATTTTTTTTTGTTTTTCAAAAATTCTGAAAAATAAGCTAAAAATCAAAAAATCTTAAAACGATAAAGTGCAAGGGTAGATAACACATTGAACGTTTTTGCCACGCATAATGAAAAATAATGTAAAATTGTGTTTGGCCCATTCTGTTTTGCTCGCCTAGTAAAAAGGACCCCTATTAAGAATATTTACGTTTTCTTATTTGATACAATAACATTTAGTAAATATTGTTCATTGATGTACAGGCACGAAACTAACCCTGTTAGACTGACAATGAGTGAGCCAAAGCTGAGCATTAATATTTTCGGGGGACCAACGGGAACGGGGGTCAATACTTATGTTAGTAATTTGAAAATGTACTCACTTAGTGCAAAACGTTTTTTTATCTTAATTAAACATTAAATACCTTATACATATATGTCTAGATTTTGGTATCCCGTCAAAACGACGCGGGAATTTGGACGCGCGACAATTGGACGCGGTCATTTGGACGCGCGACAATTGGACGCATGTAACAATTGGACGCGCGTCAATTGGACGCATGCGACAATTTGGGGTACGACAATTGCGCATATGTAGTAATTTGACATTAATATAATAGATATAAGATTTATTTATAACAAATAAACTACAAGAAGCAATTTTTTGTAAACAATACATTTTTTATCAAATTTTATAAAATTTTAATAATTACATAAAAAAAAACAAATCAAATTGATTTTAAATTTGCAGCTGAAAGTTGTGCGCAATTCCTCGTAAGTAATCCAGCAGTAGCCTGTTTGCATAATCATCGACAATTACTTTAATTCTCTTTGCAGTATCTCTATATACTATTTTGCGTACTGGGATATCTCCTGCGATATATTGTTCTGTTATCAGTTGATTAGCACTATCTTCTTTCTGAAGAGGGTAAATAAATTTCCAGATATTGGGATGAGCAGCACCAATTAAATACTTAAATCCATTCTGCCATCCTTCAACAAAATTATTTGTTCGTGGAATGTTATCTTCCACCAGTTGATAACAATTCCATAAGTTCATTAAGTTCATAAGCCTTATTTGTAAGATTTTCATTGGTTAGTGAACGTTTTAATTAAAATTGGTTTACAACACTCTTATAATATTTTTATGAATACAGGGGATAATATATTATATAAATGTCAAATTATTGCATGTGTGCAATTGTTGCATGTGCCAAATAGCGCATGCGTTCTATCGACGCGCGTCCAATTGTCGTACCCCAAATTGTCGCATGCGTCCAATTGACGGGCGTCCAAATATCCGCGTCCAATTGTCGTACCCTAAATTGTCGCATGCGTCCAATTGACGCGCGCCCAAATTTCCGCGTTCAATTGTCGCATGCGTCCAATTGTCGCGCGTCCAAATTCCCGCGTCGTTTTGACGTGGAACCGTAGAGTTTAGAGTGGATCCGAGATTTGCCGTGGAATTTGGATTACTGGCAACCTTTTTGCTCGAAGGGCAGTTTTCATTTTATGGTCAAGTTTGGAGGGCAATTGACAATTTCCCTTAATATTTATTTAGGAATAATATTTAATAATTAAATATTCCCGGACCAATAGTCCGGGGACCAATCGTCCGGGGACCAAACGTTAGGATACCCTTCTTTAGTATACCTCTTGCAATAAAAAAAAAGGTTTTTAAAAATATTTCTAATTTTTATTTTTATGTTTAATGTTTATATATCGTAGTTCATCAAATTAATAACTGGCAGCGCTGGCGTTTTATATTTAAATATACAAAAATTTTATATTCAATTAATCTATTAAGATATGCGTTTTAATTAGTATTAATGCAACTAAATAAAATGAATAAATAAATTTCATTTTTAAGTTACCGAATTATTACGAAATATAAATTTGCTCATTATCAATCAAAGGTTAGTGATGAAATTTAAAAACAAAAAATGATAAAGCAACCGGGCAAAACCGCACAAAAAAAGTGCGATCAAATTTAATTTTTGTTTGGAATGCTATTATTCTCGTTTATTCTGTTAGTTGACAGTTGCAACAAAGTTTAGATCAGCGAAGTTTGCCAAAAAAATTAATTATATTTAAATGTATGAAAGAATATGAGTGTATTAGAGAAATCTAGAGTACTAGTACCTGCATGTTATTATTACATTTTTTTATAATACACAGCACTTGTGACTTTTTTAAATTGGCGTCACTTTCCGAAGTAGAGGTTGTAATACACATTAAAATCTTATGAGTGTAGGTACAGAATTAATTTTGAACATTATTATTTGTTGTTTACTTGGCAATGGACTTAAATAGAACATAGATTGACACGATATAAATTTATAAATAGTAAATAAAAAGGAATTAAATAATTATGAATGCAAAATGCAATTAAGATCGCAATCGAAGTCACATTGTTTAATTTATCAAGCAGAAAATTAATTCAATTTCCGTAGGTACAGAGATATAAATGAATGACTCAGTTGTTAATGATTTAATGAACTAAAAATAAGTAAAAGTAACAGGTTGGCAAGCTTAGGTAAATATATAAATACTTCTGTTTTTAAACCATACACCCTTTGCATAAATATCTATAAAAAAATAAGTGTTTTAGTACATTGTTTCATAATAGCTTTTTTAAGTTCAATAATGTGCTATAGTGAAATTTTTTGCTTGAACTAAAACGAGCACGAAGATCAGTGATCTTTAAATTGGAATCCACATAGAATTATTGCGTCTGCGTTACAAAAGTTATATTCATCGCTTTTTTATAAAATATTTATATCTCCTGGTCTTCATGTGATTAAAAAGCGCCAAAGGCGCTTTCATTAAACATTAGAAATATTTTTTTATATAAAAATATAATATAGATATAAATAAAGATATATTTTTTAGTGAAACGCCTAACTATTTACATAGTCGCCTCAAAATGTACAATTTTTTAAAACATTTTTAGAATTTATTTGTACTTTAGCAAACCACAGTAGTTTACAACATTGAGTTTTTATTCAACAGAATCAGGAGGCCAGCAATATTTTTTGCATTTTAGTACATTTTTTAGTAAAATAACAATTTAGTACTCCAACGTGCTAGACTAGCCGACAGATCTTTTATAGTCATAAACCACAGAAACGTTTAACGATCCATTATAATATTTTATTAAATCATATGTGCTCTCGTAATATTACCTCAAATTAAAGAACATAATTTCATAAATAGTAGTATGACAATTAATAGTAAAAATATTTTTAGAAATTGAAATTGAAATTGAAAATTGTCGCTTGAAAGCCGCAGTGAGATATCTTGCAAAAATGCCATTTTGAGTTAGGTATTGAATTAAATTGCTTAACTGCCCATTTTATTTAATGCCATATTGAAATATTTCAATCTAATGTTACTTTCTTTCGGACGTATGTAAACAGCGCCAGCGATTAATATTTTCTTGGTCGGTAGCTTAAGAACAAGTTAGTAAATTGCGAGATAGAATTTTGCAAGATATCTCACTGTGGCTTTCAAGCGACGGTATGCTTCAAATTCTAATTTGTTAAGTTCACAACTTCTTAAACAAGTTCTTGCTATATTTTGTACAGAAGCCTAAAACAGATTTTATTATTATATAGGGTATCACCCCTTGAGTAAACAAGGTGGAACTCGGATGACCGCAGTTCTAAGGCTTCTATATGGGCGCCCTTCTATACAGCTACCTTTCTAGTTCAAGTGTAAAGAAAACCTCGTCTTAATTCATTCATTTTGCATAGAAAGTACGTTAGCAATGCTTTTTGTTGACGGTGCATGCGCTCCGAGTGGGTCTACTGCGACTGAGAATTGTAAGGGGCGTGGCTAGCGTCAGTTGACTTGCACCGCTCGGTGATTAACATCGTTGAATAATTTATAATTTTTCGAGTTACACCTTTTAGAGATCCGTAATTTTCGAGTTCTGTCGCGGCCCGGGAGATGTTTCAATGAGGTTTGTGTTTGTCAAAACGGATCGGAGTGCTCGAGCGAAGCGAGAGTACGGACGCCGAAGACGCTCTAATTTTATACATTTTGAGTCCTAATAAGGACCATTTATTATCCAAAGCGCTAAAAATGTCGTAGCTACATAACCCAGCAATGACGAGATGAGTCCTGCAAATAATTTCCATTACGGGATAATGTAAACTGGATCAAAAAACAATCTGAAAGTGGTAAACTGGGCCAAAGACAAATATTTCTAAAATTTTAAAAATGGCAAACTGGGCCAAAAGCAAATTTTTCTAAAATTTTGAAAATAGTAAACTGGGCCAAAAACAAATTTTACTAAAATTTGTAAAATGGTAAACTGGGCCAAAAGCAAAAATTATTGATTGACAAATTGTAGTATGGGGTTTGAAAATCAAAAACCGATACACGTCAGCGTATCCGAAATTTTGTTTGAAGAGCAGTTTTTCGAATGCTTTTGTTTGATTTAACATTTATTCAACTGAGCAGTTGTTTTATTTTTATTTTTTGTTTAGTCTTTGTCAAATTCAAGTTTTAACAAAGAACCATGGCAATGCACGGATCCACCATAAAAAGTAGTACTGCGGTTTTTATAATTAAATGCCAACAAATCCCTGATAGACACTAATTATATTTTACAAATGCAAAACTTGCTTTTAGGGTGGATTCCCTTCGCACCCCGCACTTTCGAATCCACCCTGAAACGAGTTTCACCTTTTTTGAGTTCCACCTTTGACGAGATAATTTTAAGGGGCCTAGTCTTTGTCAAAACGGCTCGGAACGCCCGGAGCGAAGGGGACCGGAGCGCAGGGTAGCGTAGAGTCGAATTTGACAAAGACAACCATGGCAATACACGAATCCATAAAAAATATGCGCGAAAAGGTAGATCGATTGCGAGGATGTAGATCCATCGGTAGGTTACAGTTAGTTTCTGATATTTTTTTGAAATAATATCAAAAAAAAAAAAATTCACACCGGCATACCCTGCATGCACCCCTTTTTTTACCTTAAATTTGTCTTTGGCCCAGTACTTTCAAAATTTTAGCCAAAAGTGACTTTGGTTCAGTTTACTACTTTCATAATTTTAGTTAAAAGTACCTTTGCCCAGTTTTTATTTTTTAAATTTGGCCCAGTTTACAATTGGCCCAGTTTACATTCACCCTCCATTGCACGCATTTATATATATAAACTAAGCGATGGGCGGAGCCAACTTTATGGGAATAGCCAATCAAATAGTTGGTTCCAGTTTTTCGTGATTTTAGACCGTATTTTTGAATGATCCATAAAATTTAATTTTTATATTTGTAATTTATGCCTTAAACTACCATAAAGTCATTCGAAAATTTTTAAAATCGTGGGCTCACTTAACGTACTATTCCCCGTGCGAAGGTACATGTTTGACACTTAGGCCCGATAAGAGGGTTCTTGTTAAACATGTTAAACATGCATCTGGGGAGTATTATTAGTGGGAGTGGTATTCTGTAATTTTTTCTAATTTCAATTTCAATTTAAAAAAATTCTTGTAATTCCGAAATAATTCCTATAGTTTATTCTAGTAATTCCATATTAATTCTAGAAATTTGAAAGGGGAAAGTACGAGAAAAAATTGTGTATGTACATCAGACTACATTTAATTGATACTTCTGACTGGAGCCAACTGAGTGAGTTTCCTTTTGCTTTTCTATTTTTCTATTTCAGCTCCAATATTTTTGACAGAATTAATTATTAATTCTGGTATTCATATAAATTAAGGTAAGTAGAAGATGGAAGCATTGTCCAATATCCATACAAGGGAAAGAATGCATCAAAATTCTTGGAGCCTGGTTTGAACAAAAAAATTCAAAAAAATGCTAATTCCAAATTCTTTTCGCACATAGGAGGGCCGACCAAAAAAGTGCAGAACAAAAACTACAGAACAACTTCTAAACAAATCTGGAAGCCTGGAAACAAAGATGAGATGCTAGTGGAACACGGGAAGAAACTGGAAGACAACATGTGAATCCGTCCAAATTCGACTACATAATGGATGTTGTATAATATAATATAGTAAGTAAACTCAAATTTCGATATGGCCTCGAACCAAAATTTGAGTTACTTCGGAAAAATGAGCATAACTCCGGTTATATGAGACCGATTTTCAAAATTCAAAAAACAACTTATAGCTAACAGTTAGGGCTATATTATACCTTGTAGCAATGTATATTTTACATGGTGTGCTGTTATGTGCATAATTCATAATTTCTTTTTAAATTCTTGCGAAAATAAAATTGTTATTTTTTAATATTTAATTTTTTCTAAAAGTTCATTAAGAAAATTCATGCTATTTCTAAAATTTAGCCCAGTAGAACCGTTTGAAAAAACATGAAGGTTAAATGCTCAATTTTCTTGCAATAATGTTATTCTTGGCTTCAGAATACTAACATCAGGATTTTCATTTAGTATTTTAAAATACTTTATTATATTTCTTTAAATTAAAGATAAATATTTGGGTTATAATTTTAAAATTTCTTCTGTTCATTGGAAACATCTGATAGATATCGATAAAATATGTTATGAAATTAAATTTCTAATTTTGTTTATTTATTAACGATTTTTAGTTTTGGAGTTCCTTTTGTGTTCCCGAACGGATACTGTGGTTTAGAGTCTTACTGCGGGCAAGCTATCTTGGGGTTTGAAAAAATTAAAAAAAAGAAATAATTGGATACTAATATGGTTTTATATAAACCAAAAAATGGTTTTGAAAGTAAGAAATAATTTTCTTATCTGACTGTAGAAGAACAATTAAAAATATAGAAAATATCTAGTAGAAGATGTAGTAAATTACAATTATAACCAAGGCGAAATTTATGTATAGGCAACAAGTGAGTACGTGTATTTATTTACAGTAAGCAATGTATTAATAGAATACTGGGCACAAAGCATACAATAAAGTGTATAATTATAACGAATATGTAGGAAATAAGGGCAAGAAATTTTTAAATTTCCAGTTATATATTCAAGTTGTACATTTGCTGGATGAAAGTATGCCCGCCTTGTACCACTTAACGTCACAGTATGGAGGCATATGTTTCGAAATATTTTAGTAGGACGATATGGTACTCAAATTAGCACAACTTCTAAAAATATACAATCACAGGTTTACAAAACTTTTGGCAACACTGTTTTTGTATGAATTAAAAGTCTTTCTATTTAAATCATTATTATGCCATTGGAGAATTTTGTTTTGGTGAATAATATTAGTTTCGGACTTTCATTAATTTATAACATTCTTTCGTTTCCAAGTTCCATAGTTCATAATCCTTAATATTACACATTACTAGAACATTTAAAAATATTAATACGTGCGATTTCGCTTTTTCGTGTGCTCAAAATGAAGATTGCCTGTCAATAAAATTGGAGTGATGATCGAAAATACCACTTAAAAAACCAGACGAGTCGTTTATCTCTACGTGATTGATGAAGCATAATTTATCAAGAGGCAATGAAAAATATTATTGCAAAGAGAAGTGCAGTGCCAATCAGTTTCTTCCATAATTCCTGAATGGTGCACTTTGCAATTTATCACACTTGACTTTCCAGTTTATTTTTAAGAATTAAATTTATTGGTTTCATTGTTATTCAACTCATTATTATTTAATCCTGTGACTCAATAAATCCTTGACCAAAACTTCATCCAATAGTTTGATAAATTTATTTTGGCTACGACTAAGTCATGGTGAAGGTTTTTGAGAAATAAAAAAAGCTTTTATTATATTATTTACACATTTTTTCTAGTAAATTTGTACAAAACTTATTCAAACAGTTACTTTCCAACTGTTGATTAACTAATAACCAACTGTTATTAATTATATTTACTTTAAAATAAACCATATAAAACATATGTATATATCTTTTTGTTGCCCTACTACCCTACCATCTATTTTTTTTGAAATACTTGTAAGAAAATAATAAAACAAGAGGCCGATCCTTTAACGCCATTTAGTAATTCACATTTTTCACAAAAGTTTTCATTAAATGATTATTAAATGTATAGTGGTCATTGGCTTAGTAGTTAGTCTGATCAACTGCAATAGTAAGATACCCAGTTGCCTACTTCAACATCAATAATAAAACAGGACGACAACCATGTTTGTTAAAGATTTTTGACTTTTTTTTGGTTTAGTGGACTTGTGTTTTCCAGCTACAACCGATATTTTGTATGAAAAAAAGCAAGAAAATGTTGCACAAAATGGCGATAAACCTGGTGTATATAGTCTAGATGTCAAAAACAACGAAACAAAATTTTCCATTTACAAATTATAATTCTTTTACATTAATTGTTGTCATTAATTTAAATTATTGTATTTATTCTAGTTTGATGCAAACTATATCCAGAATTTGTTTTTATTGGAATATAATTGTATATGTTACCGACAATTTGCGAAATCCGGCAATTTGCAAAATTCCTAGGCAATCTACAAACCAACTGAGTCGTTAGCTGATATGCAAATTCACTAGTACTTTAGGCAATCTGCAAAATGGCTACGGTGTTTCAGGCAATTTGCAAATTGTCTATATTGTTAGTTAATGTGCTTTTTGAGTATGTAGCAGACTCATATTGACTAGGCAATGTAAAAAACGATATTTTAAATAGATAATTTTAAAACAACCATTTCACTTTTCTAATCCATGTAAAAATAAGTAACCTAATGTTTATAGGTTTTATTCTTATGTAAAATGTTCAACGAGCTATGTTTTAATAAATGATTCTTTTAAAATTACATATTTAAAATATCGTTTTTTACATTGCCTAGTCAATATGAGTCTGTTACATACTCAAAAAGCACATTAACTAACAATATAGACAATTTGCAAATTGCCTGAAATACCGTAGCTATTTTGAAGATTTCCTAAAGTACTAGTGAATTTGTATAGTAGCTTACGACTTAGTCGGTTTGCAGATTACCTAGGAATTTTGCAAATTGCCTGATTTTGCGCATTGCCGGTAACATATATACGAAAAGAGAGAAATACTTTTTTGTATAATCCAGATTATTTTTATTTTTTTGAAGAATAATAATTGTAAATATGTACTCGAAAACCTTCATTCTTTTGTATATAAATAGATTATGTTACAAAGAGTTCTCAAACTACCCGGAAACAAACCAGGCATCGATCTTACGTCGGCCCTGCATATAAAATTCAATTTATTTTATTTAATTTTTTTTATTTCGGCTTTGCATTTGAAATCGAATTTATTTTTGATACTTGTATAAATTAAGCACGGTTATCGATTCCCAATCAAGTACATCTGGTTTTTACGAACTATTTAAAAATACAATATTTGCATAAATTAGATGTTTTATTATTTACATTTTACAAAATTTATTATTTTATCACTTGATTTTATTAATTTTACAAACTTAAATAATTTTGGAAAAAAACGTTTACAATAAAAACAGATAAAGCTTTAGAAAACAAATTTTGTTTTATAGACATTTTATTTGCAATTAAACTTTTATTCGTTTGAAATTTTCGAAAAAAAAAGTTAGAAAAAATACCAGAGATTAAACGATGGTAGATTAAAAATAATTATTATCATTCTTATAATTATTGCAATTTTGAGTATTTCCATTTTTCTCTGTTTATCATTTTCTTTCCAGTTGTACTGCTTTATGGTTAACAATCAGAAGTTGAAAATAGATGACAAAATTAAAATTACAAATATAAATAGGTAAAAAAGGTCTAAAAACGTTATGCGATTATTTGAATGGCTGTTTCTATACGGTTAACCCTGGCCTGTATTATTTATTTTATACAAATATTTTTGAGAATAAATTGCACTAGAAAATGTTATTATTAGACAGTAAATTTGTGAACTCATGAAGAACATCCGGATTTTTAGTTTTTAGGAAGGTGCTTTTAAAGCACTGATTTTATAGGTAATTTAATACCCCCACGTTTTAAGTCATTATGATGTTTTCAAAAAAACGCATAAAATCTTTTTTTTGAAATTAAATTTTTTAATTTTATTTGAATAAAATTATAGGTACTAGGTATCTTACGTACATTATTTTTAACCAAAATATAATTTTTTTAAATTTAATGAACAGAGTATCTGAAAAAAATTGCAAGCAAATGTACACATATCATTTTTGGGACGTTGACTCCATTTTTTTTACATTAATGATCAAATCATTGATTTTATTTATCTGTTTAATTCAATTTTTCCATTTTGACGATTTATTTATATTGAAATTAAAGAAATCCAAAATTTATTTTACATTTGTAAAATTTTAGTGTTATAAAATCTACTGCAATTATAAATAAATTTCGAAATTTTGATTTCGATAAAGAAATTCGATTTTTTGATTCGGATTGATTTTTTCTACTTTTTACAGATGATGTGTAAATCTAAAGAGATCGATGGCTTACGTGCCATCCGAAACATGGAAGCGGTTATAAGAAAATGTAGCGTAAGTACCAAATGTTTTGGAAAAATTATTTATTATTATTTTTGCAGTCCTTTCAATCACTACAATTGCTAGAAATTTCAGACAAGCAGATGCAACACCTGATTAAATACTCAAGTATTAATAATTCTCAATATTTGATTGACTAATACATCAAAGAAATGCTTATAAATAAGTATGCTCTATCGTCCCACACAAATTTCTATATTGTCAGATGAAAATGTATTTTAGGTTGCTTACTGATAATTTGTTATACTACATATGCAGTATGTAAGTAAGTCTTTTTTTGTACTTCGTTCTCACATTTTTTTGCATACATGCTGACTTCATTTTCAAGCGGCATATAGTACTTTTGGATTGTCAATGTGAAGAATGCAAACAATTCTACTTCATGAGCAGCGGAAAAGCTTTATTCTAGAAATTTTTCACTCCTTAGTTTTCAACAAAAAGTAGGGGCAAAAAATTTTGAAAAATACTTACATATATAGATAGATATTTAGATATTATCTCAATTACATTTTTTGGGAATTTGGACTTTTGCTCAATAAAACTACTGTGTACCAGTTTAAGTTTTGCCCAACTTTTTTGTGTACCTTGTCAGAACCTGTGGTGGCTCGTGGCTTTTTTATTTGAATATACAGGATATATATATCAGTCCGGTGCAAAGCCAATTCGGTGCAGGGTAAATTCGTAAATTCGATTTGGTATAACCCAATTTGACGCAGAGTACTTATGTTGTTAGTAGGAGATTAATGTTAAGGGTGGATCCGAGATTTTCCGTGGGTACATTTGTCAAAACTGACCCTCTGCACCCTTCGGAAGCTCAGGGCCGTTCTGACAAACGCCATACTGGCTAAAAATATCGCTCTAGACCGGGCCTATTTGGCAAAGTATGCTACCAGAAAGGGGGTAGATCTTCTTCGATGTGAACTCACAGGTGTGATTTTTTTCTGTTGAACTTTTTCATTTACATAGAAACGTTTTTCGTATAACTTTAATGAAGATCAACTCACGCAACACAATAAAAGCTTCACAAGGCTTAAAAGATTAATAATAGTCTTGACCATCTTGACTTAATTGACCTATTGGTGGAACTTACATGTGGGAAAATAGTGACCCAAAAGCGATCGGTGGAACTTACAATCGCCCATACATATGATCCAGTGGTGATGGTATTGACTTTAAATTCAAAGTTCTGGGTTAGAAGTTAATTTTAATAGTAAATTGTTTTATTAGAATGGAAAGATTAAAATTTCTTGGCTAGCCAGTTTTACAGATGCGAATCGAGTGGAGCGAGTCAAGCAAATGAAGAACTATGCATAATTAAAAATTAAGAAGAATGAAATATGTAGAGTTAAAATTAAAAAGTCCATAGTTTATGGTAATGAACCTAAAGAGCTTTTACCATGTCACAGTTGAATGGAAAAATTAACTTCAAGAATTTTTAATTTATTTTTACAATTTGTTTTAAATTTTTAAATTAGTTTGAACTGTGGTTTCCCAAAATAAACTCAATAATCATAAATAGTTTTAGTGCATATTGATTTGTACGGTAAGTTATTAATAACTTTAAACGATGAAGAGTGAAATTGTTTTGTTAAAATGAATCAGTATGGTTTGACAATTTTATAAAACACACAGCTTAACATAATAAATTGTCGGGATTAAATTTATTTGAAAAATAAAAGTTGAATGACCAGAAAGTCTGTAATTATTTTAAAATTGCTGTAAATCGTTTTAAAAATAATGGTACGATGTAAAAAGTTCTTTAACATTAAAATGTAAAAACAGCCAAAACGAAATTAAACTGTTTTAATGAAATTAAAATTGTCTGTTTTACCATAACTTTCAGAATTCGAAACGGTGAATATTTTGTGTGCCAAACTGTAACACTGAGCAATTACATGATTGTCGTATCGATTAAAAATGTTTTTTTCTCTAAATGTAGTAGGCAAAATCTTGATGTACGACAACCTATTAGTTAAAAATTGACAAAAATGTGGGAGAGAAAACCATTAACATTTTGTAATAGAACACTCGTTAAAATTTTGGCAAACATTATAAGCAGCTTGTTGACATAACTTGCTCTACATACATGCAGTTTGTTAAATTTCATAAACAATACCAATATTTTTAGAAGCAGTTAATTTTATGTTCCTAAAAATTTTTCCAGATGTACTAATATTTGCATCAACTTTACCTATAAGTATTAATTTTAAAGACCGTCAAGGTACTAGAAGTCAAAATATCCGAAAGTGCGCGCGTGTCAAATTTTCAATTTTATATGCGCTTAAAAATAGGTACCGTTGGACTTGATTTGACTTGGAATGAATTTAAAAATTATTCAGTTACTAACTTTGTTTTATTAAAATAACATTCCCGTGCCCACGATACATTTTTCTGAGCTTCCACTATCCGAAAAAAGTAGACAATTTCCCCCTTGATAAATTCCTTCCTCAAGTACATTTCGATAATTCATTTTTCTAAAGTACCTCTGCGGTTCGAAACTTTGATGCGTATAATTTTAGAAAGCTATAGTTAGATACAATGCATATATTACATTTCACGTTATTTAAAATATAATTTTTTCACTTTAATGTAAATTTTTACAAGTCGAATCTGTTTGCTAAAAAGTGTTGCAACAAACTTTAAACATTGACACACATAATTTTATTTCAGTGTCACCATGATTTTGCTTTATAATTGTAACGCTGCTTTCCTCCGGCAACTTTACTAAAACGAGTGGGGATTCTGGGCGCCCTACTTGTTAGTCTGTTGTCCAGACTGCAGTCCAATTGTCCAATAGAAGAAAATAGCTGAAAAGATTCCTTCAACTCACTTACCTGACAAAATTAGAAAAAAATCAACAGTACCAAACGTTTTTCTATATAGTAACTCAAAAACTTGCAAAAAATGTTAAAAACTGAAAATTTTTTCGAAATCTTTCACAGTTTTTAAGTTATTGAAAAACTAGATTAACTGAATCGAGTAAGAAACAAATTCAAAAAGATTTGAAAATATGGAGGGTACTTTTAAGCGCTGCCGTTTAGGCTTTCTGATTTTTGGGCGCCGTCGTTTTGACGCCAGCGCACTTTGGCGCCGGCGTTTCATCATTTATAAATTTAGAAAACAAATCTTTGTGGATGTCTTATGAAAATCCAAGCCAAATGAAACTTCCCAAATTTTAACTTCATTTTTTCATTTTCTGGAACGGTTCTACTGTAATTTGTAATTGTATTTGCTAACCATAGCAGATTGTAGATTACAGTACCATATTCTGTTGTCTTGAAACTAAAACCCCATGATCAATTTTTTTCAGACATTTCCTGAAAAAAAAACTGAAAAACGGGGGCGTTTAAAAACTATGGCGTTCAGACGGTAGAGCCCAAACGACAGTACTCTTCTTGTTTTGTATAAAAAGAATTGAAAATAAAAATGAATAAAAAGAAAATTATTGTTGAATATGTAGAGAAGAGCTACAGGTCTTGTGAGCACAGGGTCGTGTAGGATTTAGGCATATAATACATCAAAGATGTTGCCAGCACCTTGTGACAGAGACACATTATATTGTCTTTATTGTCCCATTTTCAAGGCTATATAAACAACAACAATAAAATTAAAATTACAGATTAAAATGACAATACAAAGAAAAGTACAAAAGAAAAAACATTAAAAGAATAATTATAAAAATAAAATTAGAATTTCAAAGTAAAATGACAATACAAATTAAAACAAAAGAAAAAACTACTAAAGAAGAAAGTAAATAAAATAGAAGAAGATATTGAAAAAACTTTTAGACGGAATACTAAGCTAATGCCCGTATTAATAGTCCCGGATTAATCCGAGATTAAAGATTAATTCTCGAATTAGCAGTTGTTGCTACACGGACTAAATTCTAGTAATCTCATTGGTAAATCCCAGGATTATCTTGAATCTCGGATTAATCCGTGACTATTAATACGGACACAAGAGGCTTACTTTTCTTTGTATTGTAATTTTAATCTGCAATTTTAATTTCATTTTTATTGTTTTTATAGCCTTGAAAATGCGGTCTACGACGTTTCGGCGGGAAGACGGTTCGGCGCAAAGACGGTTCGGCGCGAAGACAGTTCGGCGCGAAGACTTTTCGGCGCGAGAATAAAATATTTGAAAAAAAAATAAAAACAAATAATTTGGAAAATTTAAAGCTTAATAGATAAGTAATATAAATTATTATATTTATATTTAAAAGTTAAAATTATATATAAAGTTAAAATTTTTCCAAATTGAAGAACTTCAACCCCTACTGAAATGGTTCGAGGATTAATATGTTAGGCAAATAAACCGTCAAGGGAATACTAGAAGGTCTGCAATTTTCTCTCCAGAGTTGTGGTCATTATATAATCGTGTATTTAATGACATGGACAGAACAAATAATCATGCCGAAGCGGCTCATTGGCGCCTCCAAATGGAAGTAGGTATGGACCATCCCATTTTATGGAAATTCATCGACGCATTGAAGAAAGTTCAAAGAGGACATGATATGTTCTATGAACACCTATTAGCAGGCCAACAACCACGAAAAAATTTAAAAAAATATGAGGATGCTGATAAACGCATAAAAACTATAGTGAGCGATTATGCAAACCGAAATATAATCGATTTCGTACAATTATTACGAAATTACTCCCCAACACAATAGCTACAACCTATTTTTTTTATACATGTGTATTAGTTTTAATAAACTTATTATTTATATTCTTTATCTAATAATGTTTAAATTTTTCAAAATAATTTTTTCTCTTTTTTTCTTAATACTTCATTCTCGCGCCGAATCGGCTTGCGCCAAATCGGTTTCGCGCCGAATCGGCTTGCGCCGAACCGGATCGCGCTGAATCGGCTGCGTCGAATCGGTCGCGCCGAAACGTCCCATCCCGTTGAAAATGGGACAATAAAGATCCCGAAACGTCGCACAATTTTATTTGTTCTCTTAGATTAGTATTTTCTATATTTTTAAAATTTTTTCAATATTTATATTGATTGATACTGATACTGCATAGGATATTTGTAAATAATACGATCTAAAGGATCTATTAGGTGCATTTCGCCTCCTCCCATTTCAAATTTTGGATCTAAAATAGTCAAAATCGTTTGTACCTCATGTGTATCTCACATTTAAATAATAAATTATTAATTAAGTATAAATATTAATAAAATATTTAAATTTAATTTAAATTAAAATTTTTTATTTAATTTTAATTTAAAGTTTAATTAAAAAAAAAATAATAAATTTGAATTTAATATTTAAATATTTAAACTGGCAAGATTATTGCGTTAACTTTTATCTTTATTTAAATTATTTTTACCAACCTTGTTGAAGTTGAAACGAAAATTAAAAACTTAAGCGGGAGGAGGAAATCAAAACGAGATTATTAGATATTTTGAAATATCTCAAATATAAAATGAGCACACTTGTCTTAAAATTCTAAATATTTTTGAAATTTTAAAATTTATCCCAAAATAATAAAATTTGTGGATTAGTGCATTTGGAAATGCATTTGCTATATTTTTAATCCAATGAATATTGATTTTAAAAAAATTTAAATATTTTGTAATATTTCAAAAATAAAATGGGTACAAAAAATATATAGAACATTTAAGTAAAGTACAAGTGATTTAGTTTCTTTTTGACCAAAAATTCAAAATTGAAAAAATTCAAATTACAAAATTTTGAAATATTTCGAAAACAAAATGGATACAAATGAAAAATTGAAAATGCAAACAGATTCAAACAAGGTACAGCCGAATTAGACTATTTTGGATCCAAAATTCGAAATGTTGGGTATAAAAACTGAGTAAATATAAAAGTATTATATTTTGAGTAAAGTGACTTTTGATTTGAGTGAGTTTTTTAAAATTAATTTTGGATTTTGAATTGTTTCAAAAATTGGACAAGCTGGAAATTAGTTTTGGATTGATGAACTTGATTAGATTGAAGATCTAAGAGATTGAATAATTAATTTTAATATTGGAAATATTACTAGGATTGATTTTATAATAGTAAAATTATTAAATTGAATTCAAGTTGAAAGTGTCCAACTGTACTCCCATTTTAAGATCCAAAATTAGAATTAGAAAATAGAAATTTTGATTTAAAATTATTGTTTTGATAATCAAGGAGTCACAAAAATAAGTTGAGATTTCATGCATTCCAGCTAAAAAATATGAATTTTTTAACTAAATTTTGTATTTAATACTTGAATATTAACACCTAGAAATGATTAGATTTTGATTAAAATCGGTCACGGAGACTTAAAAAAATAATTTATTTTCATATTTGTTCTTTTTTAAATTTTACATAAAAATTAAATTATGTTTTTCTACAATTACTTTGTTTTAGGCAAACTGCAGACTTTTTTCAAAAATTTTGACTTTTTCTCCCAATAAAACATATTATTTACTATTATTGATAAGTTAAAGGCTATTCTTATTTCGTGTTTATTATTTCTTATTTTTTAATTTATTATAGCTATTGTATGTTTTTGTTTGATATAAAAATTTGCTGAAAAACTATGTTATAAAAAATGTAAAATAATTCATCTTGAACATAAAATTTCGAACATACCGGAAATTGCGCTCCCTCAAACAATTTTAATTTAGTTTCGTTCCACTTAAATTAATAAATTTGGCCAATACATTTTTAAGCAGAAACCGAAGAATCAAAAGTTAACTACAAAATAAATATATTCCAAAGATGTTATAGTTGGCAACTGAAAAAAATGAAGAAACATTTATACTAAAGTTTTTATTTTTAGATTTAATGCATTTCAATCAGTTCCTTTGGTTATACTATAAATTTTGTATTAATAAACGTAAGGATTCACCTGAAAAATCATAAAAATTGATTATGAACATAAATATAGAAAAGCAATGTTCGACGAACTTAAGGTTTTTATTTAGCGTGATGTTTCCATTAGAAAGTAATTTAATGAAATTGTTTATACCAATAAAAAATGAATTATATTTATGCAGTAATTTGGTTTTAGATAACCATGCTTGTGAACCATTAACGCTATATTGATGTAAACAGTGCTGAGTTATAGCATAGGAGATTACGTATCAATTTTGAAAAGTGACGCCGAGCTTCAAGGGTGGGCCGCTTCTTTCACGAAAATACGAAAGTCAGAATTTCAGTTTACTAGATGTTGCATACTTAGCATGATGCTTAAACGCACGTACGCTTGCGCTTGCCACGACGTCTCGACGCTCACAAATTTCGCAGGCGCAACGTGCCGCCCTATAAGGCTTGGCATGACACTGGTCTATGTGTAAGATTACACCACTTTTTCACTGCTCTCTAGCTAAAAATACTTAGACTGATAGTTATTTCTAGAAGAATCATATACACCTCTTACAATTTCAATATTATTAATTATTATTTTTTTATTAGTAATATCTAATTGGAATGCAATTATTAAAATTGGTTATTTTTAAGCCTAATTGCCAAAATGTCGATGGCCAAATCTGAATTAATTATTTTTCTATCAAAAGTTAAACTTGACGTTTTTTTATCAAATTTCGACAGAATGGAGTTTTTTAGCAAAAATTGAATGAAACGCTTGAGACCGAATTTGTAATTAATACTAATAAGTAACATCGCAGCCCGAATTGCTACTACAGAGCTTTGTAGATTTGAGCCTACTTACGAACCATCATGTGGTATTCTATTTTTGATTCAGTCAACTGTTGTGTTGGTTTACAAAAATAACCAATACTGCCATGTTTAGAACAAGAAGACGTTTTAAAAACTAAATAGACTAGAGCCGCGTAACAAATGGTGACATTTTCTGAAAATATTCGTTGCATCAAAATTTCGACATGACAAAAATTTTCTTCTGGGAAAACTCTGATGAAAAAGCATGACCAAGACCTATGAATAATTAAATTGTTTCAATTTAATGTGTCAACACATAGATTTTGGCAATTTGTTTAAAAAACATGAGCCAATATTCTATGTATAGGTGGAACAAAATTACATAAATCCTAACAAATTTTGGATATACTGTGGGCAAAAAAATTAAATTTGGGTGGTTAAAAGCTGGGAAGATTGGGTTGTCAAAAATGAAACTTTTTTATTGTTTTGGCGGTTACAAGTTGAAGAAGAGGCCTTGAATAAAATTAATTTTGGTTTGATGACATAGGTGCATTCCGGAAAGAGTGTGATGGTTCATTGAATAGCAATTGCATACCAGTTATCACAAGTTGATTAGTCATTATCAATGATCAACAAATTGAAATAGCGGTTGGAGTGGAGGCGGCACATATTTTGTTAACAACATCGTTACTCCTGTAGGAAATATAAGAGTGGGGTTAAGCGTCTAGGAGGGATAAGTCACGGTCTGATTTAGATTTGGGGTGCACCTTAAACTTCTTTATTCAGTGCTTTGAAAAGCCACAGAATAAACTTGAGGATAGGGCGAACGATTCGACGGCGCGCCTGTGTGACGGGATAACCACAAAATTGTACACGCGGATATTTTTTTTTAGTGTGTGCAGTGAAGTGGTCTAGTGTTGAAATTATCTTCCCTCCACAGAAGTAAGTTTTTATCTCCACGGAAATATTCTTCTTGGTGTGCACGCGAGTGCTTCACGTGCTATTGTGTATTAGTGATAATCGTATACAGGATATATTGCAGGATTAACCTCTACATAACAAAAAAAATAATTAAGTACATATTATTATGTATTTAAAAATTTCATCCAATTTTAACAATTAAAAAAATTTCATAACGTTATTAGTTAAGAGCTAGAAATTTGAATACAAGTCGCCGTTTAATAATAGTTTCCGTACGCGAACGTAACAGTTCAAAAATACTTTTTGGCTGCTAGTAACTAGGCTGAAAAGGTGATTCATTTAGGAGGTAATTTTATCTTAGCATACTTCTGACAAAATACGTCAAGGGGTCGCAAAACTATGTCAATAATTTTTCAACAACCTTGAAATGCTACAGTGTCGTAATTACAACATAAACAATTTAAATTATTTTAGTTCTATTTAAATAAATTGTGAGATAAATAATAAACATTTTATAGGGCCGAGTTAATTTCCATGTTACCGGGATAACAAAAAAATAATAATGGGGGTGGCAGAAGATTTTGCTCCCAGTTTTACACAAAAACCGCAATTGCGGCAAGAAGATGATGGCAATAAACTCATCTTCGAATGTCAATTGCTTTCTTCACCCAAACCTGATATCGAATGGTTTCGAAGCGACCAAATTTTATCGGAAGATAGCCGGACGGTTTTCAAAATTCAATCAGTAGGCACAAATAAATTTTTGGTGGTTTTGGAATTGGACGATGTCATCGAAACAGATGCAGGCCTGTACAAAGTTAAGGCAAAAAATAAAATGGGTGAAGTTGCAGCCTCGATTAACTTGAATTTTAGTCGTAAGTTTCCCAAAAAATATTTTTTAATTATGCAGTACCCCTTTCTTGCGACCCTTTCTTAAAATAGTTAATTTTTTCAGCTACGGACGAACCAAGAGAAAAGTAAGTCATTGATCTTAAAAACAAATAAATCCGATCTATTTTTAAATTCCTTTGCCTTAAAAATTCCAATCAATTTTCAATTACCTACCAAATTTAAATAAGTAAAAAAAAGTTTTGTGTAATTTTAAAATTTAAACTTAAATAGACAAATAGATGGCCTTGCACCGACATTTGCAAAAAAGCCAAGCATACGACAAGAAGAAGATGGAAAACGACTTCTTTTTGAATGTAGAATTCAAGCTGATCCACGTCCCGTTGTTACATGGTTTCATAACACAACCCCTGTGTCGGAGTCTCCACGTCATAAGGTACTTCCCCTAAATTTAAGTCGATTGTATATTTACATTCTTGAGCAGTTACAGATAATTTACTGTTTCAATACAAGTTTTTTTTTTCAATTTCTGGCAGCTTAATCTAAGCAAATGCTATTTTTATTTTGAATGAACTTACACCTGCCATTTTAATTTTCACTTGATAATTGTACGGAAATAAGAAACTACAAAACTACAAACATTCCACTAAATTAAAAACTGGGCAGTGGATTAAAAAATATTTTTAAATCAGTATCTGTCAAAATTAACAAGTACTTCCCCCGTAATATTTAAAATAAATTAACAAGAAAAAATAAATAAATGACACATTAATAATGTTTTATTATAATTTCAGTTAAAAATAGATAAAGATGGACATTCGTACTTTGCAACACTTGAAATAATAAATGTTACTGTTGAAGATGCTGGAAAATACAAAGTTACTGCAAAGAACGAATTGGGAGAAAGCAACGCAACAATCAGTCTTAATTTTGACAGTAAGTTGTTTGGGATAATTTCTTATGTGCTTTTTTCGCAACCTTGTTTTAGCATAAAAGATTTCCTCCATTTTTATTTATAGTTCATATTAAATAAAAATATTTAAGGTATTTGTTTTAAATATCGGAGGAGATCGAAGTGTAGCTTAAAATATGTTTAAAGCACAGAAACTGAAAGACTATGCTTTGTAATCTTATTAACGATCTAATAACTGCAAAGCTTTCAGTTTTCTGCTTTCTAACTGCATTTGTGTGGCAGTAAGATTTATAGAATAGGTGCTTTGCTCCACGGATGCAGCTGCTCAAGTCAATATCACTTCACACTTAAAATCATTAATATTTTCTCTTTTTTTTATGAAATATTTTCTAATACTCAACATTTTGCATTCATATAATAAATTGTAATTATTTGTTATTTAATCATGCATAATTATATGTAATATTGTATACTTGAGCACAATAGCAACTGTAATGGGACAATTATGTCAGCACTCGTGCACAGTTACAATGGACTAACTGCGCTTAATCTCAGCTCAGCTTTTAATCCGCAAGTTTTTAACATTTCCAATATTAATCCGTGTACAGTGCCGCCTTTGACGAAGCCGTGTTGTGTGATCTTTTTTATTATTTATACTTAGCTCGAAAGCTTAGAATAGATACAAAAATATTTGATATTGCGTAATTCATTGATATCTGAAGACTAAATTTTGTCTTGTATTAACTTAAATAATGAATGTATTGCCGCGTCGAAGGCTGTGAATTGCATTATTTTTTTAGCACAGTATTGTTTCCTGCTAAGAAGCTATGGACATTCTTCTTATTTTTCGATACGAGACCCCTATTTTTTAAAAGGCCATGTTCTTGCAAATGTGACACATTTATTTCAGCATTGTAATACTTAACACGGTTAGGGCAATATTAAAAGCTGAGCTTATTCGGTGATGAACATTGTAAGTTGCGCGAGTGTTGCTGGCTGTCCTGTATCCTGATAGCCAGTTTAGGAGAGTTTCTTCATAGGCGATGAGGCTCCAGTACCCGATCAGGGATTCAGACCTACGTTCACGGAGCGCCCCGTCATCCGACAAACCGACGATGGCAACAAGATTTCCTTCGAGTGTCGTTGTGTTGGGGATCCAAAACCAGATCTTGTATGGTACGTATTTATATCCTGCATGTGAAACAAAGAAGACTTTTATTGGCGATATGCAGGTTCCATGGAAATAACGAAATTAAGGAAGGAGGACGTTACACCACATCGATGGAAATCGACGAAATACTTTATTTTTTAGCACGCTTAGATATTAACGAAGTCGAAACTGGTGATAAAGGAGAATACCGCGCTATAGCTAAAAATAAATATGGTAGTGGAACGGCCACCATCAACCTCAACTTCGAGGGTGATGGCAAGCCAAAGTAAGATTGCATATTATTGCAGAGATTAGCACAAATATAGTGCTCTCTTCCACAGAATTCCACAAGGAAAAGTCCCACGGTTTCCCAAGAAACCAACCATTCAACAAGAAGGGGATACTCTCATAATGCAATGTTTATTAGAAGCTAACCCCGCGCCAGACATAACCTGGTTCCAGGGTAGTAAGGTCATTACAGAGAGTAAACGAGTTCATATGTCAAGAAAAGCTACAGGAATAGATATGTACTTGCTGACTTTAGAAATTTTACATCCTACGCTCAACGACGGTGGAAATTATCGTTGTAATGCCTTCAATATTTATGGTGAAAGTAATGCGAACATTTCGCTTAACTTCCAAGGTATGCTGCGTATGACCCGGACTTTTGTGCAACTTCTCTGCTGAATCCCCGTGTTGTAATACTTGATGTCTCAGATATGTTTCAGCCTTATCGACCTATCGATGTCTGTTATTCTACGTTTATCCGTTTGCATGAGCATGGCCGTAACACCCTGAAGTGACTGCCTGAAGCCAAATGCTCACATATGTATGTTTACAGGTGGTGACAATGCCTCTGGTTTTGCACCCTCCTTTATCGAAAAACCTAAAATTATACCAAACGAAAGTGGCACACTTATTACCATGAAGTGTAAGTGTAAGGCCAAACCCAAACCTCAAGTTACGTGGTATAGAGGAACTTCAGTCGTCAGCGAATCTTCCAAGATCAGCATAACTATTGTGGATGTTGAAGAAGACATATATGAACTTAGTTTACAAATAAAGGTACACTCCTGCGCGCCGCCAATAATACTCCCCATTTTATTAAACTCCTCTAAATTCTTTCATTTTTATTTTCTCTTTCGGGCCATTTTAATAAAATTGGGAGTATCAAATGTAGGTGACCAAGGATATTTGAAAACTCCAAATATAAAATTTAATAGGATCCTTCAGGAGAAGATGGAGGAACATACAGATGCCACGTTAAAAACGAATTTGGTGAAAGCAACGCTAATTTAAACCTTAACATCGAAGCGGAACCTGAACCCGAAGGAGATGGACCAACATTTGTAGAAAAGCCTAGAATAACTTCACATCAAGGAGGAAAACTTGTTATTATGGATTGCAAGGTAGATAAGTTACAATTCACATTAAACGAAACATTTATTATTCAAAACCTAATAGGTTCGCGCAAATCCAAAACCGACGATAGTGTGGTATCGAGAGGGTAAGGTTGTTTCCGAATCGAGCAAAATTAAAATCACAATCGAAAAAGTGGAAGAAGAAGTTTACTATATAAAATTAGAACTCAAAGACCCCGAATTAGAAGACTCGGGATTATACAAATGCAATATTAAAAATACTTTAGGTGAACTTAACGCAAATCTCACTCTGAACATCGAAATTATTCCCGTCATAAAAGAAAAACCTAAAGTAATCAAAATAATTAAAAAACGTACAGTCATCGTCGAATGTAAAGTTCAGAGTAAGTTTACACCACAATGTACTTGGTTCAAAGAAACAAATGCTGTAAAAGAAGACTCCTGTCACACAATTCATATAGAAAAAACAAAAGACGTAAGTTTCGTCATTTTAAATCAACTTTTAGTGCAAACCTACAATTTTAGGGAGAATTTAACGTTAAATTGGAAATAAACGAAGTCACCACATCAGATAAAGGTTTATACAAATTGGTTGCCAAAAACGAAAAAGGCGAAGCTGCATCTCAAACAGTTGAAGTTACTGAACTTCCACCAGAAGAAAAACCAAAAGGAGAGAAACCAAAAGTTTCCAAACTCTCAAATATTGTAAGTAAAAATAATCTTTTTTGAGTTGCATTTCCCACCAAATACGCAATTTTAATTAACTTTTTTTTTAAAGACTATTGAAGAAGGTAGAACAGCCGATTTTATATCTTCTCTTAAAGTTAGCGACAAAACTGTGATAGTAATTTGGTACAAAAATTCCACTATCATAAGAGAATCTTCCGATATCAGAATAAGCTTTGATGGATCTACGGCTCGACTTAGCATTAGTAAATGTAAAGTATCACATTCGGCAACATACAAAGTGGTAATGAGAAACGAATTTGGGGAAGACGAGTCGTCGGCCTTACTTACTGTAGAAGAAAAACAAGAAGAAAAGGTAATAAAAGTATATCATTTAGTGGATTCTTCAATTCCAATTAAGCTTAGTTGTTATATGCTTTTGTAAACATATGTACATTTATTTACTGTGCCTAACTATCAAACAATGAAACAAACAATATTATACTTTACAAACTTTAACTAACATACAATAAATTCACAAGGACGAATCTGAGGAAGAGGAAGAGGAAGAAGAAGAGGAATTTGTTAGCGAAGAAGAAGAATCGCAAAAGGTACTATACAACTTTCAGCATTACACTTCATTTTTAACATATTGAACGCATGCACATCACACCTAATACTAAGCCGAGAAAATAATAGAATCATGCTTTTTGGGTTAACTGAAAATAAAAGACCAATTTCCTGAATGGGCTCTTTGGTTACAAGATCCGGCATTTTGCAAATTTAAAGTATAAATTTGACCTTGACCTCGTCAGTTTTATTTTCTTAAAATCCCAGCTTTTGTCCATCTAATGCAGTTTTGATTTTCACATGGGTGTTTTCCTAAAAAATACTATCATTTATCATGATTAATTTTTTGTTTTGAACATGTTTCGCGCATTTGTTCTATGGGTACGTTTGACCTTGAAAGTTTTCAGAATACTTCTGACGCTTTTTTTTAACGTGTTCATTTTTACGAATTCATTCAGAAAAGAAAAGTGGGTCACAGTCTACAACAACAATGATTTAATAGAATCAAAACAAAATTTTCTCGTTTGAACAAAAGGTTGTAACTTATTTTATTTAAGTTATTTATAACAGATTCAAGCGTGAACAGGGGAAAATTTGTCTTATGCCCAAAATAATTCTTAACAAAATTAAAATTGATAAAACTACGTTAAAAATATAAAAAAATGATTGTTCCAGTTTATCTAGTTTTGGAGATATTCATCTCACCCCGACTTTTGCCCAAAAAACGGTTTTGCTGAAGTTTTTTTTGTTCATCTGACGTAAAAGTCGTCTACAGATAAGTGAAACTATACCCAATTATATGTAAATCTTTCTGTCTGTCTAAATGTAAATCTATCTATCTATGTAATAAAATAACTCGGTAGATCAAATAGGACTCTAACTGTAAACTTTCAAACTTGATTGACTTTTTGATGTTTATTAAAGTTTCTCAATTTTAGCGCATCTCAAAAACTATCTGCATTGAAAACCGAAATGTAAATTTTTTGAACAAAACTATATAAATATTTGGGTTATATGAAGGGCTATTATATCATAGCCCTTTTACGTAGAATTTTATCTACTTTAAATTTGAATAAAGCTTATTTTAGGTATAGGATGTACAGAAAATTTTTGAAACTTTTTTTGATAAATTTTTTTATGTTCCAGTTTGTAAAAAACTCTTGTAAAAAATTTGCAGTCTCTTTTCTGAGTCTAAAGTAAAGAGATTTAAAAAAAATTGTTTTTCCGAGTTATTTCCACACACAAGTACCTAATGACTGAACTCTCAGCTCTATTCCAGAACTAAAAATTGAAAATTTAATATTTAAAAATAAAATATCAATATTAATATATTGCAATACTACAACAAAATTAAGTTCAATTATAGAACTATTATTTATTTATTTAAAAAAATGACAATTACTTAATAATTAAGTATTTTTCCAAAAATTTAAGACCAAAAAATATATCATAATATATTATATTATATATGATATACATACATATCATATCATACAATCTCAATGTGTAAGTTATGTATGTAATATAATATGTATAATACATATAGTATGTATGTCATATATATATTTATAAGGTATATACAACGTAGTATATATTATGTTAAATATTATATATTAAATATTATTATAAATAATATATTAAAATAAATTATAGTCTGCAATTAAAAATTTTAAAATCTATTTAACGTTTTCTCAGTACCTACTTTTGCTTGCCTATACTTTCTTTTTACTTTTGCTGATATAATTCAGGCATATAAATTTATGTTCAATTTGTTTAATTAATTTAAAAGTAATTATAAAATTCCTAATCTAGAGTACGTTTAGAAATTTGAGAAAAAATAGAATTATTCAGAGAAGCGTAACTTTTTGTAGACCACCAGTAATCAGATAGTCAAACCTTGTAATTTTAATTAATAGTAAATGTAATATCTATAATTTAATTTAACTTGTTATACATAGTAGAACAGAATGATCGAACACCTAATGAAGTGATAAGAGTTCTAGACTTTAGTGAAATTGATACAAATACATATATAATTTATATATTTTTCGTTCGTCTAATAATTATAATTTGATATTCAATATTTTGAAATAAGTAATACTTTTTTTTTTTTTTTATTTCAGGTATTCTGTATTATTCTTCTTTTACAATATCATGATTGTGTGATTTTTCTTGCATTTATACAACTAAATATAATAATATATAATATGTATAAACACATATTATATGTTACATCTGGATACATACATTATACATACATATATATTTCTCATTACAATATTTGCTATACTTGAAAACGTACTAACCAAATTTACTCGCCAAATTTTTAAATGTTTTATTATGTGTTCTATTTGCATTACTTATTAATATTTAGGTTTCGTTAATTATCTGTTAAAATTCACTGAAATTTAATTTTAGAAAGAAGAAACAAAGGAAGAAAAGAAAGAGGAAAAGAAAGTAGAAAAGAAAGAGGAAAAGAAGGAAGAAAAGAAGGAGGAAAAGAAGGAAGAAAAGAAAGCTGAAAAGAAAGAGGAAAAGAAAGAAGAAAAGAAAGTAGAAAAAGTAGAGAAAAAGGAAGAGGAAAAGAAGGACGATAAACCAGAAATTAAGAAAAAAATAATAAAGAAGGAAGTTGAAGAAAAGAAAGAAACGGTCAAAAAAGTTGAAAAGAAAGAGGAAACTAAACAGGTAATATTTAATAATTATAAAGTTTTCTAGTATTTACATTTTATACACGATAGGATGACAAAAAGTTGAATAATTTAGACAAAAAGGCACCAACAACCAAAACAATTCAAAACGAAAAGGTTTGTGTGTACTTAGTTTTTATGTAATTGTATTGTTATTGTTTCGTGTTTATAGGAACCTGATCCTAAGCCCACTCTGAAAAAAACATCTGGTCAAAGAGTAAGTAATACAGTCACTTGTTTTTGTGTCATGTCTCATGTCCACGTTTTTCTAAATGTAGATCGAAGAAATAAAAACAGAATCAAGGAGAAGTTCTTTCGTAGAGAATGAAGAAAAGGTATGTCATGGTTTAATAAGTTAATAATTAAAAATAATAAGTTTCTTAATTAAATTCAATCATTTTGTAGTAAATTTACAGTTATACAATTAATTAACTTTAATTCGCCTTTTACATCTTGTAATTTTTTAGGTCACCAAAGATGGTTCTTCGAAACCAACCAGCCGCCGATCGTCTGTACAAAAAGTAAAGTTATAAAATAAAATATTAATAATTTAAAACATTAATTTTATTTATCTTAGGTACACGAAGAAAGTAAGACGGAAATCAGACGTACATCGATCATGGACAAAAAGGTATTTAGTGTTTTTCTATTTTTCTTGAATATCTTTCATACTTTTTACTTTTGTATACACACAGCAACAAAGTCCAGAACCTCCTACAAATGACATAAGCAAAAAGGATGAATTAAAACCGGGTGCTAAAAAATCGACCCTTACAGAACCAGAACCTAAAAAGCCTACATCTAGAGAATTAGAAACTAAAACACCCGAATCCGTTAATCACTTAAAAGAACCTGTATCTAAAAAATTAGAACCAGAATCCAAAAAACCTGCCGAAAGTTCACTTAAACAACCAGACATAAAAGAACCAGTACTCAAAAAAACAGTACCCAAAAAACCTGAACTAAAACAGGCAGAACTCAAAGAACCCGAATTCAAAAAACCCACTCTTAGAGAAACCGTAAGTAAAAAAGCAGAAACCGCTGAACTCACTACACCTAAATCTGAACCTGAAACTAAAAAACCAAATCTGAAAGAACCAGATACTGTAAAATCTAAGGAAACTTCACAATTAACACCGGAAAATAACCAACAGGCACTGAAAACACCAGAAATTAAAAAACCTGACACAAAAATTTCACAATTAACACCTGAAAATAACCAACAAGCACTGAAAACACCAGATATTAAAAAACCTGACACAAAGATTTCACAATTAGCACCTGAAAATAACCAACAGGCACTTAAAACACCAGAAACAAAACAAGATACAAAAACATCACCATTAACACCCAAGCAACAGGCACCGAAAACACCTGAAATTAAAGAAACTGATAAAAAACCTTTTGCCTTAACACCTGAAAAACCTGCCGATAATCAGCAGGCATTAAAAAGGCCAGAATTTAAAAAACCTGATACAAAACCTACATCATTAACACCTGAAAATTTAAAACCTGCTAGTATAAATCCAAAGGGGTTGAAAACACCAGAAATCATTGTACCAAATCCAAATGAAAGACCAAACATAAAATTATCACCTGTTGCACAGGTACACAACACTTTTGTCAAAATTTATTGCGTAGTAGTTTTATAGCTTAACCAACTACACTATATTCACACTGGTGTCGTAAGAGCGTTTCAAACACTAACCATATCACTAAAAGTGGCATATGACGTTTTTCATTGATATTAAAAATAACTAATAAACAAGCTAAAATAAATTCAAAATTTAAAAATTTTTGAAGTTTTTCATGGTTATTTAAAAAAAAACTCATTCATATTTTGAAAACAATTTTTTTTCCCTTACCTATTCTTCGTCGGAAAGCAATGTCGTCAGAATATTTCTGGCTTGTTTGATAGGATTATTTTAGCTTGTTCAATTATTTATAATTTAATTGCTTCTACTTATAACTACGGTTGCTTACTAAAACACAAATTAATGTGCAACACAAATTTTACCTTAATTCATGACTAATTTATTTTTCTTGTGTTTGTTTTCGTTCGTCTTCGTCGCTCACTGACACTTTCTTCGATTCGTAATGACCATTCTCGAACTTAGAAAAAAGTTGAAGACAAAGCAGAAGCTATAAAATTGAAGGTAAGATATTCAATGAACAAAAAAATTAAATTAAGTTTTATTTACTGTGTAATATAAAAAATGAAATCGAAATTAAATAGTATGTTCAATGTGTAAAGGCTAATAGAAATAGTCCCAAAGTAATTCCTCATGTTCAAACAAAAGCAGAATCATTTATTCACGTTCAATTGAAACCAGTCGTCAAAACAGCTAAGGATGCACAGCAAGCTAAGGTTGACGAATACTCATTAAAGGTAAACCTAACAAGGTCAGCTGTGCTGGTAAAAATCTCTGAAGAATCTGTCTATATTTACTACCTATACTGTTCTCCACTATCGTTTCTACTCGTTCTACTCTTAATAATAAAAATTTATATTTTTTCATTTCAATAGCAATATTTAATTTTTACTTTATAGCTATTAATGTCTCTCCATATTTTACTTCTACTTCTGTTTTCATTAGTTTGTTTGTATTAGTAGAGAATTTGTATTTACTTGCCTTTTTTGTTTATTAGAAAGTACCAGAAAAACAAGCTGGAGTGGAAAGTGCTGGCAAAAAGGCTGGTACCAAAAAAGAAGGGTACAACGAATGGGAAACCATACCAGATTACGAAAGACCAGTACTAGAAAAGTACCAAAAGTCAGATTTCAATCCGTCCGACCCAAGGGATAAAACTAAATTATCTAAGGTAAATTCGCACGTATATATATGATTGCACATTAGCCAGGAATGCAAAATAATTAATGCTATATCTGTAATCTTGGCACCTTAACGATTTTCATTCGATATAATCTGGGCTCATAATAACTTATGAATACATTTATTTTGGTTTGGACATCTGATTATATATTCAGTGTACAAGTACCTGCTTATTCATTTTGAAGTTAATTTTAAACAGTTTACTATTTGCAATCAAGTGAAAAGCAGTTAAGTGACTTTGAATGTTGTAGGAGAAGCCAAGCTTACCAGAAATTAAGAAGCCTGCAGATCCCAAAGTACCTGCTGCACCAAAAATTGAAATAATTAAAGAAAGTAGTCCTCAGCCGGATAGCCGAAAAACTTCTCTTTCGCTTGGAGGACCACCATTTGGAAGACGTGGATCTCTCATTCCACCCGAAGAATCTGGTCGCAGAGCGAGTATAATAATCACAGACGACGTAAGTCATTTTTGCCTACTTTTTCTCTTTTATCCAATTTGTTCAAATTTGATGATTATGTTATTCGGTCATGTAAATTATGTTTGTATAATAGGACTCGAGGAAACTTCGACCAGGAGAGGTGTTGGATGATAAAAAGGTAACCATGATCATCTCACCTGTATTGTTCGCCTTGCCTCTCTTAATTATCTAATTCACATTTCAGCTCGTACAGCGTGTTTATTGCTTGGATTGCCTTGGGCAAATCAATGCACGCCATGCTCATAAATTTAATTACACTTACGAACAAATAATAAATAAATTAATTATATTATTTTACTAATATAACAATACAATAAGTAATCAGTTCAAACATTTTTTATTTGTTTGTATATCACTATTTGCGGTATGTTTTAAATTATGCAGGTGAAATAGTTGACAACGTCGGTATTATTTTGATTATTATTATAAAGGCTATTTATTTAAAAAGTATATATTTATATAAGCTTGCCGTTTTCCACTTATTTATCTTTACTTATTTTTTAAATTAAAGCAAAAAGGCCTTCGTCCAGGAGAATTGCATCATAGTTCAGATAAACAGGTTAGCGCGGGGCCATAAGTAGAGTAGCAAAAAATGTGATTAAAATATTTATGTGTTTGTATCTAATAAATACATAGATTTGAAAAAATTGCGGTGTCCCTTATGATATTTAGAATAGTCCAGCATTATTTAGATATTTAGAAGCTGTGTATTTAACTTGTTTGTTTGTGTGCAAATTAGCACTATTTTTGATTAAAAAAATATGTTAAATAAAATTTCGCGTAGGTATGTAGCCAAAAACTAAGCATAATTAATTTTTTGTCACTCCTTCTGCATATAAACAAAATATCGCTATTCGCTTCTTAGCCGCTGCTTTTTACGCTTAACAACTTACCACGCTCTATGTTGATAATAAATATTTTAACGGTTAATTGACCAAAATTAAAATTTTCAATCATATTGACCGTTAAAATGTATTGAATTACTATTTAAAAGCAGAAGAAGTTCATATTTAATAATCAAATTTTTTGGCACAGTAACACCCGAGATCAAAAAATTGGCTGAAAATCATCTATCATTTCGATATCAATCGAAAAAAGTTCGACCACAAAATTCAGGGAAAAAACTTTCCAAAAATCTTTTTGATCTTGGTTGCAATAAGTGATCTCGATAGCTATTTCGATGCAGCTATAAATCTTTCAAATGACGTCTTCTCAACTTTTCAGTTAAAAACGGCGACGTCAGAAACCGACCGCAATAATTTTTAAATATCTTCTAGTGGTGACAATTTAAATCATCTATTTTTAAAATTAACTTTGCGGTCTTAATTGATATAATAAATCGTATATTTTTAAATTTTGTTTTCAACACATCAATCCAGAAAAAATCCGTGACCACGTACTAGCCCTATTTTTTTGAAAGTCGAAACTTCTCCAATTTTCCATTCCACAATTAAGATTTATTTATTTTAATTTCTTAGTTTTTTTTTTTGGTAAATTAATTAAAAACTGAACAACCTTGTTTATCTAATTTCAAATGAAACCTGTTTATTAAATTTATTAAAAATGCAGTTTTAATTTTGCATTTGACATGGACCATTAAATAATTATATAATAAATTTCTGGCATTACGATATTCGAATTTCGAGAACGTTATTACCAACCACGTTTATTTATTTATTTTGATACGATGTCCAACTGTAATTACTTAATAAGACATTAATTTTTTGCAATTACTCTACTGTCAACATCCACAAATTTTGTGGCACTTGATACATAATTTGTGTCACTGAAAAGAAATTGGCTAATGAAATTAAAGTTATTTAAATATTATTGTGATAGCTACTGTTTAAATAATTTTGATACAACGTATGAACTGCTCTTCTGACATTTACATTACACTAACAGACATTAAAAAAATAATTACTCAATTTTACCATTTACTAACAGCGCATAAAAAATTTCAATTTGCTATATTGTTTAATTTTGATATTATTACATCAATTTAAATACTTAGAGGCGAAAGAGTGCAGACGTTAGAAGACCAAGTATGTCTGAATTAGAAGAAAAACCTTCCACTCCCCTAAAACCAACCGGAGGTGGAGGACCACCGGTTGTTGTAGATTTTATGGAAAGCATATCTTCCGTTGAAGGTGAATCTGCTTACATAACTATCGAGATTGAAGGAGATCCCCCACCAACATTTAAATTTTACAAGGTAAAATCATCAAATTGTTTGGCCAACAGCTCTTTTCCAATATTTTCCCGAAAAAAAGTTCTCATCTGCAAGAACAATGCCGAAGTTAACAAGAGACTCATTTGGGAAAATAAAGCTCATTTAATCTTCCTTAAAGTTATTCAAAGCAAATGCCTTTCTATTTGGATAGTAAACTTTTTGGAAGCCTCGATGAGTTTACATGATTAAATCAGCTTGCAGCTTTCTAATCCTAACTTGAACTGTTTCAAACCTTAATGTTTTTCAAGGGTGTTACCGAAATTATTGAAGGTGGTCGGTTCAAATATTTAACAGATGGCGAAACAAACACAATTACGTTAATAATCCGTAAAACTAAACCTAATGATGAAGGCCAATACCGAGCAGTTATTTCCAACGTCCATGGATCAGACAGCGCCGATATGAATTTATACGTATCAGGTAAATTCCGCTATATAATTTTTAAAATATACTTTCTGATTTTTTTTTTTACACTGATTTTTTAAACACCTGTACACTTTTCAATAGATTCCAGTGGTATGGACTTCCGTGCCATGTTGAAAAAGAGGAAATATGCCAAATGGGCTAAAGATAAGGAAGATCCAGATTGGGGAGATTTGAAAGAGGCCGAGAAACCGATGCCAACGCTTAAAAAAGTGGAAAAGGTACTGCAGTTTTATAAGAATATCTTTTTTTAAATGAAAATTTGAGTTATTACAATTGATGATTAACGTTAACGTTAACGTCAGCACCTGAAAATGAAGTAACCGTTCTGTACGTAATGTACTTTCGTTGGTTCATATTTGAGTTACCAACCTAAGAACTTTGGGAGATTATGGGCGAGTAACGGGTCAGTGCGGTTTTCATGCCACATAACCTAAATAATTTCGTTATGAAATAGAAAAAAAGGTCACTGTCACTATTTATACCGGTAGCTGTCACTATTTATACCGGGTGTTCATTTGAAAGTTTTCACCTTTAATACCAGATAACTAAAAATGGTAATAAATTATATTGGACAGTTTGAATCTATTGAGATCAATTTCAAGGATAAATTGTGAATAAGCTATCGTTCGTTAAGACTTTTTTGAATTCAAATTTTTCTTTTTATTACTGATTCTAAAGACGGTCCTGAATTGTATTGCAATGTTTTGTTTGCCTCGAATTTATAATTGCTTTCGGCAGAAATTATTAGGCAGTAAGTAAAGGTTCGAAATATTTTGATGTCCTGGAATCATTTGATGGAGACCGCAATATTTAACCTTAACGGCTTGTAAGCCGTTATTTATCAATAGATTTAAGAAGTTTTCATTAGAAGAATGGTGCTGTTTTCTCATCATTGGTGAAATCAACTTAGACTGCTGCAAAATTGTTTTCCTTGACTTCTTGAAAGCTTGTTAAATATTTCAATTTTCCGCTAGTGTAAAAATGAGCACCCAGTATAATGTAAGGTTATATAAGAACAGAACATATAAAAAACTGAATATACAATTTACAAATTTTACAATAATTATATTCCGATAATCAGTGCTAGCACGTTGATGTTGATAATTATCAATATTGATAATTTGTCATTGTTGAACGACATTTGACAGCCTTAACAAGTCCTAGTCAAGTTTTGCTAATCGGTAAAGGTTAATAACTTATCAAGCTTGACTAAACTTGATAATTTTGTTAATAGGCTTTGAAATTAGTCAATCCTGACAATTTTTCTATTCAGGGCATTTTTGATAAATTTAATATTTTTAGAAATATTTGTCAACGAATCACAGACAAGTAAAATTTCTAAAATATAAAAATGTTAGTCTTAGAGTAATCGCTATTTCTTTCTTGTACGCTTACGTATGAACACCTGATATTATCAGAAAATTCTGTATCATCACAGGTTATCATCGTAACTATTTAAAATGCGATGTTGCCATGTCTTTATTATATATACCATTAGCAATCAAGAAAAATATCTTGACAGTTGTACCAAAGAAATTCAAAAAATTTACAAAACAATCTTGACTACGTTTGGTAATTGTCAGTTTGTCAATAATTTAAACTGAAAAATTATTTGTCATTTTATTTGTCATTTTGTCAATTTTTGACAATTATCAAGATCGTCTTGAATACCACTGATTATATCAACACAAAACTATCATTTTGAATAACGAGAACTAATATGCTGCTTTTTTTGAAATAATATTTTTTGTGTATTTTCAGCATCTTCGTTTTTTTTGTTAGAATTTTTGTAACAATGGGGTATTAACACCATTGTTGCCGATGTGATATCATTTGAATACCCAATAGAATAATTAAAAAAAATAATTTAATAAAAAAATTAGTAACGGCGTTAAATTTCTCTTGGGTATTTGAATCAATTTTCAGTTCTAGTTTTTATTTGTAGACACCAGCTTCGTCCAGAAGGCCATCTCTAGCTGAATTAATACCAGACTGGCCGGTATTACACCATTTTCAAAAAAAGGAGGTTGGATGTAACGAAAAAATCTTCTGATTTAGTTGTCGATGTTATTTTTATAATTGCACGTCTTTATTTTAACATTTTGAACATATTCTTTCGTTACTGTTTCTTATGTTACTCTTCTTCTTTATTCTTCAAATATTGTAATAATTAAAATATATTACTGGTTAGCACCATTTCAATCATGAAACTGTATGCGATTTGTGTGATTAATACCATAAACTTTAGGTTTTTCAGAAAATGTTCCTCAAAGTGCGACCAATTTAAGGTGTAGCTGAAATTAGAATTATGTAGAAATTGTGGGTAATTTCATTTTTGTTTAAACTAACAGAATCATTTATAAGCTTCATCGAGCACCTACACCAAAAATTTTTACATTTCTTGTACGCTACAATTAAAGAACATAATAACTGTAGTTACTAAATACTGATTTGCAATTGTTTTCCTTAGTATAGGAGCTTTACAAAAAAAAACACTAAACTAATTTAAGGAAAACAACACCAAGAAGTATGCAGTAAATCGAGTTACTAGGTTCTTCAATTGTAGAGTAGTTTTATGATTAAAATGTATAATTTAATTATTACATATTTACTACATTACTCCACAACATTTTTACATTGTTAAGTAACTGTTCTTCACACTAAACTAAATTCTATTCTAGATGTTGTCTTGTTTATTGTATTTGTCTGCATGTTGGGTGTAGATCAAACCAACAGTGGATTTTTGAGTTTTTAAAAATTTTTTTATGAAACAATTTTTTTTTCTACAGATTTTATTTTTTACATCATTTTCTGTTGGAATCTGATTTTTTTAAAGTTGGCACATCAATTTTTGAAAGTCCAGCAATTTTTTGCAACGGTTTTTTAATAAATTTGAGACTTGTAGATGTTAAAATTTTATCTTAATTTTAGAAACAAGAATCGTTCCTCAAACCTCTGGTAGACCAGTTTGCAAAGGAAGGTAAAGATAAAAAAGTTGTATTTGAAGGTGGATTTTCGAGGCAAAACTGCAAACCCAAATGGTGTTTCAGAAAAGACGTAGGTTATTAATTTATAATTTGAATTTTTCTTTAAATTTGCTTTTTAGGAGTTATTCTCTGGATCCAAATATAAATTCAAGAACGAAAATGATATGTACCAACTTATTATTTGGAATCCTAAAGTGGAAGATACCGGAAAATATACTATTGAAATTGGAGGTGTATGTTCAACAGGTTTTCTTACAGTTGAAGAAGCAGATCCCACTTACACATTCGTAAAACAACTTAAAAAATCCTACAGCGGTTATACAAAACACGAAGTATTGCTAGAATGTCAAGTAAGTTCAAGTATGGCTATAGTTGGTTGGTATAAAGGAGCAGAAAAATTGAGCGATGGAGAGAAATTTTCAATTTCCAAAGATATGACTGGAATGTGCAGATTAAACATAAACGATTGCGTACTAGAAGATGCTGGAGAGTTTATGTGTAAATTAGAGAAGCAAGCCGACAAAACTCAAACAACTGTCAAAATTGTAGAATATCCTTACAAATTCGTTAAAGTTTTGAAACATCAACAGTTGGTCGAAAAAGACAATGTTACCTTTATATGTGAACTTGACGATGCAGCTGGTGATGTACAATGGTTTAAAGGAGAAGAAGAAATAAAACCTGACAAACGAATGGTAATCTCAAAAGATGGCCGCAAACGTAAACTTGTTATCAAGGATGCTAAAGTAACAGATGCAGGCATGTACCGTTGCGTCAGTAATGCTGATAAAACTGAAGCTGAACTGGTAATAAATTACCTTAATCGTTTCAACAAAAAATTGAAAGACACCGAAGCTATTGAACGTGAAAAACTTGTGCTGGATGTTGAATTACAAGATCAAACTGCTTCCGCAGAATGGACCTTTAATGGTAAGCCAATCGTACCTTCCGAGAGAGTCGAAATTAAAAATTTGGGAGGTGGTAAACATCAGTTAGTATTCAATAAGCTTGAATTAGAAGACGATGGTGAAATTATGTGTGAATCAGGAAAACTACAATCAGCTATGAAGCTTACTGTCAAAAAAGGTGAAACAGTACCTGTCATTGAATGTGGAAATAGCTTTGAAGGTCCTGTGGATAAACCATTTATCATTGAAGTTCCATTTAAAAGTAAATATAGCATTTTGTTAAAAAATATCTTGTAACTTGGGAAATTTTTTAGTTGATGGAACTAGGCAAACACCAATCGAAGCCAAACTTATTAAAGATGGAAAACCTTTACCTTTAAAAGATGTCGATGTTGTTGTAGGTGAAGACAAACTAACATTTAAAATAAAGAAACCAGCACGTGAATTATCGGGTCCATATCAAATTAAGTTGGCCAATGGACAAGGTGAAGATGTGAAAGATGTTAATATTACCATGCAAGATGTTCCTTCTCCACCTCAAGATGTTGATGTCACAGATATATTCCAAACTAATTGCAAGGTCTCATGGAAAGCACCAAAAGACGATGGTGGTGCTCCTTTACAGCACTATGTTATTGAACGACAAGATTTGAGCTTAAAAGGTATAAAAATTTAATTTAAAAAATATAAAATGTATATTTTTATATTTTAGCCGGATGGGACAACGTCGGACAAGTTCCCGCTGGACAACCAACAACATATAAAGTGGAAGGACTTGTACCAAAGAAACAATACAAATTCCGAATCCGGGCTGTAAATAAATTGGGGTCTAGTGAACCTGCTCTCTTTGGTAAACCAGTTTTAGCCAAAGACCCATGGGGTAAGTTTTAATATCATTTAGCCAACGCTTTTGAAATGCACTTCCTAATTTCTGAAATACACACCACACGTTTGTTTGCGATTTATTTCCATTCTCTAGATTTTATTCCGCTTTTGCTTAGCTTCATCGTAAAACTGAAGTTGTATACTAATGATGTAACTAATTTGTACAGATGAACCAAGTAAACCAAATAATGTAGAACTTACCGATTGGGACAAAGACCATGCCGATATAAAATGGACTAAACCAGATAGCGATGGAGGTGCACCAATCACAAGTTATATTGTAGAATATAAAGATAAGTTTGGAAAAGATTGGGTTAAAGGTGTTGAAGTTCCTGGAGATCAATTAAATGCTACTTGCCCAGGACTGAAAGAGAATAACCAATACGAATTTAGAGTTCGTGCAGTAAATAAAGGAGGACCAGGAGAACCTAGCGATCCAACCAAGCCGATTATAGCGAAGTGTAGATTTGTGAAACCGTATATTGTGGGTGACGATTTAATTAACATGGTAATAAAGAAAGGCCAAGTTATTAAATACGATATCAAATATGGAGGTGAACCAGCGCCAGAAGTTATTTGGATGCGTGACAAAACAGAACTCAAACCTGATCCCGAAGAAAGAATTACCATTGATGGGTATGCAGGAAATACTGTGATAACTACACGAAGAGCCGTTCGTGGTGATAGCGGTAAATACAAACTTATATTGAAGAACAGTTCAGGGCAATGTGAAAAATCGGCTGATGTCATTGTTCTGGACAAACCTACACCTCCTAAAGGACCACTTCAAGTTGAAGAAGTACGCTCTGATCACGTTAAAGTAAAGTGGAAGAAACCAGAAGACAATGGTGGTACGGACATAGTTGGTTACGTACTAGAAAAAATGGATATGGATACTGGTAGATGGATACCAGCAGGAGATGTCGGTGCAAATGAAGACAGTTTTACATTTAAAGGACTGACTCCAAATAAAAAGTACAAATTTAGAGTTAAGGCTAAAAATAAAGAAGGAGAATCGGAACCGTTGGAAACCGATGATTCCATAGTGGCTAAAAATCCATACGAAGAGCCGGGTAAACCTGGTAAGCCTGAAATTATCGACTATGATAATAAAAGTGCCACTTTACGATGGGAAAAACCAGGCAACGATGGAGGTCGTCCCATTACGCATTACACAGTCGAAATTAAAGATAAGTTCTCTCCAGATTGGTTTGAAATTGCGAGAACTAGTGACAATAACCCAGAAACAAAAGTCGAAGGTCTTAAAGAAAAAAGCGTTTACCAATTTCGTGTACGTGCTCATAATAAAGCGGGAAAAAGTGAACCTTCCGAAGCTACCGATAATCATTTATGCAAACATAAAAATCGTAAGTAATACAACATGAATATTTTATGCTTCTATTAAGTTCTTTTTCGTATGGCTTTATTAATTTGGAAAATAAAATTAATTAAGGCAAAAAACTTAGAAATAAAATTGTGCTACTAATTATTCTGAAATATTTTTATACATACTTTTGGGAACCACCGACCTTTGCATAATTAACTTAAAACGAAGCTTTTTCTAGTATTATCGAGACTGCATTATAATTTTTCTTTGTGGAAAATAAAGGAAGATCAACTTTATGCACATTTTAAACACTTACTTGCTTTTGACTAATATTCATTTATAGATTTTTTTGTATTTCTAATTCCAATTACTCAAAAGACCATTTTTTAAAAATCTCAACACTTATTATTTAAACGTATTAAAACTTTTAGAAATTCAAAATTTTTGAGTAAAAATAAATGTGATTCAAATTTACATATTTAATTTAAAATTTTGTTAACTGATTTTGTAATACTAATGTTTAAATGATGTAGAACTCGTTTTCCTAGGTTATACGACCCGAGGATCTGATCTATCACTTTTATTTTTCTTTTATTTTTTCTTATTCGTATATAATTTTCGTAATATATGTTCTTTGACATCACATTTTGACAGTAAATACTTTTCAGTTAACTACCGATACGACAAACCTTATTGTAAAAATGCAAGTATTGCATTAAATATGCAATGCAAGTAAATATTACAATACTCATAATATATACATACATACGATGTTAACTAACTAGGGCAGAATACTTACTATATTATATATTATATATATTATTTAACTATAGTAAATTTATATATCTAATATATCTACATAATATCTAAATTATATATAAATTATATAGTATATATTTTTAATTATATTTATATTATATACTGTATATATATTTATCATATAAATATATTATGATAATATTTCATTTTGATTATAATAATAATAGTATAATAGTATACTATCTATACTAGTATATCTAGTACATATTATAATCTACTATATATTATAATAGTATATACGAGTACTATATATTGTACTATATTCTAACACTACATATGTTATATCTTGTATACACTACGAGTACATAATATAGTAAAAAAATCATTTTTCCCATGAGAATTTTTGTAAACATTTTAATAATTGAACGATTACTATCTGAATGCAACAGTGATGTGAGATTTTTAAAACATGGTCAAAATATTTTTTATGTAAAATTATGCATTCATTAAAAAATTTATTTCAGTTAAACCACGAATTGATAGAGAAACTTTCAAAGCAGTAATAATTAAAGCTGGACGTACTCATAAATGGTCTGTAGATATATCCGGTGAACCTCCACCAACAGTGAAATGGGTTTGGCGTGATAATATTCCACTTACAAGTACAGAAAGAATTAAAATTGAAAATGTTGATTATCATACCGACTTCACATTGACTAATTGTGTACGTAAAGATACGGGCAAATATACCTTGATTGCAGAAAATGCATCAGGAAAAGATACAGAGACTGTAGAATTAACTGTTCTTGGAAAACCAAGCCCACCTGGAGGTCCATTGGAAGTTTCAGAAGTATCAGATACTAAATGTAAATTAGGCTGGAAGAAACCAGAAGATGATGGTGGAAGTCCAGTTAAAGAATATGAAATTGAAAAAATGGATCTTGCTACTGGCAAATGGGTTCGTGTTGGTCGAGTTCCAGCTGGTGATAAAAACGAACCATCCTTTGAAGTTACTGGATTAAATCCAGGCTCACAGTACCAGTTTCGTGTTACTGCTTGTAATAACGAAGGCGATTCTGAACCCTTGGTAACTGATAAAGCTACTTTAGCCAAAAATCCATTTGGTATGTCTTCAAATAATAACTAATTTTTTTTATTATATTATGGTATTTTAACAGACGAACCTCTCAAACCTGGAACACCAGAAATAACTGATTATGATAACAGAGGTGTAAATTTGAAATGGGAAAAACCTGCAAGCGATGGTGGAGCTCCAATCGAAAAATACATTATTGAGAAGAAAGACAGATTCAAACCTGACTGGGAGAAAGCTACAGAAGTTTCTGGTGACCAGTTGGAAGCAAGAGTGAACGATTTAAAAGAAAATGGAGAATATCAATTCCGCATTGTTGCAGTAAACAAGGCAGGACCGTCACCACCATCAGATGCTTCCAAAACGCAGATCATCAAACACAGAGCTTGTATGTTAGATATGCGCTTTTTAATATTACTTACGCGATTCGAATTATTGCTTTTAGGTTTAATAAGTATAAGTAGGTGTTTAGGAAAAATGTTTTTCAGTTTTCTTATTATTTCTGTGTTCAATGTGCCTTTTGATTTAGTTTTTTTAACTACGTATTTTTTGCATTTAACACGAATTTTGAATAGCAAAGCTTGCATATTTTGATGCTGTTATTTTTTTATACGGCAGCTGTTTTTAATATGCCCAAATAAAAGCTTTGTTTAAATTTCAGCAAAAATTGGTCCTCATACGATCATCCTCTATCGAAATTGGTCCAGTATTTAGTACCTTCTGGTTAAAATTTCCATTTATTTAAACTTATTGTTATTTCCATTTTTATTTTCTTAGGTTATATGTTTGTTTTTTTTTATTTTGTTAGTTATAAGTTTTTCTTCTTCCACAATCAGTGGATTCTGTATATAAAACGTATTTTACCGATTTAAAGATTCAGCAGAGAAGTAAATTTTTTAAGTTATTTTCTCTTCAACTTTCTAATTTAAACATATTATTAAATTTTTACGTTTGCAGTAAAACCAAGAATTGATCGTACAAACCTAAAACCAATAACCGTTCGGGCTGGAAAACCAATCAAATATGATGTAAATGTAAAAGGTGAACCTGCACCCACAATTACTTGGTTCCAAATTGGTAAAGAGCTAAAATCAGAGGGTAACGTTGAAATTATAAATGTTGACTACAATACAAAATTAAACATAACAAACTCTGTACGTAAAAATACTGGGCTTTACAAAATCAAAGCTGTTAATGAACATGGTGAAGATGAAGCCGAAGTGGAAGTTACTGTATTATGTAAGTTTATTTTTAAAAGGTGATTTCTATTACTAATTCAATGAATAGCGGCTCCTAGCAAACCTAAAGGACCACTCAAGGTATCAGATGTTACTAAAAATGGTTGCAAACTTAAATGGGACAAACCAGAGGATGATGGTGGTAAGCCTATAACTGGTTACGCCGTCGAAAAACTAGATAAAGCTACCGGACGTTGGGTCCCAGTTGGTAAAACCACCGACCCTGAAATGGACGTTAAAGGTTTACAAGAAGGCCACGAATATCAATTCAGAGTTAAGGCTATCAACGACGAAGGAGAATCTGAACCTCTTGAGACAGATGGATCTATAGTTGCTAAAAATCCATATGGTATATCGTTAATAATTTCATCCACAAGTTTTTTCATAAAAACACATTTCAGATATACCTGGTAAGCCTGGAACACCCCAAATTGTCGATTATGATGCGGATCGTGTTGACTTAAAATGGGACGCACCAAAGCAAAGCGGTGGTGCTCCTATTACGGGATACGTCATCGAGAAAAAAGAGAAGTTTTCTACTTCTTGGGATGAAATTCTTACAACTGATGTAAGTTTTCCCAATTTTTCAGAAGTTTCAATTAATATTTTATTTTATTTCCAAATCTTTTATTTTATAATATTAGACACCAGATACTGAAGCTCGAGTTCCCGGTTTAAAAGAAGGTAACACTTACCAATTCCGTGTGCGTGCTGTGAATAAGGCAGGTCCGGGAGAACCATCTAATCCAACCGAGCCACACCTTTCTAAACATAAACATCGTAAGTCAAAATATTAAAATATATTTCAAAAATTAAATTAAAATTTTATTCAGTGCGACCACTAATTAATCGTGATAAATTACACACCGTTAAAGTACGGGCTGGACAAATTGTTAAATTTGACGTCGACGTAAAAGGTGAACCACCACCAACCATGACTTGGAGTTTTGCTAATAAACCATTAGAAAATGGACCACGCACAAAAATAGAAAACGAGGATTACAACACTAAACTAGTTCTCAGCGATACAAAACGTAAAAATACTGGCACGTATACACTTAGAGCCGAAAACGAATCCGGTTTTGATGAAGCACCGGTGGAAGTTATTGTTTTAGACAAACCTGGAAAACCAGAGGGACCATTGGAAGTAAGCGATGTTCATAAGGAAGGATGTAAAATTAAATGGAACAAACCAAAAGACGATGGAGGTCTTCCCATTACTGGTTATGCAATTGAAAAACAAGATACTGTATCGGGAAGATGGGTACCTGCTGGTTTTGTAGACCCAGAAAAAACAGATCTTGAAATTACTGGGCTTGAACCAAACAAAAAGTACAATTTCCGTGTAAAAGCTGTCAACGAAGAAGGTGAATCTGAACCATTAGAAAGCGACGGTTCCATATTAGCAAAGAATCCATACGATGTTTCTGCACCTCCTGGCTTACCAGAAATAGTTGACTGGAATGAAAATTCCGTAAAACTGAAATGGGAAAAACCAATAAGAGATGGAGGAGCACCAATTACAGGATACATTGTTGAAGTAATGGATAAATTTGGAGGACAATTTGTAAAAGCTCTAGAAGTAGGACCTAATTGTTCCGCAACAGTTCCAAAGCTAGAGGAAGGAAATCAATATAAGTTTAGAATACGTGCAGTAAATAAAGCTGGGCCGTCAGAACCATCCGAACAAACCAACTGGCACACTGCCAAAGCACGATTCCGTAAGTATTACCTAACTTTTTATTCCATCTTTTAATTAAATATGTAACTTTTACAGTGAAACCTTTAATTGACCGCACAAACTTGAAACCACTTACGATCAAATCAGGTTTGGTTGTAAACCTAGACATCAATGTTGCTGGAGAACCACCACCGAAAATTACATGGTTTTATGATGGCAAAGAACTTACATCGAATGATGAAATTACAATCGATAGTTCTGATTATAAAACTAAGTTCTTTATATCCAAAGCTAAGAGGAAGCAAAGTGGAAAGTATACAATAGTTGCCAAAAACGAAGTTGGAGAAGATACCGCAGATTTGGAGATCAATATTCTTGGTAAACCAGGCACACCTAAAGGTCCACTTGAAGTGTCCGATGTTCATAAACACGGCTGCAAATTGAAATGGAAAAAACCAGATGATGATGGTGGAAGTCCTGTGGATTATTATGAAATTGAAAAACTAGATCCACTAACAGGACAATGGGTACCATGCGCCAGAAGTAATGAACCAGAAGCTACCATTACTGGATTACAAGAAGGAAAACCGTATAAGTTTAGAGTGAAAGCTGTCAACAAAGAAGGCGAATCTGAACCCTTAGAGACTGAAAAATCCATTATTGCTAAAAATCCATTTGGTAATATTTATTTGCTGTTACAAAACTTTTGTATTTTTACAATAATTTCTTTTGTGTAGATGAACCTAGCAAACCGGGTAGACCAGAAGCTAAAGATTGGGATAAAGATTTCGTTGAACTGGAATGGGCTGCTCCAAAATCTGATGGAGGTGCACCTATTGAAAAATACATTATTCAAATGCACGATAAAGCTGGCCGTGGTTGGATAGATACTGCAACGGTACCAGGAAATAGAACCAATGGTAGAGTTGAAAACGTTGAAGAAGGACACGAATACGAATTCCGAGTTGTAGCTGTTAATAAAGCTGGACCAAGTGAACCCAGTGATGCATCTAAGCCTGTTATTGCCAAACCAAGAAAACGTAAGTTTTACCGATAGCATTTTTTTATGAAATACTGCATGTTTTATTTTAGTGGCTCCACGCATTGATCGTAAAAATCTGACCAAAAAGGTATTGCGACCTGGTCAACTTCTACGTATGGAAGCTGATGTCACAGGAGAGCCTGCTCCAACAATTACCTGGACTTTAAAAGATCAACCATTGAAAAATACAGATAGATTGAAAATTGAAAATGAAGAACATAAGACAAACTTTGTTCTACAAAAGACCAAGCGGGAAGATACTGGATTATACATAGTAACAGCTAAAAATGAATTTGGCGTTGATACTGTTGAAGTTGAAATAGTTGTCAAGACTAAACCATCTAAACCTAAAGGACCTCTTAAGGTATCTGACGTAACAGCTGAAGGTTGTAAACTTAAATGGGATAAACCAGAAGATGATGGTGGTGAACCCGTTACTGCTTACTTAGTAGAACGTATGGATGTTGATACTGGACGTTGGGTACCAGTAACTACTACCAAAACTCCAGAAGCAGATGTTACTGGTTTAGTAGAAGGAAAAGATTATCAATTCCGTGTAAAAGCTGTTAATTCTGAAGGAGAATCAGAACCTTTAGTTACGGAAACTGCTACTACAGCTAAAAATCCATACTCAGAACCAGATACACCTGGAAAACCAGAAATTAAAGATTGGAGTAAAAACCATGCAGACTTAAAATGGACTCCTCCAAAAGACGATGGAGGTGCTCCAATTACTGGATATATTGTTGAAAAGAAAGATCCGAACGGTACCAAATGGATTAAAGCCGTGGAAGTTCCTGGCAATAAGACCGAAGCCAAAGTTCCCGATTTAATCGAAGGCCAAAAATATCAATTTAGAGTACGCGCAGTTAATAAAGGAGGACAAAGTAAACCTTCTCCACCATCTGAAACAATGACAGCTAAAGATAGGTTTGTTCCACCTAAAATTGATCGAACAACGCTTAAGGATTTAACAATGAAAGCTGGACAACATATTAGATTAGATGTAAAAGTCACTGGCGAACCAGTACCAACTAAGACTTGGTTCTTGAATAAAGCCAGAATTGAAGATCGTAATGACATCACCGTAGAAAACGAAGATTATAAAACAAAACTTATCATTGCTATCGCTGAACGTAAACATACGGGTACGTTAACACTAAAAGCTGAAAATAGTTGTGGACGTGATGAAGCAACTATCGAAATTAAAATTTTGGATAAACCTGGTAAACCAGAAGGTCCTCTTAAGATTAGTGATGTGCACAAAGAAGGTTGTAGCCTTAGATGGAATCCACCAGAAGATGATGGTGGTGTACCTATCGAAAATTATTTAGTCGAAAAAATGGATACCGACACAGGCCGTTGGGTACCTGCTGGTAGATGTAAAGAGCCTAAAATTGATTTAGACAATTTAGAACCTGGTAAAGAATATAAGTTCCGCGTATCTGCCGTTAATCCCGAAGGAGTGTCAGAACCACTAGAAGCAGATCACAGCATAATAGCCAAAAATCCGTTTGGTAAGTTTTGCAAGTAGTCGACACTGTTCAATAGTTAACGATTTATTTTTAGATGAACCTGGTGCTCCTGGAACTCCTGAAGTTACGGATTGGGATAAAGACCATGTTGACTTAAGATGGACCCCACCAATAAAAGATGGTGGGTCTCCAATCACCGGTTATATTGTGGAGAAAAGAGAAAAAGGTTCACCACGTTGGACAAAAGCATGCGAGGTTGGTCCTAATGATACGAAAGCTACTGCCGATAATTTAGACGAAGGAGTTGAATACGAATTCCGTGTTAAAGCAGTTAACGCTGCTGGTCCAGGAGAACCCAGCGATGCTTCCAAATCTGTTATTACTAAACCTAGGAAATGTAAGTTATAACGACAATATTTTTAAATACCAATTCATAATTATTGTATTTTCAGTACCACCTAAGATTGATCGACGCAATTTGAGAGACTTAACTGTTAAAGAAGGAGAACCAATTTACATCGATGTTAAAATTAGTGGTGAACCTCCTCCAGATGTTACATGGTACCATGAAAATAGAACACTTATCCCGACAAGCCATATTCGTGTTGAAGATAAACCAAATAATTCCAAGTTCTTCAACGACAAACCCGAACGGAAGAATACTGGAATTTACAAAATTACGGCTGTTAATAAATATGGCTCAGATACAGCCGAAATTGAAATTACCGTTGTTTGTAAGTTTTATATTAATTAATCACTCAACTATTTATTATTAACGCTTAATTTTACTTCTATAGCAAAACCAGGAAAACCAGAAGGTCCATTGGAAGTATCTGATATTACTAAAGATGGCTGTACTCTAAAATGGAAGAGACCAAAGGATGATGGTGGCGAGCCCATTGAAGGTTATGTAGTCGAGAAATTCGATCCAGAAACCGGAATTTGGTTACCCGTGGCAAAAACCAACGATCCCACGCCCGAAGTTAAAGTTGATGGTCTTGTTCCTGGTCACGAATATAAGTTTAGAGTAAAGGCCGTAAATAAAGAAGGCGAATCCGAACCATTGGAAACTCTAGGAACCATTGTTGCCAAAGATCCATTTAGTAATTATAATCCAAAAGAAATTTTTCTTTTAATAACTTATATCTTATAGCAACACCTGGAAAACCTGGAGCCCCAGAACCTGTCGATTGGTCAGAAAATCACATCGACTTAAAATGGTCAGAACCACCTACCGATGGAGGTTCTCCTATTACTGGTTATATTATAGAAATGAAAGACAAATATAGTCCTCTATGGGAAAAAGCAATTGAAACTACTAGCCCATTGACAAATGGTACAGTTCATGGACTTATTGAAGGAAATGAATATCAATTCCGCGTAGTAGCTGTTAATAAAGCTGGTCAAAGTGTACCTTCAGAACCAGGAAAAACCTTCACCGCTAAACCACGTTACCGTAAGTTTTTATAATATTTTTTTTTAGTGGGGGTTAATACAATATCTATTTTATAGTGGCTCCACGTATTGATCGTCGTTATTTGCATGATATCACCTTATCAGCAGGATCTCCACTTAAATTCGAAGCCAATATTATTGGTGAACCTCCACCAGTAGTCGAATGGCGCTGCAGTGGTGTCACCTTGAAAGACAGCAACAAAGTTCAAATAAATAACTCTGACTATCACACTAAAATTGCTATACGCCCTGTAAAACGTGAAGATACCGGCACGTACACTGTAACTGCATCAAATAGTTCTGGAAAAGATAGCGTTAACATAGAAGTTATTGTAACCGATAAACCTTCTCCACCAGAAGGTCCATTGCAAACTAGCGATGTTCACAAAGATGGTTGCAAACTTAAATGGAAAAGACCACGAGATGATGGTGGTACTCCAATCGAATACTACCAAGTCGAAAAAATGGATCCAGAAACTGGAGCTTGGGTTCCGTGTGGCAGAGCAACAGAACCAAACTTTGACGTTACAGGTTTAACTCCTGGAAAAGAATATAAATTTAGAGTTGCTGCAGTTAATGCAGAAGGTGAATCTAAACCGTTAGAGACAGAGTCGACCATTGTAGCTAAAAATCCATTCGATGAACCCGGAGCACCAGGTAATCTTAAAGCTACCGATTGGGATAAAGACCATGTTGATTTACAATGGACACCACCCAAAGACGATGGCGGATCTCCAGTTACCGCATATATTGTTGAGAAAAAGGATAAATTTGGAGAATGGGAAAAAGCGTTAGAAGTACCGGCAGGTCAAACAAAAGCCACTGTACCAGATTTAATTGAAGGTCAACCTTATCAGTTCCGAGTTAAAGCTGTCAACCAAGCAGGACCAGGTGATCCAAGTAATGAAACTCCAACAATTATTGCCAAACCTCGTAACTTGGCACCTAAAATTGATAGAAGCAATCTTATCGAAATTCGACTTAAAGCTGGCCAGAACTTTAACTTTGACGTTAAAGTTAGTGGTGAGCCAATGCCAACAACAAAATGGTTATTGAATGGAAAAGAAATCAAATCAAGCGATAATGTTAAAGTACAGCATTCTGACTATAATACAAAACTCAACGTACGTGCAGCAACCCGTGCCGATGCTGGAACTTACAACGTTACAGCTGAAAATATCAACGGCAAAGACATTGCCGATGTTGAAGTAATTGTGCTAGATGTACCAAGTCCTCCTGGTGGTCCACTAAAGGTTTCCGATGTCACCGCTAATGGATGTAAATTAGCATGGAAACCACCGGCAGATGATGGTGGTAATCCAATTGAAAAGTACGTTGTTGAAAAAATGGACGAAGCTACTGGACGTTGGGTACCTGCAGGAGAAACTGATGGTCCAGCAACATCTTTGGCTGTAGATGGTCTAGTGCCAGGCAAAAAATACAAATTTAGAGTACGCGCAGTTAATAAACAAGGCAAATCTGAACCTTTAACAACAAGTCAAGCGATCGAAGCTAAGAATCCATTTGATGAGCCTGATAAACCAGGTGTGCCCGAAATTACAGATTACGATAAAGATTTCGTTGAACTTAAATGGGACAAACCTAAAAACGATGGTGGTTCACCAATTACTGGATATGTTATTGAAAAACGTGATAAGTTTAATCCCAACTGGGAAAAATGTGCAGAAGTTGATGGTGATACTCCAAGAGGTAAAGTTAAAGATTTAATAGAAGGAACACCTTACGAATTCCGTATAAGAGCTGTAAACAAAGCAGGTCCTAGTGAACCAAGCGATGCATCGAAGATTCATGTTGCAAGGCCTAAAAATCGTAAGTTATTTATTGTATTATTTATTGAATAGGTAAGTAAACTCGATATTATTTTTGCAGTTGCACCTAAAATCGATAGAAATGCCTTGATGAATATTAAAATTCCTGCTGGAAAAACATTTGAATTCAATGTGCCAATCATTGGAGAACCTCCACCAACCAAAGAATGGCAACTTAAAGATATGGTGTTATCTAACAACGATCGCGTCAAAATTGTTAATGAAGATTATAATACCAAACTTAGAATTTCGGATGCTAAGAGGGCTGATAGTGGAACTTATCAAATTACAGCCAAAAACATTAATGGCAAGGATGTCGCAACTGTTAACGTAACAGTTTTAGACATTCCTTCACCTCCAGAAGGTCCTCTAAGAGCAGACAATGTTACTAAAAGTTCACTTACCTTACAATGGAGACCTCCCAAAGATGATGGTGGATCTGAAATTACACATTATACAGTCGAAAAGCAAGATACTGAAAATATGCGATGGATACCTGTCGGTGAAGCGGTTGGTACTTCTATGCGTGTTGATCATTTAGCTGAAGGACACGATTATAACTTCCGTGTGCGTGCCGTTAACAAACAAGGAGAATCTGCTCCATTAACCACCGTGGAAAGCATAACTGCTAAAGATCCATATGGTAAACCAGACAAACCAGGTATACCCAAGGCCACTGATTGGGATAAGGATCATGTTGATTTGGAATGGGCACCACCTAAAAAAGATGGAGGATCACCAATTACAGGTTACATTATTGAAAAGAGACCAAAACATGGGTAATAAACTTATTATTTTATTTTTAAGAAGTCATTAATCACTTTTTTACAGAACTTGGGAAAAAGCTGCTGAAATTCCTGGAAACAGTACCAAAGGAACAGTTCCAAATCTAAACGAAGGTGAAGAATACGAATTTAGAGTAATTGCTGTAAACAAGGGAGGAAATTCAGAACCTAGTGAAGCTTCCTTACCAGTTATTGCTAAACCAAGATTTTTGGCACCTACCTTTGATAAATCTCTTTTGCAAGATCTAACTGTAAAAGCTGGAAATCGCATCAGTTGGAATATTCCAATTGAAGCTTCTCCAAAACCAACTGCAAAATGGTCGGTAAATGGAAAAGAAATCAAGCCTAGCGATAAAGTAGATATGCAAGTGTTCAGCAATAGGGTCACCTTTGATATTCCATTCTCGGCGAGATCTGATGCCGGACGATACACTTTAACACTAACAAATGATCATGGATCAACTACTGCTTCCGCTAATGTTACTGTACTAGACCGTCCAGGTCCACCACAACAACCACTTGATGTTTCACACGTAACTAAAGAAAGTGCACATATAACATGGAAACCACCAGTAGATGATGGTGGTTCATCAATCCTTCATTATATTGTCGAAAAAATGGATGTTTCGCGAGGTACCTGGGCCGATGCTGGTATGTCTCCCATTTGCAGTCACGATATTCAACGTTTAATCCATAAGAAGGAGTATTACTTCCGAGTGAAAGCTGTAAATGCAATTGGAGAATCTGAACCATTAGAAACAACTAGAGGCATTATTGCCAAAAATGAATTTGGTAAATATAAAAAATCAATAATTTAAAGAATGTAAACATTACGTGCATTTATTTATTTTCCAGATGAACCAGATGCGCCTGGTAAACCAGCCGTTACAGATTGGGATAAAGATCACGTTGATTTGGAATGGACACCACCTAAGAATGACGGTGGATCACCAGTTACTGGATATATTATTCAAAAGAAAGAAAAGGGCAGCCCATACTGGATAAATGCTGCTAATGTTCCTGCTAAGAAGACTACTGCTACAGTGCCAGATCTCATTGAAGGACAAGAGTACGAATTCAGAGTTATTGCAACTAATAATGCTGGACAAAGTGAACCATCTGAGCCTTCAGATCTTGTTACAGCCAAATCCAGATATTGTAAGTAAATCACTAATTTTGAGTGAATATATGAAATAACTTGATATTTTAGTGCCTCCTAAAATCAAAACACCTCTTAATGATATCCGCATTAAAGCGGGACTTATCCTTCACGTCGATATCGATTTTATCGGAGAACCAACTCCAGAGGTAAGATGGAGTGTCAGTGGTAGACCATTGACAGGGGACGACAGAACAACTGTAACCTCTTTGGGACATCATACTGTAATACATACAGTAAATGCCAAACGCTCTGATAGTGGAACATACCATTTATCATTGAAAAATAATTCGGGAAGTGACGAAGGTTCATTCCAAGTTACTGTTTTGGGTAAGTTATGGAAGATAAAACTGTTGAAATATCCTAATAAATTTTTATAGATCGTCCTGGACCACCAACGGGACCACTCACTTACGAAGAAGTTACATCTCAAAGTGTAACTCTTTCGTGGAAACCACCAACCGATAACGGAGGCAGCGAAATAACGTAAGATAATTATTTCTCATTTGTATAAAAGTAAATTAACCTTTTTTAGTGCCTTTGTTATTGAAAAACGTGATTTAACTCATGGTGGTGGTTGGGTACCAGCTGTCAATTATGTCAATCCCAAATATAATCACGCTGTGGTTCCCCGATTACTGGAAGGAACAAAATACGAATTTCGAGTGTTTGCCGAAAACTTGCAAGGACGCTCTGATCCTCTTGATACCGAAAAACCAGTTGTCGCTAAAAATCAATACGGTTTGTATTTCTTATTTCTCAGGCTTTTCCTATTTTTAATATAATTTTCTAGATGTTCCTGGTAAACCCGGAAAACCAGAACTTGTGGACAGTGATAAAGATCATATCAAAATTAAATGGGCAGCACCAATCAGTAACGGTGGATCTCCTATCGTTGGTTATGACGTGGAAAGAAGAGACGTTATTACTGGACGATGGGTTAAACTTAACAAAGATCCAATCCGAAGCATGGATTATAACGATGACCGTGTTCAAGAAGGACATCAATATGAATACAGAGTTTCTGCAGTTAATGCAGCTGGACCAGGTAAACCAAGCGATACATCTAACGCATTTACCGCCAAACCATTGAAAGGTAATCCAGTAGTATTTTTTTAATGTTTGGTTTTGAGTTTAAAATTATTTATAGAAAAACCAAAATTGTGGCTCGATAACTTAATTGGAAGAAAAATTAAAGTACGCGCTGGCGAACCTGTTAACATTGATATTCCTATATCTGGAGCACCAACTCCTACCGTATCATGGACCAAGAATTCTATCTCTGTTCCTCAATCTAATCGCGTATCTGTAAGTTAATGTAAAAAATATAAATTAACCAATGATTTTATTTCTTATTATTTCAGTATGATACTACCAGTGAGCATACTGTATTCCGCATTGAAGCATCAAATCGCGACGATACAGGAAAATACACCATCCATGCTACTAATGAACATGGTGCTGATCAAGCCGATATTGAGGTTATAGTTGTTGATAAACCTGGTATACCACAAGGACCTCTTCAATATACAGCCACGACACAAGATTCAGTATCGTTGGCATGGAACCCACCAAATGACGACGGCGGTGGTGATATTACAGGCTATATAGTAGAAGTTAGTGAGTATGGAAGTGATAGTTGGCGTCCAGTTGCTGGTTATTGTCCGAAACCTTCGTTCACCGTACGAGGTTTAACGGAAGGCAAAAAATACGTTTTTAGAGTCCGAGCAGAAAACATTTATGGCGTTTCGGAACCATTAGAAGGCAAACCAGTAGTAGCAAAGAGTCCATTCGATCCACCAGATGCTCCAAGTCAACCAGAAATTACCGGTTATACACCATCAAGTTGTTCCATAAAATGGAATCCACCTGCTCATACTGGTGGAAAACCAATTACTGGTTATTATGTTGAAAAAAGAGAACGTGGAGGTGATTGGGTTAAAGTTAACAATTATCCAACTCCTAACACCAGTTATACCGTACAAGATTTACGGGAAGGCAACAAATATGAATTTAGAGTGAGTGCTGTAAACGAAGCTGGTGCCGGTCAACCCAGTAAACCATCAGAATCCATCATTGCTTCTCATCAAAGATGTAAGTACCATGTAATTATTTTAATAGCAATGCTTTAATTAAATTTATTTTTATAGTTAAACCTGATCCACCAGAACCACCTAAACCAGATCGTATCACCAAAGACAGTGTTACTTTATCTTGGAGACCACCTCGTAGCGATGGAGGCTCTAAACTTAAAGGCTACATTGTACAAATGAAACCTAAAGGTTCCGATGACTGGACTGATGTAAATTCAGTTCCAACACCTAACACAGTTTTTACTGTTCCCAACCTGAAAGAAGGCGACGAATACCAATTTAGAATAATAGCAGTGAATGATGTAGGCAATTCAGAACCTAGCAGACCTAGTCCAAATATTCTTATAGAAGAACAAGCCAACAAGCCTCGCATTGATTTGGGAGGAGTACGAGATATTACAGTTAAGGCTGGTGAAGATTTCAGCATTCACGTTCCTTATGTTGGTTTCCCCAAACCTGTTGCTTCTTGGTTTGCTAATGACAAATTGCTAGATGAAAGCGATAGTAGGGTATTCCCCAAATTAACAGATGATTCGGCTAGTATTATTGTCAAGAACTCAAAACGTGGTGACACTGGCCAATATCGCATTCAATTGAGAAATCCATCAGGCTTCGATACAGCAACATTAAACGTTAAGGTATTAGATCGTCCTGGTAAACCCGAAAATCTTCGAGCAGATGAATTTGCTGGAGATTCCCTCACATTGTATTGGCAACCACCTAAAGATAATGGAGGTGCAGAGATTACCAACTACATCGTAGAAAAGCGAGAAGCTAAATCACCTACTTGGTCTAAAGTCAGCAGTTATGTAACCGTACCATTCGTGCGTGTTCGTAATTTGACGCTAGGTCGCGACTATGAATTTAGAGTTATTGCAGAAAATTTGTATGGACAATCTGATCCTGCAGTTACAGCTGAACCTATTAGGGCAAGATATCCATTTGATCCACCAGGAGCACCTGGCGCTCCTAGAGGAATAGACACCTCAGAAGATTCCATTACCGTCCAATGGACTAAACCACGACATGATGGTGGATCGCCCATAACTGGATATGTGATTGAAAAACGATTGATTTCAGACGATAAATGGATTAAAGCTACGCATGCTCTAATTCCTGATTTAACACACAAGTGAGTGACACCTGTTTTAAATCTGTTATTGACACTAAAAATTATTTTTTAGGGTTATTGGATTAATTGAAAACCACGAGTACGAATTCCGTGTAGCTGCTGTCAATGCTGCTGGTCAAGGACCTTTCAGTTCTTCATCGGACATCATTGTCTGTAGAGCACCTCCAAGTATTCCTAAAATTACATCTGATCTCAGTATACGAGATATTGTTGTTGTTGCTGGTGAAGAATTCACAATATCTGTTCCATATGTGGCTACACCTAAATGTACTTCGGCGTGGTCCATTAATGGTAACGAAGTTTTCCAAGATAGTCGAATTAAGATCGATACAAACGAGATTTCATCCGTGTTCCATAATAAATGCGCTAAACGCTCTGATGCCGGAAGTTACACAATTAAATTAACAAACAGTGTTGGCTCTGATTCTGCAACTTGCAGAGTGCAAGTTGTAGATAAACCTCAACCTCCCCAAGGTCCTTTGGATGTTTCAGATATTACACCTGATAACTGTTCACTAGCCTGGAGACCACCTTTGGACGATGGCGGATCACCAATTACAAACTATATTGTTGAAAAACTTGATCCAAGTGGAGTGAGTGTTAAGTTCCAACTTGAAATTACCTAAATTAATAATTTTCATTATTTTCAGATTTGGGTAAAAGTAAGCAGTTTTGTTCGTAACACCCATTATGATGTGATGGGATTGGAACCAAACAAGAAATACAGCTTCAGAGTAAGAGCAGAAAATCAATACGGAGTTAGTGAACCTCTCGAAACAACCGATCCAATTACTGCCAAATTTCCATTTACTGTACCCGATGCTCCTGGCGCACCACGTGTTACTGATTACGACGCTAGTTCAATATCTCTTACATGGGACAGGCCAATTAACGACGGTGGTTCACGTGTTCAAGGTTATAAACTAGAATACAGAGATGTTGCCGAAGACGCAAACTGGTTGAATGCTAGCGATTACCTAATTAAGGATAGTCGATTCATCCTTTACAACATGACTAGTGGACACGAATACGAATTTAGAGTCCGCGCTAAAAATGCAGCAGGTTTCAGTAAACCTTCAGCTTCTTCGGCTAAATTCAAATTGAAAGGCAAATTTAATGTACCATCTCCTCCTAATAATCCTAAAGTGGTTAAAGTTGGTAAAAACTACGTGGATCTCGTTTGGGAACCACCTACAAACGACGGTGGCGCAAGAGTAACTGGTTATGTTATTGAAAGAAGAGAAATTGGAAGTCCTATTTGGGCCATTTGCAACTCTTACAACATTACTGACACTAACTACACGGTTATTAACCTTACCGAAAGATCAGATTTTGAATTTAGAATATTTGCATTAAATTCCGTTGGTAAGAGTGACGCAAGTGCTTGTACAACTCCAGTTAAAGTATGTGAAGTGGCTGATGGCGAAAAACCACATTGGGTACGCAGTCTTAACAATCAATCTGCTCCACTTGGAAAAATACATTCTTTGGAATGCGAAGCCTTTGGCAAACCATCGCCTACATTCCGTTGGTTAAAGAACGGCCGCGAATTAACTTTAGGTGCAAGATTTAGATTGGAAAACAAAGAAGGAACGGCTTGGTTACACATATCTGAAGTATTAGACATCGATGAAGGTGACTACACTTGTGAAGCAAGTAACTCCATTGGTTCCATAACCACTTCCGCTCGACTTAAAATTGGATGTAAGTTAAGAATTTATCAATTTATACAGTGTTTTACCTGAGTTTTCTTTTAGCACCACCACATATTACCCGATTACCTGGAGATTTATATCTTCCCGAGGGCGACAACACCAAAATCAAAATTTACTATTCGGGAGACCAACCACTCGATATTTCTCTCACTAAAGATGGCAGAAAGATCGAGGAATCTCCTCACATTAAGTATACAGTTTTCGACGATTACATCATTATATTTATAAAAGATATCACGAAAGATGATGCCGGATCATATAACTTGACAGTTAAAAACGATAGTGGTAGCGCATCGGGTAACTTCCCGGTGTATATTACCGGTCTTCCTGGTCCACCAAATGGTCCACTTGAAATTTCTGATATAACAAAACACACATGTTCTCTCAGTTGGAAACCACCTAGCTATGATGGTGGTTTAAGAGTTACCCATTATGTTGTTGAGCGTAAAGATACCACCCTACCACACTGGATAGTTATATCTAGTTCCTGCAAGGATACTAACTTTACGGTACAAGGTTTAACAGAAGGACAGGAATATGACTTTAGAATAATGGCGGTTAACGACAATGGCATGGGACCACCTTTGAATGGAACAAATCCAATTAAGGCTAAAGCACCATTCGATCCACCATCTGCACCTGGTACACCTAAAGTAACACAAGTAGGTGGCGATTTCGTACATCTTGAATGGAGTAAACCAGAATCAGACGGAGGTTCACGAATTGAAGGTTATTGGATAGATAAACGTGAAGTAGGCAGCTACACTTGGCAACGGGTTAATTCCTCGTTATGTCCTGCTCCACAAATCAGCATTCCTAACTTAATTGAAGGAAGACAATACGAGTTCCGCGTATTTGCTCAAAACGTTGCTGGATTGTCTCCACCATCATCGGCGTCAACATCTGTCAAGATCATCGATCCCCTGGCAGCATCTCCACCAGAAATTATCAAACCTCTTAAGAATGCTAACTGTATTCAACATCACAATGCAGAATTTGTGTGCACTATCACTGGTACACCTAAACCAGTTATCACATGGTACAAAGGTGCAAGAGAAATTGTTAATGGGGCTCGTTACCACATTTACAATGAAGGCGAAATTCAGCGTTTAGTTATAAACGATGTTTACGGAGAAGATGCTGATGAGTATGTCTGCAGAGCGGTAAACAAAGGAGGAGTTAAATCAACACGAGCTGAACTTATTATTATGAGTAAGATATTTATTTAAAAATATAAATAGATTCAACATTTAAATATTATTTTTTTTACAGCTGCACCAAAACTGAATGTTCCACCACGTTTCCGAGATTTGGCATTCTTTGATAAAGGAGAAAATGTTGTCATTAAAATTCCTTTCACTGGTCATCCTAAACCAAGAATATCTTGGGTTAGAGAAGGCGAAACTATCGAGTCTGGTGGTCATTATCATTTGGAAGTTAAAGAAAGGCATGCAATTCTTACCATTCGTGATGGAAGTAGATTGGATAGTGGACCATATAGGATAATTGCAGAAAACGATCTTGGCCAAGATTCAGCTATAATTAAAATACAAATTAGTGGTAAGTAAACAAATTTTAAACAGTTTCTATATACTAATAAATAACGAAATTTTAGATCGACCTGATCCACCAAGATTCCCATCGGTCGAAAATATTGGAATCGACTCATTGTCACTCTCATGGAAAGCTCCCATATGGGATGGTGGTAGCAATATTACCAATTATATGGTTGAAAGACGAGAACATCCTCTGTCAACTTGGATTAGAGTTGGAAATACTCGCTTCACTACCATGGCAGTCGAAGGACTCACACCAGGCCACCAATATGAATTTAGAATTTATGCCGAAAACATATACGGCCGATCGGACGCATCAGAAGTTAGCACTTTGATTACAACTAAATCTACAACTAAGAAAACACTACAAAAAAGAAAGTATGAAGTTGACGAAACAGGAAAGAAGAAGCGTGAATCTGCTCACGAAACAATTAAGGATTACGACCAATATGTATTTGATATTTATTCCAAATATGTCCCACAACCGGTTGAGATTAAATCAAGAAGCGTGTATGATGATTATGATATTTTGGAAGAAATTGGAACTGGTGCATTTGGTGTTGTTCATCGTTGTCGTGAACGTAAAACTGGAAACATTTTTGCCGCCAAATTCATTCCGGTCTCGCATGCAATGGAGAAAGAGCTTATCCGCAAGGAAATTGACATAATGAATCATCTTCACCATCCTAAACTTATCAATCTTCATGATGCATTTGAAGATGACGACGAAATGGTTTTGATATACGAATTGTAAATATTGAAACCTTACTTATGTAGCTCAGGTGTCTCAATTTTTTATCATTTTAGCTTATCTGGAGGCGAGCTATTTGAAAGAATAACTGCCGAAGGATATCAAATGTCCGAAGCCGAGGTTATCAATTACATGAGGCAAATTTGTGAATCTATTAAACATATGCACGAACGTAACATCATTCACTTAGGTAAATCATAGGTGAAACCATAAACAGTAAGTTCTTACATTTTCTTTTCAGATATTAAACCTGAGAATATTATGTGCCAAACAAAGAAGAGCACAAACATAAAATTGATAGACTTTGGATTAGCTACCAAATTAGATCCAAACGAATTGGTTAAGATTTCAACAGGAACAGCTGAATTTGCAGCACCTGAAATTGTAGAACGTGAACCTGTAGGATTTTATACCGATATGTGGGCAGTTGGTGTTTTAGGTTATGTATTGTAAGTTCCCAAAATAGATTTTTAAAGTGTCCGTAACAATTAAGTTTTATTTTTTTAGATTGAGTGGATTATCGCCATTTGCTGGAGAAAATGATATCGAAACGCTTAAAAACGTTAAAGCTTGTGATTGGGACTTCGATGAAGAATCCTTCTCAAATGTATCTGAAGAAGGCAAAGATTTTATTCGTAGATTATTAGTGAAAAACAAAGAGTAAGTTTGTTTCATTTTTGGAATAGAATTTAATTTATGGTTTTTTAAATAGGAAGAGAATGACTGCCCAAGAGTGTTTGATGCATTCTTGGTTGAGTGGTGACCATAGCAGTAGACAAGACGTTATAAGCCAATCTAGGTATCTTAGCATTCGCGATAAAATCCGTGCCCAATACGAAAACTGGGACAAATACGTATTACCTATTGGCAGATTATCTGAGTACTCTTCTCTACGTAAATTATTATTGGAGAAATATAAGATTTACGATACATACTTTGGTATGGTATCCAAATTTTAGGGCAAAGACTGTGATTAACCTTTTGATTATTTTAGATCGACGACAAGCTGCACCTAGGTTCGTAATAAAACCACAAAACGCATTTTGCTATGAAGGACAAAGCGTTAAACTTTATTGTCGGGTTATCGGAGTTGCTGCTCCCACGGTTAGCTGGTTACGAAATAATCAAGAACTTAGGCAAAGCGTTAAGTTCATGAAAAGATATTCGGAAGACAATTATTACTTCATCATAAACAGAGTCAAACTGGACGACCGGGGAGAGTACATCATTAGGGCTGAAAACCATTACGGAGCAAGAGAAGAAGTTGTTTTCTTAAACGTACAACGTAAGTATTTTCGTATGTGCAATGTATGTGCAAAAAATACGATTGAACTATTCTAGCACTGCCAAAAGTCGTTCCCGAATATAAACCAGACACCCAACCAGTTAGAAGACGTGAAGCTCTTCCATATACATTCTGGCAAGAAGAACAAGAGTGTGCACCTAGTTTTACCTTCTTGTTACGTCCACGTGTTATGCAAGAACGTGATACTTGTAAATTATTGTGTTGTCTTAGTGGTAGACCTTTCCCAACGGTTAAATGGTTCAAAGAGAAACGAGAACTTAGCAAATATGAATACTCGATGACGCATTCTGATGGAGTTGTAACAATGGAGATTGTAGGATGCAAACCCGAAGATTCGGGCAAATACACATGTGTTGCTAATAATAAACATGGACAAGATGAGACCTCTTGTATAGTTATTGTGGAAGGTATAACTAGCACAGCCGAACAAACCCGATTAGCAGAAAAAATATTGCATTCTGGAGGTAACTCAAAAAATATGTCAAAATGGATTTCTTTTTCAAAGTGACAATTTTTTCAGATCGTAAATACATAGAAAATCCGATAAAACCAGCACCAATTCCTATAACAATAAAAAAGCCGGTTTATTCTCCTCCTTCACCTCAACCAACACGACCAACAAGTTTAAATCATTCCTCTTCAAATTTGAGTGTAAATGATATAGAAAAGCGTGCTCCAAAACGATACGGTAGATTAGATTCAACAGGAAGCCCAAACAGATCACGAAGTACAACAAAGGAACTTGCGCGTACGTAAAAACTAATCTTTTAGGTTTCACGGGTTTTGAGCAAAATTTTAATTTGTTTTTTTTGTGATTTATTTGCTGTTGTAGTGCCACCAGACGATTCGACAAGATGCCTGCCCAAATTTACTCAAGAATTAAAAGACTTAACGATAAACGACGGAGAATCTCTAACGCTTAGATGTAACGTACAGGGTGACCCAGAACCACAAATTGTCTGGACAAAAAATAATAAGGTAGCTCCCCGTTTATTTTCCTTGTATCAAAATTAAATATTGGGTTTTAGGAACTAAGTTCGTCAGACATAATGGATTTGAAGTATAAAAATGGTGTTGCAGTTCTTCACATAAACGAAGTTTTTCCAGAAGACGAAGGGAAATATGTTTGCAAAGCAACAAATTCAGTAGGAACAGCAGAAACAAAATGCCAACTTAAAATTAAACGTACAGATAAGTGGTAACTAATGGAAGCAGAGAATTAATTTTAATTTTTTAGCAATGCAAAATTCAGCTGGATCAAAACAAAAATCAAGCGAAGATAAACCCCCAAAAATTGTTGACCACTTACAATCGGCGCACGTGAAAGATGGGGAATCTGTGACGTTGTCTTGTCGCATCATTGGTGCTAAGAAATTTGACGTTGTTTGGCTTCATAATAACAAAGAAATCAAGCCCAGCAAAGATTTCCTGTATACCAACGAAGCAAATATCTATAAACTTTGTATTGCAGAAATTTTCCCAGAAGACGGTGGAGCATACACCTGTGAAGCATTTAACGACGCTGGAGAAAGCTTCAGCAGCTGTACTTTATGTGTTAACATACCTGACGAGCCAACAAAAGCCCCTGTATTTAAAACATTCCCCACTTCCGTCACAATTGCAGAGGGAGAAACAGCATCGTTTAAAGCTGAAACTGAAGAGCAATCTCTACAAATTAATTGGCTAAAAGATGGCAAACCAATTAAAGAAAGCAGTTCTAAATACGCTTTCACGGTAGATGGAAAATGTTATTCGTTGCAAATAATTTCATGTGATTCGAATGATATTGGTCAATACCAAGCTAAAGCGATAGGCAAAAAAGGAGAATCTTTGGCTGCGTTTTCACTTAATGTGATTCCTCCGGGCGACTTGTAATAGATTTAGAAGTGAATAAGAAATTCAACGAACGACTTGCATCAGCAAGAATTTTCATTTCTGTATCATACTACATTGTGAATAAAACTTTATAATTTAAGAATTTCTATAATAATTAGTTAATCACTTATGTACTAATGTAAATGAAAATTTATTAGTTTAAGCATCTTCAACGACCATCAACAGTAACATTCATCTCTTGCATTTGTACATAAGTCATCAACTTTTAATTAAAATTTAACAAAGCCAACTTGCACGCATTCTAGTTTTATTTTTTAATTTACTTGCTTTTCAGAGACGAAAGTCGAAGCGGACGAAAATAACATTACTAGATCGAGAACAAAATTTGTTAAGTGTGAAAAAGCTTCCAAACATTTTTCATTAAACCTTATATCGCAATTTATTGTTAAAAATTGTTTGTTTCTTTTTTTTTCATAAGATGCATATTGCTTTTGCAGAACCAAACCAATATGTTGTACTATATTGTCTTTACAGAAATATAACTAATTTCTGAATTTTTATGTTTTTCTTTCACTCGTTTAATTTTTATTTTAAAGGTTAATGGTAAGGTATTTGGGTTTGGGTCAAACTGGTGTCAAATGTTTAAACCTTCATGAACTTCCATTCTGAATAAGTGGTTTCAAATCCCAAGACTCTGGCCAAAGCCCCAAAAATGAAATCTTTTATCGTTTTCGGAGGTTTATTTCTTCTAAACGAAGATTAATTTTGGACTAGAGTTCATATGCAGGTGTAATTTGTAAACACGTAATGAAATTTCTTATCGCCAACTGCTAACTGCCTATACAACGAAAAATACCTGTGAAGCGATAATTGCGGAAGCCAATAATCATCAGTGGCGTGCCAAACTACACATAATTTTGGTAATTAATAAATAGAAAATTCATTTGTAAAAAACTTTATTCGTGACAAAATTATAACATTAAAATTTTTTGTTCTTAACACTCCTACACTACGCAAATTTAATAATCAAATTCGGATCTTGCATTTGTCTACCATTATTAAATTAAATTTGATTGCTAAAATTGCGACACTATTACACTAAAATTTTCAAATCTAAAGGGAGATTTACTGTTGAGATAACGAAAGAAGATGATTTACACTAGCCTCAAGTTATTATAGTTATCGACATGTGATTAATAACGGTATTAACCGTATTTCTTCATTCAAAGTATTATTTTATGCATCCAACGTGGAAATTCCGATTCGGTGCTGAGATCAATGCCCACAGGGGCATTTATGTAAGTATTTTTCCATCTTACTGAATAGTTTGTTATAACCACTAGTTGTTATAATCGCTGGTTGAGATACAGAGCGGAAATTCTGTACTTGACAGACTTTCTCAGCTCGGCCTTCCGTCCCTTAGGGTACGTATGTAGACTGCACCGATGCGATGGTCAGTAAGCGAGGTACTTACTATAAGTTGATAATCTTTTAGGATTATGTAATTTACTTAGGATTATGTTTATATAGAGCGTACATAAAAATTTATTATAAAGTAGCAAATATTACAGCGTCGATTTCACCATCACCATTTTACCCTTTAGCGTTCTCTGGTATGACAGTAATACCACTTTGCAATCAAGCAGAAATCTTATTCTTTTCATATCGAAAATTAGAGGTTCTCTGGTTAAACGGTTTACTAATTATTTTTTACAACATTTTGACTTCAGAATTTTATGAAACTTACAGAACATCTTATTTATGACCTATATAATAATATTATATTATATATAATATTCCAAAGTATTCCTGATCAAAATTTTCAGCAGATAATTATGCGCTTTAAAGGGTCAAGGATTGGTTGCCGTTTTCATTTAAGCCAAGCTTGGTATAGAAAAATACAAAAATTAGGTTTGGTCCGAGAATATCGAGACGATCTTTCCGAAATCGTTTGGTTTGCAATATTTACATCCAAACAAAGTAGATGCTGCTTACAGTGAAGATTTAATTGCAATCATGCCAGACGACTCACGGCTGGACACCTATTTAGTTCACATTTTTATCATCATTACCCACCCATTTACACGTTTCTGCAGAAATTAAAACGTATGCAAATTAAAACATACATCAGTAACAACAGTTAGAAAACAAGCTAAATTACAACATCTGATCGACGTGTATTCGAACAAAAATATTACCCGAGGGGTAAATCTCACGGGAAGTCTGGTGTACAACTTGTGGGAAGTCTGCGGAAGTCCGAGGAAGTCTGGGGAAGTCCGGAAGTCTGAGAAAGTCCGGGAAGTCCGAGGAAGTCTAGGAAGTCTGAGAAAGTCCGGGGAAGACTTAGGAAGTTTGGGAAGTCCGAAGTAGTAAGAAGTCTGGTGTACACAATTTTTAAATAAACAAAATATATTTTGTTAATTTGAAAATGAAGATTACAAAAATGTACGACGGACGAAAGAGTGGGAAACTTCAGGGCCGGCGTTACCATATGTGCGAACGGTGCCTTTGCACAGGGCGGCAGATTTTTCGCATGTGAAATTTTTGGATATTATTTTATATCTTTGTTGCTTCTGTTTATTCGGACGCCTCGTTTGTTTTTCCATCATCTATCCAACAGTTCCAACATTTTATTCCTATGAAAGCCATGAAATTACGGCCACGCTCCTTTAAAAACAATTTCGCCTCCGGCGCACAGTGGGGTTTTTGACTTTAAAAAAGCTGACCTACATTCAAAAAATCAAATTCTACTTAGCGGCGGCAGCGAGCTTTTCTCGCTTTAAGGCAACATAGTCTAAAACTCGCACACTCGCACGGCGGCAAATTGGCTAGCGCCGGCCCTGGGAAACTTATAGACAAAATTCGATTAAAATTGCAAACAGGAAACAAAAAAAAAGTTACATACGCATTATGACGCGATGCCCCATACGGACTCGTATCAGTCATTCGTTTGTAAGGCCTTAAGGTGAATACACGCACTAGCGATTTGCAGAATGCGATTTTTGTTTTGATTAGTAAAATTTGAACCTTTTATTGAAATTGAATCAATCAAAACAAAAATTGCATTCCGCAAAACGCTTGTGCATGTATTCAGCTTAAAAGTAATCGTATGGAGAAAATTCGGAAAAATGTTCAGTTTTCCGCGAACGAGAGTGTGGTGTTTCGAGTTCAAATTATCGTGAAGAAATTTGATGAAAGCTTTCTTAATAATCGAGAACAATTTTCTTCTTAATACTTAAGTGAAAAAAAAATGTGTTCGGGTTCGTGAATGACTTAAGTTTATTGGAAGGAACAACGAAGAAGCTATCCTGGCTTCTAGGAATAAGGCAAAAGGACTGCAATGATAAAGGTAATTCGAAGAAAACCGTTTTCATCTGCAATGATAACTAACAAAAAATTTTCTTTGCTATTGTAGGTAGGGCCCACTTCATGGATTTATAAGAAACTCAGGTTAGTAAAATTTTGTGATAGTTTTATTCTCTTGAGTCGATTTGCCGTTAGTTATATTTTTGGGATATCTGCTAGCATATTGAATAGCATAATGCAACCGCATAAGCGATATGCTAGCATGTCGCATAGTAGATATCCCAAAAATCTAACTAAAGTGAAATTGACTCAGGAGTATAAAACTATCACAAAATAGGTCTGGGGAAGTTTGAAGAAGTCCGAAGTAGTAGGAAGTCTGGTGTACACAATTTTTGACCGTGGTTTACCCTCGATATTACCAGAATTCAATTTATAAAAAGTATTTGCACATTATATGTGAATGAAGCAAATTAATTTTTTTTTTAATTTGCAAAACTATTTTTCACATAAAATACTCGCTATTTACGCTAAACATTTGTAGTATCTTTTAGAGATAACACCTGTGGAACGAGCTGAAAAATTCAATTTTTTTGTGCTTAATTAAAAGCTTAGGTTCTTAATTTTATTGTTTCCGGAAAAATTTGAATTTTAACTGGAACACATGAATAATCTCAAATTAGTTTGCGAAATAACTCAAACAATTGAGTTTTTTTTCTTCGCTAGGTCACGATTGATCTTGGACTTGAGATCACCCGCGTAACCATGATTAAACTCAGGGCCGGATAAACCATGGGTGCAATGGAGCCGCCGCACCCAGCGCCAAAGTTTAGAAGGCGCCAAAATTGAGAGGTTTTTAATTATTGTGATTCCAAGGTACTGGATTTTTCTTTGATTGTAATATTCTATATGATATTATTAATATTAAAGACAGGGTCGGAACTAGGGCGTGGCGAGAGAGGCACCCGCCACAGGCGCGAGCTAGTTAGGGGGCGCCAAATTTTAATTTTAAAATTAAATTTAAAAAATATAAATAAATACCTTCGCGATTTACCGTCCTGGTGGGCAGGGCCGCATCTAAGGGGAGGTTTTGGGGTCCAAACCCCCTCCGAAGTAAAGCGTGAGATAAAATCCTAAAATAAAAAAATATAAATAAAAGATTAGCAGGATACCTGTGGCCTTTACCACGCGTAGATCGTAGATCAACTACCTGCTGTTGCGTGCTTAGTCCTTTAATATATTTTTTAAATAAATTTGCTTTACTAAACAGTATCAGACCCCCTCGCCACGGGCGCATCATATCCTAGTTCCAGCTCTGATTAAAGGCGCCATTTACCTAATCTGCACCCTGCGCTGAAATAGCTTGATCCGGCCCTGATTAAACTAATGATTTAACACTTTCTATAATTTTCCCACTTGAATTACCGACTTACAAGTCTAGTTTGGGCAACTAGATCTTTAACAATGCGTCCTAGTTTCTGAGAGATTGCTATGATACATTTTTGGATAATTCCACAATTTATTACAAAGCATCTTCAGTTCATCACGGCAAGCGTTTGTTTGTTTTTGGCAAGTAATTTAAACTTTCCTAATACGAAATAACACTTACAAAAACTTAAAAATTTGAGAATCGCTCCCCCAAATGATTTTCATAGATTTTCATGATTTTTATTAGTTTCAACGTTAGAATAATTGATTTTATTCTGAACAATTCATGTATTAACAGACAAAGACGTAATTTACGTTAGGAAAAACCGTATCATTTTATGGAATTTAGCTTCCATATATTTTGGTATTTACAATAGCTAAACATTATTTTCCATGTGCGTTTTAGTTGCTATTATTAATTTTAATTTTAAAAATAAAAATTTCAGGAAAGTTTTAACAAAATTAACATAAAAATATAATAAAAAAGATATAAGCTGGAAATGATTTCTATGGGACGGGAATTTTGAAATACTGCTTACTAATTAGTTGTATGATGCATATAATAGTACTACTTATACGTACTATGTACTACACGTTATTATGAATACATCATAATATTGTGATAGCATCATATTGACGTCACGACATTTAGGTAATCGTACTTTTTCAAAACAAACTAAACACATCATTTAGGTTTTTAGTAACTTTTTTTGTAGTTTTTAAATCTTTTACTTCTTTGAGTCTTAAAACCCCCTTTTTGATATAATGAAAATTATAGAACTTTGTTAAAATAATTATATTAACCTTGAAAATGTAATTAAGACAAATTTAATATTACTTATTTTAAAATTTAAAATAAATAATTTTTAAATGTAATTAATTGATAAAATTGGATTTTCAAACTTACATGTTTCTAAACCAACTTCAAAATTTTCATAACGAAGAACTTCGCAACCGCTCCGTTGGAAATCAGTAACTATCGTGCAGTAGCGGTTCGTCAGAGGAAACAGGAGGCTTAGCCTCCTCTAAAAGTTTTGACTATTATTGAATTATTAAAATTTTTTTTAAATAAAAAAGTAGATTTTTGATTATGGATCTATCGAAAGATAGAACTTCTTCCACAATATATTGTGTTAAATGTTATACATACATACATCTGCTTACACACTACAAATTTTAATAAATGGTTCTTCCAGAGAAATACAAATGTTACCCAGCTGGTTTTTAATTTAAATTTTCAATGTTATTTCAGTGATTCAATTCAATTCAAGTCAATTTTTCAAAATCTTGATTTTCCATCTATTGTTTTTTCCAATATCCAAATTAAATTTTAAATTTCATAAACTCACAAAACTTTGAGTTTAATTCAATTAATATTTCTAAATCTAATTTTTAATTGGATTATATTATATTTCATGAATAATTCATTTAATAATAATAATTAATTATAATTATTAATAACAAAATAATTCAATTCTCGTCCAAAATTATGTTGGACAATTTCAAAATCAAAATTTTTCACTCAAAATCGAACTCGCATTTATTCGGAAATATATAAAACTCAAAATAAATAATAATCAAAAACTGCGGAAATCCAGCGGGAAAACCAGAAAATTAAATTTTTTTTAAACATTTACAAAATTTACAATAAATATTCTTTACAATAAAAATTTACAAAATGAAACTCAAAATTGTCAATCGAGGATTTTGAAAATTGACAGTTTATCCAAAAATTAACTGTTGGGTAGCGCAAAAGGAAGACCTTCAGAATCAGAAGCGTATCGTGAGGGGGTAAATGCCCCGGGAGACACTTCTGTTGGGGGAGACAGGAAATAGCCGAGAGATTGCATTGCAAAAAACACACAGAATAAGATTGTAAAATAATTATTTCAATTTTAATAAATTGCATGCATTGGGTAAATTGCATATCGATTTAATACGGTATTTGAGCTGTAACGTAGCACTATACTTTATAATTAACCTCCTCAAATAAAAAGGTTACAAGCCGCCACTGCTATCGTGTAAGGCTGTAAGGTTAAGGTTAAAACGACCTAAGTCAAAAAAGTTGAATTTTCAGGAGAGAGAAAAACCGCAGTGCAGAAGCAATATATTGATACTATAATGATTTAAATTTTTTTTTAAAAACTGATGAACTAGGTTTTTTTTGGATATAATTTGGATACTTTGCCATCTTAATCTCAAATAGCATTTTTGTTCGCATAAGTCCTATTGCAGTATCAACGACGATATGTTATTTAGTTCCACGCCCTGATGAAAAATCCAAATTTGACCCTGCAACTTGGAAGGGGAGGGTTGGCCGGTCTGCCATTTTGGATTACGCTCTCACGTCAGTACAGGGCCTCGTGTTACTTTTTTGGATTAGTATTGTGAAAAGAGTATCTCTTTTTTGACAGATTTCATATTCTCAAATTGACTTTTTAATTTTTTGAAAAATCTGGTTGTCTAATAGTCCTAAGTTTCAGATAATATTTTATTTGAGTTTAACAGCAAATATGCGGTTCATTTAATACAAAATAACCTTCCTTTTTTAATATTTTGACATTACTTCCTTCTCTTTTTATTTATTTCTTGCTGTGGTTCCTTGTTTAAAATTCATGATTTTTCTTTTCTTTATTTGATATTGTAATATTATGTTCTAATTTTAATATTGCATAAATTGCTTAATTGTTAAGCATTAAATTTAATTGATTTAATTAACAATTAGAAACTTAAAATATAACCAAAAGGGCAGTTATAAATCATCGATGTTTATAAAAATTTATATAAAAGTAAGTTATAAAAAAAGTAAAATATTCCATGTTTGTGTTCTTTGTCGAAACGATAAAAACTAACAAGTACATAAATTTTATTCTAATTAAGGTTTTATCCCGTAAAAATGTTTTCATTACCTTTTTCTTCATAGCTGTTTATAATCACAACTATTAAACGGTTTTGTTAATCTACAGCAGTGGTTCTTAACCCCACTTGCGGACCCAAAAAATTCATTATCTTATTTATAATCGGCCGTTAGATCGGAAAATGGAACCTGAAAAACAATTAATGTTTTTTTTCACAAAGTGCAAAATAAAAAATAAAATCACTTTTGGCCCAACTTTTTTGTTTTGGAATACCAGTAGTCGTGTATGTGTTCTACGGCATAACACTTTTAGGGACCGCTGATCTATGGTAAAAAAAATTCATTATCGCTTGTATTTTAAAGTAAAATGAATACAAATCACATTTGTAGCTCTTATTTATAACTTTTGGAAAAAAAATTAATTACTCTTGTCCTTGGTACAAGCTGAACTTGAAATAATTTAAATTAATTTAATTTAAATTAGAAGCAGTCTCTCACTTTTAATTAACGGTTTCCTGAAATTTTTGCGGATTTAAATAAACACATGGATTAATAATTTTTTTTTTATTTTTTTTATTTTTTACTTTCTCTATAACGCAAGTATTGATATAAAAATATCAAAATTGAAAATAAATTTAATTAATTGGTTTGATGTTATTTTAATGCAGGCAAATAAGGGAAATTGACAAAAATTATCACTTGATTATTATAATTTAATTCTATTTGATTTGCAGTTTTTGAGCTCTCTTTGAGTAAAGAATTAAAATAATTGTTTGTCTTTATGTTCTTAGATGTCTTTTCTTTCCTGTAATTTGGAAGTTGTCTTTGATATTAATTGTTCCGCTTTATGGGTGGCTGAGCTGTAGGAATTTCTTCCATGGTGAACTGTCATAATCTTGGTCTGTTTTACTCAATTTATTTTAATATTTTATATATCAATCGCTTGGAAAAAGTAGGAATTTTGCTAAAAATAATTTTTCTCTGAAAAAATAATTTTTCTCTGAAAAAAAATTTTTTATGCTTCTTACTATATTTCTCATATTGCGTGAATGGAAACTTTATTCCCTCTTCTTTTTTAAACAACTTTTCCCAATGGAATCAAACAATAAGAAAAACAGAATAAAGGAAGTAATTAAATACATTCACACTTACTCATAGCTGATGATTATTTTATTAGATTATGAATGGTTTGTTTACGCTTGACCCTGCAGTTACCAGAATGACTCGGAATAATAATATGTTAAGAACATTTTACATTACGTCACATTTTAAAAGGTTTTCCTATTTGTAATTCAAGTTTTCAAAAATTAAACATTGGGTTATTTCAAAAACATTCATCTTCATCTTAACAATGAATGCAATTGGCATAATTGAATTAATTATTAATTTTCATTCCAATCCATAACTATTTTATTTTTGCTTTAATTGCTACGACTAATTTTAATAATTTTTAGGCTTGTTTGGTAATGAAGAACTAAATTAAATTATTTAATTACGTTTACGTCTTTTTAATAATATTTTTCTTTTATTTCTTTTAATTTCTTTTAATATTTTATTTTAATATTTTTAATATTTTATTTTTATTCTTATAGTTTTTAATAATAAGTTGTTTTAAATGCTAAAACAAAGCTATATTATTTTTAATTATAATTTTTAATTAACTAAAAAATTGTCAATTATATATAATAATTAAGTCAAGTCAAGTATCAAACAAATCGAAAAATTATTATATTTATACCTATTAACAAACTAAAATCCAGGTTTTGTATCTTGTATTTTGTATTTTATTTCAAATTTTGTATTTTGAATACAAATATATTTTGTATACAAATACATTTTGTATACAGTATACAGGGTGTGTCTTAAAAAGTCATGAAATAAATTTTTTTCTCCCACTTGCACAATACCATAACAAGCATAATTTATAAATTTTCTTGATTCTCATTGGTTAAAATCTAATACTACGTTTTGTATTTTAAATACTGTATTTTGTATTTTAAATACTCAAATATTTATACTGTATCTTGTATTTTGTATTTAAGATACCAATTTGTGTGTATTTTGCCCACCCCTGCCAAAATCAATAAAAAAATCTTCATGGTGGATTTTAGCTGACCATCACATTTTATGAAGGGTTTTCAATTTAATATGTACAGAGGCTTACAATATTTTTATTCGTACAGTCTTATTAGCAATGTAAATTGTAGGTTTTAAAGACGTTTAGCCATATAAAATCTGATTTCACAACAATACTTATTCGACATTTTTTGTTGCAAATTCATTCTCTTCATTTTTGTTCAGATACATTTTTTTATTTTGTTGCACGATTTCGGAGTTACAGTAACTTAACAAAGACACTGTAAAATACAAAAAATATTGTAGTCTATATCTCAGAAACAGTGCTACAAAATGGGAAAATTTATATGAACAAAAATGTAGGAAATAAAATTTACATAAAAAAAATGTCTATTCAATTTTCTAGTTCGTCGTACCGTTTTCCAGATACAGATGCCAATTTTTTTTTGTATTTTACAGAGTCTTTTTTTGAGGTAATGTGATTTGAAAACGGTGATTTGATTTGAAAACGGAAAACGGAAAACGGATTTGAAAACGGTGAAAATGAAATAGAAAAATGTTTATAAACAAAAATGAAGAGAATAAAATTTGCAACAAAAAATATCTAATAAATATTGCTGTAAGACCAATTTTTATATGACAAAAAACGTCTTCAAAACGTACCATTATATTATTAACATAGTACTGTATGAATACTATTGTGAGCTACTGTATATTACTCCGGTGGTTTGACATTGATTACTGGGGGAGGACGATTAGAATAAAGTTCTCTTGCCTTTATAAATATACTACTAACATAATACAAAATATTGTTGGAAAATGTTGTTTTTGATTGTAAGAGAATATTAGATTGATAATTTAATTTCAAATAATATTATTGATAAATTAAGTTAAATTTCGAAATAATTGTTTTGATAATCGTCAAAATCAAAAAACTATAAAAAAGTGATGGCGAACCTTTCTGAGAAGTTATTGTTTTTATTATTTTATTTATTATTAACTGATGATTAAAGCTGGCTTTATAACAATAAAACATTCTTTAATATTTATTATAAAACTGGCTCTTGGTGACCCACGGGCAGAGCTGAAAGTATTTCAAATAAAAGACTTGCAAAAAGTAATTCTAGTACTTAAAAGTTGAAGTACTTTTATTGAAGTACTTTTGAAATTAACTTAAAAGTACTTGGTACTTGAAGTACTTTGAAAAAGTACTTGAGTATTTGGTAATTGGATTTAATACAATTTGAGTAATTGAAGTACTTTTAAAGTAATTGAAGTACTTTTAAAGTAATTGAAGTACTTTAAAGTAATTGAAGTACCTTTAAAGTAATTAAAGTATTTTTACAGTAATTGAAGTACTTTAATTGAAGTTTTTTAAAGTAATTAAAGTGCTTTTATAGTAATTAAAATATTTTAAAGTAATTGAAGTACTTTAAAGTATTGGTGCTGCTAAGCCGACTCGGCGCCTATTTGTTTGTATTTTATAGAATCTTGTTTAAGTCACTGTCAGTCAGAAACGGTGTAATAATATAAAAAAATGGTTTATAAACAAAATTCAAGGCAATGAAAAGTTTTGCTGTAAAATCAATTTTTGTTTGACAAAAAATTGATAACAAGACTGTCCGGATCTTTTTTTTATTCACTGTAAGTACCTAGAAGTTCTAAAAAAAGTGTTCGGCTTTAATATAGTTAGTATAAGAAAATTTAACATTTTTCAAAATATAATTAACGGTCTGCGACGTTACGGTGCAGCCGTTTCGGCGCGAAGACGGTTCGGTGCAAAGACGGTTCGGTGCAAAGACGGTTCGGTGCAAAGACGGTTCGGTGCGAAAACAGTTCGGAGCGAAGACGGTTCGACGCGATCCGGTTTTCGGCGCGAGAATAAAATATTTGAAAAAAAGAAAGAAAGAAAAAAAAAAGAAAAGTAATTTGGAAAAATTTTAAAAATGTTAAGTTTATTTTTTTAGTAATTGTAAAGTACTGGTACGGTTAATATAAGTCTATTCTTCAAGATTTATGAATGAAAATGAATTAAGTAATTATTATACTCGCTTTCGTGTTACCCAAATTTCATGCACAAGTCACAGCAGTAAATTAATCTTAATATTTAAGCTGTGGTTTGGAAAATATCAACATCAAATTTAATTATTGTACTAATAAATAAACACATTATAAGGAAATGATGTTCCTGCGGTTTGTTTTCTTCTTTGTGGTTAATTTTATAAAACTGAATAAAAACCTAATAAACAATTACGATTTGCAAAAACATATTTAAATTTGATAATTTTTTATATTACATAATGACACTATTAATCACAAAAGTCATGCTTAACACTGAAATGTTTTTGAATTGCAAATTAGTAAAAAAATAATATTAAAAGCCATAAAATTAAAGTTTTATATTTGTTTTTGTAAAATACTTTCCACTTTTTTTAAATATACATATTTACATTTTTTTCAGATGAGCATGAAATTGTTTTTTTAAGAATTAAACAAAAACTCAAATTATAAAATATTTACAATTCTTTTAAATTTTTGGAATACAGTATTAGCTGGATTATTTAGAACACTTAAGGGAAATTGAAAAACTTGGGTTTAAAAAATTTTCCGAATGAAAGAGTATCTATTATTACAGCCTGTACTTCAAAGATATGTATTTTTTCGAAGTTAACCATTCAAAACCTATAGGTTTATTTTGAACTGAGAAGCTGGCAACTTTTACAAGATTCTTTTAATTATTTTAATTTTCAGTTTTGAGAAATTTAATAATTTTGTTAAAATTTAATTTTTTATTAATTGTAATAAATTTGTATTCGCTGGTTTCCCACCAACTAGTAAAGGTGGCATTGGTGAGCGGCAAAAACCAGGCTTTTGCCAAGATGGCCGCGAGGAGGACAGTAAAATTTGTATCTCCAGAATTTGGTTAAAATTGTGTTTTAAAATGGGTATTTTTAAGAATAAAGTTGATTAATGAGTGAGTAATTTTGATTGTTTGATTTTGAAATTTTTGCAAAATATAGCCGGGCAAGATTTTAAAAGATCAATTTTTTTAAAGTACCATTACAATAAAAAAAAAGATACCTTGTTGAATTTTTTTAGTGAATAATTGATTGCTCATAGTAACAAATTTTAGAAGGAAAATAACTTGAGGGAAACAGATCCTACATTCTCAGATCAATTGTAGTTAAATCGGCCTACTCATTCAGTAATTTGTTTCTTTTCCACTTGTTGCGTAAACTACTATTATTCTACAGATAATAATTATAAATTTATCTTTAAAATAATTGGGACGCAATCAAACAAACTACTTTAAGGAAATGCAACTTTTGATGAGGTCTGTTGACCTTTTTATAATAATAAAAATCAAATTGCTCTAATAATTTTATTTAATCTTAATACAAGAAATTAAAACTCATAGCTAAAAATTAAAATAAAATTAAAATATAGGGTGTAGCTAAATTAGATCATACACCTAATGTTCTTTTTTATAACAATTTATTGCAAAACATGTAAAAAACAAAATTTAATTTAAATTTTAAGTTAGTGTCTACTAGTGCAAAATTTAATAATACTAGCATTCGCATTCTATTTATTACAAAAAAATATTATTAATTATATTGTAGAAACAATAAAAATATTTTGATGTTTTGATTTATTCCCTATACTTAACTATTTTAATATAGTAAACATACAAGATATTTAAACCTGTAAAACTGGCAATTTTTTTATATTTTATTAATTTAAAACTTGTTTTAATTTTTTTCTATATAACCTTGGTTTCCCATCAAAACATCCAGACATACAAATGAAATCAATTCTTTTGACAACGCAAAGTTCATTTTAACTTGTAAAATTTCCACTACACTCCACAACCACTACTGTAGTCTTTTTCGGACAATCTCAAATTTTATTTTTTTTACTTGGATTTCAAAAAATTATTAATTTACAAAATAATGATTCTTAATAAATTAATCACTTATTTTGACAACCTGGCTCTATCAGGCTTTGAAGTCAGCACTTGGCCTCAGTAGTGATAATATTTACTGCTTTTGATGTAAAAATTCCTTACTACGTTAATTGGATTATGTATGTATATATCATATAATAAACAATAATGTAAAAAATAAATTTCTATTTTATTCAAATGTTTAATGATGAATTTTTAAATCACTAAATATGCAAATGTACACAATTTCCATAATCGGCAACTTCAAAACACTAAAACGGTGCAATAAATTATGAAAATATGATTATTGTGCAAATATCTATATCACAATGCAGAGAAAACACTAAAAGTTACATTTTACAAAGCTCCAGCAAAAGATCCCCGTGTTTGGACAGGACGAATAGGTATGGAAGGAACTTGACCGCTAAAATCTTGGGTTAAGAAATCTGGTGTACCAAGTCTGCTTGGAAATTGTTGATTAACATCTGGATAAAATTGAGCGTTTCCTTCGAAAGATTGACCGTTTCCTTGTGAAGATTGGCCATTTCCCTGGAAACGTTGACCATTTCCTTGGAAAGGTTGGCCGTTCCCTTGGAAAGGTTGGCCGTTCCCTTGGATTGGGCGATTATTCCCTTGGAGAGTTTGTCCATTTCCTTGGAAAGGTTGACCTCCTTGGGGATTTCTGTGGGATTCGATTTGATCGGCATTTAAAATCCAGAAAGGCCTATTTTCTCTTGGCCAGGTATTAAGTCTATTTACTAATTCAGAATCGCCTCGTGCATCAACTGGAAGTCTTGCAGTAGTTCCATCACGTTCTCCTAATCTATTATTTATCAATGGATTTTGGGATGTAGAGGTGCTATCGTCTTTGAAACGATTTGCAAGACCAGGATATCCTACCGGACCACTTGCCAAATAACCAGGTCGTTGAGCAATCACAACAGCCAGCAATGACGATAAAATAATGAATTTCTGAAATTAAAATATAATTTGTGATAAACTTCACACTTGAACCTTTTCAAGTTAATGATAATAAGAATATTAAGCAACTAAAATCGCAGATTAAAACAGTACATCTCAACTTAATTATTTTTAATTTAAAAGTAATATAAAAATAAAAATTAAATTAAATCAAAATTTTTATTGTAGTATTTTAAGTGATGTTATAAAACTCAAAAATTGTACTTACCATTTTGCAAAACAAAGTTTAAAACAAGCCGCACGAATAGACAACAACTACTGTACTCAGACAATAACAAGTTAGCAATGTATTATTAAAGCAACCAAGCGAAGTATTTATTTGCAGTGGTACATCATGGGAAGTCTTCGCCTTGAGCAAGTCGAATAAATTCGGTTATGGGAAAACCCGTTTCGCTTATCTAGATCAATTCAGAGGTTAACATTTTATTTGTTTTTGTTTGGTTGTAACTTCGGATTTTTGGTTATGCGACAAAGTAGTATTTCCAAGAAGTGTCATCAAGAAGGAAAGCAATATGCACTGTCATTTGTTTTTGATTCAGAGATTTAACAAAAACCTAATTATAAAAAATTTCAAATTAATATTTTATGTTATTCATGCATTTTTAAATTTCCAAAACCAATGTTTTTGAATTTAATTTTTTTAATGCTAATTGTTATTCAATAGTCATTGTTATATTCGGAAATTTTAATTGACCGTGATTGTTTACAACAGTGGCAGAGCCGTATTTAAGATTTGTAGGCTGAATCTGTAGTACGGGCCCTAACGGTTTTTTTTTAAGAATTAATTGTTAAAGTGTGCAAGATGAAAAAGAGGAATGTAACGAAGAAGTAAATTTTTAAGTTCTATGCAAAATAGAAATTTTCAAATAGGTTTTTCTATTAGTACGTACTTATTCGATTCTGACCTAACTACCTAACTAAGTTAGGTTAGTTACAAAACTCAGAGAAAATTCTTTTAATTATTGAATATATCCCAAAAGGGACTACAATAACGAGAAATCTATACAAAGACACAATTAAAACAATTAAAGACCCCACAGTCAAATATTGTTCATAAAATTTTTTCATTTGGTGTTTGATTTTCGAAATATTTCTTATCGGATATTTTCAAATAAACCCCCAGTTGTGAGTAATAATGTATTATCAGGATGACGTTAGAAATAATTTTACGTACACGACTATAGAAAGGATAGCATATCAGGTAGTTTTTATCTCTCGAAAATGATACTTTGCAGCGGTGTTCGGAAAATTTTTGCACATAAGCATAATTTTTGCACTTTCCGCACGCTTATTAACTTTCCGCACGCTTATTAACTTTCCGCACTCATACAATAAAGAAATGCAATACCCTTATAATTAACTCGAATCGTGAATTCCTGGCTACGGCGGATGTTGATAAGCGATAAGGCACACCTGCAAGATTATAAATAGTAAAAGACGGAGGTTGTTTCTTGTTTACGTTTTTTATTGTTTTTATAGTCTAACACTTTAAAATGCACTACTACTCTGTCTGCGTTTTCACTGTCTACTGAAGTGCACGTGCATTTTGCATGACAAGCTAATAGATAAGAGTATTATTTACTTCCGTTATGTCGCGTCTCATTTCTATTAACCTTTATATATAAACGTTACTTTTTAAAGCATAATTTATGTTTTTTTTGGAAAGGACCTGTCTTGAACGTAAAGCTAAATACAGTGGCTCGTGCAGAAAGTTCCATTGCGGTTTCGTAAGCTATCAGAACTCGCTAAACGCTCGTTCTGATATATTGCTTACTCAACCGCAATCTTCAACTTTCTGCAACACGACTGTAAATAGCTATATCACTACCTAAGAAAATGATAAAAATATGTTTTGAATTTAATCTACATTACCGAGTATTACAAAAAAAGGTAGGTGCTACAGATAAATGCAATCTAAAAGAAAAATCAAAATTTTGGATTTTATGTTTTTTTGGCTACATGTGTTTCCAAAATATTTCAAAAAAATACCAAAAAAGTACCTTTGGTTTAAGTCTCTTAAAAGGCAAGAAAAATATAATACATACTTAATTGTCGGATATTTGTATCAAGTTTAACATAAATATAATGTGATTCAAAATATGAAAAGATTGGCACAATGTAGAAACATAACAAGTGAAAATGTCCAAACAAAATCAAACGGATCGAGTCTCGTGTATTGCTATTTTATTTTTTATCTTATTTTATATTTTATCTTATTTTATATTTTATCTTATTTTACAAAATGACTTTTGGATTACTGATGATTACTGGAGAACCTTTTGAATTTATAAATTATAATTTATAAATACGTAGACGACCTTTTTTCATTATTGATAAAGACTGTCTCCCATACATCCTTGATCATTTTAACAACTTCCATAAAGATCTTCAATTCACAATGGAAATAGAAATTAATAGAAGTCTTCCTTTTCTTGACATCCGAATTTATAGAGATACCTTTGAGAGTAAACTTATTACTTCCTGGTATCACAAACCAACATATTCAGGACGTTTATTAAATTTTTTCTCCAGTCATCCTAAACATCAAATTTTCAATGTAGCAAAAAATTTTATAAATAAAGTAGTCTCCCTTTCTCATCCGAAATTTCATTCCGAAAATTACACCACTATAAATTTGATCCTTTCGGCTAATAAATTTCCAAATTTCATTATAAATTCATTTATAAATTCATTTTTAAAGACAAAAAATATTAACTCTGTAAAAAATACTATAACTACTTCATCAATATTAGATCCCCCTTCAATTCCAATTTTCCATAGCTTAACTTATATTAAAGGCCTTTCTGACAAATTAATTTCTATATTTAAACCTATCTGTAACATTAAATTTGGTCTAAAATGCCCTAATAAAAATTTAAAATTCTTCTCCAAAATTAAAGATCCGACCCCCATAGATGATGAAAGCGGGTTAGTCTATCTTATCCCTTGCAAGGATTGTGATTCTGTTTACGTAGGTGAGAGTTCGAGAAAGTTAGGTGTTCGCATAAAGGAACATATTAGAGATGTTAAGAAAGCTCGCGCTTTCTTACGAGAAGAAGACGAAAACACCTATACTGCCTTATGCAAACACATGACAGAGAACTCTCATTCCATAAAACGTGAAAATATCACAATACTGGCTAGGGAGAAAATAGACAAAAAACGAAAAATTAAAGAGGCCATCAATATTCATTTAAATGACAAAACAATGAATGACAAAAGAGATGTCCTTTATTTTCATGGAGGGTATAAACATATTCTTAATTTAATGAAACGTATAACATAAGACATTCTTTTTGGTTAAATTATTTATTTGTAAAAAATTTTTAAAAAGTGTTTTATTTATGATGGCTATATTGTCAATTATTTATGTTGCTTGTTAACAATTTGACATAATTTGTCATTTTAGGTAAAATATTTTTTAAAATTTTAAATTTAATATATTATTAATAGTTTATTTTGTAGCCTTGAAAATGAGTCAGTAACGACTCGAAACGTTGGACAACAAAGATTGTTAAAATAAAGACCTAAACCTCAACAAAAATCTAATAATTTTAATTTTAATAAAGGTCAACAATAATTTATAATTTAATATTACAAATATAATTCACCTCTGAATTTGCCAAACCACGACAAAATAGAATGACACAACAAAAAGAATAATATTTTAAACAAAAAAAAATCTAGGTATCTTTTGCAAACTATGTGTAAACTGCTTGGCTTTTCGATTTCTAGGGAAGCCACTTTACCTGTTCTTTTGCAGACGAGTCATCTTCATCTCCACCCAGGTTCTTATTTTTATGGTAGTACATCCACTGGTAGAGTTTAATATGGAAGCTACAAAGCAATTGGTAACAATTTTGTTCAAGATTTCCAATGTGATTTTTGTATATCGTCGGGTTGTTGGTAAAAGTGATCAACTAGGTGGCAAACTAATGTTAGTTGGTCACTTTTACCAACAACCCGACGATATGTTTAGCCGTGTTTAGCGGTAATTTAAATTGATTTAAAATCGTACATCAAGCGCTAAATACAAATTACGTTTGTATCATTACATTTCCGGGTAAATTTACTCCTAAAATTGGTAGCCACTAAGTTATTGCCACTAATTTTAACCGAAAAATTAACTATAGTGGTAACAACAAGTGTTTTCAACAACAGTGTACAATTAATGTGCGTTTTTGCAAATTTAAAAACTAATTTTTTGTGGCTGTGCCCGATATCTGCCACGTTGTGCGGTATTTAAAAAATTTTCTTTTTATGTTATAGAGATTGCTCATTTTGGGGTAGAAGTTAGCCCCGCTATTTTTAATTTTTTTTTAAATCAAAATTGTACTGGCTGCTACTCGATATGTGCCGGTGTGTGCCGTAAATAAAAAAATTTTATTTTGATAAAAAAATATTAATAAATATAATTATGCTAAAAACAATTTTTTTGGACCAAAAACTATTTTATCGATAGAAGTTAGCCCAGCCGTTTATAATTTTTTTTACATCAAAATTGAATTTTCATTTTTACACCATTGGCTAAAATGGTTAAAATTTGATGGCGATTACAAGGCAGGAAAGTCAACTGACGTTGAAAATTGTGCAAAAATTCAATCACATGTGTATAATAACTGTGCCCTAGTCTTTCGAGTGCAAGTGCCTCGTATCAAAAATCACAGATTCTTGTAGTCTACCTGCTAGACCCAAGTATGTTTATAAACGGCCCAAATACTTACCTTCCATTTTGGGAGATGGGAAGTGGTTTCCTTTCGAAATTAAAGAAAAACTAGAAATATCCCAAACAACGTAGTTGTCATCTTAACATTAAATTTATTATATAGATTATTATAGAACATAAAATCCCAAATTTTGCCTGCTGTTATTTATTCTTCAGAATGGTAAATAAATTACATCGAATTTTTTTAACAATATGAAAAGTTAATGATTCTAATTTTGATAGATTTGTCCTGAAATAAAAACATATTGAATGAGTTATTATATATAGCAATACATTTTTTAATGTTTTGTTTTACTTTTAATCGGTATCGGTGCTACTCTCGAGAGAGTTGCATTTTGATTTTTTCTCGTCATGACCATAAGTCTCTAAATATTGATTTATAATATCGGCATGTTCCATTTTCGCATGTACGGTGCTCTTCGAACTACGAGGCATGTTTTCTAATAACAAATTTAAATATATATTGTATAGATAAATAAGACGAAATAAACCAGTCTTACCTGTATCATCTAAATTTTGGTTCATTTCTGGAGAAAAAAGATACAGTAAGTAAATTTTAATAGGTGCAATGAAAAGGAAAAAAACTTCTTCACTTGTTCAAAAATTTAAGTGCTATAATATATTACACATGCAATTGCTGAAATAGTTTAACCAAACAGCCTTAAGAATTTAAGGTTGCTGCCGTGAATGGAACCCGGGGTTCAGACAAGTCATAGTTACACAAAATAGTAAGTAGAAGAACAATTTTACTCCTTTTCGCTCACTTATGTATGTAGTTTTAAAATAAATTCAAATAGTTTATTACCTAAATCGGATAAGCATAGACAGACTACTTCAACTTGTCCACAAAATGAACAAATATGGACTTTTGAGCTACTGTATGGTATGGTAGGTAGTATTCTATGTACCACAGTTGATTTTTTTTTTAGTATGATTAAATAAATGAAATTACAAATAGTCCTCAAATTACTAATGTAATTGTCAAGGTTTTCTACGACTTGAGTGGCTATCCAATCTTCAGGAACGGTATTTTTGTCGTTGACAATTTTAATACAGGTCATCAGATTAAATCTTAACGTTTTAGCCATTTGTTTGATCTCGGTTGGAAACGATCCTTCTAATTCATCGTATAGTAACGACTGAACTACGATATAATTTTCCTGAATAGGATAATGGGCAAGTCGGAGGATCTTTGAACCGATATTATTGCCGCTCATCATTGACAACGAATTAAAGAAAGTGGTGGAATTTTCTGCAACTTCAATTAGCAGATTAGCGTAATCGACAGTATTCATCGGAAAAAGAAAATCAGTGTCCATGAACGTTAGAATATCGTTGATTCTGCAATTCTTGGTTATAATTTTTTTGTAATGACAGTTAACTTTCTGTTGAATTAAAAAAAATTAAAATTTTATTTCAAGTTGAGAAAAGATAGCACTTACTCGAACGGAAACTGCAAGTTTACTGCGTTTTGTATTATGCTTATATGGACTGCATGTCCTTCCCTCGTATAAATTGGTACATTCCTAAAAATGTTATCTGCTGTTACAAAAAATCTACTGATACTAATTACTCAATATAAGAACTTACCTTGGTGAGGAAATTTATGTATTTCATTTTAGGTTCCATATCAATTTGTTAATTATAGTGGTTTTTTCGGTATAATATATATATAATAATCTGTAAGAAGCACAAACAAAAATTATTTTAAAATTTTATTTACGTACATAATAAAGAAATTTTATTTGAATTAATTCGAACCACCAATTTGGATATCATAAATCCTCTCTTTTGTCAGAAATTTGTATCTGTATGTTTATAATAATTTTTTCCCACAACCACAATATCAAAGCTTTTCTCAATTTCGCACCCGATAACTCCTTAAATTGGCGAGAAAAACTTCTCCGTTGGTTGTAATTCTACGATCGAGACAAGCCATGAAGGGAAAAATCTATCATTCAATATTGTCAAAAAATATCAAACAATATTAATATTTTATTATGATCGTGAGTATTTTTAAATAACTTTAGAAATAGACATACAAACAGTGACGGATCTAGTTTTTTTGGAGCCCAAACAAGGCTCAAACTTTTGCAAGGGGTATCGACTTGAACAAGAGCTTGAAGAGTAAGCTTATCTAATTTTATCTTATCTAAGGTTACTTAGCTAGATCCGCTACCGCGAACACAATAATTTTGCAATTTTGCGAAATTTGCAACCCCGTCACTGTTCATTGTCATTTGCCCTAAAAAGGAAAATGTTCAATAAGTTTATATTTTTCCAAGTACAGCACAAGTTGCATGAAGAATCTTAATGTTAATACGATGAAGACTCCTAATTTTAAAACTAAATGCAAAAAAGGCACCTCAAAGAAAGCCATTGAATTAACCCCCTTGCACTTCTACGAGAATGGCCTTGGATCTATTTTATCTTTAAATTTAACAAACAAAAATAAATTAACCCAAATAGATTATACAAACACAAACTACATTGTTCCTATACACTAATCTGCTTAATTAAAATATCTAAAAACAAAGCTCCCATTGGCGTTCCTAAAAGTGAGGTTGGGATACCAAGTAAGTACTTGATAAAATGAATAAAAAATTAAATTTTATCAAGTTATGAATAATTAACGCAATTTAAATTGAAGTTGTACTGATATTACAGATTTTTACAAAAATTATTTGCATTCTTTGAAGAAAATTAAATTGACATTTAGGCGGCCCTGCAATGACTTAAAATTCCCGATTTTAATAGCTAAACGGCAATAATTACTAAAATAATATATAATGAATTATGCTAACACCTAAATTGTATTCAACAAACGTAATTTTAGCAATGAACTGGTATAAATTACCTTTTTATAAATAAATAATAGTGGTCGCACAAAATCACTGCGAACGATTGCAACTAGCGCAACAGAATGGAGTCGCCGTGTTTTGTAACCGGCAAATTCAAAATGTTATGGATTTTATATGAAACATTTTTAGAAACCTTTTTAGATATTCCATGTTTAAATAAATGTTGTGATAATTTTCATTGCATATGCAATGCAAATAAATTTTACGGATAATATTTTTATTTATTTGAGTTAACTAACTTCCATAAAAGCGGTAATCAAATGTTTTCACGCCACTATGTATATAAGTATTATTACACCAACATCGGATTCCATCGGATTTCTACGGTTCACCGGAAATATTTTGTGTTCATTACTTTCCTAACGTATAAAAATACGATTTTTTAAAAGCATTTTATGTTGGAATAATTTGTAAACTGTTATTTTGTATGTCATTGTAGATGTTCCATCAAGAAATTTGTATAAACATTAATAAATAATATCAACAGATGTGAGTATGTTTATCATCTTAATTTAGATCTGTAGGTTAGGATTTTGAATTCACCGGAGAACATTTCCAAATATTGTGCTGTCCTTGATTGAAATGCTTACTACACGCTAATATATAAATTTTATTTTTAGTTAGCCATGTCGTACATAAAAGATAGCCCATCGGTGACCGCTCTTGCGGCAAGTGATGGCTTAGATAGAGAGTCGTCTATATCCTACATCGGGACTGTTCAACCTTTTTGCATGTGGGATCTACTTTTATATTTATACATATTGTTACCACGATCGATCAGAACGCGTATCCGAGCCACTGGGAAAAACTTTTTTGACAGTGCATTACACACTGCAAATGTGAAACTGTTTTTATGTAAAAATAATCCAAGACGAAATGAAAAACATGTTTATATAGATTCTTTATGGGTTTTCTAAGACTGCACTTTTGACTCTAAAGTTAATGCATTGCTCAACGAATTTTATGCATCATTAGAAAACAAGAAACTCAAGATCTAATGAAAACCATACTGCAATCGACGGGTTGGGCAGCCCTGTCCTATATCAAGCATTTACGCTTATAAATAAAGTCATCAAGGTAAATTTTCTTACTACGATTATTATACAGTATTAGAACGAAAAATTTAAGATTTATACTTATTTATAAATGTTGTGATTTTAAAAAAACTTTACCTGTATCGCCATACAAGGTGTATAATGCACTTTTGGGCTGACTGTCTTAAGACAACTTAGGATTTGTCAATTTTGCAATGAGGATAAGCTTTCCTTATTACAGAAATTAAAGAATCACTTTCCAGTAAATATTTTTTATTTATTGATTCATTGAGTTTATGTAGAACATACACCTAACTATATAAAGGCCTCTTATTTACTCACAGTGTAGCTCTGTTTACATATTTGAATTTAGGTTTCTTTTTTTGTTTTTTAGATCAATTCCGTATTCTAAAATAACCTTCAGAAAACCAGAAGAGTGTTATAACTATGCCATAAATACACAACCAGGATATTCCTTTACATTTTCCTTCATTTTGGGTGAGATATATGTAATTAAATATAATTATAAATACATTTTTTATTGATTTATACAGTAGCATATTTTCATATCAATTTGTATCTAAATACAATACGAAATAGAACTTGTTGATATTCAGTTGATTGTTGATTCAGTTATTGATGATGTACAGCTCCGTTTGAATCCACAACCTAACATACGGGTATTTCTGTAAGTAGGTGATGTTATTACATGGAAAGCTGTTATAGTGCACATTTGCACTTATATTTGCACAGTCATGTTTGAAGAAGAAAACTAAACTACAACAGGTTTGAATTAACTTGTTCTTTTAAAATTTGTTGTCACCGACTCAATGTTCCACTACACGCAACGACATTTAATATGGTATGTCTGAATGGAGAGGTTTGCACATTCCGCAAACAGCAGATAGATGTGACACTTGACTGTACAATCTAATCACACAACATTTTAAAATAAATTGTAGGATTTCATATTTTGTTTGAACAAAATTCAATTAATTCAAGTTTAAAAGTGTTGCGTTGATTTGAGAAATTTTTCTAAGCAATTTATAGAAATGTATGGAGATTTGCCTCACTTATGGCTAATTTATAGCAATAAACTATTACGAGCCAGTGCTTATGACAAATTTTAATTAAAAAATTAAAAGAGGTGAAATTGAACGTGGTTCAAAATATGATGTTAAAAATAATTATTCAAAAAAGAAAATTAAATTAATAATTAACATTAACAATAAACTCCAAATCATCTCGTCGGATATAATATTGCTATTCGAATCTCATGCTCCTATGCACATGTTCCAGATTGGAACCATCAAGACTGGCTAACTAACCGAAACTGTTCAATTCGTGATCAAGTTTAGAGAAAAATCATACAAAATGTTTGCCAAAACTAAGAAAGTGGATCATTTTGCATAATACAAAGAACTTTGTAACCTAGTGTCCCTGCCCATCAAAAATGAAAAAAATTCAATTCAAGCATGCAATGAAAACCCCAAGATATTATGAAAGTTTTTCGAACATGGTAATCTCCATCACAAACCCATGAACAAAGCAAATTTGGATGATGTGCATTGAATAAGTATTTTGTTAAGGTGGGTTCAGATAAAGTTGATGAAATCACCACCTACTTTTTTTACTGCAAATAAGCACGGGCTTATCACCAACGAACTTGTCTTCCACAGCGTTACTATACAAATAATGAGGTTGCCCAAGTTATATGCAAAATGAAGTCAATATCTACTGGTGTGGATAATATTAATTCCAGAATGTTAAAAAGAATTCTATCTACTGACTCGATAGTATAACTGACCTCATGAACTCCTGTCTGAATAACTCAATTGTACTGACCATATCAATATTTTAGAAAGCCCAAAAATTGCACACACTTTTTAGAACTAAAATGTTTAAAATAAAATACTATTGTATTTTATTTGTGATAACTTAAAAACATTTTAGTTCTAAAAAGTGGGTGCATTTTTTGGGTATTCTAAAATATTGATATGGTTAATATTGAGTTACACTACTTAAACCACGTATCAATCGATTATCAATTGTACTGGATGTGTAGAAAATTCTTCAATATTTCCCATACCCAATGCCAAGCAAGCTTGATGAACTACATCCTTTCAACATTTTGCTTTCTCTTGCAAAACATCATGCATTAACAAAATTCTTGAACATGTAACAAGTAATAAAGTAATTATAGAGCACCAACAACAATCTGGGTTCTGGAAAAAGGCATAGAACCGCCACCGCTCTGTCAAAAATATCAAATGATATCTCCTCTAATATCGATGGCTCGAAAATTACAAATTAACACAACATTACAATATACATAAACTGCTAGTCAATTACAGGTGAACATAATACAAAATATAGTACTATTACTCAACTGGAATCCATCAAGTTGAACGTTAATAGTGATGGACACAAGACGAGACTTGAATCTCGTCTCAAACGTTAAAAGATGGGTCTCGTCTCCAGTCTCATCTCGTCTCGTTTGAGAAAGTCTCGTCTCGTCTCAAAAAGTCTCATAGGTCTCAGATTCAAATTGATTAATTAAGTTTTACTATCCTGGATGATTGAGTTACATAGAATATTGAAACTGCTGGAACTTAATATTTTTTATGATGCATGCAAAACGGTCTAACAAAAAGAAAGTGGTCTCGTCTCGAAGTCTCGTATCCATCACTAAACGTTAATTTCTAAAAATACTAACATTACAAAAATATAGGTTGGTTTACTGGGTGCGTCTCCATAATATGAACGAAACCGTATTCTACCAATAATATTTCACTTTTCTTTAAACTGAATTACTCGCACTAATGGTTATTTCATGAAACTGTAATAAGATTCAATAGTATTTTGAGTTTAATTTAGTGGTGGAAACTTCCAATTCACCATCGGTAAAATATATTATTTAACGATTTTATTTTTATTATCACTGACCAAACTTTTGCAATAATAATTATTTATTGTACGACCGTGATGTACACCCTTTATGAGTTTGATAAAAACTGTTCGTCCCCCGTGCTATTTGACATTATATACTTATGTCATACTAACTTAATTGTAAGGATAATTATTTAAAATAAAATATGTCTCCAGATTGTTTTTGCAACGGCTACCAGCTGGAATGCGCTTATTATTCAAAGATAAAAATATATTTTATGCAGTGTTATCTGCAATCATATGATATTTTAAATGACTTAAAATACTTTCTACTGCTTTAGTAATGCAATGGAATATTCTTTTACATACAGGGTTGGCTCAGAAAATTTTAATGATTTAATTATTATAAACCATACGCAAAAAGGAAAAAATCGAAAACTTGTAAAGAGTGAAAATGCACTTGCAACACTTTTTATTTATTAATTTATAACTGCTTACTATTATTTTACTTATAACTTAATAAATCATATTATTATTAAGTAAAAGCATTCCATTATATTTCTATGTAGAAAGTAATCTGGATTCCGTTTAGCTACATTACTAGTTTGATAAACGTAGTAAAAAAAATGGAACTCTCTTACATAATTACAACAGCAATTAACCAATTTTAATCCTTAACCCTGTCGGGCCGCAGTCAATTTTAACAACAGTAAAATTACTTAATCACTTCATTGCATCCAAATAGAGTAATAACAGTAAAAAATAAACTTATTGCAACATTTTTTAAACTACACTGTTATTTATTTCATTTTTATGAGGGTGTAATTCTTGCAAATTAAACAATTTTGGAATCGACAAGCTTTGATTGCCATAATCTGGATGCAATGTTTATAAGTTAATAAATTTTAAGTTACGAATTTTAAAATTATTGCATACGATTATTGTACTTACTAACGATTTTTACGTGTGAGCCAACGCATTTCAATTTATTATGACAAAAATCGTTCTTAGCTCACCTTTAACTTTTATTTAGTTTTAATTTTTTGAATTAGGTTTTTTTTAAATGTAGTTGAGTAATTGGCCTACTCTTTCGAGTGCAAGTGTCTCGTGTCAAGTATGACAGATTCCACTTTTGTCCCGTAGCATCTTGTTATCACGGAATGTCTACCTGCTAGCCTCAAGTATCGTTGTAAAAAGCCCAAATACTTACCTTCCGTTTGGGAGATGGGAAGTGATTTGCTTTTGAAATTGAAGGAAAACTAGAATTATCCCAAACACTGTAGTTGTCATCTTAACATTAAATTTATTATATAGAACATAAAACTCCAAATTTTGCCTGCTGTTATTTATTCTTCAGGATGGTAAATAAACTACATAGAATTTTTTTTAACAATATGAAAAGATACTGATTCTAATTTTGATAGATTTGTCCTGAAATAAAAACATATTGAATGAGTTTATATATAGCAATACATTTTTTAATGTTTTGTTTTACTTTTAATCGGTATCGGTGCTACTCTCTCGAGAGTTGCATTTTGATTTTTTATCGTCATATAAATAAGTCTCTAAATATTGATTCATAATATCGGCATGTTCCATTTTTGCATGTACGGTGCTCTTCGAACTACGAGGCATGTTTTCTAATAACAAATTTAAATATATATTGTATAGATAAATAAGACGAAATAAACTAGTCTTACCTGTATCATCTAAATTTTGGTTCATTTCTGGAGAAAAAAGATACAGTAAGTAAATTTTAATAGGTGCAATGAAAAGGAAAAAAACTTCTTCACTTGTTAAAAAAAATGTATGTGCTATATTACACATGCAATTGCTGAAATAGTTTAACCATCAAACAACCTTAAGGAGTTAAGGTTACAGCCGTGAATGGAATCTGAGGTTCAGACAAGTCATAGTCACACAAAATAATAAGTAGAAGAACAATTTTACTCCTTTTCCCTCACTTATGTATGTAATTTTAAAATAAATTCAAATATTTTATTACCTAAATCTTCTAAGCATAAACAGACTACTTCAACTTGTCCACAAAATGAACAAATATGAATTTTTGAGCTGCTGTAAGGTATGGTCGGCAGTATTCTATGTACCACAGTTGATTTTTTCTTTAGTATGATTAAATAAATGAAATTACAAATAGTCCTCAAATTACTAATGTAATTGTCAAGGTCTTCTACGACTTGAGTGGCTATCCAATCTTCAGGAACGGTATTTTTGTCGTTGACAATTTTAATACAGGTCATCAGATTAAATCTTAACGTTTTAGCCATTTGTTTGATCTCGGTTGGAAACGATCCTTCTAATTCATCGTATAGTAACGACTGAACTACGATATAATTTTCCTGAATAGGATAATGGGCAAGTCGGAGGATCTTTGAACCGATATTATTGCCGCTCATCATTGACAACGAATTAAAGAAAGTGGTGGAATTTTCTGCAACTTCAACTAGCAGATTAGTGTAATCGACAGTATTCATCGGAAAAAGAAAATCAGTGTCCATGAACGTTAGAATATCGTTGATTCTGCAATTCTTGGTTATAATTTTTTTGTAATGACAGTTAACTTTCTGTTGAATTAAAAAAAATTAATATTTTATTTCAAGTTGAGAAAAGATAGCACTTACTCGAACGGAAACTGCAAGTTTACTGCGTTTTGTATTATGCTTATATGGACTGCATGTCCTTCCCTCGTATAAATTGGTACATTCCTAAAAATGTTATCTGCTATTACAAAAAATCTACTAATACTAATTACTCAATATAAGAACTTACCTTGGTGAAGAAACTTATGTATTTGATTTTAGGTTCCATATCAATTTGTTAATTATAGTGGTTTTTCGGTATATATAATAATCTGTAAGAATCACAAAGAAAAATTATTTTAAAATTTTACTTGCATACGTAATAAAGAAATTTTATTTGAATGAATTCGAAACACCAATTTAGATGTCGTAAATCCTCAATTTTCTGAAATTTGTATATAAATGTTTATAATAATTTTTTCCCTCAACCACACTATGAAAGCTTTTTTAATTTCAAAGCCGACAACCCCTTAAACTAACGAGGAAGACCTCTCGGGTGTAATTCTAGGTACGAGGCAAGCTTTCGTAGGTTGAAAGAGTGCTAACCACTAAAAAAAAACTCGGACCTAAAATGCGTCATTATAATTACCCCCTTGTATTATTATGGATTTGGGGGCTGTTCACAAATTACGTAACGCAATTTTTGACGTTTTTTAACCCCCCCCCCCTAATTTTAACAGATCATAACAAATTGCGTTATGTAACCGTTATGCACCGTAACAAATTGTCAATCCCCCCTCCCCCCCTAAAGGCCGTTACGGAATTTGTGAACAGCCCCTTGTCTGAAAGTGGAATAGATTACAAAAACTTAAAATTATTATTTTTGAATTGTCTAAACTTTAGAAATTTAAATGATATTGACATGAAGAAAAATCTATCAATGAATATTATCAAACAATATTAATATTGTTATGATCTTGAGTATTTTAAAATACATCTGTAAACAGTGACGGATCTAGTTTTTTTTGGGGCCCATACAAGGCTCAAACTTTTGCGTGGGGTATCGACTCGAACAAGAGCTTGAAGAGTAAGCTGATCTAATCGTTAGGTAACTAGGTGGATCCGCCACCGTCAACACAATAATTTTGCAATTTTCTGTAACATTACTAAAAAATTCAAACCCTGATCGTGGTCGTTTGCCCTAAAATGGAAAGGAACAAGAACTACAAGTTCATATTTTTATAAATAAAGTACAAGTTGCATGAAGAATCTTAATCGTATTACGAAGATCCCTAATTTTAAAACTTAATGCAAAAAAGGCACCTCAAAAGAAGCCGTTGAATTAACCCCCCTCGCACTTCTATGAGAATGGCCTTGGAACTATCTTATCTTTAAATTTAACAAACAAAATTAAATTATCTCCATAGATTATATAAACACCAACTACATTGTTCCTATACACTAATCTGCCTAATTAAAATTATGTAAAAACAAAGCCCCCATTGGGGGTTCCTAAAAGTGAGGTTAGGGTACCAAGTAACTTCTTGATAAAATGCAAAAAAAAAATTAAAATTCATCAGTTATGAATAATTAACGCAATTTAAATTGAAGTTGTACTGATATACACATTTTTACAAAAATTATTTGCATTCTTTGATGAAAATTAAATTGACATTTAGGCGGCCCTGCAATGACTTAAATTTCCCGATTTTAATAGTTAAACGGCAATAATTACTAAAATAATATATAATGAATTATGCTAACACCTAAATTGTATTCAACAAACGTAATTTTAGCAATGAACTGGTATAAATTACCTTTTTATAAATAAATAATAGTGGTCGCACAAAATCACTGCGAACGATTGCAACTAGCGCAACAGAATGGAGTCGCCGTGTTTTATAACCGGCAAATTCAAAATGTTACGGATTTTAAATGAAACATTTTTAGAAACCTTTTTAGATATTCCAAGTTTAAATAAAGGTTGTGATAATTTTCAATTATGCAATACAAATAAATTTTACGAATATTATTTATTTGCAATATATAATTAATTAAAATCACGTTAATTATGTATTATTATTTTTCAATTTAAAATACAAAGTACACGTTGCAAGAAAATAATTCAAAATTCTATGATTTAATATACAACTTAGAAATTTATCGATTTTCATTTCTATTTCCATTTCTAACTTTCGTATGAGAGGTTACCAGAATTTTTCACGCCACTGTGTATATAATTATTATTACACCAACATCGGACTTCTTCGGTTTACCGGAAATTTTGTATTTTCTACTTTTCTAACGTTTAAAAACTACAATTTTTAAAGCATTTTATGTTGAAATAATTAAAAACTGTTGTTTTGTGTTGTCTTGTAGATATTACATCTAGAAATTTGTATAGTCATTTATATATAATATTAACTGATGTGAGTATGTTTATCGTCTTAACGTTTAGATCTGTATAAGGTAGGATTTTGAATTCGCTGGAGAAATGCTGTGCTTTGTCTTTGCTTTAAATATTTATTACACGCTAATATATAAATTTAATTTTAGTTAGCTATGTCGTATATAAAAGATGGAGCATTGGTGACCGCTCTTGCGGCAAGTGGTAAGCTGCATAAAGTCGCCTATATCCTACATCGGGACCGTTCAACCTTTTTGTATTTGGGTTCTACTTCTATATTTATACTTATTGTTACCACGATCGATCAGAACCTGTAACCGAGCCACTGAGAAAAAGATTTTTGAAAAATGGATTATCTACGTATAGCAAATTTGAAACTATTTTTTATGTAAAGTTATCCTAATATGCAAGACGAAATGAAAAAAATTTATATAAATTCTTTATAGGTTTTCTAAGACTGCACTTTTACCTCAAAAGTTAATGCATTGCTCAACGAATTGTATGCATGATCATTAGAAAACAGGAAACTCAACATTTACTGAAAACCACACTGCAATCGACGGGTTTGGCAGCCCTGTCCTATATCCCTATATGAAGCATTTACGCTTTTGAATAAAGTCATTAAGGTAAATTTTCTTACTGCGATTATTATACAGTATTAGAACGAAAAATTTAAAATTTGTATTTTTATTTTAAATGAAGTTTTACGTTGAGCGAAGATATTTGTAATAGATTATTATAATTATACTTCTTTGCAAAATATATATTTATTATTTATTAAAACAATAAATGTTGGGATTTTAGAAAAACTTGACCTGTGTTGCCATACAAGTTGTATAATGCACTTTTGGGCTGACTGTCTTAAGACAGCTTAAGATTTATCAATTTTGCAATGAGGATCAGCTTTCCTTATCACAGAAATTAAAGATAATCACTTTCAAGTTCACTTTCAAGTAAATATTTTTTATTTATTTGTTCATTAAATTTACGTAGATCATACACCTTAACTATTATAATGGCTCTTATTTACTCACAATGTAGCTCTGTTTACATATTTTAATTTAAGTTTGTTTTCTAGATTAATTCCGTATTTTGAAATAACTCCAGAAAACCAGAAGAGTGTTATAAGTTATAACTATGCCATAAAAACACGACATACAGAATATTCCTTAGCATTTTTCTTCATTTTGGGTGAGATATATTTAAATAATTAATTATTTAATCCCAGTTGTCTGGAAATGATTTCTCGTAGTACAATCGTACCTCGATTATATCGAGGTACGATTGTACTTGTTGTCGACCAGGTTTCTTTTAAATTACGCGTGCGTACTTTTTCAATATGATATGTTGATCAACTATACCGTCAAACATATTTGAGGAAACATTCTATAAAATTTAGTAATGCAGATTTGTTGCTGCGTCTAGACAAACTTGGCAAATTTGTATGACAAACATGGAAGCCAACGTATTTATTAAATCGTATGAAGGAAAGTTTGCACAGATTTGTATTTGTTGACTTGTTTGTTGCAAAGATGTACTGTGTAGGTTTAAATCTTGAATCTGCAATTTGTATGTACAAACAAGTCCGACAAACTTTAACGTATGTTTGGGGGGGGGCTGAATTGAAGGTGCTAGACTTGATAATATGATGTAAATTATTAAAAACTCCTGATATCTGAAAAGACGGTCCTACACACTGCGAGACATGTCTCATAAGACGGTATTACTATATGGTCTCGTCAGAGTGTGTCGAGTCTTTTATGATTAATTTTTTTTTTATTAGTAAATGTTCTTAAATTAATACCTCATTTGGGGATCAGAGCATACTTGAAAGAAATTGTACAAGAAACGAATACCCGATGATAAAACAGAATAAATTAACCCACTCCCCTTTTTTATTTTTTAGAAACTTTTTATCTATCTGCTTTGCTAATATTTCTGTAGTGCTACCCATAAATTTTTCTTTTAGGAAAACTAACATTTCACATACAGCAAATTTATTATCTTCTTAACCATCTTAACATGGCTTTGTGTTGACTATAAAAGATGCTTCATAAAGAAGCATGATTCCAATGAATTTTTAATGTTACTGAATAAAATTGCTGAGTTGAAGACACGATGATATTACTAACAAATTATTTATGTAATTACCGAATATGTGATTACTATTTATAATATTAAATAGAAAAAGTTATTTGTAATGTTGACACAATAAAACTTAAAGTAAGAAATGCTTTTTTTAACTTTGCCCGTCAGCTTGACTTTAAATAATAAGTATTTCATGCTTTTTGTAGCCACTTCGTTTATTTTTCAAATTGGATACTAGTAAATTCTGTGCATTTCTGAACACTTGACCCATCTTGATAAACTGGGCTCAAGAAATCCTTCAGAACATTAGATCGAACTCGAAAGCTAAAAGCATGTATCACAGATACGAAACTATTATAATTTTATGTTATTTGAGATTCTAAAAGAAAATAAGTAAGAATCATTTTTTTTTTCACAGCTTCAACTACCGGTGCTGGAGAGCTGAAGAAAGTAGTTTGGAACAGGAATCATTGAACTTATCTTTGGAAACCAAATTGTAATTGTGGCGACCATTATTCTATGGTACCACTCAACAGATGGCGCAAATTCATATGATGACGTACAGTGACTTTACATAACGTCACTGTAGATGGCGCCAACTTGGAGCTTGGAGCAACCACCAAAAATCATCAGTCTTACGCTGTCTGCTTGAGCACATCTACATAGATCGCTCGCCACGCTAATCTACAAATTAAACGTGAATAAAGTTGTGAATTATTATTTTATTAGCAGTAAACGCTAAATGATGTAGGAGGTGGATGGCTTTTACAAGAAGGGCAAGTGTATTCATGAATACCAGACTCGTATTACTTCATTTGCTTACCTCCAGACTTTGCACTTTGACTGCCGTTAAGTAGTTTGCATACAAACCAAGAAATTATACTTTGTTACTTAACTAGTGATCACATTAACCTAATGGTGTGCATTAAATTAGAACATGTTGATTGATATTCACCAGAAGATTCAGCTAAGAAGCCTTGTCATTTGCACTCCATCAGTGCCCGGTACGACTGCAGCTGCTGGATGGCTCTGGACTACATGTCAACTGGCTTATGTTTTTGATTTGATCAATTCAAATGTTTAAAATTTTCCTATGTTGACTCTTGCGGGGGTATCTTAGCATCAATATGTGATTGCTCGAAGTGCTAGACCAATGACCGCTTGGATCTTAAAGGTATAGGATTTGCTTTTAATAATAAAAGAAAATACTTTGAATAACTAAACATTTATTTACATTCAACAAAACAAATTAGTAAGTAAATCGAAATCTAATTTTTGAGTAACCATGAGCACAAATCTGTTTTTTTCATCATTATGATTATCGATCTTGTATTTATTAATTTATCATATTATACATATAAGCTTAATGTTTACGATTGCTTTACATTTCTATATCCATTACTAACTTCAATAACAAAAGTGTTAACAAATTTTTTCACACCACTGTGTATATAACTGTTAACGTGTCCATCGGACATCTTCGGTTTTCCGGAAATATTTTGACAGTATTCGTACTTGTTTTGTGATTTTTATAGAATAACGGTTACTACGCGTAATTTTTTAAGTTTTTTGTCAGAATTACATAATAAACTGTTATATATTATCGCCACTATAGACATTTTATGTCTAGAAGTTTGTATCATTATTTACGAATAATATTACGTGATGTGAGTAGGTTTATTCACGAATTTTAGATTTGTAGGTTAGGAGTTTGAATTCACTGAAAAAAATTTTTAATTTTGTGCTTTCTACTTGGTTTTAAATACACACTAAACTGAAATAATATAAATTTTACTTTTAGTAAATCATGTCGTACGCAGAAGATGAAGTATTGGTGGATGCTTATGCGGAAAGTGATAAGTTAGCTGAACAGGGTCGTTTGTACGAAGCATTTACGCTTATGACCAAATCCATTAAGGTAAATTCTTATAATTTTCTTACTATCATATAAAATGTTTTTTTTTAGAACAACTTCACTCGGAATGGCGTTATACAAGCTTTATTATATATGTTTCAAATTGTCGATGAATACAATGTCAGCACTCGTATGGTTTTCAAAACCTCTTTTATTAAAGCTGCTTATCATGATGCCAACAGAATGACTTGCCTTGTAAAAAATAAACCACAATTGCACTTTTGGGCTGGTTGTCTTAAGCTTTGTCAGTTCCGCAATGAGAAGCACTTTTCTTTAGAAAAGAAAATTGAAACTTTAAAAAAAGCTCGTCGACACTTTCAAGTAAATATATTTTATAGTTTACGTATTTATTCTTTAAATTTATGTTTGCAGTTTACCATAAAACATAAACCTAACCATATAATGGCTCCATATTTACTCACACTGTGTGATTCTGCCTATTTTGATTTAAGCGGGTAAAATATCTTTAAATTTTTTTTACTTCAATTTAAGTTTTTTTCTCTTTTTAGAACAATTGCGTATCCTGAAATAACCCCCAGAAAACCAGAAGAGTATTATAAATATGCAATAAATACACATCCAGAATATTTCTTGGCTTTTTCGTTCATTTTAGGTGAGATATATTTAATTCATTACAATTTCATTCATGGTTATATCGGATCAAATTTTGCATATTTTTGCATATGAAAGGAACTTTTTATTGATTATCATGGTTATTTTTGTATACAATTTCATTGTATAAGGTAAATTAATTATTATTGCATCAATTACGGGTAACCTGAAATTGAAAAATTGAGCTTAAATCGGAGTATACTAATTAATTCTGTTAGAAAATTTTAAGCTGCGGTGACGATCTTTAATTTTAAATTAAACTGGAAAATCATGTACTATGCAACCCAAAATTAATTTTTTTTTGTTACTTTCTTATAACCCGTACCTACTACAGTAGAGTTCCACAACTAAATTAGTAGTAGAGTTACTCACCGAAATAAACGGGACCTGTTTCCTTTCATATAAGAGAGTCTACGGATATCAAGATTATGAAATAAAAGCCAAAACGTGACTTGAAAGCTGTAAATATATAATGTTACTTTTGATATAAATAATAAAATGTGTCTTTGAAGTTACAAATATATCATGTTACTCTTGATTACTCGAAGTATTTAATTAATTTATCTTCACTGCGAGTCGCTACATGCTTAAAAAAAATAGCATGCATCATGTTACATGAAACGTGCTCACAAGGGTCTTCTGGATAAAGCGAGCAATTCTCAGAATTTTCTGATATGACAGATTCCATAGAGCAAGAAATAGACTCTATTTCCTCTGCACTAACATACTAACAGCTATGTTTATATTTTTACCAACGACACAAACAAATAATGAGATCTCCCAAATCTGTTGTGAAATCTTATAAGAGAAAATCGATGGAATTATGTGATTGTGTCGAAAATGCAATGGATTCCATGAGTATATTTGAAAAGAGAACTTTTGTAAATAATATCAAGGAAGCCTTTAGCAATTGCTTGCTAAACTTTTAAATTGAATAGACGAACGTGTACACGAATAGTGATAGACACGAGACGAGACTTAAACTGGTCTCATCCCATCTCGAACGTGTCAAGATGGGTCTCGTCTTGAGTCTTATCTCGTTTGAGAAGGTCTCATCTGATTCAAATTGATTAAGGACTATTTAATGACGAATCGTCATTAAATGTAGTAATTTTGAGATCTATTTTTATTTTCAGTTTAGGTATTTTAAATCATTTTGGAATATAAATAAATAATAACGAACTCACGGTGATAGTAAAATATATATATATATTGATTCATTGGCCGTTACCAGACCCGCTACGTTAAACAGGCAACCTCAGACCCACCAGAATTACTTAGTTGAGGGGAGTATACATTATGAAATATTAAATAAATCGCATATAACTCCATGAGCAACTGTTGAGGGGAAATAAGTTTTAAAAAATTATTTTTTACTATATTGGATTGTCGTTAACAATCCCGATACATCGTACCGTCACTTCAGACCCGGTGTATAAAATTTTACATAATGAATCAACGTTGTCAATCCTAACGACGTTGCCAATTCTAAGGGATTGACTAAGTTAAATTAACATCACCACATTTAATAATATCTAATATATTAAAGTTATTTTTAGCACTTAGCATTTTGCAACGTCAAGCATTAAGGACGTATGTTATATTTCTTATCTAAAAATAGCTATGAATAAAAACATTACAAATTTTATTAATTGAACTTGAAAATTGTATTTACTTTCTTTATTGAAATAAGTCATCATCTGAAACAGATTAAAAGTCGGTTTTTATTTTAATTACAAGAAAAATGATAATACGCGTAGAAAATTGAACAATCACTGATAACGATAAAAAATTAAAGTACGTTTTCACAAATCTTGGTTTGACAGATTTGTAACTGCATCAGCAGTGCTCGCTCTAGGAGGGTTTACCCAGACTTTCGTCCAGAGCGGCTAATCAAAAGGGCGGAATTTTGGCTATTAATGTGACAAATGTAATATAAGTTAAATACTCAATTAATCGAAATTTATAATGTTTTCTTTCAAAAATCACCATGCAATTAATATTTTGCCTAACAGAACAGCCAAATAATTATTTGTAACATGACGGAAGTTTGTCTTCTTGTCTGAGGCGACGTAAAAGCTAGAGTGTTACTTGCCCCGAACTCTAGTAGTGAACTGCTAAAATTTTTAAGAATTAATTTAAAACCGTTTTCAAAGAACCGTATAAGTCTAGATTGCAAATACATAAAATTATTTGATATGTTTACGGTTTTTAACTTAAAGCATAAAAAAAATACTTTAAGTCAGTTTTAAAGTAAAAATCGATTTGCTGGCTCAATAATTAAACGCAAATAAACGCCACTAGCTCCGAACTAGTGGCGTTGAAGTAATTATGGTCTTTACTGGTCTGTCTTTACTAAAGTTAATGTTTATCTATTTTTATTTTACTACACGATTAGGGTTATGTGAATTTTAAATGTAAAAAATATTACGACCGTAATTTAATAATTAAAATGTCAAAATTATATTAAGAACTATAAATTCGTACCAGAGCACTAAAATTCGTTAATTCTTTGAATTGTTAATAAAAAAAATAATTATTTACTGGATATTATAATCTTTGAAAGATTGCAAAGAATCATCATACTTAGTGCAATTGTACACTCCCGCCTACATCCCATAAAAGGCGCGTAATATTGCTAGTGCAGCATGTCTGTTTCTTATAAAATAAAAATTTAAACGGCTTTGATAATGATAATAGTAGAGTGCTTTCTTGCAATTATTTTGACTTCTGTGGGCACCTCAGGGTTAAAGGCTGAAACTTTCAAAAATGAAGGGTTAGATGACATATATTCATAATCCGGAGGTAGTCAAAATTTAGAACACGCAAAAGGTCGCTTATGGAGAATCAAATCTTGAACTGCAATTATCTCGGTTCGAACTTCGCAAAAATTTAATATAATTTTACATTTTTTATTTATATACTATTCTATTTGCCAAACGAAAGCCTTAATCAAAATTTTTTACCCTTGAAAATAGTTGAGCGTACACTTGAAGAAGGGATAGGTTTAAAAATCATAATTTTTGGTTTAATATTAAACACGATATTAAATAATTAGTAACATCTTAAAGTTTGAAATTTTACAGCGCTCGCTGCTTTCATTGCGTGACCAGGGCGTCCCCACCATAAAATCTATTGTACATGTCTCTTTCACACTTGTTTAAACCTAGCGCTTAGCGGTTCTAACTTTAAGCACAGCGAAATAAAAAATATATAAAGAATTAAAACTGTTATCTCTTTTTTTTAAATAGCGCCCTTTTGCGCGTTCTAAATTTTGACTACCTCCAGATTATGAATATATGTCATCTAACCCTTCATTTTTCACAGAAATCATTTTAAAGCGTTTTATTGCGGTTCGAGCACTCTACTATAATGCAGTTTTCAATAATTGAGGAGCATTCGTGCAAAAGCCGATAAATCCATTTTTAACTGAAAATGAGTTATATATCAATTAGTACTAATTCAATACCCCTCTACACATTTAAGAAGTCAGATTTGGGAAAAAATCGATATTTACCATGTAAAATCTCGTCCAAACTTAAGAATTTATTCAAAATCCGAAAAATTCGCAACATCTACTATGTGATTGTCTTGAAGAGAAAACTGTTATCCAAATTTAAATTTTTAATATTAAAAGTTTTCTTTGTTTTAAATATTTAATGGTACTGATTGTATTACCGAAATGAATTAATTACATTACAAATATCTAAGTTTTAAGCAAAAACCGATAAATCCAAACTATTTTTTTTTTTTTCTATCGTTTGAGAGTTTCAATTTTATCAAAACGTTAGAATTAGGTCGTGTGACCTTATGCATTGTTTAAAAAAAAACATTTCAAAATATTGAGGCCATACGTTTTTGTCAATTTGCGACATAATTTAAAAAGTGGATTTATCGGGTTTTGCACCAATGCTCCTCACTTACTTAAAAAAATTATTTTTATTTTTCAGTTTTTAAAACTTTAAAAAATTTATGAACGAATAAAAACTACTCATTAAAAAATATTTTTAAGTAAGCGGTAAGTTCGAGACGAATTGACAAAACTGCAAACTTGATTTATATTTTAAAATATTTGTGGAAATATTTAGTGTCATCTGTAGAGCACGCTCTAGGGGGCGGAAAAACCGGAAATTTGTCCGAAGCGGAAAATCAAAAAGGCGGAATTTTAGCTGTTAATGTGACAAAATATTGATAAAGTTAAATACCCACTACCCAATTAATCAAAATTTATAAATTTTGACGAAAATCACCATGCAATGTACAATTAAGTATTTACTGTTCTTGCCTAACAGCTAAAAAAATATTTGAAATAGAGCAATATAAGACAATTTGCCCAACACAGATCTATACAACATTTTAGAATTATCACGAATTTCAAAACTGAGAGTTTATTTTAAAAAGGCGATAAAAATAATTATGCATTATTTAATTAATTAGCAAAATTGATAACATCGTGTTATATTATTAATTATTATTAATATCATTAATGATTGTAATTACTCACGCTAATAATTCCGTACTATTTTGAGTTTATAATTTTATTATGCTCCAAGCAACACGCCTTTGGAAAGGTTACTGACTAATTCCGGGCTTCACAAAGTCGATTCTATGTGACTTTGTCAATTATAAACATTATACAATAAGGCACTTGTATGTGATTTTAAAGGCAAATAAAATAATTCAATAACCATTTTATTTACACAAAAATTGCAAAAATTTATAGATGTTCCCAAATCTGATAGAAAAAATGTCTACTAATAATGTAGATTGTAGATCTACTAACCAATAAATTTAATTTTGGCAATCCTAAATAAATTCAACAAAGAACAAAATAACCTAAATAGTGCTGAATACTAAACGAACCTAGTTATTCTAAGAATAAAAAAATTCGAGGCTGTACTACCAATCACATGAAGAAGAAAACTAATCGTTATTTAGCATGAAAACACCAGAAAAGGTTTAATTATGGATGTCCGTGAAGTTATTCCCCTCTTTCTTCAATAAAATTTTATAATTCTGCTTCTACCAACGGACTAATTAAAACAAAAGGGCTTGACGATATAAAACGTAGCAAGGCTGAGTTACTTACTACGCTTAATTTATTTCATAAAAATTTGGTCATTGCTGATGTACATAATAAGGTCACATCTTGCCGATCTCACTACCTTTTTCTTTTCATCTAGTAATTCGCAGGTCCTTGTTTCTTAATTTTAGTTTTTACGGATTATTAAAATATGGTCCTTTGGGTTAGTAACAATATAGTAAGTATTGCATACCACTTTATGCATAATTAATTTTTATAGTGGTTTAGTTTTGGAACACAATTTTTCAAAGTAGTTATTGTTATTCCAATATCTTCGTTGTAGGCGTCGAAATGTAATGCAATATTAGCAATGTTAGCCAGCATAAATTAAAGTCATAAATAAAGTCGACTTCACTCAATGTCATTTTGCTGTGTTACCAATATTCTTATATCTTCCCGCGTTTTTTTCGTAAAGTACTTTATAGTATGAAATTCAAAGCACTTAAGTTTAATTTATTAAAAAGAATTGTTATTTTTAATACGGATTTTAAGAAATAACATGTAATGAAGAGTCGTTAGGTTAGAAGTACTGGTTAACTAGTATTTAAAATTACAAAAAAATTGTTTTATTCAAATTTGTTGTAATTAATTGTAAATGAGCTACATTAATCAATAAAACTTGAAAATAGTAATTTATTATATTAGTAGATAAAATACAAAAGACAAAATAAATTAAATTTACGGAAAAGATAAAATTTACAAAATCGATGAGTATAATATAAATAAAATAGCAATACTACATTCAGCTATTTTTTGCTTTGCGATGACTGTTTAGTTACAATTACCAAGGTCTAAATAATAGATTACCGCCGAAGCGATGTTGTAAAATGTAGGGACCGATAACGTCGAAAAGGTGTATCACGTCTCACGTCGTTGTATTTTTTATATACCGTTCTTTCGACGCGCTCTCTGGGAGCAAAATGATGAACTGAATTAATATATAATTGCATGTTGAACCGTCGTTCCCAGACCCAGCTCAAAATGAGCCAGGGAGCTCCTGAACGCATAGGCAACCCAAAAAGCATCATAAACGCTACCAGACCCACGACCGGGTCTGACAACGTCTCTTTTGGCTTGGGAACGTCGGTTGTATATGGCATTTCGGGTCTGTATAAGCGGTTGAACAAAGCTATATATATATTTGAAGCTTTACATTCCAATTGGAATACAGCTGTTCTCAAGGAACTTACAAAATCCATTTTCATTTAAATGAGGGGGATTAGTCCTCAAACATATTTACATTTCATTGTATCTCACACTATTTTTATAAATCTCTGTGTTTCTTCGCGTCATTTATCAATTTTCTCCAAGCATTCCTATCAGTCGCCATCTGGTTCCATCCTCTCACTCCCAGTATCCTCAGATCACTCATCACCTCATCCCACCATCGCATCCTTGGTCTGCCTCTAGCTCGTCTCTCACTGGGTCTCCACACCATTAACATTTTCGTGACTTCTCTACTATCACTTCTCCATACATGTCCTAGCCATTTTATTCTTTGAGCTTTTATAAATTTGACAACGTCTTCGCCTCCCATTTCTTCAAGAAGTTGGAAATTCATTTTTGATCTAGCTTTACAATTTATATATTTGGGACCCAATATAGTTCTCAGCATCTTTCTTTCAAAGACTCTCAGTTGTTCTGCTTCTCTTCGCGTAATGTATATGACTTCGGATGCGTACGTGAGGACTGGCCTTATCATTGACTTGTAAATCCTGATCTTGGTTCTCTTAGATATTCCTTTATCTCTTAGAATGTTTTTATTCGCGAAATAAGCTCTACTACTCGCTTGTATCTTTTCCTTGATTTCCTCATTTCTATCATTTCTGCTATTTATCCGTACTCCCAAATAAATAAAACTTTCAACCTGTTTAATTCTGTAGTCGTCAATTACCAAATCTTGTTTGTCTTCTCTTGTTCTTCTCTGGCATATCATGTACTTAGACTTTTTCTCGCTTATAATTAAACCTACTTTAGCTGCTTCTCGTTTAATGATTTTAAATATTTCCATCATTCCTCCTCTCGTTCTAGATATAATTACTACGTCGTCTGCATATGCTATTAGTTGACTTTCCTTACTTATTATTGTATCCTTACAATCGGTAGTTCTAATTATTTTTTCGAGCACGATATTAAATAGAGTCGCCGACAATTCATCACCCTGTCTCACTCCTCTATTTACTTTAAAGTTGCTGGTTTCACCTTCTGTCGTTCTTACGGTGGCTATCGTTTCTTCCAGTGTCATTAAAATTGTCCTTATGAGTTTCTCTGGGACTTGAAACTCCTTCAAAATACCTTTTAGATGTTTCCTATTCACTGTATCAAACGCTTGTTTGAAGTCTATGAATAGCATGTGCATATCTATATCATCCTCATGACTCTTTTCCATAATTTGCTTTATTATATGCACTGTGTCCACTGTTGACTTGCCACGTCTGAAACCATATTGATATCCCCCTAATATCTTGTTTGCATATTCTTTGAGACGACTGTGTATCAACGACGACAGGATCTTGTATGCCGTGTTAAGCAGCGTTATGCCTCGATAGTTATTACAGTCCTCGGAATTTCCTTTCTTCTTTATTGGCACTATTACCCCTTCCTTCCATTTCTGTGGCAGCTTTTCTTGTTTCCATACTTGTTTTATTAGGTCACATAATTCGTAATGTAAAATTTCTGCTCCGTTCTTTATCATCTCCGCTGCTATTTCGTCTCTTCCTGCCGACTTCCTGTTCTTTAATTTTTTTATCGCTTTTAGAATTTCTTCGTTTGTCGGATCCGGTACTTCAACACAGTTTCCTGGAATTTTTTCCGTAGTCAGTTCTATTGCATTATCTTGACGCGTATTTAACAATTTCTCAAAGTGATTCACCCATACCTTCTTGATGTTCTCTGTACCGCTTTCCAGCATTCCTTCTTCATTCATTAGTGCTCTAACTTTTATAACATAGGTTTTCCTATTTTTCTTTAATTGCTTGAAGTTTCTTACATTTGTAGTACTGTTTTCTTCCATTTGCTTCATTCTTAGTTCAATCCATTCTTTCTTCTTTTTTTTATATAGTTTGTTCGCTTCCTTTCTCTTCTCCTTATATTCTTGCTCATCCTCCTGCCTACTTGTTGACAGCCATTTCAGTCTTGCTTTCTTTTTTCTTTTATTGATTTCTTTGCATTCATCGTCAAACCATATTTTCCATCTTCTTCTTTTTTTATATCCTAATACGTGTACTGCGCTTGATTTAATACTTTCTTCAATGTTATTCCATTGTGCATCTGTATCATCGTCTTTCTCCTTCTCTTCCAGTTGGCTTTTTATCATTTCTCCGAATTGGTAGATGTACGGTTCTCTATCAAGTTTTTCCAATGCTATCCATTTTTTAGTGTCGTATCTTTTATTCTCCATTGCTGTCTTCTGCTTAATTTCTGTCACAACAAGCAGGTGGTCGGTGTCAGCATTGGCGCCTCTAAACGATCTTACATTTCTGATTGATGTAGCCCTCCTTTTTGTCACCAACACATGATCAATCTGGTTTCCATCTAGATTACCTCCACCAGGCCACATCCATGTCATCTTGTGCAACTACTTGTGTCTAAACTTCGTACTAGCAATTATCATTTCAAGCCCTGCTGCCAGGTAACATAATCTATTCCCGTTGTCATTTGTTTCTGTGTGTATTGTTTCTTTACCTGCGACACCTTCTATATAATTTTCTCTTCCTATTTTTGCATTAAAATATATAAAAATAGTAAAAACATTTATTAAAATAAAATAAAGATATTGCACATTAATCTACATAAATAAATGTGTAAAATTAATAATAATAAATAATTATGAACAATTCGCATACAATTTAAATTTTTTGTATAAGGGATTAGTTACCCAACCATTTAGGCATATAGAGACTCTCCTTGGCTGTATATTAGAGACCCTACTGTCCCTCTGCCCCAATTAACACGTCAAGAAGTCGCGTCGGCAGGCGCCCACGAATTATTCTTATAATATTTTTAACCCGCGACATAAACAGAGCGGTGTTGCAATGTTTCAAGCCTAATTTGCAGTTTGCCTTATGTATATGAAGAGTTCATGGGAATAACGATCAGGGTCCAATTTTGCTGAAAATCAACTATTAATGCCATTCGATAGATGGTAATGAAAGGTATCTTCTAGTAAAAATATATATAAGATAAAAATGATTTAAATCCAGTGTAAAAAACCATTTTTTTAAAATCATTTGTTAACGATCTTTGAAAGTTATTGAAAAATAAATCTTGAAGTTCAATTTACGCAAAATATACAGTTTGTGACTCTGATCGTTATTCCCGTGTACTCTTCATATGTGTTAACTTAAACTGTAAACTCTCACGTAATGTGAAACTATGTAACTACCGTCCATAAGTATTTAGGCAGTACACATTTTTTAATAACGTGCCTTTTTTACCCAAAAGCAGAAAAATATTAAAATTATTACTCACCTTATAAGAACAATACTCAATTTACTTATTTGCACACCAAAAATTAAATTTGAATAATTAAATTTCAAACTTTTGATTCGTCAATGTGACCACCCTATTTGTGATAACAGTTTCACATAACTTTGGCATTCTATTTAGTAATTTTTCTAATGCCTCACTAGAGATTTTTGCCCATTCTTGCTGAAGGAGTGACCAAAGGTGCTATTTGGATGTGGGTGCGTATTCCCGCACTTGTCGATCGAATTGGTCCTATAGCAATTCAATCGGGTTTAAGTCCAGTGATTGAGGCGGGTAAACCATGATTTTATTAATTTTTAAAAACCATGATCAATTGTACTGGGGCACATCTTCAGTTGTCTGGCAATTTCACGATTACTTTTACCTGTTTCGTGTTTGGCAATGATCGTAGCCCGATTAAGTAAAAAAATTTAATTTGTTTTTCCCATATTTTCAAAATAAATCCGTAAAAGTTCAAAAATATTTCAATTCACCCACTTAATTCTAACACAAACGTCTGGTACACAATTAAAAACGTATAAAATAAACGTAAAATGGTCATTATGAATTAAAGAAAGGATGAACTTTTTAACAGTACACTAATATATAACATTACGTGCCTGTATCTACGTAAAATTGCATTTAAAACTCATAAGATGATTTCTATCACAAATGCTGAAAATGCATTTTCTATAAATAGCGTGTTATTTTGCAATAGTTGTTACTAATTATAATTTAAATAATGATTTGTGTTATTTATTTGCAAAAGGGTAAATAAAAATTTGAAATTCCTATAGACATTTTAGACTTATGGGGAAAAATAGCAGTGCCTAAATACTTATGGACGGTAGTGTAAATACAGATAAAATTAATATTTGTAAATGTGGTGTATGGAAGCTCTACTGTACCTATACATGGGCAAATTCTAACATTGATAAAATTCCTTTATTATTTTCAACTAATTATTTTCCTCTGGTGGTTTCAAATAAGTTGGTAAAAAAACATTGCAGAAAATTTTACAATTCTTATGCCCGTTTGCACCAACTCTTCTTAAACGTTAAGCTTCCCTTAAATCGTTAAGCTCCACTCTATTTCATTGCAACACTGATTGCTCATTGGTCGGAATAAGATTTAAGTGAAGCTTAAGTTTTAAGAATAGTTGGTGCAAAAGGAGCTTAGGAAAAAAAAGTGAGTCGAGCAAGAATTTTATTCTAATCATTCTTCATCGGCAGGCAATGGCATACCACCAAGGTAGTCTGCTATGTAATAGCCTTCGTAGAATGAATTGGTCAGCTAAAACCCACTCTGGATACTTCTTCAAACGGTTTTTAACCGAAAGTGCTAAACGTTATGATCAAAATATATTTTTAAGTCACTAATTATTTTTGAGAAATATTTTTATTTGTCCGTCTTATTAATATTTCTGTACTAATAATTTTTTTTATTTATTTAGGAAAGCTATCATTTTACTTACAACAATATTATTTAGCCAAATGTTACCTTAACATGACTTTGTGTTGTGAATCAAAAACGCCTCTTGATGACCATTTTTCCCATGATTCCTTGATGTTACTGAATAAAATTGCTGCAGCAAAGAAACGATAATATTATTAAAAAAACATGACCAAATTCTTTATTTACCTACCATATATCTGTGATTACTATTTATAATAAAAAAAAAATTACTTGTAATTTTGGCACAATAAAACTTAAAACAATAAATGCTTTTTTTAAACTAACCTGTTAACTTGATTTCAATTACTGAATATTTCATGCTTTTTGTAGCCACTTGAACAATTTTTCAAATGGGGTACAAGGACATTTTTTTGCATTTTTGAACACTTGATCCATGTTGACATGCTGCAGTTAAGAAACACAAAATATTAAATTGGATAGATATGTGATCTGACGCAATCGATAGAAGTAATAGGTTTCCTCTTTGTACAAATTTTTCTACAAACAAAACTTTTTATAAACACAATATGCTTCTATGTAATTTGAGAGTGTTTACGTTCAGTATTTAAAACACAGCTTCAACTACCTGTACTGAAAAAATTCAATAGATAGGAATAATCGAAACATTGAAATCGTGATCAAGGAGGTGGATCGATGGATTTTACAAGGAGGGCAAGTATAATTTTTACGCATTCAGACTCGTATTACTACTTTTGCTCATTCTCAGACTTTGCATCTCGACTGCCGTAAGGTAGTTATTACAAACCAAGAACTTCCACTTCATAATTCATCCAGTAATCACATTGAGCTAATGGTGTGCATTGAACTGCAGCATGATATTCATCGGAAGACCAAGTTAAGAAGCCTCGTGATTTGCCCCTCACCAGTACTCAATAGGGCTGCAGCTGGACTATGCCAACCAGTAAAGCAAAGTTTGGCTTAATATATCACTAGGCCTTTGACTGCCTGGAAATTAGAGATTAAGTAAATGTTAATCTTATAACGTATCGGAATTGTTTCAAAACGAAAATAATCGATAATTGTAATTTATTTTGCAAAGAGGATTTACAATTTCAACCCAGTTTGATTTAAGTAAGTAAAATCTACTTTTTGAGTAATGGTGTTAACAAAATCTGTATTTCTTTTAATATCGACTGGATATGTAGAAAAACTGTCAATTTTTGGCGTTCTTCGTATTCATGCTAATCGTAATTTTCTACAATTTTTTTGATAAATTATCATTTTAATTGTACATAAATTTAAATTTGTTGCTTAGTTTAAAGTTAAAAAAATTTAGGCAGCTTGCGACAACTTTCTATTTAAATTTTTCAAACTTGAGCTATGTTGAAATTCAAAAATTGAATAAACTTGATCAATTTAATTATCTGTTAATTCAAAAAATTGTTTTTACCGCCAAACCTAAATAATACTTTTGTTTCAGCAAATTTTTTTAGTTGGCCATGGAAAAAAAATGCCAGTTAATTTTTTGGAATTTTTTGAGGTAAATGCAATTTTCTATTATTTTTATTATAAATTATCTTTCAAAATTATATAAAAATTGAAATTTATTATTTAATTGTAGTTGTGGCCGGTTGCATCCACTTTCTCTATAAATTTTTCAATTTCAAGATAAATTGGGTTTCCAAAATTATCGTTATTTTCAAAAATTCTTTTTTAAATGAAAGCATTAGAAAAAAACAGTAACCGCTTTGGAAAATTTATAAACTTATTTTAAATTTTTAATTATTTGTGTTACAGATAATTATTATTTAACTTCCAAAATATATTGATTTACGTTCAATGGAAGTAAAACCTGAAAATATTCAAAACCACGATATTCTTAAATGCGAGGATTTCGACAAATACATCCAACTAAAAATAGCTGGAGAAGGTTCATACGGGTTAGTCGTTTTTTATTATTCATAATTTAATTTTTATATTTTTTAAATAATTGATTAGAGTTGTGTACAAAGCTGCAAAAAAAGATAACATCACAAATATTGTTGCAGTGAAACAATTAATAATGCGTAATAAAAGCAAAGGGGTAATTTTTATAGATAACCAGAAGTAAAGTTCACATATCTTTTTAAATCTTTATTTTTAGTTTCCAATGATGGTCCTAAGAGAAATTGCTATATTAAGAAAATTACAACATCCAAACATAATTAATTTGATTGAAATATGTAAAAGAACGGCAGATAAAAATCCAACTATTTATTTAATTTTGGATTATTGTAAATTTGATTTAAATGGTTTGCTTAAAAATTCGAGAGTACTATTTGGGGTACCCGAAATAAAGTGTATAATGATCCAGTTACTAGAAGCTCTTCATTATGCACACTCAAGCAATGTCGTACACCGAGATTTAAAACCTGCAAATATTCTAATTACCAAAACAGGACAAGTAAAATTAGCTGACTTTGGATTGGCGAGATTTACTCCCTCAGACATAAAACAACCGTAAGTTACAATAATTAATTTAATTGTAGTTAAGCAATCTCACATTTAGATTACAATTTTAACCAATATGTTGCTAATTGTAATTATTGTAGTTGAGCTTAAATAAATAAATTTCTTTAAAATAAGTAAAACATTATCTGGAAATTAACACTAACTACAAGAAAATACATTTATTGTTGCATTTCTAATAAAGCGTTACATACACATTTGAATTACACATTAATTATGATGATCGATAGCGTAGTGCTACCAGCTTGCAATTATAACTACATATTATTAATTGCAGAATGACTCCCGATCTTATCAGTTTATGGTATCGACCTCCAGAACTCTTGCTAGCAGACCGTAACTATTCTTACAAGGTAGATATATGGAGTTTGGGCTGTATAATGGCAGAGTTGTACACCAGGACACCCATCTTTAGAGGCGGCACCCCGCAAGCTCAATTATATTTAATGAGTTGCTTATTAGGATCCATCACTCCGACAGTGTGGCCAGATGTTGTAAAATGTCCTTTATATAATTCATTTATTCTACCACTAAATATGGACTATAAGGTATTCCGCATGTTATACTTTAAAATAATGTTGTTAACTAATACTGTATTTTTTTTAAAAACAGGTTATTCAACGTTTACCAATGATCGCAAAAGATATAGAATCAATTAGATTGTTACAAGAAATGATAATAGTAAATCCATCTAAAAGAATAAGTGCTGCAGCAGCTTTACAACACAAATTTTTTCACACAGCCCCAGCTGCTGTGAGTTTAAGAGATCAGATTTTTACTTTAAAAAAGTACCACCCCGCAATGAATCAGATGGACTTACTATGAAGAAAATCGTAAGTGTAATAATAAAACGTTGTCCATGATAGACTTCGATTATACAGATACTCTGAAATGTGTTACAAAGTTAAATCAACCCTGAACTGTTATTGTTTTTGTTGTATTGTGAAAATGTTATGTAAATTTTATAAAACTTATTGTTATTATCTGTCTAATTTATTACTTTTTTTATCCAAGTACTTCTTACTAACCTTTTGCTTTTTGAACTTTCACCTTCTTGACTTCAAAAAATGAAAAGTGCATATTAATACACTAATTAGCTATGCATTGTTGATTGCCTCTGGAATTAAAATTTTGTATAAAAAATTATTTTGGGAGAGGAGTTGATTGTACGAATAGGTAGTCCTTTCAAGTATGCATGATTTTTGCACCGATGCAATATTCCTAATATCACATGAAATTTAAGTGATTTCAATTTCTCATATTGCATACTTCCAGTGGCTGCTCGTCGGAGGAGGCAAGGGAGGCTCAGCCTCACCTGAAATTCTGGACTATTAAACTATTATAACTTGAAAAAATGTAAATCATCATCAGGTACCGATTAACCCTCTGTATAAAATACAGGGTGTCATGGGATACACTTTTCCAAGAAATATATTTTTTCTAAATTAAAGCCCTCGAGAGTTGGCCTCCTTAAAGCATTTTTTAAATTTCCACCTACACATGGCCATAGCCCCAAAAAATATTTATTTTTTTCAGTAAAAATTGTTTAGTTCTTTTTTAAAGAGAAAAATAAAAATTTTGTGAATTTAATTTTTTGTTTTGTAGCTGCCTTGTTTCTGATTTTCTGTGAAATTGATTGGTTTTTCAAAAATTTTTATTAGTCAAAAGTTGTAGTCTGTTAAATTTTCTATCCGGAATGGGGCGTCAGATTTTTTTGTAAAATGTTTCGTTTAAAAGATACAGGTTTTTAAAAAAAACCAAAAAAAGCTCGAATTTTTCAACATTTGTTTAATAATTCATAATTCGAAAACTGTTGATTTTAAGCAATAAAAGATTTAAATCTAGTTTTTGTATATTATTTTACGCTCTTTAAAAGAGCACTAAAGCATTTTTACTGAAAAATAATTATTTTTGGGGCTATGGCCATATGAAGGTGGAAATTTAAAGGGTTTAAATTAAAAAAAAAATGTTAAATATTTTTCATGGAAAAGTGTCCTCTTGATTATATGAAGAAAATCATAAGTGTAATAATAAAACGTGATCCATGATAGACTTCGATTATACAGATACTCTAAAATGTGTTACAAAGTTAAATCAACCCTGAACTGTTACTGTTTGTGCTGTATTGTGAAACTGTTACACATAATAATTATGGTATATAAATTTTATAAAACTTATTGTTATTATCTGTCTAATTTATTACTTTTATTACCCCTGACTGTTTTTTTCAAAAACACAGGGTATATGAAGTTACTATGTACAATCTATGTTTATATATATGTTTGTGTCACCATATCTCCCGAACGGTTGCAGGTAGCGACGTACCTTTTTGACAGAATGTTTGTAAAGACCAGGAGAGTGTTCCTGGCTGGTCAAATACAATTTTTACCCATGAGAAGAAATTCTATCTCAGAAAACTATCTCTACCCCCCCCCAAACCCTAAAATTTATGCACTCGCCCCTGCACAATCCTCTGTATTAAAAGACTAACAAATTCCGCCAATCGTTCTGGTGGAATTACAATCCGATGAGATGTTGATAATAATCACGAAGCGGTTTGTAAACATAAATATTACTTTCTCTATACATTTTGACAAAATATACTCCAGAGGAGTGAAATAAAATAAAAATTAAAAATTTTAAAAACCCCTGACTGTAAAAAAAAATCAATAATAAAAGCACTTTACTTAAAAACTACTGTTCCCTTTAAAAAGGAAAAAATAATTTTTTTCTTCACTCAACATAAAGTCTCAGACATTTATCAAAAAATTAACAAACCCCACTACAAAATTTAAAAATTAATTTTTAAGTCAGGAGAAACGGAGAATTTTTGATATGGAATGTATAAACAGATTTCGTAAGTGGAACAAATCTTCGTTTCCCCTGACTTAAAAATTAATGTTTAAATTTTGTAGTGGGGAGGGGGGGTTAATTTTTTGAGTTAAATGTCTGAGACTTTATGTTGAGTGAAGAAGAAAAAAATTATTTTTTCCTTTTTAAAGGGAACAGTCGTTTTTAAGTAAGGTGCTTTTATTTTTGGATTTTTTTTTACAGTCGGGGGTTTTTAAAATTTTTAATTTTTATTTTTATCCAAGAGCTGAGCCCGCTTTTGAAGGTTGGGATACCTATATCCTCAAAAGCACAGATATTATTTCAGTTTTTACAAAATAAATATTAAAATTCTATAAAATTAAAAAAAGAAAATAATTTTGGTACACGACAATATAATATTATATTGCAAATCGTTGTAACTTTTAAGCAGATAACATATTATGACATTCAAATACAAAAATACACGGTCTAAGATATTGAACGCGGCCGTTTGAACGCGAGAAATTAGATGCAGTTGACCCCCCTTTTATTATACTTCACCTTTCATTCGAGAAATCATCCGATATAATTATTATTCGACGAATTGATATTCGATTCGCATTCGAGAAATCACGAGATATTGATATTTTCATTGTCTTTCTAGGACGAAACAAAGTTTACCGGGTCAGGACGTATGTAAACTGCGCCAGCAGTCATATTTTCTTGGTCGGTATATAGCTTAAGGACAAGTAGTAAATTGCGCCAACGGTTGGTGGGGTAGCTTAAGTAGTAATACCCAAAGAATGGTGTACCTATTAGTAAATATTATTATGGTGGATACGTGTATTGCCATGGTTGTCTTTGTCAAATTCCACCCTGCGCTCCGCTCCGAGCGTTCCGAGCCGTTTTGCCCAAGACTAAACTAATTAAAAATATCCCTGAAGACCGAAAGAACTCGAAAAAGGTGAAACTCGAAAATCTTAATACATAAAATCCCAGCCCGCTGCTGCTGCTCCAGCGTGTCATTTTTTGGCAACAATCTGATTGGTCGATTTTTTTACCAACTGAAAAATATATTAAAGTACCGACGACGGTACTCCCCCTGGGACGAGTTGCACATCAATCGAGTTTCCAACCAATCGGGTCTAGATGCCCGTCCGTGGACGGGCTTTCCAGCTAGTATAATAATAAAACATAATAAAGGGGGGGATGCAATTGCATCTAACTTCTCGCGTTCAAACGTCCCTGCGTTCAAACGGCCGCGTTCAAATTTCCGGCTCCGAAAATACATAATAGATTCCCCAAACCAACGAGAACAGCAGGAGCGGGATAGACACGGATTGGCATTGATACCTGAGAGGGATATCGCTGAGTACATGGACCGCCCTGTATAGGAGGACGAAAATAAGTTATTTTCAATTAGAATAATTGATGCAATATTTTCTTGTAAATGTTATAATTTATTTGCACAAATTTAGTTAAAACCCAAAATTTCCCGATATTGAAATTTTGCAAATTAACGATTTGCGTTAGAAAGCAAAAATTAATATAGCATTGGTGTTTAATTCATGTATTTTTAAATTTATTTAAATTAAAAAACTTGAAAAGTCCAGTAGTGGTAACGGGTGGGAAAAATTTCCATAAATTAATGTTAATATTTCATATAGTGCGTCTTATTTATTGAAGTGTTTGTCAAATTATTAAATAGATACAAGAAAAAAGCTATTTGCTTATAGGGTAGATAAGACTTTGTGGTGCGCCCTTAAAATAACAAATTATTAAAGGTAAACAGAGACGGTGATAAGTGAGATCAATTTTCTGCCAGTATCATGTAAGAAGTGCATTCTATCAGACTGAAGTAATGTGCATTTTCAAAATGTATAAACTATGGTGTGTGATTCTTTTTACAACTACCCCTTGGTTATTCACATCAGGTATAATTTTAAAATATTTATTTTTTTAAATTTTGCGCAATACTGCATGGAATCTTATCTTAATTTTTTATTTTTCAAATTTTGTATGAGGTGACAGACGATGTCATTACAAAATTTCAATAATTAATTGTATGTAAATTAAGAACCAATAACATGAATTATGGAACAATGCTTATTTTTTTTTATTTAAATTTCAGTCAGGGCAAAATGCATTTTTCTGTTCTAAATAATTATTTTTTTATTCTATTTTAAAAATATTTAATATTAGGAACCAAACTAGAAACAATCAAGAAGTGTTGTGCTTTGGGGACAAACTATGGAAATTCTGGTTTAAAATGTTCAACTTTTCAGCCCCCCATAGCTGGTGTTTCTAAAGAAGATGAGAATTTATGTTTGAATTCTGTTGATGTTTGTTGTAAACAAGTCTATCGGTAAAGTATACTACCAATTTTTGGCATGTTTTTGGCTCAAAAGAAGAGTCGAGAATTAAAATACAATATCAAAATTTTAGTGACAAACAATGCAAGTTAGGGCAAACTGATGCTACATCTCCAAACGAATGTGCTGCACTTTCAAACGATTTAGATGGTTTCAGAAAAGTAAGTTCTTCTATACATTTATTTCTATGTCTAATTTGCATCCTCTGACTAAAAACAATTTCGAGGTTTTTACGGGTAAAATCTTCACGATGCACCCACCCCGCAAACAAAACAGTACCGGCCTTGATGCAGCGAAAGAGATCTAGCTACAAAAGAATTATATGTGCGCCAAATCTTAAATTGTCAGAATCCAGATGTTCTAAACTAAAATAAAGGGATTCCGAAGAATTGAAAATTAAGAAGGTACCGCAACAAATAACAATACCGCAAAGAGGGGTACAAAGTCCTATTTTAAAAAAATGTAGATTGGCTTCAGTGAGCGATCTATCATTCATAAGTACGTCTTTCATAATCCCACCCGAAGCTTTTGACACCAAACAGTGGAATTAGTAACTTTCTGTATGCGATACAGACAGAGGCATATTACGCAAGTTTGACGCCGCAAGCCTCAATATTTTGCGCCCTTACCCTCGACTTTACAGTTGACCATTTTTTTTATTAGAATAATTTATAGAGAAAAGAAAGAAAGCTGTCTCCTGAAAATTTGCGCCACATGCCCGGGCTTTGTGGGCTAAGATTAGAGTTTCGTTATTACTGTTACGAGATGTGTGATCCTCAATTAGGCAGTATTCTAGAAGTATCTATCTAAAATGATAAATCACTCGACTAAAGTCACCCACATTTTTTAATTTATAAAATTACAGTCAAATTTTGCTATGTTGAAATTTGAATATGCAAATTTCTAATTTTCATCAATGCCAATGGCATTATGCGTAATTCATAAAGTTATCATCTTTAAAAAGACACTCGTAATCTTAAGTTGGAGTCAAACTTACAAACTAAATATCAAAATTCTATAAAATTCAAAATTTAAAAAAAGAAAATAATAACGGGACTTGGCATCGACTAACTAAGGATGACACAACTCGTAAGAGTAATGTCGAAACTTGAGTCTAAGTCTGGTACAGAAGGTTACTACTGCCACTGTTTGGTGTCAAAAGCTTTGGATGGAATTATGAAGAAAGTATCTATCTAAAATGATAGATCACTTGACTGAAGCTACCTAAATGTTTTGATTGATCATAAAAATTTACTTAAACAAACTCGCCCTTATGAGGGGGTGACTTTTCCACTTTAAACCATAAAATCGCTAAATTGAATTCTAAATGCAAGACAAAATCAATTAATCGATATTCTCGATGTAGTATGTAAGTATTCTCTCAAAACCTATTAAAATTTTAGAAAAAAATGAGGGGTTTCTAAGAAAAATACTTTTAATTTTTTGAGAAAAATTGTAATATTTTTTGCCGTTTTGGATTTTTAATTAATTTATTAATCCGAAAGCTACAAAATTACCAAATTGGCATCGATTTTTCTTATGTTAGTCACCAAAATTATAAAAAAATAACATTATTTATTTCGGAATTTTAAAAGCCGCTATCGGACGTGAAGTAATTTTAAGGTGGGAAAATGTTACGAATTTTCGCATTTTTTATATTATAAAGAACTAGATATTGCAGCGAAAACAAATTCTGGAACAGGAGCACCGACAGCCTACATGATTTGATATGCATTAAGTCAATTTAGATTTGACGAGAGACGACCTAACTTAAAATTTTCAGTAAAAATATTTCCCTAAACAGAATATTGTCTTTGTTTGCTAATTAAAAATATCAAAATTAAACAAAAAAAATATCGTCACTCTCTGCCGCAATACCTCCAATCACCAGCACACCAAATTTTGTCCGGAGATACGATGATATAATGTTCATTTTTGTTTTCTATTGTGGTAGCCTTAACAAAGATATCGGTAGCCCTGGCAAAGATATCTATGTGTATCACCCCTTACCCTAAATCTATCTATAAAAGTTTTTTTAACAAAATCTAAAATGAAAAAAATTTATTATTTTTGTACGCCACTGAATTTTTTCCAAAATTTTTATATACGTCACATAATACCGTAAGAAGTCACAAATAAAATTTCTCCAAGATTGGTACAACAAATTTTTTCGGTCATCTAGCGGATTTTTCGAAAATAAATTTTTGTAAATTACTGACTGTCGATTTACTGATTCTGAAAACATTTGCGAAAAAATTTAACAAACGGCCTAAACTTGGTCGCTACCTAGTGGCAGAACCTTTTACTTATAAAGTAACGTTCCGTCTGTCCGTACGACGATATTATAAAATATTTCCCACCGAACCACCTATTTTTGTATTCTAAAATTAATTATTACAAGCCCTAAACTCAATTCTTATGCTGCACTCGGTATACAAATCAACATTAACCTAATTTTGACACATATGTCACAAAATTATGACGTTTATTAAAATTTTGAATATATTGTTTTATTTTTGCCAGCCATCTGACAAATTCTCACAAAAAATATATAAATTAAGATTTCAGTTAATATTTTCTATAATTTTTCTGACCTGCCCCGCCCTGTTACAATTGGCTCGGTTTGTTTTCTCACCAATACTTATACTTTCAAAGCTCCATCGACACACCAAATTTTAGCTGAATCGGTTAAACATTTCCGGAGATACGACGACATTTTCATTTTTTTAAATTTATTTTATTGTAGTGGCCCTGGTGAAGATTTCTCTGGCAAAACCTTATTTTCACCATTCCAGCCCACGAGGCATACGTCTAATAAGTTTGATTGCAATCGACGCAGAAATGCCGGAGAAAATCGATCGACAAAAACTTTTTTCATGTTTTTGCCAAAAAAGTTAATTTTATTTTTTTCATGTTGCATTAGTGATTTCTATCGAAGGATTACATATGCTCTCATATCCATTAGGATCAATGTACCTACGTACCAAATTTGAGTAAGATCCCTTCAGCATTTCTTGAGTTATTCACTCTTAAAGTTTCAACTTTGACAACTTGTGATTTTTGACAGACGACAGATAGAAGATTAATTTTACCTATTCTGGATAAAGCCTTTTAAGGCCTTTAAAATAACATATCGCAAGACAAAATATTTTTTAAAAATCCCGTATTATTTTCTTGTGGTGGCACTCCTGATTGATAGATCGCGACGAAAACCTTATTTTTACCTTTCCACCGTGAACCCCACCACCATACCAAATTTGGTCGTAATTGGTTGGATGGTTCGGAAGCAAATCGATCGACAAAATTTGACGACCGACAGACCGACACAGAAATTTTTATTTTACTTTTTGCAGATCTTTATGTTTCTGAACACGGTGATCTCGAAAATGCAAAAAAAAAAGTTAAAATTTTTTTTCGATTACCATACCTCCAATTTTTTTTTAAAATTGGTTGGAGGTAATAATGTGTTAACAGTAGAGCTTTAATGTGATTACTGGTTGTGTTAAAGAGCGAAAATTTCAAAATACGGAAATAAAAACGGAAATAATAATGTATGGAAATAATATTTGGTCTATAGAATTAATATTTGCTATATGGAAATAATATTTGTTATATACGAAATACTTTAAATTTAATTAGGTATTCTTAATATGATGAAAAAATTTTTAATATATATTCCGGAGCGTCCTATACGGTGCAGCCGCATTGATATCAAGACATTTCGATGCGAGCTAGTGCACTCCCCCTTACAAACTGTAAAATGGTGGGTTTTGGGTAATAAAAAATCATCAAATCAAAAATGCAAGCAAAAAATATAAAGTTCTTCCCAAAACCAAACCTGTGTAGGGCACCATTAGTTAGTATTAATTATTATATACAGGGTGTCCCCGTGACCGTGGAGAACCTTTGAGGTAATCACTTTGACACTTTTCTAAGACAAATTTTCAAATAAAATTTTTGCCCAAGTCCAAACCTTGGGGGTACCTCCTTTTAAAGCAATATTTTGAATTTCTGACTTCAAACTGCCATAGCTCCGATACAGTAGCGTAGCGAGGGGGGGCGGTCCGCCCCGGGCGCACACTTTTTAGGGGCACCATTTTTCTATCTATCGAACATGAAGTAACGAACAAAATAAATTTTGATAGTGTAATTGACGAATTTGCGCAAATGAAGGCGAGAAAAATAAACTTCTTGTAAGATCATAATCAAATAAAGAAAAACATACCGTTGACCTTTTTTTTTTAGCTTTTTTGACAACTTGCAAAATAAAAAATTGTTCCCATGGGGGGGGGGGGCGCCAAATTTAGGGACCGCTGCTCCGATATTATTTTTAAGCTTTTTAAGATTATTTTTAAGATTTTTAAGCTTTAGCTTAGTGGATTAGAACTTTTTTAAAGTTCATTCGCTTATCTACAAATTAGGTTTTAACCCCTTATCGTCTAGAATCAACGGATTTCTAGTTATAAATTCAATTAAGAGAAAAAATGTTAAAAAAATTCAGGTTTTATTTTTCTTACTTTTCTTGCGAACCCCGTATCTTTTAAACAAAACGTTTTAGAAAAAAACTGATGGCCCAAACCGGATAGGAAATTTAACGGACTACAACTTTGGTCAAATAAATTTTTTTGGGAAACCAATTGTTTTGACAGAAATTTTGAAAATAATGAACAAGGTGTAGGTAAAAAAGATGATATAGGTGTGACAGAACTTAATGAAAAAAGGGCCATTATAAATAATACCGCGCACCTTTTGAAAAGAGCACGCCTGTGTGCTGAAAATGAGGGATTCCATTTTGAAAATTTTTTGTGAATAAATTTATTTATTTTTTACCTACACCTTGTTCATTATTTTTAAAATTTCTGTAAGAACGGTTGGTTTCCCAAAAATATGTATTTGACCAAAGTTGTAGCCCATTAAATTAGCCAATTATTAAATCGGAAAATTAGAGAAAATTTGTTCTAAACAAAAAGAATTAATCAAGTACTTCGGTTTTGCTTGACTCAGAAAGAGGCAATTGCACTCATTGCCCCCCCTGTATTCGGGCCTGTTTGGAGACCACCTTGTCAAAACATCTGACAATAAGGATGCCAACCTGTGGAAATGAGCTATTGAAGTACTCATGGTAGCAATATTGTCTCGGAACCGACTAAATTAGCAACCACTGTTTTAAAATATCAAAAAAGATCTAACATTGAGAAGAAGAATATGAAAAAGAAAATGCAAATATAGATTTGAATTATAATTTTAGGATTGCTGCGAGGCCTGCAAATTGGGGTTAGAAGCAGGAAGTGCTGGACAATCATGTAGTTCTGATTTTGGATTAGGAGATTTAATGGTTTCTGCTTATAAAGCGTGTTGTAATAATAAATTATCCACTTCTACCGTATCACCAACACCAAATATAACTTTATCCACAACATTTCTCACTACTACATCAGTTATCACCACAACGGAAGAGTATCCAATAAGCAGTGAAAAATATGACATCAACAATCCTCCACCTCCACCATGTAAGATAATATTAGCGAAAGTCGTTTTATTTTAACTGATTTATTTTAGCTTTAGAAGAGTTGTGCGATATTCCTGATTTATGTGCTCATTTATGTATTCCAACGCAAGATTCATATAAGTGCGACTGTTTTGCAGGATACACGCTTATGGCAGACGGAATATCGTGCAAACCAAGTAAAGTACCTTCGCCAAATTTACAACGGTACTTATGCTCTGAATTGATCTTTTCTCAAAAATCACAATGTGGAATATGTTTTCTAATTTTTAAATTTTAGATGCGAAACCCATAATCCTTGTGATCACAACTGCATAGATACAGGAGTGGCTATTAAATGTACCTGTCAGGATGGATATAAACTCGACGATGACAAAAAAACATGTTTGGGTAACCCATTATCCGTTTTACTTAAAATATTTATTTTTCAATTTTTTGTTTTTTGTCCAGATATCAACGAATGTGAACTGGGGATCGATGATTGTGATGATTTCACCGTATGCGTTAACCAAATTGGAGATTATGATTGTGTAAAAGAAAACGATCCATCTGATAGTGAAGAAAATAAAAAGAATTGCCCATTAGGATACGCTTACGACAGAGACCAAATGCTTTGCAATGGTAAGAAATTGGTTTTTCTTTTCCTCGATAACTTTAATTTTTTTAGATATCGATGAATGTAAAATTGGGAAAAAGTGTCCAAAACCACACATTTGCATAAATACTATAGGTTCTTATACATGCTCAGATGCGACACCTACACCTAAATGTCCTCCAGGATTTTATTTCAAAGCATCCATATTAAGTTGTAGTGGTATTGTTTTCATTCTTTATATGTTTATTCATCTTATCTAAATTTTAAATTATGTAGATGTTGATGAATGTGTTAATGGAAAAAACGATTGTAACAGAGAATCGCAAATTTGTTTAAACACAATAGGAAATTATACGTGCATTGATAAAGCTTCGAAGACATTATGCCCTCCTGGGTTTAAAAAAAATATTATAACACAAAAATGTGAAGGTTGTGAAAAATTATTTCATTTAGATTTTGTTTTAAATTTTAATTTTAGATATAGACGAATGTGAAGAAAACGAACGACCATGTGATGAGAATGAAGAATGCATCAACCAACCAGGAGGTCACAACTGTATTCCAAAAATAACTTCAACTTTATCTATCTTATCAACTGCAAATCCATTAGATTATACGACATTAGCAAGGAATAAGCCAAATATTTCGATTAATGGTTTCTCGGTGACGCAACCGACTAGACAATATTTTGATCTACAACCATCGACAGATAACACATCAACGTTAACTGCGGTGCAAACCAGAACTACTGGTCGAGTTTATCCTTCCATATCTCCAAGAAATCAACCTGTTCAACCTCAACAGAGAAATACGCCACCGCCACAAGCAAACAATCCGTTATACCCATATAACCCACAAGATCACTTTGTCACTTGTTCCACTGGATATATATATTCTGATTTAACCAAAACTTGTTCAGGTAAGTTCAGTTTACTGTCAAATAATTTTGAAATTATACTGGTCGAGGACGTAAAATACAAATATAATCTTATGATTATACCATTTTTTTATGTATCACTTTGGCCCAGTTTACTACTTTCATAATTTTAGTTAAAAGTGCCTTTGGCCCAGTTTACCATTTTTTAAATTTGGCCCAGTTTACATTCACCCAAAAAAAATTATCTGTAGTGGGACGGGTGTCCCAAAGACACGAGTCTCACGAGAGTTAGTTTTGAAGTTTTAAATATTTTTCAGATATTGACGAATGTGAACAAGAAGTGTGTGATAGCAACCAAAATTGTTATAACACCATTGGAAGTTATCAGTGTGGTTGTAAAGAAGGTTTCACAAAAGATTATCATACAGGAGCTTGTATGGGTAAACTAATCGATAACTTAATTATTGCTTTGCGACATGGCTCATATTTATACTTGTAGATATAAACGAATGTCAAATTGGAAGTAACGAGTGTGGGGAAGGTCAAAGATGCGACAATACGATAGGTTCATACGTATGTTCAAGAACAACTGGATGTGGTACCGGATACACTTTAAATTCAGCAAGTGGGCTTTGCGAAGATGATGACGAATGTATTCTGGGGATGCATAATTGTTACGAACTGGGTACACAGTTTCAGTGCAGAAACACATTAGGATCTTACCGCTGTGAAAGAATTAAATGTATTGGGGACTGTTATTACAAAAAATATACAACTACAACTCGATATTTACCAACGGTTAGAGAAACAACCAAAACTTACCCGAATGTTTACCAGTTCAAACAATGCTTACCAGGCTATCAAATGAATAAATTTGGTGTTTGCGAAGGTATATAATAACAAAAACTAAAGGCTAAGCAGAATGCTGACGTTTGACGCCAGAGGTGGACTGATTGGCCGAAACAATTTTACGCCTAGCCCTGCTTAGACCTTGAAATTAATCAAATATTTATAATAAATTTGTTTTTAGATATCGATGAATGTAGCAGTAATCCTTGCAAACGTAATGAAAAATGTTTTAATTTGGGTGGAAGGTATCAATGCGTACCTTTACTAGAATGTAGAGCAGGATATGAACTAAATGAATCTGGAACTGAATGCAACGGTAGATATTTAAGTTATTCACCTGTTTTGCATAATTTGTTTGACTTTTTCTAGATATAAACGAATGTAGTAGAGGAACTCATAAATGCTCAGGTACTCAGATATGCAAAAATGGTCCTGGATATTACTTATGTCAGTGTCCGCCAGGCCATAAGTTAAATGCTAATAACGACTGCGAAGATATAAACGAATGTGAACTTTATAGAGATTGGGTAAGTACACAATAGAAATAAACGCACACACCTCTATGCCAGTAAAGCACAGCGGTTTAGTAAAGACCATTTTAGTTCACAGAATTTCATTTCTATAATGAGACAAATAAGAAAATACGTAGCAACACTTTTTTTGAACTGAAATCGTTTTACATGCCATTATTAAAATACAATAAATAGGATCTGTCACGTAATTGATCACGTGATCCCTATTGACCATTTTGGGTCACGGGCAATTGAGCGGCCTCTACCGCGGCAATGCCCCGGCGTACAACGTACAAGTTGTTCCGGATATTCCACGAGATGTGCATGTGACCGTAACGCGGATTCTACGCGTTGCTGGCCCTGTCGAAGTTATCCATCTAATTTTAGAAGCTCTAACATCCGAATACGTTAGGCCGGGCTCAAAGATTTTGACGGATTACTGGAAATATTACGTTGGCCTGTCGTATCTCAAAGGTGTATCGCCCTACACCCATCACACCGTGAATCACTCAAAAGTATTTTCGGGATCTAATTACCGGCGTCTGCACCAACGATGTCGAGGATTTACTGATTCAATTTTAAACGCTGACTGAGAAATCGGGACCTGCTGAAAAGCAGATGCCTGTCGGATCACATCCGCGATTTCATGTGGCTGCAATTCTACGGCGAATTGACAATATGCTCGAACAGATAATAGCCACTCGTTTCCCGGTGTAGACAGAAACCCGGTTCTTTTCAGGACCACAAAAATATTGTTGTTATTTCAATTAGGAAAACGCTGAACTATTTTTTACGGCAGATCCGTGATTTGTCGTGGTTGCTTTTGTCAAAACTGATGCTCTGCAACGTTTTGACGAACGCTTACTCGCTAAAAACATCCGCGAATGAAGCTCCAACTTGCCAAAGGCGCTACTCGAAAGGGGCGAAACCATCCCCTAAACTCGGTTTAGTAAAGTAGTATCCTCGGTAAAGTGTGCGGTTACTAACAAGTTCTTCACGTACGGACAACTGGACGAATCCCATTGGGCGACGTATAACTGGGAGACGGACAACTGGGCAATTGATAAAGTGGGCGACGGTCAACTGGACGATTGGTAAAGTGGACGAAGGACAACTAGTCAACTACTAGAAGGACACCAGTTTACCAATCGCCCAGTTGACCGTCGCCTAGTTTACCAATCTCCCAGTTATACGTCGCCCAGTGGGATTTGCCCAGTTGGCGCGTACCGTTTGGGAGTAAACGCGATCAGTAGTTCAATATTGCAAATTATATCAATATGCAGTTACTTTAAAATATAAATAGAAGAAATAGAAAGTAAATTATTGATTAAGATTGATTGTTTCAGAGATGTTCACGTAACGCACGCTGCTTAAACACTATTGGTTCATACATTTGCGAATGTAAAGAAGGATTTAGAGAAAACGGCCAAACTTGTGACGATGTCAATGAATGTGCAGAAACATCACACTTGTGCCATCAAAACTGTGTTAATTTGTGGGGTACTTATCGATGCTCATGTGAAAGAGGCTTTACTTTAAATAACGACAACAGGTATGTCATACGATTATTGATGTAAGTACATAATGTAAATTGTTTTCTGTTTAATTTTAGAACTTGTACCGATATTGATGAATGTGAAAAATTCAAGAATAAAAACTTATGCATAGGTTCTTGCCAAAACACTCCAGGAAGTTACGTATGCACTTGTCCTGAAGGTTACCGCAAAGGATTAGATGGGCGAACTTGTCAAGGTTAAAATCATTTTTTTTTAAGATTTTGGCTTGATAGTATTTTTTAGATGTGGACGAATGTGCAGGAGATGTTTGCCGAAATGCAGACGATGTTTGTGTGAACACTAGAGGAGGCTACAAGTGCCATACGATTATTTGCCCACCTAATTATATAAAAGATCCTGAGCATAAGAGGTAATATTATTAATTTTTATTATCAAAAATTATTTTATGGTTTCGCATTTATATTTTTAGTCGATGCAAACGAGCATCAAATGTGTGTGACATCCGAGATATAAATTGCATTCGGATGCCAGGGCAATACTCTTATCATTTTGTTACTTTTGTATCAAATTTACCTTTACCAGATGAAGGAAGAATAGATTTTTTCCAAATGAAAGGACCAGCATGGATAAGTTCTCACGCTAATTTTAATATGAATGTGAGGAACATAAGATGTCCTCGTCATATTGTTCAAGCAGATGAGAGTTTCTTCAGAATGAAGAGAGACTCTAATAAAGTTATAGTGTCTCTAACTAAATCCATTGAAGGCCCTCAAGAAATTGAATTAGAATTACAGTTAGAATTGTACGTTTCTGGAGCTTTTCAAGGAAAGGTTGTTTCAACAGTTTTCGTCTATGTTTCAGAATATACTTTTTAAAATTTTTATCTTTTTTGTTGTTATCTCTAAACATAGTAGTTGTAGTTGTAAGTTAAAAATTACTTTAAGTGCTCATTGATTTTTATGTAAACTAATTTGGCGGTAGTTACGCAAAATCAAACTAACTTGCATGTAATGCATGAGAATTGATTCTTTTTTGCATAACCACGTCCAACCGTAGAAACGTAAAACTTAACGACAAAAATTTTTGCTTTATGTAGCTGTAGATTGTTATTTTAAATATAATTTGTAACACAAATTTTCTTACTTTAAACAAAAATTGTATTTATTATACTGCTCTGTTAAGAATAGAAGTCGTATCTACAATTCTGAATATATTCCGGGTTATTTTACCAGGTATGAACAACAGCGTAACAGTAACCAGGTTTTCAAAAATGGTCAAATTAAAATTCAAGATACTTGGTTCAACAGTTCCTAGAAACAGCTGGATTGCCGTGTAGGTGGTAGAAAAGTCAGGTATTCAAAGATATTCAATGGAATGTTCTTTATCTTTTGATGAGTATTTATTTTTCAACTTGGCTAGTGAGTAGTGACCTAGGTCAGGTTCGAACGCCACACAGCTGAACCGTAATTGATAAGGGGCTCGCACTGAATTCTTTATGATGGCCCTGGAGCGTAGTTTGTTAATTAAAAAATTCCTCGATGACCGAGCTAACCAAGTATTTCGGTTAGATTAAAATGTTTGTTTTTAACTAATCTGTCCGAGTTAGCTCAAGGTTACCTTGTTATTTTTGAACTGCTGGACTCGGACTTTTCCGTTCTCTTTGTTCGCTGGTAGGTATGTTTGCTTCAAATAATAATTCTTTTGTAGAACGGGAGTAGTTCAGTTGAAATTAATACTGGATTTTAGGAATTAAAGTAAAGGTCAAGGTTGGCGACGTCAAGACGAGGTGTTCGGAACATTATCCGAAGAAATTATGGAGTGACGTTATCTTTTCAAGGCAAACGGGTCTCGTTTCGAGCTTGGCTTGTTACTAGGTCAAGTTCACCCCGACACTACTGTAGCTCAAAATCGATAAAAATAACTCTTAATAAATAACTCACGGCGAGCCCTGTCGTATAGATCTTTAAAAATAGAAATTTGTCCAAAGTATCTCTAGGTCAATTTGTGGTTTTGAAAAGTTCGTTGAAGACAATGGTGGGGGGGGGGAACAATTCTTCTTGGCGTGGTTGAGATTAGTATGCAATTTGAATTGAGATTATTAAAATTTGCATGTTGCTATTAGCTTTTCGCTGCGTTTTGTTGAGTTACTTTGATTTATACCTGATAGTAGGTTGTTGTCGGCAGGTATTGGTACGCAGGTGTTCGAGGTGTGGCTGGAATTTATTTGAGAGAATCGATCGACTGAAGATTTCGCTTACTGAATCTGGCTTACGAAGTTTATTTCATGGATATCCAAAGAATGGTACTACTAGGATCGCGGGTGGTAAGGATAATTTCTGCCTGCTATATTGCTAATCTAAATCAAAATATTAAAAATTAACTAATAAATATATTTCCAAAATTTTCTTGCAATTTTTATCAAAAATACAAAAATTTGTAGCTCATAATAAAGGTTGCCTTTCTATATTTTTCTTTATATTTTCAAATTTCACCCGGTTTGCACAACTGTGTAGCGGTAACTAGGTTTTCAAAATTTGAAATCGAGCACAAATTGAATAAACTAGCGTAGCACAGCGGAATGGCATGCGAAGCTTGTTGCGCCGTAGGCAATTTAATCTTCTTTTGGTTGGTTATATTGTTATTAATTTGAATTAAAAGCAACCGAACTTCCATTTTAATAATTTGCGATAAACTAATTCAAAATAAACAGTGGCTCAATCAATTTTCCTTCCAATTTTCCAGCAGTAAGACTACCAATAACGAAACCTATACAACTGGTACAGAAAAGTATAATGTATTTGCCAAATAACCTAGAAACAACCGTTTGCCCCATTGCATTAAAATTTTGCAGTCACTAGTTTTGACTTATTATCTCTAGATCCGAATCAAATAAAAGCAATATTGTATTGAAATTCTCGTTTGGAATTGGACGATTACTGGAATTATCTTGAGCAACGTAATTACACCGTTTTAAAATTAAATTTATCATGTAAAATAAGAAAACCTAACTTTTCCTGATATTATTTATTTTTCAGGCTTGTAATTAAACTACATGAAATTTTTCTTTTAACAACATAAAAAGTTATTAGTTTTTATTTTGATGGACTCGTTCTGAAATAAAGATAATTTGAATAAATTATATATAACCACAAAGTAATTAATATTTTATTTTACTTTTAATCGGTATCGGTGCCACTCTCTTCGTAATCACGTTCTGATTTTTTGATTTCAGCATGTGCAATGCTCTTCAAACAATGAGGGACGTTTTCTAATGACAAACCCAAATGGTTGTATGTACATATATATCGTATCATAGATACATAATAAAAATATATAAAAAAAGTCTTACCATTTTCCAAATTTTTAACAGTTTCTGGGGAAAAATAATCACCGTCATCATTATCGTGGTTTTTGTCGAATGTAGACTCTACAAAAAATACAATGAGTAAATTTTCAGGTGCAAGGAAAAGGACAAAAACTTTTTCTTGTAAATATAAATATTTTTTACCTTTATCGGCGAAGCACATACAGGCCACTTCAGGTTGATAACATATTGCACAAATATAGATTTTGGAGATTTGGCGGGATACGGCTGGTAGTAATGTATTTACCACGGTGGATTTTTTTTTAAATATGATCAAATATATAAAAATGCATATAGCTCTAAGATGACTAAGGTAAATTTCTACATTTTCCACGACACTAGCGATCATCCAATCTTTACAAACGTCATTTGTCCTCTTTAAAATTTGATTGCAGATTATGAAATTCATTTTCAAAATTTTCACATGTTTTTTAATATCAATCGAGTACGATTTTTCTGTTTCGTTGTGAATCATCGCTTGAATAATTCGACAATTACCCTGAATCGAATAAGATACAAGTCGGAAGATACTTATGTCGTGGTTGCCACTCATCTTCAAGAACGAGTCAAAGAAACTGGCTGAGTTTTCGGTAAGTTTAATCAGAAGGTTCCTATATTCACTTCGATTCATCGGAAATAATAATTCCGAGTTTATAAATTTCGACATATCATTTATTCTGCAATTCTTCGATATAATCTTTTTATATTTGCAGAAAACCTTCTGTTGAATTTAAAACAAAGTTAAAATTTTATTTAAGGTGATAAAAGGTAGATCTTACCCTAACGGGAACAGTGCATTTACTGTACCTTGGATAATCGTAAGGGCTGCATGTTCTGCCCTCGTATGCTCCAGTACACTTCTAAAAATAATACTTATTATTGCAAAAATTATTCTAGTATTACTTTTTCAATACCAGACTTACCTTAACGTTGAAAGTTATGTATTTCAATTTAGTTTCCATCACAACTTATAGATTCAGCTGTAATCGAATCTGTAAGAATCATACGAAAAGAATTTATATTAAAATTTGGTTTCATAACTTCATTCATTATTTATTATTTTATGATCAATATCATTTAATATTATATTAGTTAATACTATAAAAATATTTTTATTTAAAAATTTTTTAAAGCAGCTATTAAGTCCGATGCTGTAGTTTTTAGGCTACTACGCAACGAAAAACTAAATTCAAATTCGAAAATGATACTGAAATTAACCGTAAAATTCGTTATGGAGGTTTCAGGGAGTATCACGCGATAAAAATTTATAAGATTATAAAACTTTTAAAATAACGGCGAGAAAATTACCTATACACAGTGAAGTATCTAGATTTTTTGGAGCTCGAAGCTAACAATATTATGGGGGCCCTTATTTAGTTGTATTCTATAACAATTATGATCCCCTCCACCAAGCCCGCCAATCGTTAACAAAAAAGAAGCACCTCAAAGGTGTGAGGTGCCAAAAGTACGGTTAACATGCACCGTTAGTAATTGATAAATTGTAAAGAAATTACATTTTCAGCATTATGCATAATTACCGAATTATAAAATTAAAGTTGCGGTCGGGTTACACGTTTTTGTCAACATCTTAAATAAACTTAAACCGAAATATTTGAATGTCCTTGAAATGACATTATATTGCCGATTTTTGTTACAACCCAACAATAATTAATAAAATAATTCTACTGAACGGTGCTAACGCTTAAATTGTATTCAATAAATGTAATTTCAACAATAGATTGGTTTGATTTACCTTTTTATACGCAATTAATAACTGTTGCAAAATTATAAGTGCTAACTATGTCAACTAATACATCAGAATGAAGTCGCCGCAATTTTAAGCGGGAAACTCAAAATTTACCGGTTGGCGTAGCAATATGCATTTCTTAAAAATTAATTATTTTGAATATATTATTTTTACATAAAAACTGTGCGTACGAATTGTTAGTAACGCAATTCAAATAAATTATACGTTTATTCAGATATTTTCTGCGGTTTACTCCTCGGGGTAAATAATCGTTGCGACACTACCAACGAACAGTTCTATTTTACGGTACTGGCGACACTACCTAAATTCCGTCAAGTTTTTCTAACCATATTGTAATTTCCTAACCTAAATCAAGTAAATACAATACAATGCAAGAAAATTTAGATATCAAATTATTTGTTTTGAAAAATTCTCTGCACGATCATAATTACTACAAAAAATCATCGTCATCTCATCCTAGGTGTAGTGCCCATTACGACAGTTTTGCTACAAATACTCTCTTGCAAGATATAAAATTGAATAAGAAGCAATCGTTTGTATGCCGGTTGTGTGAAAAGTCATTTTCCTACGAGAGCAGCTTGTGGCAACATATTATGATTCATTCAGGTATTTTATTTAACGTGTTTTTAATCAAGTGCACAATTTGTTTTTTATAGGCAAGAAACGGTTCCAATGTTCGTTGTGCAACAAAAGATTTTTTCAGAAAGCTAATCTCGATAAACATCGTTTAATTCATGATAACATAAGATTATTTAGTTGTGAATTGTGTTATAAATCCTTTACACAACAAACGCATCTTAATAAACACTTAGTTTTTCATTCCGGTATGTGGACATTTTTAAAAGGCATCAGCAAATTTTATTTTGTTTGGTATTTCAGGTATTCAATCGTATAGTTGTTCTTATTGCAAGAAAAAGTTTGCTCAGAAGGCTAATTTAACTAAGCATGAACAAATTCACGAAGGTGTAAGGAGCTACGTTTGTACGATCTGTTATAAAACATTTTCCCAGTCGAATAATTTAAGTCGACATGAAGCATTACATTTGGGAGAAAAGCCGTATATTTGTGTGCATTGTGGAAAGTCTTATGTTCAAAAAGTTAGCTTGGTGAAACATGAAAGTCGATGCAACAGGTCCGATTTAATTTTAAATGTCGAAAAGGTTGACCAAGGGTGAAAATGGTGTTACAATTTATTGGATACTTCTAGTTTTGTGTGAGGTAAATTTTCTCTTATGAATTTTCATATAGAAGGAGGTTTCAGATTTGAATGAAATCAACGGTAAAATACTTCATTTTATAACTAATAACAAATATAATTTTTTCGGGGGTGGATCACCCCCCAAAATTTTAAAACCTGCATAAAGCATCCTTAACAGAGAAGAGAAAACTCTAAGTTACATGTTTTTGGATTTTTCCCAAAAATGATATTCAAAGGGGTAAACCCCTTTCTTAACTTTGCCATGTGTTGTCAATTTCGAATAAAAATTTTCAAATATTTTATTGAAATAGGCTTGCAAAAATTATTACTAGATATAAACCATACTACACAATGAATATTTTTACCTTTTTGTTAATACACCCCCACCTATCTGCAGTTGAAAAGTTAGATTTTCCATGCATATGGAAGGAGTGCTTCGATTTGAATGAAACCAACGCCGAATTAATTATTTTGAACAATCACATAATGATTTTCTTGCCGCGATCTCTTAATAATTTTAGGGGTAAACCATCCCCTGAAATTTTAAAACTAGCATAAAGCATGTTTTTCGAAAAAAATATATTTCGTGGAAAAGAGAAAACTGTAAGTTAGGTTTTATATGATTTTTTCCTAAAATTATATTTTATGGATAGCAGCCCCTTTTTCAACTTTTCCATGTGTCACCGATTTGGAATACAAATTTTCAAATAGAACAGCTTGGCTATCGTAACAACCTTTGGCTATCAACTTATTTCAAGGGATTGTAAAAAAACCTGATGAGATACTTGGAATGAAATATTGTCAATTCCAATTTTTTTAATGTTGATGTTCCTAAGAAGATAAATGCAGATAAAAAAGTATTTGCATTTTTCCAGTAATGACGATTATGATCCTCGACTTATCCAAACTCAAAATTGAACACAATTTGAGCAATATATTGCAATTTAAATGAAAATTGTTTTAAAATTTATACATACCCTAAAGAGACATATCAGTTGATGAGAGCCTTATGTTATATAAAGGTAAAATTGGTTTGAAATAATATTTACCACTGAAGCGTGCACGTTTTGGGATCAAAGACTACTTAAATTTTCGATTAACTCTAGTGGAACGTCTAGTCTAGAACAACAAAAATTATTAATGAAAAAAGTAGATTTAATTTAGCAGAAGAAATATAAATGAATTAGTTATAAAAAATTATTTTAACTACCCCAATCGTCTGTAGCCTGTGGGTTTTCAATAATCAAATATCCAAATTTATCACAACTAAAAGTAACTGCTTTATTTCTTCTCAGTTCAACTTAAGATAATATCATATACTCGCAATTTAAAATTGTACCAATTGAAAATGGGGATTAGCAATTGTTTTGGATTCAGATCTGAATTTTAGTGTGGAATAATTATACTTCAGGGGAAAACCGCTGATGAAATTTTGTATACAAGTGAAGGGAAAACTAAGAAAACCAGGTAATTTTAGGAATACTACAGGTTAACTTTTCAACTTTTTCGAAAGGAAATCTTGAAAGAGGAATTCTAGCGTACAAAAATTTTCCTGGTGACTTGCTCCTCGCCCTTCATAGCAGCTTACGATTCGATTATTATCCCTCGTGATTGTTATTTCATCCCCACGATTATACTACATTTGAAAACTTGAAGAAATTTCCTTTTAGTATCAATGTTCCAAGTTCCATAATTAAAACGGACCGTTTTATAGCAAATATATTGCAGTCAATAGGTGCATTTAACAGGATGGATCGGTTTGAATCAATTTATATTTTTGTTGAAAGCGTCTATAAAAAACGGATAGAAATTACAAGGATCTAAATTGGACAGCTAAAGTATTTTTATTTTATTTTTATTGTGTTAAATTTCAAACTACATACAGGCCGAGGGCCTAGTTACATGTAGATAAATACATATACCTGTATTATATTACATTAAACGAACTGCGACTTCGAGACCACATGCGAGATGCGAGAGGCTTCACACCCAAAATTTACTAAAATTACCTAATAGGCATTCGGTTAAAGACATTTCTCGCAATTTCTTTAAAATGCGTGAGGCTGATGTCATATTCTACATTTGAATTGAGAAGCAAATAATTAAAACTATGGCAAATGGTGTGCAGCGGTGCATGAGTCATACAGAGCGTTTTTGCCGGGGAAACCTGTATCGTACTGCGAATTCGCGTATTGCATGAGCGAGGTACTCTTATTTCTATCATTTCAACTATTCTCGGACAATCGTATAACCCTTTAAGAACCTTATAAAGGAACGAGGCTGAGCTGTATTCTCGCCTAGCACGCAACTCAATTACATTATATTTCGATTTGAGACTATCACTACGCACAATATAGGACGGATAAGTACCCGTTTTCATATATTGTAAATATCTTAGCAATCTACCCTGCACTTGTTCTAGTGCCAATGCATCCATCGCATGCGACGAGTTCCAAATAATACTGCAATACTCCAATTTAGGACGTACAAGGCTGTTAAATAGAGTCTTTACCACATCAGTACTTTTAAATGATTTTGTATTTCTACAAGTAACATGAATTGTAAGTCAGTTTCGATCCATTCGTCCTGTAAAACGCCCCTAAAATTTCTAACACGTTAACCGCCAAGGGGTTTTTTAAAAAATATCCTACCGAGCCAAAATGTTTTTCATTTAGATATATTAAATCAGTGTGGTAACAGCAAACATTTCTAAAACGGTCTTTAGCAATCGCCAAAGCAGTTAACGTGTTAACTAAACTACTTACATTTGCTCCAAATAAACATTAATCGTTTTTTTTTAACTTACAGAAACCAAGTGGGAATGGATGAATTCCAAGTGCTCTCCACGAATAGATAATAAATTCGACAAAATAAAAGTTTTGACATTGAAAGTGTAACTCCCTAAACAGGATGGCCAACTATTTTCTGTGTACTTTTATCGTAACAATAAAAAGAAATACGCAGTACAAAGAAATACTTTTACTGAATTGATAAATAAAGAATTATTTTACAGATCAATGTAACAACAAATTGACAACAAATGCATGCTACATACTTTTCAACTTACGGTTGCCTTTCAATTAAAACTACAAGTTATCAACCTGACTAAATTAAAAAGTAGACAAGCATTTGCGAAACCACCACTAGTAAAAACAAAAACTTATACCATTTCAGCCCGACATAACTGATAGATATTCCATTTCTTTCTTGGCTCACATGCAGGTATTATATTAACCTGCCAAATTAACTTCCAAGACAATTTAGTCGCAGGAGAATAACATAATACATTAACGATAACAGGAATAGCGCAAGTTTGTTTGCAAAAGGATGGATGCTCAAAGCGGTTTATCACGTTTGCCTTGATTCCATCGAGGGGGTGCATTTGATCGGCCATTAAACCAATCGCTTCCATGGCACTCTTTGAATCCTTATAAAAAACGTATGCATATGATTTATCTTTGCTTTTAATAAGTTTCACCCCTATCAAATTAAAGAATATTTCAAATTCAAGACGTATCTGGAGTTCGGTAATCGTGTCTCCAATATTATCCACAAATAAATAGGTGAGCGCCGGTTTCCCTCGAATTTCTTCATAATATCTCAAGCTACTTTGTATGGTAGGCTTTGTGTCGGCTCTCATTACATGTATGACTTGTTGCTGAGAATTGCTACTTAAATGCATATCCTTGACGGCGTTTCTTGCAGCCTTTGCTTCTTCAAAGTTAACAAAACCAAATTGTTTGGAAGTTCCATCAGGATTTCTCACTACTACGCAACTATTAATTGCACCGAATCGAATAAACATCTTGTGCAAATCGACGTTTTCCGTGTCACTACTTAAATATTTTACATAAATATTAGTAAACGGGATGTCGTCGAGAGCCTGGATGTGAGTAATTGATATTGTTTGGCCATTTATTTCTGCTCCATTAAAATTTTCCATCAAGTTCTTCAATTTGCAACCATTTTTATAATGGACATAAGCAGACGATAACGAATTCCCGTTTGAATCACGATTTACCGTGCAATATAAGATTTTTCCGTAACATGCAAATAAAGCTTCGACTCCTTCGTCATTGATGTTTTTATTCAGGTTGTCAATAAAAAAGCTTTCCACGCGATATTTACTTATATCGTCGTCTTGTTCTGCCCAATACAGCAACATTGGTTCATTTAACATTAAGTCATTATTTAATGTGTCAAATGCTTGTTGAGCATCGCTGCTACGATAATAAGTAATGTGAGCGACCCCATTACATATCTGTGTAATTGGATCTTTGTGTAAATGTAAAGATAGAATGGGTCCAATTGTAGAAAATTTCTCAAACAGCAATGCTTCTGTTACCTCGTAGCTCAATTCGGTAACTCTAATGGACCTCAGGGGTAATAAATGATCACCGTGATTTATCTTTTCCATGGTAATCTTGAAAATAACGCATAGAATAATTTCAGCCCCTACAAGATTTTAGTTAATTAAACATTTTACTAAATTTATCCTAATTATTAACTTACTTAATTTTACACTGATTTTGAGACAACATAAACGTGAAATTAAAATGGCGCATTCACTGTTTGGTTGCCATAGCAACAGAAAATAAGCCGACTTGATAAATTGTTTTATTGATAAAGTAGAAAACGTCCCATCCGACCAATAGGAGCGAAGTACCTGCACACGCAAAAATTCAAAAAGTTATACATTAGTTTCGAAACTTGAAACCAACTATGAATATGAACAGAAAGAAATTGAGCAAATAATAGTACTCCTTAACGATAGTTTAAGAATTACGAATATTTTGAAATTTTAGAGTAAACAACAGATTGTAACATTAATAATAGTAGCAAAAAGAACAAATTATGACATAATAATTATTTATTGAAACTAATTTTATATTTTAAAGTGGAATAAAATTACATTTTTTTAACTGCGATTTAAAAAGTAATAGTAAACTATATACAGTATACTCTTTGACAGTATGTACTATTATATAGAGGCACGGATACAGATTCGAGCAAAACCATCATTATATCAATTTTGTTTTTGAAAACAAATTTTCTAGAAGATAGGTAAAATCGAACAGAAATTTCTTGATGCAGTAAAGGAAAGTATTGTAATCAAGTAAAAAAACATTTTTGAGTTCACATTTTTTCTATAGTCTATGAGTCCATACAAATCGTTTGAGACAATACGTTGAGCAATGCATTAACTTTCGAGGTAAAAGTGCAGTCTTGGAAAACCTATAAAGAATCTATATAAACATGTTTTTCATTAAATCTTGCGTATTAGGTTAATTTTACATATAAAATAGTTTCGAATTTGCTATATGTAATCCATTTTTTCAAAAAATTTTTTCTCAGTGGCTCGGTTATGGGTTCTGATAGATCGTGGTAACAATATGCATAAATATAGAAGTAGAACCCAAATACAAAAAGGTTGAACAGTCCCAATGTAGGATATAGGCGACCTTGCGCAGCTTATCACTTGCCGCAAGAGCGGTCACCAATGCTCTATCTTTTATGTACGACATGGCAAACTAAAATTAAATTTATATATTAGCGTGTAACAAGTATTTAAAGCAAACACAGAGCACACCATTTCTTCAGTCAATTCAAAATCTTACCCTACCGATCTTAGTTAAGACGATAAACATACTCACATCGGTTGATATTATTTATAAATGACTATAAACATTTCTAGATGTAATATCTACATGCCAATATAAAACAACAGTCTATAAATTATTTCAACATAAGATGCTTTAAAAATCGTAGTTTTTAAACGTTAGAAAAGTAGAAAATACATAAAATTTCCTGTAAACCGAAGAAGTCCGATGTTGGTGTAATAATAATTATATACACAGTGGCGTGAAAAATTTTGGTAACCTCTCTAACGAAAGTTAGCAATGGAATAGAAATGAAAATCAAATTTCTAAGTTGTAAATTAAATCATAGAATTTTGAATTACTTTCCTGCAACATGTACTTTGCATTTTAAACTGAAACAGCTTTTTAAATAATATTGGCCAATTAACGTGATTGCATACCTATTGCAAATATTATCATTTAACACCAATTTAAAGTAAATTTGAATAACTCAAATAAATAATATTATTCGTAAAATTTGTTTGTATTGCATAATTAAAAATTATTACAACCTTTATTTAAACTTGGAATATCTAAAAAGGTTTCTAAAAATGTTTCATTTAAAATCCGTAACATTTTGAATTTGCCGGTTATAAAACACGGCGACTCCATTCTGTTGCGCTAGTTGCAATCGTTCGCAGTGATTTTGTGCGACCATTATTATTTATTTATAAAAAGGTAATTTATACCAGTTCATTGCTAAAATTACGTTTGTTGAATACAATTTAGGTGTTAGCATAATTCATTATATATTATTTTAGTAATTATTGCCGATTAACTATTAAAATCGGGAAATTTAAGTCATTGCAGGGCCGCCTAAATGTCAATTTAATTTTCTTCAAATAATGCAAATAATCTTTGTAAAAATGTGCAATATCAGTACAACTTCAATTTAAATTGTGTTAATTATTCATAACTGATAAAATTTAATTTTTTTTTGCATTACTTACTACCTACATTACGTTACTTGGTACCCTAACCTCACTTTTAGGAACCCCCAATGGGGGCTTTGTTTTTACATAATTTTAATTAGGCAGATTAGTGTATAGGAACAATGTAGTTTGTGTTTATATAATCTATGGGGCTACTTTAATTGTGTTTGTTAAATTTAAAGATAAGATAGTTCCAAGGCCATTCTCGTAGAAGTGCGAGGGGGGTTAATTCAACGGCTTCTTTTTTGCATTAAGTTTTAAAATTAGGGATCTTCGTAATACGATTAAGATTATTCATGTAACTTGTACTTTATTTATAAAAATATGAACTTGTAGATCTTGTTCCCTTCCTTTTTAGGGCAAACGACCACGATCAGGGTTTGAATTTTTTAGTAATGTAACAGAAAATTGCAAAATTATTGTGTTGACGGTGGCGGATCCACCTAGTCCCCTAACGATTAGATCAGCTTACTCTTCAAGCTCTTATTCGAGTCGATACCCCACGCAAAAGTTTGAGCCTCGTTTGGGCCCAAAAAAAAACTAGATCCGTCACTGTTTGCAGGTATATTTTAAAATACTCAAGATCATAACAATATTAATATTTTTTGATAATATTGAATGATAGATTTTTCTTCATGTCAATATCATTTAAATTTCTAAAGTTTAGACAATTCAAAAATAATAATTTTAAGTTTTGTAATCTATTTCACTATCAGACAAATCCATAATAATACAAGGGGGTAATTATAATGGCGCATTTTTAGGTCCGAGTTTTTTAGGATGTTTTTTAGGCTTAATTTTAGTGGTTAGTACTCTTTCAACCTACGAAAGCTTGCCTCGATCCTAGAATTACACCCGAGAGGTCTTCCTCGTTAGTTTAAGGAGTTGTCGAGTTTGAAATTAAAAAAGCTTTCATAGTGTGGTTGTGGGAAAAAATTATTATAAACATTTAGATACAAATTTCAGAAAATTGAGGATTTTTGACATTCAAATTGGTGTTTCGAATTCATTCAAATAAAATTTCTTTATTACGTATGCAAGTAAAATTTTAAAATAATTTTTCTTTGTGATTTTTACAGATTATTATATATACCGAAAAAACCACTATAATTAACAAATTGATATGGAACCTAAAATCAAATACATCAATTTCCTCACCAAGGTAAGTTCTTATATTGAGTAATTAGTATTAGTAGATTTTTTGTAATAGCAGATTACATTTTTAGGAATGTACCAATTTATACGAGGGAAGGACATGCAGTCCATATAAGCATAATACAAAACGCAGTAAACTTGCAGTTTCCGTTCGAGTAAGTGCTATCTTTTCTCAACTTGAAATAAAATTTTAATTTTTTTTAATTCAACAGAAAGTTAACTGTCATTACAAAAAAATTATAACCAAGAATTGCAGAATCAACGATATTCTAACGTTCATGGACACTGATTTTCTTTTTCCGATGAATACTGTCGATTACGCTAATCTGCTAATTGAAGTTGCAGAAAATTCCACCACTTTCTTTAATTCGTTGTCAATGATGAGCGGCAATAATATCGGTTCAAAGATCCTCCGACTTGCCCATTATCCTATTCAGGAAAATTATATCGTAGTTCAGTCGTTACTATACGATGAATTAGAAGGATCGTTTCCAACCGAGATCAAACAAATGGCTAAAACGTTAAGATTTAATCTGATGACCTGTATTAAAATTGTCAACGACAAAAATACCGTTCCTGAAGATTGGATAGCCACTCAAGTCGTAGAAGACCTTGACAATTACATTAGTAATTTGAGGACTATTTGTAATTTCATTTATTTAATCATACTAAAGAAAAAATCAACTGTGGTACATAGAATACTGCCGACCATACCTTACAGCAGCTCAAAAATTCATATTTGTTCATTTTGTGGACAAGTTGAAGTAGTCTGTTTATGCTTAGAAGATTTAGGTAATAAAATATTTGAATTTATTTTAAAATTACATACATAAGTGAGGGAAAAGGAGTAAAATTGTTCTTCTACTTATTATTTTGTGTGACTATGACTTGTCTGAACCTCAGATTCCATTCACGGCTGTAACCTTAACTCCTTAAGGTTGTTTGATGGTTAAACTATTTCAGCAATTGCATGTGTAATATAGCACATACATTTTTTTTAACAAGTGAAGAATTTTTTTCCTTTTCATTGCACCTATTAAAATTTACTTACTGTATCTTTTTTCTTCAGAAATGAACCAAAATTTAGGTGATACAGGTAAGATTGGTTTATTTCGTCTTATTTATGTGTACAATATATATTTAAATTTGTTATTAGAAAACATGCCTCATTGTTCGAAGAGCACTGTACATGCAGAAATAGAACATGCCGATATTATGAATCAATATTTAGAAACTTATGGATATCACGAGAAAAAATCAAAATGCAACTCTCTCGAGAGTAGCACCGATACCGATTAAAAGTAAAACAAAACATTAAAAAAGTATTGCTATATATAAACTCATTCAATATGTTTTTATTTCAGGACAAATCTATCAAAATTAGAATCAGTAACTTTTCATATTGTTAAAAAAAATTCTATGTAGTTTATTTACCATCCTGAAGAATAAATAACAGCAAGAAAAATTTGGAGTTTTATGTTCTATATAATAAATTTAATGTTAAGATGACAACTACAGTGTTTGGGATATTTCTAGCTTTCCTTCAATTTCAAAAGCAAATCACTTCCCATCTCCCAAACGGAAGGTAAGTATTTGGGCTTTTTATAAGGATACTTGAGGCTAGCAGGTAGACATTCCGTGATAACAAGATGCTACGGGATAAAAGTGGAATCTGTGATCTTGACACGAGACACTTGCACTCGAAAGAGTGGGCCAATTACTCAACTACATTTAAAAAAAACCTATTTCAAAAAATGAAAACTAAATAAAAGTTAAAGGTGGGCTAAGAACGATTTTTATCACAATAAATTGAAATGTGGTGGCTCACAGGTAAAAATCGTTAGTAAGTAAAATAATCGTATGTAATAATTTTAAAATGCGTAACTTAAAATTTATTAATTTATAAAAATTGCATCCAGATTATGATAATCAAAGCTCGTCAATTCCAAAATTGTTTAATTTGCAAGAATTACACCCTCATAAAAATGAAATAAATAACAGTGTAGTTTAAAAAATGTTACAATAAGTTTATTTTTTACTGTTATTACTTTATTTGGATGCAATGAAGTGATTAAGTAACTTTACTGTTCCATTTTTTTTACTACGTTTATCAAACTAGTAGTGTAGCTAAATGGAATCCAGACTACTTTCTACATAGAAATATAATGGAATGCTTTTACTTAATAATAATATGATTTATTAAGTTCTAAGTAAAATAATAGTAAGCAGTTATAAATTAATAAATAAAAAGTGTTGCAAGCAGTGCCGGATTAGCCATAAGGCAAAAAAGGCAGCTGCCTAGGGGCCCCACTTATTGTAGGGGCCCCGTGAAAACAACAGATTTTTTAAGGCGGCATTTTTGCTGTTGACATAAGACGCTACAAAAAAATCGAAAAAGTTAAAAAATGAAAAATGCTCACTAACCCCATATGCAAGTAACAATTTTCTAGGGGGCCCCGAAAATTGTAACTGCCTAGGGGCCCACAAATGTTTAATCCGGCCCTGGTTGCAAGTGCATTTTCACTCTTTACAAGTTTTCGATTTTTTCCTTTTTGCGTACGGTTTATAATAATTAAATCATTAAAATTTTCTGAGCCAACCATGTATGTAAAGGAATATTCCATTGCATTACTAAAGCAATAGAAAGTATTTTAAGTCATTTAAAATGTCTTATGATTGCAGAAACCACCGCATAAAATATATTTTTATCCTTGAATAATAAGCGCATTCCAGCTGGTAGCTGTTGCAAAAACAATCTGGAGACATATTTTATTTTAAATAATTATCCTTATAATTACGTTAGTATGACATAAGAATATAATGTCAATTAGCACGGGGGACAAACAGTTTTTATCAAATTCATAAAGGGTGTACATCACGGTCGTACAATGAATAATTATTATTGCAAAAGTTTGGTCACTGATAATAAAAATGAAATCGTTAAATAATATATTTTACCGATGGTGAATTGGAAGTTTCCACCACTAAATTAAACTCAAAATACTATTGAATCTTATTACAGTTTCATGAAATAACCATTAGTGCGAGTAATTCAGTTTAAAGAAAAGTGAAATATTATTGGTAGAATACGGTTTCGTTCATATTATGGAGATGCACCCAGTAAACCAACCTATATTTTTATTAACGTTTAACACTTTCTTTTTGTTAGACCGTTATGCATGCGTCATAAAAAATATTAAGTTCCAGCAGTTTCAATATTCTATGTAACTCAATCATCCAGGATAGTAAAACTTAATTAATCAATTTGAATCTGAGACCTATGAGACTTTTTGAGACGAGACGAGACTTTCTCAAACGAGACGAGACGAGACTCGAGACGAGATCCATCTTTTAACGTTTGAGACGAGATTCAAGTCTCGTCTTGTGTCCATCACTATTAACGTTCAACTTGATGGATTCCAGTTGAGTAATAGTACTATATTTTGTATTATGTCCACCTGTAATTGACTAGCAGTTGATGTATATTGTAATGTTGTGTTAATTTGTAATTTTCGAGCCATCGATATTAGTGGAGATATCATTTGATATTTTTGACAGAGCGGTGGCGGTTCTATGCCTTTTTCCAGAACCCAGATTGTTGTTGGTGCTCTATAATTACTTTATTACTTGTTACATGTTCAAGAATTTTGTTAATGCATGATGTTTTGCAAGAGAAAGCAAAATGTTGAAAGGATGTAGTTCATCAAGCTTGCTGGCATTGGGTATGGGAAATATTGAAGAATTTTCTACACATCCAGTACAATTGATAATCGATTGATCGGTTTAAGTAGTGTAACTCAATATTAACCATATCAATATTTTAGAATACCCAAAAAATGCACCCACTTTTTAGAACTAAAATGTTTTTAAGTTATCACAAATAAAATACAATAGTATTTTATTTTAAACATTTTAGTTCTAAAAAGTGTGTGCAATTTTTGGGCTTTCTAAAATATTGATATGGTCAGTACAATTGAGTTATTCAGACAGGAGTTCATGAGGTCAGTTATACTATCGAGTCAGTAGATAGAATTCTTTTTAACATTCTGGAATTAATATTATCTACACCAGTAGATATTGACTTCATTTTGCATATAACTTGGGCAACCTCATTATTTGTATAGTAACGCTGTGGAAGACAAGTTCGTTGGTGATAAGCCGGTGCTTATTTGCAGTAAAAAAAGTAGGTGGTGATTTCATCAACTTTATCTGAACCCACCTTAACAAAATACTTATTCAATGCACATCATCCAAATTTGCTTTGTTCATGGGTTTGTGATGGAGATTACCATGTTCGAAAAACTTTCATAATATCTTGGGGTTTTCATTGCATGCTTGAATTGAATTTTTTTCATTTTTGATGGGCAGGGACACTAGGTTACAAAGTTCTTTGTATTATGCAAAATGATCCACTTTCTTAGTTTTGGCAAACATTTTGTATGATTTTTCTCTAAACTTGATCACGAATTGAACAGTTTCGGTTAGTTAGCCAGTCTTGATGGTTCCAATCTGGAACATGTGCATAGGAGCATGAGATTCGAATAGCAATATTATATCCGACGAGATGATTTGGAGTTTATTGTTAATGTTAATTATTAATTTAATTTTCTTTTTTGAATAATTATTTTTAACATCATATTTTGAACCACGTTCAATTTGACCTCTTTTAATTTTTTAATTAAAATTTGTCATAAGCACTGGCTTGTAATAGTTTATTGCTATAAATTAGCCATAAGTGAGGCAAATCTCCATACATTTCTATAAATTGCTTAGAAAAATTTCTCAAATCAACGCAACACTTTTAAACTTGAATTAATTGAATTTCGTTCAAACAAAATATGAAATCCTACAATATCACATCTATCTGCTGTTTGCGGAATGTGCAAACCTCTTAATTCAGACATAACATATTAAATGTCGTTGCGTGTAGTGGAACATTAAGTCGGTGACAACAAATTTTAAAAAAACAAGTTAATTCAAACCTGTTGTAGTTTAGTTTTCTTCTTCAAACATGACTGTGCAAATTTAAGTGCAAATTTGCACTATATCAGCTTTCCATGTAATAATATCGCCTACTTACAGAAATACCCGTATGTTAGGTTGTGGATTCAAACGGAGCTGTACATCATCAATAACTGAATCAACAATCAACTGAATATCAACAAGTTCTATTTCGTATTGTATTTAGATACAAATTGATATGAAAATATGCTACTGTATAAATCAATAAAAAATGTATTTATAATTATATTTAATTACATATATCTCACCCAAAATGAAGGAAAATGTAAAGGAATATCCTGGTTGTGTATTTATGGCATAGTTATAACTAGAGTACGGACTTTTAAGCATAAAAAATCTTGAAAATAGCGCTTAAAATAGCACAAAAAATTGTCATTATATGCATAAAAATATGCATTAAACTTTAACATAATAATTAATAAGCACTTAAAAAAAGTAAAAAAAAAAATTTTTGAAATTTTATTTCAATTAAAAAATTTTTTTTTTTTTGATTCGAAGTAAAAACTTTTTTAATAACATTTTTTTGAAAAATAACACAATAAAAAAAAAGGCGTTCTACCTCGACACTATGGTAATTGGGGCGTTCTTAAATTTCACACTTAGGTTTTGTGGTAGTTCAAGCTTCATTTTTTCTTCACTAAAATTTCCATTGAAAATACCTAAGTTTTCATTATACCTCCTATTATATCGTAGATCATTAAATATCAATATCATTAAGGGCCAATTTCATAATAAAAGTTAACAAGGCTTTTAAAGTTAAAAGGCGACTTAAAACGAAAATGAATTTCATAATCAATTTTAACGACGACTTAATAGTTAATGGAGCTTCAACTTAAGTCGTCGATTTTGGCGCATTAAATACTTAAGAGGCCTGTTAAACATAACCAACGTTTATTTGAAGTTTGTGTGTTATACTGCGTGTTTTAACCTAAAATGACACAAGCGCATTGATTTTGACGTTATTCCACAGACCTCTTAGTTAATATTTACTCATTCGTTTGTTCATTTAAAGGGTCCATGGGTTACATTTTATAGTTTTTAGTTCAATTATATCATCTGTAGTTCTAACAGCACAATTACTTAACAGTGGTTTTAAAATCATTATGAAATGCAATATTTTAACAGAGATTTTAAGTCTCTCGTTATACAAAGCGATCTTTTAGTTAAGCGGACGTTAACGTTTTTATTATGAAATTGGCCCTAAAAGTTTTGAAGCCACTATTTGCCGTCTTTTTATTTGTTTATAAACCCAAAACGTTTTGTCTCTACTAAACATTAAATTTACAGTAAGCAAAATAGAAATAAATGTAAGTATTAATTTATGTATCTACTGCAATTTTTGTTAATTTATCGAAAATGTGCTAAAATAAGCACCAAAAATGCTTAAAACTAAATTTAAGCATAAAAGTATCAAAATAAGCATATAAGCATCAAAAAAATAGCGCCAAATGACTTATTTTTATCAGATTCATGGACATTATATCAATTACACTTCTGCTATCAATATTTCTGTATAGCAAAATTTCTAGAAATCCGTACTCTAGTTATAACACTCTTCTGGTTTTCTGAAGGTTATTTTAGAATACGGAATTGATCTAAAAAACAGAAAAAGAAACTTAAATTCAAATATGTAAACAGAGCTACACTGTGAGTAAATAAGAGGCCTTTATATAGTTAGGTGTATGTTCTACATAAACTCAATGAATCAATAAATAAAAAATATTTACTGGAAAGTGATTCTTTAATTTCTGTAATAAGGAAAGCTTATCCTCATTGCAAAATTGACAAATCTTAAGTTGTCTTAAGACAGTCAGCGCAAAAGTGCATTATACACCTTGTATGGCGATACAGGTAAAGTTTTTTTAAAATCACAACATTTATAAATAAGTATAAATCTTAAATTTTTCGTTCTAATACTGTATAATAATCGTAGTAAGAAAATTTACCTTGATGACTTTATTCATAAGCGTAAATGCTTTATATAGGACAGGGCTGCCCAACCCGTCGATTGCAGTATGGTTTTCATTAGATCTTGAGTTTCTTGTTTTCTAATGATCATGCATAAAATTCGTTGAGCAATGCATTAACTTTAGAGTCAAAAGTGCAGTCTTAGAAAACCCATAAAGAATCTATATAAACATGTTTTTCATTTCGTCTTGGATTATTTTTACATAAAAACAGTTTCACATTTGCAGTGTGTAATGCACTGTCAAAAAAGTTTTTCCCAGTGGCTCGGATACGCGTTCTGATCGATCGTGGTAACAATATGTATAAATATAAAAGTAGATCCCACATGCAAAAAGGTTGAACAGTCCCGATGTAGGATATAGACGACTCTCTATCTAAGCCATCACTTGCCGCAAGAGCGGTCACCGATGGGCTATCTTTTATGTACGACATGGCTAACTAAAAATAAAATTTATATATTAGCGTGTAGTAAGCATTTAAATCAAGGACAGCACTACATTTGGAAATGTTCTCCGGTGAATTCAAAATCCTAACCTACAGATCTAAATTAAGATGATAAACATACTCACATCTGTTGATATTATTTATTAATGTTTATACAAATTTCTAGATGTAACATCTACAATGACATGCAAAATAACAGTTTACAAATTATTCCAACATAAAACGCTTTTAAAAAATCGTATTTTTATACGTTAGGAAAGTAAAAAACACAAAATATTTCCGGTGAACCGTAGAAATCCGATGGAATCCGATGTTGGTGTATTAATATTTATATACATAGTGGCGTGAAAACATTTGATTACCGCTTTTATGGAAGTTAGTTAACTCTAATAAATAAAAATATTATCGTATGTAATATACCAAGAGCTGGGCATATTTCCGATAATTTGTTCAAGCTGTCAAACAAGTGTTTGTTGCACGAAAACTGCCCAAGCGCTTGCGCGCGGGCAGTTATCTAAGGGCAACAAACACGCGTGTAGGCAGCGCGAACAAATTGTCTCAGAAATATGCCCAGCTCGAGGTATATTAGAAAAGACTATCGCTTGAACGAGTACCTAAAAACAATTTTTAGTAAATATTTTTGCGCCCGATTGATCTGAAATTTTGCATGTGTTTTCGTACCGATAATTCACATGGGGGTGAGTACGAGGCGAGGGGGGACAATTTTTTTGCTCAGTTTTTCGATATCTAGCACCGTTCTTGAGTTACTGCTAATTCAAAAAATCTCAATCAAAATGAAAATTTTCTTTTCATAAATGTTAGGTTGCAATGATAAAAACAAATGAATTAATTCAAATGTCATTAATTAATTTGTCGCAGCCATTTTGCAATTTAAGCATTGTGCGTTGAAAAATAATATCGTAATTTAAAATGAATGCACGTTTTGGTAACGAATCGCTCCAAGATATAAACGAAGAAATTATTAAAAGTATTCCGATTAATACTGTGCGATCCAAAAACTCGGTTTGGACACAATTTCAAAAATTTTGTGGTGAAAGGAGTTACGATGTTAGCACCAAGGCTTTATCTGTGGAAATGCTTGGAGAGATTTTATTGGACTGGGGATACAATATGCGTAAAGCAGATGGATCACATTACAAGGAGTTGGTGGTTAAATTAATGTGGAATTCTGTTGCAAAGCAAATTCAAGAATTATATTATAATACGTTTAATATAACGATTGAGCCATTTACGGACATAGCATTCAAAGCTGCCAGAGCAGCTCGCGATTCATTACGCAGAAAGTTGCAGTTAGAGCCGAAATTTAGAAAAACAAGCGCTACTGCTCTTACGAACTCCGAAATTCAAAAAATGATAGATGTTTATGACGAAAATACGCCGGAGGGACTGCTGAAAAAATTTTACCATATTGCAGCTCACGAATTAGCATGGCGAGGTGGAGAAGCCACATCATGCTTAGTCAACCATTTTAGAGAGGAATTTGATAACCAAGGGGTACTTACTGGAAGAATCGAGTACAATCCCATCATATCAAAGACAGCGCAAGGAGGGTCAAAAAAGTTAACCGATTCAAAGTGGTTGGTTACAAATAAAATTAACGAATCACTGTGTCCAGTAAGGTAAAATGTTAAATTAGTGATATTAACCTCGATGTAGTTAAAATAATTTAATTTATTTGCAGGTTATTTAGAACGTTACTCCTTAAGCGAGGACGGAACATTACGACTGATAGACTCTTCTTGACACCAAATCCTAACTGGAAATGTGAAAACATTAATACTTCTTGGTATAAAAACTCGCCGGTAGGAAAAAATACTATTTCCAAATGGACAAAAATGGCAGCCGAAGCTATAGGTATTGATACGAAAAGAGTTAATATTTCTAATCACTCTCATCGTGCTTCTACTATTTCACATCTGGCCAAAGCTGGTGTTCCTGAGCAGTCATTAATTAAAATAACCGGCCACTCGAAAACTGGATCTTTAAAACCTTACCTACAATTTGATGAAGAGCATCACAACCAAATTGTACAACAAATACGAACAAATTCTGTTGTTTTAAGTACTAATCAAACAGATAATCCCAATGAAATTATTCATGAACAAATAAGAACAGAGTCCGTTGTTGTAAATAATGCTACTGCAAAATCTAATGATATTATTAATGTTAAAAAGCCAAATGTTTACAATAATTGTACGTTTAATTTTCCTAATTGTTCAAATGTTCAAATGTAATGTTCTGGTTTTGTTTTAGCAATTTATTTGTTTTAAAATAAATACATCTCAATAATTGTAACGTTTTATTTACTACTTTCAAATAATAATCTTGTATTTAAAATCTCACTTGTCATTTTTGTAATCTAGATTATAAAAGTATTAAACCTGCACTTGTTTCGGGGGAGATTTCGCGATAGTCTCCCTAAGGCGATTATCGTTTTTCAAATTTTCGCTAAATTCGAAGCTGATTGGTCGTTATTGTGTCAATCCAATATGTCAATTGGTTGATGTTGGTCACATGACACGTGAGTGCGATAGTCCGTAAAATTTATTTGCATTGCTTATGCAATGAAAATTATTACAACATTTATTTAAACATGGAATATCTAAAAAGGTTTCTAAAAATGTTTCATATAAAATCCATAACATTTTGAATTTGCCGGTTACAAAACACGGCGACTCCATTCTGTTGCGCTAGTTGCAATCGTTCGCAGTGATTTTGTGCGACCACTATTATTTATTTATAAAAAGGTAATTTATACCATTTCATTGTTTAAATTACGTTTGTTGAATACAATTTAGGTGTTAGCATAATTCATTATATATTATTTTAGTAATTATTGCCGTTTAGCTATAAAAATCGGGAATTTTAAGTCATTGCAGGGCCGCCTAAATGTCAATTTAATTTTCTTCAATGAATGCAAATAATTTTTGTAAAAATGTGTAATATCAGTACAACTTCAATTTAAATTGCGTTAATTATTCATAACTTGATAAAATTTAATTTTTTATTCATTTTATCAAGTACTTACTTGGTATCCCAACCTCACTTTTAGGAACGCCAATGGGAGCTTTGTTTTTAGATATTTTAATTAAGCAGATTAGTGTATAGGAACAATTTAGTTTGTGTTTGTATAATCTATTTGGGTTAATTTATTTTTGTTTGTTAAATTTAAAGATAAAATAGATCCAAGGCCATTCTCGTAGAAGTGCAAGGGGGGTTAATTCAATGGCTTTCTTTGAGGTGCCTTTTTGGCATTTAGTTTTAAAATTAGGAGTCTTCATCGTATTAACATTAAGATTCTTCATGCAACTTGTGCTGTACTTGGAAAAATATAAACTTATTGAACATTTTCCTTTTTACGGCAAATGACAATGATCAGTGACGGGGTTGCAAATTTTGCAAAATTGCAAAATTATTGTGTTCGCGGTAGCGGATCTAGCTAAGTAACCTTAGATAAGATAAAATTAGATAAGCTTACTTTTCAAGCCCTTGTTCAAGTCGATACCCCATGCAAAAGTTTGAGCCTTGTTTGGGCTCCAAAAAAACTAGATCCGTCACTGTTTGTATGTCTATTTCTAAAGTTATTTAAAAATACTCACGATCATAATAAAATATTAATATTGTTTGATATTTTTTGACAATGTTGAATGATAGATTTTTCCCTTCATGGCTTGTCTCGATCGTAGAATTACAACCAACCGAGCAGTTTTTCTCGCCAATTTAAGGAGTTATCGGGTGTGAAATTGAGAAAAGCTTTGATATTGTGGTTGCGGGAAAAAATTATTATAAACATAGAGATACAAATTTCTGACAAAAGAGAGGATTTATGATATCCAAATTGGTGGTTCGAATTAATTCAAATAAAATTTCTTTATTATGTACATAAGTAAAATTTTAAAATAATTTTTGTTTGTGCTTCTTACAGATTATTATATATATATTATACCGGAAAAACCACTATAATTAACAAATTGATATGGAACCTAAAATCAAATATATAAGTTTCCTCACCAAGGTAAGTTCTTGTATTGAATAAGTAATATTAGTAGATTTTCTGTAATAGCAGATAATATTTTTAGGAATGTACCAATTTATACGAGGGAAGAACATGCAGTCCATATAAATATACAAAACGCAATAAACTTGCAGTTTCCGTTCGAGTAAGTGCTATCTTTTCTCAACTTGAAATAAAATTTTAATTTTTTTTTTAATTCAACAGAAAGTTAACTGTCATTACAAAAAAATTATAACTAAGAATTGCAGAATCAACGATATTCTAACGTTCATCGACACTGATTTGCGATTTCCGATGAATACCGTCGATTACGCAAATCTACTAATTGAAGTTGCAGAAAATTCCACCACTTTCTTTAATTCGTTGTCAATGATGAGCGGCAATAGTATCGGTTCAAAGATCCTCCGACTTGCCCATTATCCTATTCAGGAAAATTATATCGTAGTTCAGTCGTTACTATACGATGAATTAGATGGATCGTTTCCAACTGAGATCAAAGAAAAGGCTAAAACGTTAAGATTTAATCTGATGACCTGTATTAAAATTGTCAACGACAAAAATACCATTCCTAAAGATGGGATAACCACTCATATCGTAGAAGACCTTGACAATTACATTTGTAATTTGAGGACTATTTGTAATTTCATTTATTTAATAATACTAAAAAAAAAATCAACTGTGGTACATAGAATACTACCTACCATACCATACAGTAGCTCAAAAGTCCATATTTGTTCATTTTGTGGACAAGTTGAAGTAGTCTGTCTATGCTTATCCGATTTAGGTAATAAACTATTTGAATTTATTTTAGAATTACATACATAAGTGAGCGAAAAGGAGTAAAATTATTCTTCTACTTATTATTTTGTGACTATGACTTGTCTGAACCTTGGGTTCCATTCGCGGCTTAAACTATTTCAGAATTGCATGTTTAGTCTAGCACATACATTTTTTAACAAGTAGTGAAGGAGTTTTGTTCCTTTTCATTGCAACAATTAAACTTTACTTACTGTATCTTTTTTCTCCAGAAATGAACCAAAATTTAGATGATACAGGTAAGACTGGTTTATTTCGTCTTATTTATCTATACAATATAATATTTAAATTTCTTATTAGAAAACATGCCTCGTAGTTCGAAGAGCACCGTACATGCGGAAATGGAACATGCCGATATTATGAATCAATATTTAGAGACTTATGGATATGACGAGAAAAAATCAAAATGCGACTCTCGAGAGAGTAGCACCGATACCGATTAAATATATATGCATATATAAACTCATTCAATATGTTTTTATTTCAGGACAAATCTATCAAAATTAGAATCAGTAACTTTTCATATTGTTAAAAAAAAATTCGATGTAATTTATTTATCTTCTTGAAGAATAAATAAGAGCAAGCAAAAGTTGGGGTTTTAAGTTCTATATAATAAATTTATTTAATTATATAAATTCTTAACTTGTGAAAATTAGTAAAATTAACACTTCAAAATAACAAGTTAATTAAACCAATTATTGTATTGATTACAATATATATATACAATAATTTGTATAATATAATAATAATAATAATAATATAATACAATAATTTGTATTATAATACAATTATTGTATTATAATACAATTATTGTATTATAATGCAATAATTATTATTTAAGCTTTCAGCGAAGGTTATTGTTTTCGTCAGAATTTTAATTCATTGAATAAAATTAAATTAAATTTATTTATATATTTATCATTTTTTAATTATAAATTATAATATAATATTTATATTAAATTTAATAAACTTGTTATTTTGAAGTTTCAATATAATAAATTTAATGTTAAGATGGCAACTACGTTGTTTAGGATATTTAGTAAGTATTAGGACCGCTTATACAGATACTTGGGTCTAGCAGGTATACATTCGGTGATTACAAGATACCACGCGACAAAAGTGGAATCCGTGGTTCTTGACACAAGACACTTTTACTCGAAAGACCAGGCAAATTACTCACCTGGATTAAAAAAAAACCTGGTTAACAAATAATATGTAAACTAAATAAAACAAATAAATAAAAGTTAAGGGTAGGTATACAGCTTGTGTTTGAAGTTGTCGTTCTTTATTCCTTTTGTAAAAAGTACTTCATTTGTATTGTTTTGTGCGTTTTCCTTAATCCAAACTGCTCAAATGATTTTATTGAAAACTAGCTGCATATTTGGGCGCTAGAATTGTTCCCTGGCAAAACCACTCGTAACTTTTATAGTTTTTACAAATGTTTGAAATAACTTTGATAATATAATTTCTTGAATCAATATAACGGATATGTAATAATATAATAACAAATACTGACCAAAAAATTTTATTTAATATAACGATTTAAATAAAATATTAAAATCCAAATTAAATTAATGAAGGACAGCACTGGAATATAATTAAAAGGTCAGTCAAACTTTCAGCTATAGCTGACTCGCAAGTGTTTTATCTTTATTGTTTAGTTTTTTTTTTTAGGTTTAGATTTAGTTTTATTGGTGTAGAAAAAAAGCAACGGAAAAACCACTCAAGAGGTTGATTTTGTTCAATTTCTTCAGGGGTATATTAAACAATTATTTTTTTAGATTTTATTATTTTCCATTGTGTACAGGGCCGCGTTAAGGCATGTGAGTACCCTAGGCATATTATTTTTGCCGCCCCCCTAAAATTAAAATTTGAACTTATTATAACAGCATAATATTTATTAGCAAAATAAGTATAAACTCTGAGAACAAATTTATTTACTTAAACCAGTAGACAGTTTTTTGTTCTTCGTTTATTTTTATTCTTTACTTTCTAGCATTACTATGCGGCACTTAAAAATTGTTTATGTTTTCTACATTTGACTTTTAAATACCTAAGTACAATTTACAATCAAGTTTCAATTTATATTACATTTTTTATTAGAATTAATTAGTATTTTTGCCGCCCCTAAAATACTGCCGCCCTAGGCAGCTGCCTTTCTTGCCTAATGGATAAATCGGCCCTGATTGTGTAGCAAGTCTTTCTCTTGTAAAATATGAAGGCATGTATATCACCATATCACATATGTATATATCACAATGGTTAAGTACTTAAAATATATACTAAAATTGGAAACGCTGTTTGGATAAAGAGAAACAGAGAACTAAAGGCAATACAGGGGAAAAAATTTAAGTTCTGCATTAAGGTAAGTTTACGTACTATCACAGTACTATCACCCATGAATCCCCGATTTTGTAAAAAATTTAAACTGTGATTTCGCGTTTTAATAAAATTGTTGAGTTTATTATCTGTGTTATATGTAATTATACTTGCAGTGTATTTCATTTGTGAAAATTTATAAACAATTTAGTTCTAAAAAGTGTGCGATGTGAATTTCCTAAAATATTAATAGTATTATATATTATGTATGGTTCAAGTTGGAAGATTTTAAATATATAAGTAACGTTATGCATACTAAAATTAAAAAGAAATAAGTATTGTTTTGAAGGCAATCGTATAATTGTGTGACTAATTATACTACTATTGAACAACTTTTTAATTTTGAAAAATAATTACTCTTACGATAACTATAACTAACTGATAGTAAATAACTATGACTCGAAAAAACTTTGGCATTAGTATCGACATTCTAAACAGTAAAATATAGTTATTTTCAAGATGATAACATTTTTGCTAATATTTATAGTTTGTGCAATAATTATTACTTACTTTTTGTATTTTTTCAAGAGATCCCATATTAAATTGCTGAATAATATTCCTGGACCTCCTTCTCTGCCTATATTTGGAAATCTTTTAGATTTTCCTAGGAAACCAGGTTATAACAAATACATATTATGTATATTCGGGTATAAAGCATTTTTTACTAATTTTTATTTGTTATTTAGATGCATTTTGGAAAGAAATTCGAAAATTTAGTAAAGAATATTATCCTATTTACCGGCTTTGGGGGAGTTACATCGCAACTGTTAACCTATTATGTCCGCAAGATATTGAGGTAATAAAATTTCTTTTAATATATCAATAGAATTGAAAGCAGTCTTAGATATTTTTAATCTTTTAATTTTCAGTGGTTTCACAGTGAAACCACCTTTTTAATAATTTTATTTTTATTTTATTTTATTATTATTTTTATCATAATAAATTGAAATGCATTGGCTGACACGTAAAAATCATTAGTAAGTATTGTGAAATACTTACTGAAAAATTTGTGAAAGATTATTAATTTATGAACATTGCATCCAGATTATGGTAATCGAAGCTAGTCGATTTTTCCAAAACTGTGTAATTTGAAAAGATTATACCCTCATAAAAATTAAATAAATAACGGTGTAGTTTAAAAAATGATATAATATGTTTATTTTTTATTGTTATTACTTTATTTGGATGTAATGGGGCGATTAAAATATTTTTACTGTTGTTAAAAATGGTTAAAATTGGTTAATTGCTGTTGTAATTATGTAAGTGCGTTCCATTTTTTTATTATTACTATAATTATTAGAAACGGAATCCAGACTAATTTCTACATCTTTTCATTTTCGAATCTACGACAATTCATCGCGGTCAATTTATCGCGCGACAATTCATCGCGCGACAATTCAAATTTTGATTAGAAACAAATCATATTTCTATAACTGCAACTGAAAATTATGAGCTAGCATGCAGGCTTATCAGACAGTACACTTAATTTATTTAAATATTTAATTTGTTTTGCAGATTGTTTTATCAAACCCCAAACATCACAAGAAAAGTTGGCTTTATCGATGTTTACATCCATGGCTTGGTACTGGATTACTGACCAGTTCAGGTAACTCAGAATTTAATATTGTAGCAAATCAAAATTTTTAATTTCGAATTTTAGGATGTAAATGGCACAACAGAAGAAAAATTTTAACGCCGGCTTTTCATTTTAATATTCTGCAACAATTTATTTCAGTCTTTACTGAGCAGAGTGATTTATTAGTGGAAGTTTTAAAAGATGAATGTGATAAACCATACACAGTCATCAGTCCATTTATTACTAAATTTACACTTGGTACAGTATGTGGTACGTAGGTGATTGCCTATTCTAAAAAATAAATAAATAAAAAGTAATTACAATTGGGACATCAGGCACTAATAAAATCTAAAAATATTCGAGTCAGATATGTAGCTGCTTGCGAGAAATTAAAGGTAAAAGTTGCGGGATTAGGACAACTCGCCGCGGCCGACCGAGCTGGAGATGGAGCTGAGCTGAGCCGGAGCTGACCGGCAGCGAGTTGGCCCGGCGGCAAGTCGCCCGCGGCAAGTTGTCCTAGACCCAAAAGTTGAAGTTGCTGCCGGTGCCTGTATCTCTTCAAGTTTTATTTACGAGTTCTTTATGTTCTTAAATTCAATTTCTATCTAGAACTATAACTCAATTTGTCGCAAATAGTTTCATATCTACCTCTAATATTTTAGAATCTTTTTTCGTTTCAAAAAATTTTTTTTATATTTTGCAGAAACTGCCATGGGAACCCGTTTAGATTCATCCAATGAGAGCCAAAACAATTATATAAAAGCTATCCATAAGTATTAATAAAAAATTAGAGTTAACAAGTACATAATTTAATGTAATTTTAGAATGGGAAGAATCATAGTCTATCGAGTGGCTAGACCGTGGTTATTTCTTGATGTAATCTACAAACAAACATGCGCTTACCGCTTAGAAAAAAAATTAGAAAAAACATTACACGATTTTTCCATGTCGGTTATAAAAAATCGTCAAGCAAACTTTAAATCCAATATTGACTCCAAGAAAAAGTTAGCGATGCTGGACTTATTACTTTCTGCAAAAGACAATGGAGAATATATTGATGATATTGGTATAAGAGAAGAAGTGGATACATTCATGTTTGAAGTAAAAAAAACATTAACATTTTTGGATGTTATAATTTTTGCAATAATAATTTTAGGGACATGATACCACTGCTGCTTGTCTTACGTTTACTCTAATGTTATTAGCATGTAATAGAGATATTCAGGTAAAAAGTAGAAAAAATCTGAAATTTTAAAGATTTTTTCATTTGGCTTATTATTCAAATTTATAGGATAAAGTTGTTGAGGAACTTAAGATGGTGTTGAATGGTACAAATCGAAAATTAACATTTACGGATTTACAAAATTTACGATATCTTGAACGAGTTCTAAAGGAATCATTGAGGATGTATCCAAGTGTTCCATTTATTGGAAGAGTGGCCGGAGAAGATATTTTGACTTATACTGGTTACAAAATTCCTTACAAGTGCAACATAAATATTCATATTTATGATTTGCATTACAATCCTGAGATTTATCCAGATCCACATAAATTTGATCCAGACAGATTTTTACCAGAAAATAGTCAGAAACGTCATCCATTTGCATATTTACCATTTAGTGCCGGACCAAGAAATTGCATAGGTAGTACGAACTTAAACTAAATTCAAGTTAATAAAAGTGAATTTATTTTTTGCAGGACAAAAATTTGCAATTTTAGAACTGAAAAGTGTAATATCATCCATTTTGATCGAGTATATTTTGGAACCTGTAGATAAACCTGAGGACATTTGTTTAACCACTGATTTAGTGTTGAGGTCGCTACACGATGTTAAAATAAAAATAAAGCAAAGACCAAATTAGGTGCTGGTGCTTATTAGTATAATATACAAAATAATAAAAATAAATATTTTCTGCAATTGTGCAAATACACTTCTTTTTTTTTTGGTTCCTCTCTGAATCAGTAGTATTACGTCCTTGATTAAAATAACTTCTTATTTTGGATAAATGATCAAAGCCGGGAATGCATAAGCCGATTAAACGTGAGACGTTTGGATGCAAGACGTTTGGACGCAAAGCCATTGAATGCAAAACTGTTAAGTATTTTTAATAAACCTTTTTTTACATTGTTTTTGTCGGAGCTGAGAGGTCAAAAACCTTGCATGGCCCTATTCTTCAACACACGACCCGATTTGCACACACAGATACGTCACTTTCGAATACAAGGTCGAAGGTATTTTTCTGGATACGCAGTATTTAAAATTTTTTGTACTTGTCGTCCAAAATGTACCGGCGCACCATCATTCTGAAACCACATTTCTTGTTTTGATGGCAGTGGAATATCATCGAGCAATAATGGAAGATTTTCTTCCAAAAAGTTTAGGTATCCGGCAAAATAAGGACCTTTAAGTTGGCTTCCCAGTATTCCACATTGTGTTGTTAATTACTACCTCAAAGGTTCTTCACGGTCACGGGGACACCTTATATTGCATTTTTGGGGTTACTATATTTGACTTTGGAGGTAGCACAAACACTGTTATTAGGTTAAATTTCACTTTGGGGATAATCTTCAAAATACAAAATAATATATTCTTTGTAAAAGACCATGAAATTCAATCATTAGAAGACGTAATTGAGTCGTACCGTTTTCTTTGTTGGTTTATAGATTCCATGGTCTTCCTAAGAATTGTATGGACTGGAAACATCGGTATGCGAAAGGTAGGAACAGTAATAGTTTTAACGCTGGCTAGAAAAATTGTTTTCTACCCAAATATAATTATTTATATATTTATACTAACTCATATTGATTAGGTCCTTCAGATTTTGAAGGACCATCTTATTCAAAACAATTGAATCTTTCAATAGGACTGTGGAAGGGTAGCCCATATCAGATAGTTCAATAAACAAGTAAAGGTTTTTCAAAAATGAAATAAATATTTCCTATTATCAGTTGCAAAAGTTAATAATTTATTGTTGTTTAGAGATAAATTTATATATAAACAAATCAAGTTTTAATTATAATTTCGTATTTTTAATATTTTTTTCAATTGTCCTTAGAGAAATTGATAAGGAACATCAACAAATAACTTGCACAATTTATTTTAACTTACTAGGTTTTTGCTCGAATCAGCTTGAATAAAATAATTTTGACTTGCTTGAAGTTAAGGTGTTCAAAAAATTGTAAAATGTTGATCCTATATATTGGAGGTGTATTGTTAGCGTTGTTCGTAATTTATTGGCTAGTTTGGTATTTTAAGCTAATGATTACAGTAAATAAAATACCTGGACCACCAACTTATCCATTAATTGGAAACTTATTAGATATATTTGTTCCTTCAGGTATTTATGTTTTTATTGTTTCTTATGTTTTAATATCTAGACGGTACGTTGCGGATATAGCTAAAACTTGAACGGAAAAAAATGACGTCCAGGCGACGTCATATATTTTCGCATAATTTGTTGAGATGTAAACTAGTTTAAACAATTTTTGAATTAAAATCAAAATCCTAATATTTTACATAAACTTTACGATTGAGACTTATAGTGACTCATGATTAAATCCGAACGCTCCTGGTTTTGAGGTATATAAAAATCTATTTTACAGCAAAACTTTTTAGACATTTTTGGTTGCAAATTTCATTGCCTTCAATTTTATTTATATGCATTTTCTATTTTATTTATTTTATATATAATATTTTTCTTATTTTACCGAGTCTTGTTTAAGCCGTTGTCGGTCAGAAACGGCGTGACAAAGTATAAAAATGTATATAAACAAAATTAAAGGTAATAAAATTTTCTACAAAAAACTTTTAATAAGTTTTGCTGTAAAATCGATATTTTTATATGGCAAAAAACGGCTTCAAAACCGGAAATTATTTCATTTAATTATTATTATTATTTTATTCATTTAAATTTTTAATAAAATAATGCGAAATACTGGAGATCCATAACTAAATGTTTTCTTTTGTGATTTGATTTTGGTCAACTAACAACCAGAAAAGTGCAAAATTACAAAACAACTAACAAATGCTTATCAATCTGACCTGATAATATTACACTTCGAAGATCGCAATAAATATATCCAAACTTAAATTTTGGAGTGCATATTTTTATCTCAGGTCAAGGTTAAAAAATAAGTAGATATAGAATCATTTTAAAAAAGTTCGAGCCTCATGCGAAAAAGTTAATTATCTCTTAATTCGGTTGCAATGTCGAACAGACGTGGAACCAAAGTTTCAGCTTTATATGCTGCTGATGGTTGCAAAATCGGATACAAGGAAGTAACCGAGTAACTCACCCTCTTATGAGCCTTCAAAGCTAAAAAATATCGGTAAAATGCACTATGCACACCCCATTTTAGCATGGGGGCATCCCCATGAACTTTGGCTGGATTTGCCCTTGCATGGTAGTGTATATTTAATGTCATACTACTGGCTATTACTATTTGATAATAACAAATGATAACCCAAATCTGTTTACGCACTGTAATAATATTTATAAAATTTTGCGTTAAAAAAAAGCCATGAGATTTTCTCAATATAATCTTAATCGAGTTAGCCTTCAAATATCCCAAATTTTTGATTTGATATCTGTACCAAATTTTCAAAAAAAAAAAACTAATAATTGAATAAAAAATTAAAAAATTAATTTATAAAATAAAAATATTTATTATTATTTTGGAAATGTAAATTTGAAGCCATTGAGCAAAACCCAACCCATATAAATATATCTACTATTTTTCACATAGGAAATCTAAAGCTTCTCAGAAATCTATTTGACATCTATTACTTCTTGCATGGTATAATGCACTTCTTATTGGCTGAATAATGAATAAATGGAACAATGGAAGATGAGTAAATAATACAATAAAACTTTTATAAAGATTTTTTGTTTATATTATGCACTCTAGGGAGTAATGACTTTTATGCCTACACATACAATTACATATTCATTTACATATACACACTGTGTATATAACATACATATAGTATATTATATTACATATAGTACCTTTTTGGAATTTAATGAAGTTTTTGAATTTAAATTTGTTACTATGTATTGTATTGATTCCTTATTAGGGATTATATTTTATTTATCTTTTAGTTCAATGATTGTTTTAATACAAAAGTACAATAGTATCAATAACTTGTTTTCTTGTATCTATTTTGTAAACAATAGTTTTTAACATAAATATAATAATATATTATCTTGTTTATATATTTTTGTTTTGCAAAGTAGATTACTAATTGACGATAAAAATTATTATCACCATATTAGAAGGTAATTACGTCAAACATTTGATTATACCACATATTTCGTTTATTGATAAATAAGTGATTACATGAAACATAATAATCATGACATCATCAAATTATTGCAAAATTATTTTGAAAATTGGCAGATACACTATTAGTGCAGCGTCAGGTTTTAGGAATTGCCAAATATTGGAATTGGATATAATCATATATTTTTGATATTTACTTCATTTAAAGCTCTCTAATTAAAGCGAATTCTTTATATTATGTACTTTTATATTATTTATGCACTTTTCAGTCATATTAAAGTAAAGAATATATATATAATATATATATATGTATATATCTGATACATTATCTATTATTTCTAATTCAAATTATTGAAAACAATACAAAAACTGTAAAAATGAATAAGCCGTAATGCCTATACTGCAATTGGGTCAAAAACGATAAAGAATGCAAAAAATTAAATTTTTTCAAATCAGTTCGTGATTGTATATATTTATCTTTATTTGAGACTTTGAATGTCTTTCACGCTTAATTATTGAAGATAAAAATAACTATATACATATTGTAATGTTGTTAGTTATATTATTAGTTAAGAATAATAATAATAAAAAAGCAATGAAGATATTTTGTCCAACGTTTCGTATAGTTTATTTACCCATTACCGATTTACAAAAAATTACGATTAATTAGAGAATTTAAATTATGCAATTATATTTAATTTAAAAAATATGACTATTTTTTACAAAAAACTTTTTAAAAAAAACTTTAAAAAAATAAAGTACATACAGTAGTCTGGAAATCGTGAACTGCGAAAATCATGTTTGTTTTTTAATATTAAATCCTCTTTTTTAAAGAGGACAAAGAAATATTTTTTTAGCATAAGAAAGAGAAATATTTATAAATAAATTCGGAATTAATATTTAAAAAAACATGATTTTTGCTGTTCACTGTTTCGAGAATCTACTGTACATACGAAATTTGGTTTGGAAATACCTATTAGTTTCATACATATAAAAGTTTTTCGAAATGATAATTCGTCGCCTGAGAATCAGAGTATTCTATATCCGTTTTTCTAAATTTTACAATACAGCTGTTGAAAGATTCCCTATTGCCTTACTCTTTACTAGGATATTTTAATACAATTTCAATTAAAAATATTAATGGGAAATAGCCCCGCAAGTCGTGTTTTGGGGTAATTTTACAAATTTTATTTATAAAATTTAAACTAGATCAAATTTTAAAAAATTGAAAAATGGATATAGAATAATTTTGCACGCAATAACAAATATTTCTGAAGTCATTTTATTCTATATCCAACATTTTCGTTTATAACCATTGTCTAGTTTGTTAATAAAACTTTTTACAATATCAACTAATTTTATTTTAATTATTAATTACATGTTGGATAAAAAAAACCAATTATTTGGTTAACAAAACGAGGTTAACAAAATAAAACAAAACGAAACGAAAACAATATACTAGCAATTTTATTAATTGAAGGAAATTAAAAATCTTTGATCAAAGTTTTCCAAAAGTCTAAATCTACTTTTGAAAAGTGCTGTGATAAGCAATAATAATAGAATTTTATCAACTGGCAATGGTGGGCGTGGGGTGTGAATTTGGGGTGAAGGAATATCTTGAAGAAAACATTTTAAAGCTGTGTTTCTTGTTTGTTTAAGAAAATATACTTTTTGTGAATCATCAGAAAAATCTAGCTTGTACCAAATATTATTGGAATCAAGAATCATTTTCATATGAAATTTTAGAAATTTTTTTGTAAGGAATAAATGATAAAACCATATATTTAGACATACGGGGTGTCCCCGTGACCGTGGAGAACCTTTGAGGTGTTGATAAAGGACACTTTTTTAATACAAATTTTCATATAAAATTTTTGTCCAAGTCCAAACTCTTGGGGAGTACCTTCCTTTAAAGCATTTATTTTAATTTCTGATTTCAAACAGCCATAGCTCCGATATTATTGATTTTTTAAGCTTAATGGATTAGAACAGTTTTAAATATCATGCGCTTATCCACAAATTAGGTTATAACCCCTCTTCGTCTAGAATCAACGGATTTCGAGTTATAAATTAAATTAAGGGAAAATATGTTAAAAAAATTCAGGTTTAATTTTTTCTATTTTTCTTGCGAAAAGTTTTTTTTAAATTTTTTTTTAGGAAAAAACTGATGGTTCAAACCAGATAGCGAATTTTATAGGTTACAACTTTGGTCAAACAAATTTTTTTGGGAAACCAACCGTTCTCTCAGAAATTCTGAAAATAATGAACAAGGTATAGGTAAAAGAAAAAATGTCCAGATACTTGGAATTTTTGAGTAATTTTGGTTATATTAGGGTGCATTTTTAAAAAGTGTAATAGTGCGCTGCTCATATGCTACTTTTTTTCTGAGGGACACAAGCATCAGACCTCAAAATGATACAAGCTAATTAGTTGCTTGTACATAGAATAGTCTGATTCGAAATATTAATATGGTTTATGGATATAGAATAAAATTGCCTCTCGAATTAACGCTGATGATATAAATTTTTCCAAATTTTTATTGCATTATACTATAGAGAAACCCACATAGAATACAATGGTATAAATAACTCAATTTATCAAAAAAATGGATATAGAATACTCTGATTCTCAGGCGACGAATTATCAAAATATTTTTTTAAAAATTTCAAATAGTGTTGAAATGATCTACTGTTGACTGTTGAAAAAATTAAAAAACACAAACAAATACAAAAAAAAAGAAGAAAAGAAAAGTTTGGATTTGTAAATTTTAATTTAATACATTAATTAATTTTACTGGTAAATAATAATTAATATATTCTTTTGTTTTAGAAAATTTATGGGATTTACTAAGAACGCTAGCTAAACAGTATTATCCAGTTTACAGAATATGGAGCGGTCCATTCACGGCAATAGCATTTCTTGAACCCGAAGATGTTGAGGTTTCTTAGACCAAATAAAATTAATAAAATAATATTATTTTGATAATTTTAGAAATTATTGTCGACTACCAAACATATAACGAAAAGCAGACTCTATTACTTGTTGCAACCGTGGCTTGGAACGGGACTCTTAACCAGCACAGGTACACTCTAAAAATGTGCATTTGATCAGACCCCTTCTCTTATTTTGAATTTTGAATGCAAAATAATCGAAAGACTAAAACCATTTCAAATCGTACAGGCCGGTTGGACTCCTAACCCAGAATATTCGTTTTTGTTAAAATATATTTTTATATATACAAAATCACTCGTTTCTTTTTAGTCTTTATATTTAAGAGTGAGAAAAATAATATTTTCAAAAAGTCACTGTATAATTTATAAAAAATAGTTGCCAATTTGAGCGAGTAACTTTCAAAAACATTCCAATTTGAGAAAAAAGTGTTTTTTGAGAAAAATTACTTTCAAAATTTTCAAAAAAATGTTACCGCTATACTTTGATTCTGCTTTTGTTTGCTTTGCTTTGTTTATATTTTCTTATTTAATTTTGGAAATATTTTGAAAATAGTTTGAATGTCTATTTTAAATTATAGGTTGATAAAAGATAGTGTAAACCATTCGGTACTCAAAATTCAAAACGAGAGAGAGAACTAGCAAAATGAAACTCTCTTACTTATTGAATATTTTATTAAATATTTTAATATATAATTTTCAGGAGAAAAGTGGCATAACAGAAGAAAAGTTTTAACGCCTGCTTTCCATTTTAGTATCTTACAACAGTTTTTAACAATTTTCACAGAACAAACTAAAGTTCTAATAGATCGTTTACAATTAGAATGTGAAAACGAACACACCGATATAGTTCCAATAATAACAACGTTTACACTCCATTCTATATGTGGTAAATTAATATAATATATAATAATATAATAGTCTCCTTATAATATCAAATTTTCTATGGTTGATTTTAGAAACGGCAATGGGAATTCGGTTAAGTGACAAATCATCGAAAGAAGATTCTTACGTGAAAGCAATTTATAGGTACTTATCTAATTAAATTAATATTATAATCTTATATTTCATTATATTTATTTTAAGAATTGGAGAATTAATGGTACACCGTGTATTGCGCCCTTGGTATTACTTAGAACCTACTTATGCCGTTTCTTCTCAATTTTGGGAAAGAAGGAGAATAATTAAATATCTACATAACTTTTCAAATTCAGTCATACGCAAACGAAAATTATCATACAAAGATAGTGAGTTTACGAAAGAAAAAGATGACGGAATTTTAAACAAAAAACGATTAGCAATGTTGGATCTTCTAATTTCTGCCCAAAAAGCTGGAGCAAACATTGACGACGAAGGCATAAGAGAAGAAGTGGACACTTTTATGTTCGAGGTAATAAAAACTAATTTAAAAAATAATAAATATACTAAGACGCTTTAATGGAAAATCGTTTTTCGTATTTTTAGTTCTGTAATTTATTGATTGAGTTTTAGGGACACGATACTACGGCAATGTGCCTATCATTTACCCTCTTACTATTGGCAAATTATCCGGACATTCAAGTAAATATCTGAGAATTTTGATTTTATTTATTTTTGAATTATTATTATTTTAGGACAAAGTTCTGAACGAAATTAATGAAATATTTGGAGAATCAAATCGTTCGGCTACTTATCAAGATTTACAAAATTTATCTTATTTAGAAATGGTTTTAAAAGAATCTCTTAGAATGTATCCAAGTGTTCCGTTAATAGCTAGAGTCACGGACGAACCAATTCATACCAAATCAGGATACACTGTTCCAGAATGGGTATTTGTTCATGTTTACATATACGACTTGCATCATAATCCGCGAATATTTCCAAATCCTACAAAGTTTGATCCTGATCGGTTTTTACCCGAAGAGTGTCATAAACGACACCCGTTTGCTTATATTCCATTTAGTGCTGGGCCTAGAAATTGCATAGGTCAAAAATTTGCAATGCTAGAAATTAAAGCTGTAATATCTTCTATTTTAAGAAATTTTAAACTTGTGGCTGTAGATAAACCAAGCGATATAGTCCTTCTTATGGATTTACTTATCAGACCTAAAAATGGAATCAAAATTAAATTTGAACCCCGTCATCAGCTATCTAAATAGCAAACTCCAGCAGAATTTTAATTTGTAATTTATATTAAATAATACAAATTAAATATTATTAAATCTAAAGAAAACTGTTCTATATATTTAATATTATATCTATACATTTTTAATAATATTATATATTATATACTGTAGCATTTGTATAGTACTTATTCTAGATTAATTATTATTTAAGTAAACAAATAATAAAAACATTATAGTTATGATTTTCAATTATTTATAAACAATCTTCCAGTTCAGTCACACTAAACTTAACAAAACAATAATTACAGAATTATTTTACTTTTTTCTATTGTTTTTAATTCAAGGTTTAAAATCGGTTCACAGAATTGAAAAAGTTGTGTTTTGTTTTTTACTATTTTTTTTTTATATTTTAAATACCTACGGAGTGAAATATAATAGTTCAATGCCTGGCTGCGCCGATTTTATCTAAAGTCCAAGTTTTTATCTGGTATTTCCATGTATTTATCTAGTAAGCTTAGCACATACTAGAATTAAGTGCTTGTAGGAATGCCAAATGTAAAATTTGATACATCATGCCAATAACAAGATGAAGATCAGAATGTAGAGGAAGAAAAGAAGGATTAATGTCAAAGAAAATAACATCTCCCGGATTTTTATCCAAAAGAAATCCTATAATGATATAAAAAGATACGCGATTCAGAATTTGTTTTTTTTCAATGAAATTCTTAATTTTGTAAAAATTTTCAAGATTGATTAAATAATAATGTTTATTCAGAGAAAAGTAACTTTTTGTAATTTGTCTCTAATTATTACTGAACTTACTCTGGTTGTTCGCCAAATCAATAAACTCACCACGTAAAATGAAATATTTATAAAAAATATTAATTTTTCAAAAATGTATTTACTTTTGTATTTGTGTAATTGTGTGACATATTAATGTCAGGCGAATAATCTTATCGATGTGTATTATAAACAATAACATATTTAAAGAATTTTATTTTTTTCTCAAGGTATTATGTTTATCATATAATATTTGTGACTTATTGTAAATTGTTATCATTTCTTCGTTGTTACTCATAATTAAAATAAGTAATCAAGGAAATTCGAACAAGACTCAGTTCAAGTTTACTCTAGCGAAAGATATTAGAAATTTTGAAAAAGCAAAAAGTGCAGTATTCAGCGTAAATTGATGGGCTCATAAAATAGTAAATACCTCAAAATTTCTAATTTCACCAAATCTCAACTTGTTTTCTGCACAATTACTAAAACAATATTTTTAATTTAAAAAAATTAAATTTGTGGATTTTAAATTTTTTTATGATCGGTATTAAAAACTTAAATAAAAGATAGAAAATAATAAATAAAAAATTAATTAATTTATATTAATATTTAGTTTCTAATAAATAATTTTTTAAATTTTGCCCTGTCTGAAAAACATCTTATAGACGCCCATGACTGTATATCTTTTTTTTTTTACAAATAACGACCTAGTCAAAATTTTGGAGAAAATATTGTTTTTCAAGATTTCTCTCCGCTTACAAATAACACGCAAGCTCTTTATCTTTGCATAGTATAAGATAATCGTAATCTTACAAGAAAAGAACACTAGCCAAAATTTCACTTATTTTCTTTTTAGTGCATTATAGATCTAAATTTTAATGATCTTCCTACTGCAAGAATGTAGTAAGTCATATCTGATTCATTTTGAGAAATATAGCGATGGCGATGTGAGAAAGCACTAAAGCAGTTGATGCAAATGCAAACTTTAAAATTCAAATTACTCAAAACTATCAATTTTGACTTAGTGCGTTTTTCTTGTAAGCCCACATATGTAGAGAATTAGCCATACCACGTGCTTACGAAGAACGACTGTGCCAACAGGCGTTGGTGAAGAATCAAGCGTCATCAGCATCAAGAACAAACTGGAAACAATCCATCGCTAGCTTTTATTTATTTGTTTTATTTACTTTTATTTTTTGTAATTATACAGGTGAGCAATAAGCCAAACGTTTCGAGTGCAAGGTTTCTTGTGTCAAGACTCACGGCTTCAACTTTCGTCGCAAACCATCTTCTAATCACCGAATGTCTGCCTACTGACTTTTATACTATTTTTATCTTAATCAACGGCCAAAACACTTACCTTCCGTTTCGAAGTAGGAAATTGGTTTGCGTTTGATATTGGACGAATACTGAAGGTATTCCAAGAAATGTAGTTATATCCTCTTATAAAATTTAATTTACCATATGAAAACGACAACCCCAAACTTTAACTGCTATTATTTTTTATTTTTCAGATTTGTAATTAAATTACATCTAATTTATATTAACAATATAAAAGTTACTGGTTCAAATTTTGATGAATTCATTCTGAAATAAAAACAATCTGAATAAATTATATAAGTATAATCAGGAATTAATTAATATTTTATATTACCGTTAATCGGTATCAGTGCTGCTCTCTTGGGAGTCAGGTTTTGATTTTTTGCCGTCATTTCCATAATTCTCTAAATATTGACGCCAAAAATCAGCTTCTGCCATTTCATCAACTTCTGCCATTTCAGCGTCTTCTGACATTTCAGCATCTGCCATTTCAGCAGGTCCGGCGTTCTTTGAACAATGGGGTATGTTTTCTAATAACAAATCCAAATATAGAAGGTATTAGATAAAATAATAAATAAGAATAAATAAATAAGTTACCTATATCATCAATTGTATCACATTCTTCTGAATAATACTCATCGTCTTCATCATAATTTCTATAGGATATAGGCGCTACAAAAATTACAGTAAATAAATTTTCATAAGTACAATAAAAAAAAATTTTTATGTTGTGTTACCTAAATCGGCAAAGCAAGTACAGTCCGCCTCAATTTGTCCACATAACGAACAGGTATAGTATTTTAAGCTGCTGTAAGATACCGTCCGCAGCATTTTATGTACCACTGTAGATTTTTTCTTTAGTACAATTAAGTAAATAAAACTACAAATAGTTCTCAGATTGATTATATAGCTATGTAAATGTTCTAACACGACATGATTGCCCATCCAATCTCCAGCAATACTGTTTATATCTTCTAGAACTGTAATACAGGTCACGAGATTTGATTTTAATACTTTAGCGTGATTTTTTATATCGGATGAATATAATCCTTCTAATTCATTGAAAAGCAAGGATTGAATCGTTGCATAATTTTCCTGAATAGGATAATATGCAAGTCGGAGTTTTCTTATACAAGGATTATTGCCGGTCATCAATGACAACGAATTAAAGAAACTGGTCGAATTTTCCGTAACTTCGATAAGCAAATTAATATATTCCGCACTATTCATTGGGAATAGTGAATCAGTATTCATAAACTTCAGAATATCATTTATCCTACAGTTCTTAGCTATAATTTTCTTATAGCTGCACAAAACTTTCTGTTGAATTTAAAACGAAATTAGAATTTTATTTAAAGTTAGAAAAGAGAGCTCTTACTGGAACGGATACGACGGTATGTTTACTGCATTTCTGATATTTGTACGGACTGCATGTCCTGCACCCGTATCGATCACTACAATCCTAAATAAAAAATATTATCTACTATTACAAAAAATCTGTTAGTACTACTTATTCAATACAACAACTTACCTTAATGTGAAAACGTACGTATTTAATTTTACGTTTCATCACAATTTGTAAAATTCGGTAGTATATTATAGTAGTATTTTCGGTATATATAATAATCTGGAAAAATTACAATAAAAATGTATTTGAAAAATAACAAATATATAAGCGAATTTTATTTGAATTAATTTTACAAACAAATTTGCATTTTAGAAATTCTTCCTTTTGTCCGAATCCTTAAATGTTATTACTTTTTAATTTTCTAACTTTTAGGCCAAATTGTACAACTTTAAAAAAATTCATATTCCAAAATGGCTTTCACATGAAATAAAGGTAATCTACGGACCAAGTAATAAGTGTATTTATAAAATAAGTTTTAAAAAATACCCACACATAGTGGCGGATTTAGTTTTTTTGAGGCCCACGGCTAGAAATATTATGGGGCCTTTTATACTTTAGTTGTTGATCTGATTGGAGCCCCTACTCAAGCAAGGCACAGTGGGATAGATTCATATATTTCTGGCCAAAAGTAAAATTACCGGATTTTAGTAACTTTACAGAAACAGATAAATATCATCAGGCTTATCAGTAAGGGTAGACCTTTAACTTGAAAATACTGAAGGAAATTTACCCTCTACCTGTCTCAGTTTTTTATTTTACCCCTTTAACTAAGGAGGGTGTTTAGGCGAATAGGCGTGTAGTGAAAGTTTCGTGTTTGCAACTGTATCTTTTTTGTTTTTGGACATTAATTTGACTAAGAACCGATGTCCGATATAGAACAAGGTAAGGGCTATATTATATAATATATACATAATTGACTTTGTTTAGTATATGGGCTATCAATCAGAACCAATCATAAAGTAAGCGATTTCAACGATTGAAATTTGACAAATTTAATTTTAAGTTTCTATAACTTTTTAGTGCCACAATGTTCCAAGGTGAATAAAAATTTTTAAATATTGTATGATGGGTGCCTCTTATGTTTTGTAAAATTCAGCTGCCAAGAGGTGCCATTTTGTGAGTAATTCTATTTTGAACATGTTGAGGTGCGTGAATTACAAGTTGATTTTGCAGCAAGCTTGCAGAAAATTTTTATTTACTCTATTTAAAAACTACCCTTTTTTAGTGGATTTTTTAATTATTTTTCCATCAATAATCAGATTTAATTCTAAAGGAATTAAAAATTTTATAATTTTCTTTGGTTATATTAGTTTTCACCCCATAAAAACTACTCCATTTTAATAATAAGATTTTTTAAACTATTTTTACATCAATGTTCAGATTGACTTCTATAGGAATTCAAGATTTTATAATTATTCTCAGTTATTTTAATTTTAACCCCCTAAAAACCACCCTATTTCACCATGTACATTTTTTTAAATATATTTTCTTTGGTCCTGATCTAATTGTTAGTCTATTGTATAACTTTCAGAATTTTGGCCAAAAATTTGTGAATCTGTCCCACTGTGCAAAGGTTCGAAGTTTTAGATTCAGTAATTTCTACATAATATGTAGATCCGCCACCGCCTAACACAACAATTTTACTTTAAATAGTGTGGTAAATTCACAAAAAGATTTAGACTAATTCACAGTATAATAGGAATTACTAGAAAAAAATAAACCTTGACACTGATTATTGTCATTGGCCTAAAAATTGACGAAAGCAACAATTTTGTTATTACTTTTCAAGTAGAACACAAGTTGCATAAAGAGTCATAAACGTATTCTAATTTTAAAACTCAATACGCAAACAAAACTTCAAAGGATGTTAGCCCTTAAATTAACCCCCTTGGCACTTCTATGAGAGTGGCCTTGGAACTATCTTTTTTCTCAATTTAAGGAATAAAATTAAATTATCCCCATGTATACAATCACAAAGTAATATGTATTTACACACCAATCTACCAAATATTAAAGCTATAAAAGACATGCTCCCATTCGCGTTCATTTAAGTGAGGTTAGGATGCAGAGTAAGTACTTGATTACAATGGAAATAATTTCATTTTATAAACGTATGAATCATTAAGGCAATTTCAACTAAAGTTATGTTCATGTTACACATTTTTATACAAATTACTTATATATTTTCAACATCATTTAGTTGAAATATTTAGGCGGCCCTGCAATGACTTAAATTTCCAGATTTTAGATGCATAACGACAATATAAGTAATAAAATGATTATGTTAACATCTAATATGTATTCAACAAATTTAAATTTAATAATAAATTGGTTTCACTGACCTTTTTATAAATATATAATAGCTGTTACACAAACACGCTGTGAAGTATGACAACTAGCGCAACAGAATGAAGTCGCCGATGTTTTAACCGGGAAATTCAAACTGTACCGGATATTAAATGAAACATTTTAATAACTATTTTCTATGTTACATATTTAAATAAAGGTGGTGATAATTTTTAATAATGTCATACCAATATATTATATACGATAATTTTGTAATACAATAATAAGTTTCTGTTCCAATTTACATTAAATTTTAAATTTGTTTATCTGATTTAATTTTGTATCCTTCCTTTATACCACTTGATGACCAGAGAAGGGATTCTTATTCAAATTATTCAAACAGATACAAAATTAAATCAGTGCGGGCCGATAAACAAATTTACATGTTAAAAATATCACCAAACAATAATAATTTTAGAAAATAATAATACCAACTTAAAGTAAATTGAAACAAACAAGTAGTAATTATTGTATAATATATTTGTATGACATAATTAAAAATTATCAGACCTTTATTTAACCATACCATATTTGAAAACAGTTATTTAATATTTTCAGTAATATTCGGTACAATTTGAATTTCCCGCTTAAAACATCGGCGACTTCATTCTGCAGCGCTAGTTGTCATACTTCACAGCGTGTTTGTGCAACAGCTATTATTTATTTATAAAAATGTAAGTGAAACCAATTTATTATTAAAATTAAATTTGTTGAATAAATATTAGATGTTAGCATAATCATTTTATTACTTATATTGTCGTTATGCATCTAAAATCTGGAAATTTAAGTCATTGCAGGGCCGCCTAAATATTTCAACTAAATCATGTTGAAAAAATATAAATAATCTGTATAAAAAAGTGTAACATGAACACAACTTTAGTTGAAATTGCGTTAATGATTCATACGTTTATTAAATTTTATTATTACCACTTTGAATCAAGTTCTTACTCGGCATTATAACCTCACTTAAAATGAACGCAAATTTGGAGCATGTCTTTTATAGATTAAATATTTGGTAGATTGGTGTGTAAATACATAGTATTACTTTGTGATTATATATACATGGGGATAGTTTAATTTTATTCCTTAAATTGAGAAAGAAGATAATTCCAAGGCCACTCTCATAGAAGTGCCAACGGGGTTAATTTAAGGGTTGTCATCCTTTGAAGTTTTGTTTGAAAAATAATAACAAAATTGTTGCTTCCGTCAATTTTTGGGCCAATGACAATAATCAGTGTTAAGGTTTATTTTTTTCTAGTAATTCTGACTACTGTCAATTATTCTAAATCTTTTGGTGAATTTACCACACTATTTAAAGTAAAATTGTTGTGTAGGCGGTGGCGGATCTACAAAAAAAAATTCTGAATCTAAAACTTGGAACCCTTGCTTGAGTAGGGGCTCCAATCAGATCAACAACTAAAGTATAAAAGGCCCCATAATACTTCTAGCTGTGGGCACAGGCATCTGTGGGCGTCTGTGGGTATTTTTTAAAACTTACTTTATAAATGTTAGATTTTAATACACTTATTACTTGGTCCGTAAATCACCTTTAATTCATATCAGTGCCATTTTTGAATATGAATTTTTTTCAAGTTGTACAATTTGGCCTAAAGGTTTGAAAATTAAAAAGTAATAAGATTTAAGGATTCGGACAAAAGGAAGAATTTCTAAAATGCAAATTTGTTTGTCAAATTAATTCAAATAAAATTCGCATATATATTTGTTTTTTTTCAAATACATTTTTATTATAATTCTTCCAGATTATTATATATACCGAAAATACTACTATAATATAAATACTACCGAATTTTACAAATTGTGATGGAACGTAAAATTAAATACGTACGTTTTCACATTAAGGTAAGTTGTTGTATTGAATAAGTAGTACTAACAGATTTTTTGTAATAGCAGATAATATTTTTTAATTAGGATTGTAGTGATCTATACGAGTGCAGGACATGCAGTCCGTACAAATATCAGAAATGCAGTAAACATACCGTATCCGTTCCAGTAAGAGCTCTCTTTTCTAACTTTAAATAAAATTTTAATTTCGTTTTAAATTCAACAGAAAGTTTTGTGCAGCTATAAGAAAATTATAGCTAAGAACTGTAGGATAAATGATATTCTGAAGTTTATGAATACTGATTCACTATTCCCGATGAATAGTGCAGAATATATTAATTTGCTTATCGAAGTTACGGAAAATTCGACCAGTTTCTTTAATTCGTTGTCATTGATGACCGGCAATAATCCTTGTATAAGAAAACTCCGACTTGCATATTATCCTATTCAGGAAAATTATGCAACGATTCAATCCTTGCTTTTCAATGAATTAGAAGGATTATATTCATCCGATATAAAAAATCACGCTAAAGTATTAAAATCAAATCTCGTGACCTGTATTACAGTTCTAGAAGATATAAACAGTATTGCTGGAGATTGGATGGGCAATCATGTCGTGTTAGAGCATTTACATAGCTATATAATCAATCTGAGAACTATTTGTAGTTTTATTTACTTAATTGTACTAAAGAAAAAATCTACAGTGGTACATAAAATGCTGCGGACGGTATCTTACAGCAGCTTAAAATACTATACCTGTTCGTTATGTGGACAAATTGAGGCGGACTGTACTTGCTTTGCCGATTTAGGTAACACAACATAAAATTTTTTTTTATTGTACATCTGAAAATTTATTTACTGTAATTTTTGTAGCGCCTATATCCTATAGGAATTATGATGAAGACGATGAGTATTATTCAGAAGAATGTGATATAATTGATGATATAGGTAACTTATTTATTTATTCTTATTTATAATTTTATCTAATACCTTCTATATTTGGATTTGTTATTAGAAAACATACCCCATTGTTCGAAGAACGCCGGACCTGCTGAAATGGCAGATGCTGAAATGTCAGAAGACGCTGAAATGGCAGAAGTTGATGAAATGGCAGAAGCTGATTTTTGGCGTCAATATTTAGAGAATTATGGAAATGACGGCAAAAAATCAAAACCTGACTCCCAAGAGAGCAGCACTGATACCGATTAACGGTAATATAAAATATTAATTAATTCCTGATTATACCTATATAATTTATTCAGATTGTTTTTATTTCAGAATGAATTCATCAAAATTTGAACCAGTAACTTTTATATTGTTAATATAAATTCGATGTAATTTAATTACAAACCTGAAAAATAAAAAATAATAGCAGTTAAATTTTGGGGTTGTCGTTTTCATATAGTAAATTAAATTTTATAAGAGGATATAACTACATTTCTTGGAATACCTTCAGTATTCGTCCAATATCAAACGCAAACCAATTTCCTACTTCGAAAGGGAAGGTAAGTGTTTGGGCCGTCGATAAAGATAAAGATAGTATAAAAGTCAGTAGGCAGACATTCTGGCTTATTACTCGTTTGGCTTATTACTCACCTGTATAATTACAAAAAATAAATGTAAATAAAACAAATAAATAAAAGCTAAGGCTGGATTGTTCTCAGTTTGTTCTTGTAAAGAGTAAAGGTAAAGAGATTATGTGTTCTTGAAAAACAATATTTTTTTCAAAAGTTTTACTAGGTCGTTATTTGTAAAAAAAATATATGCAGTCATGGGCGTCTATAAGATGTTTTTCAGAGAGGGGCAAAATTAAAAAAATTATTTATTATGAAGTAAATATTAATATAAATTAATTAATTAAAAAACTATATATTACCTCCAATCAATTTTAAAAAAAAATTGGAGGTAAGGTAATCGAAAAAAAATTTCAACTTTTTTTTTTTTGCATTTTCGAGATCACCGTGTTCAGAAACGTAAAGATCTGCAAAAAGTAAAATAAAAATTTCTGTGTCGGTCTGTCTGTCGGTCTGTCTGTCTGTCGGTCTGTCGTCAAATTTTGTCGATCGATTTGCTTCCGAGCCATCCAACCAATTACGACCAAATTTGGTATGGTGGTAGGGTTCACGGTGGAAAGGTGAAAATAAGGTTTTCGTCGCGATCTATCAATCAGGAGTGCCACCACAAGAAAATAATACGGGATTTTAAAAAAATATTTTGTCTTGCGATATGTTATTTTAAAGGCCTTAAAAGGCTTTATCCAGAATAGGTAAAATTAATCTTCTATCTGTCGTCTGTCAAAAATCACAAGTTGTCAAAGTTGAAACTTTAAGAGTGAATAACTCAAGAAATGCTGAAGGGATCTTACCCAAATTTGGTACGTAGGTACATTGATCCTAATGGATATGAGAGCATATGTAATCCTTCGATAGAAATCACTAATGCAACATGAAAAAAATAAAATTAACTTTTTTGGCAAAAACATGAAAAAAGTTTTTGTCGATCGATTTTCTCCGGCATTTCTGCGTCGATTGCAATCAAACTTATTGGACGTATGCCTCGTGGGCTGGAATGGTGAAAATAAGGGTTTGCCAGAGAAATCTTCACCAGGGCCACCACAATAAAATAAATAAAAAAAAATGAAAATGTCGTCGTATCTCCGGAAATGTTTAACCGATTCAGCTAAAATTTGGTGTGTCGATGGAGCTTTGAAAGTATAAGTATTGGTGAGAAAACAAACCGAGCCAATTGTAACAGGGCGGGGCAGGTCAGAAAAATTATAGAAAATATTAACTGAAATCTTAATTTATATATTTCTTGTGAGAATTTGTCAGATGGCTGGCAAAAATAAAACAATATATTCAAAATTTTAATAAACGTCATAATTTTGTGACATATGTGTCAAAATTAGGTTAATGTTGATTTGTATACCGAGTGCAGCATAAGAGTTGAGTTTAGGGCTTTTAACAATTTATTTTAGAATACAAAAATAGGTGGTTTGGTGGGAAATATTTTATAATATCGTCGTACGGACTGACGGAACGTTACTTTATAAGTAAAAGGTTCTGCCACTAGGTAGCGACCAAGTTTAGGCTGTTTGTTAAATTTTTTCGCAAATGTTTTCAGAATCAGTAAATCGGCAGTCAGTAATTTACAAAAATTTATTTTCGAAAAATCCGCTAGATGACCGAAAAAATTTGTTGTACCAATCTTGGAGAAATTTTATTTGTGACTTCTTACGGTATTATGTGACGTATATAAAAATTTTGGAAAAAATTCAGTGGCGTACAAAAATAAAAAATTTTTTTCATTTTGGATTTTGTTAAATAAACTTTTATAGGTAGATTTTGGGTAGGGGGTGATACATATAGATATCTTTGCCAGGGCTACCGATATCTTTGTTAAGGCTACCACAATAGAAAACAAAAATGAACATTATGTCATCGTATCTCCGGACAAAATTTGGTGTGCTGGTGATTGGAGGTATTGCGGCAGAGAGTGACGACATTTTTTCTTTATCTTTTATCTTTTACTTAAGTTTGTAATAACGATTTTACCATCTCCTCTCCCCCAATGTAATTTAATTTCTTGTATTTAATAAAAAATATTAATTTAGTAATGTGTAGGGAAAAGTTGAGATTTGGTCTCCCAGAAGGTGAAATTCATCATTTCCAAAAATTTCTAACTGATCATAAGATATGGAATGTACATAGCTCACATAATTTTGTGAGCGCATATCAAAAATGTATATAACAAAAATTTTTTTATTTTACGCTGAATACTACACCTTTGCCTGGTTTTAGATATCTTATATCTTTCGCCGTTTGTTAGAGCAATGCTGGATTTATTCTTGTTCGAACTTCTTGGATTACTTACCTATACTTATTTTGATTATGAGTAACGACTAAGAAGTGATAACAATTAACAATAACTCATAACAGACTTATTATATGAAAAAAAAATTGAAAATGCAAAGTACCATGAAAAATAAATAAAATTCTTTAAAAATTGTTTATTGTACACATAGATAAGATTATTTGCCTGACATACATACGTCAAACAAGTATACAAATACAAGAGTAATTCAATAATACATTTGCGCAAAATTAACATTTATAAATATTTCATTATAACGAATATTGTTTGATTAGAAAATAAGAAAAATTTTTTTATGATGACTTTATTGGGCAAGTTCAATAATAATTACAAACAACTCACAAAAAGTTACTTTTCTCTGAATAAAAATATTATTTTTTAATCAAACCTGAAAATTTTGTCAAAATTAGAAATTCATTGGCAAAAAATAAATTTCTAATTCCGAATTTCTTAATATAATAGATATACGTCTATAATTCTATAATATAAAATTCTGAATGCTCACATAAAATATAATGCATGAAAACATTAATAAATGGAAATATAATATTGAGATGAGTATACAATAAGAATAAATGGATTATGCAGTATGGAAACTATTTCGAGTTACAAAGATTCTGTATTTCTGTAACAATTCCAGAAACACCTTAAATTTTAGGCCATCATTACATAAAACCCGTTATAATGATACTCATCGTATAAATCAAATATGTTTCCAAAATCAGGAGTATCGCCAATGCTTAAGGACTTAAAAAGAGTAACAAATGAACTAGGTGCTGCTTTGTAATGGAGTACATAACTTCCTGATTCGTGCTTCATCAATTCTTCAAAAATTTTTGAAACCACCAAAAATGTATTTTCTGGTTTGAAATTAAAATTTTTCTCGGCTATCTTACTTAATTCGCCCAAGTTCAAGTTTACTAAACCAACCACAAACTTATTTCCCGCAATGTGCACTTGGAAAACACATTGTTAATACACATTACATCTTAATTTAGTATAAAACAGTATACTTACTATCATATAACAAAGAATTTGGTCTGAAAAATAGAGAACTCCAGCGCTTAATCAACTGCTTGCTATCTAAGGTCTTGGCAACTTTCGGAAAATAGGCAATTCCCTGTTTTTTTTCCGGCTGTAAATGAAAAACGTAAATACTTATTTCTGAAAATTTTGAACTACAAACGTTATATGCATCCAATTTGCAGCGCATTAAGATTTTCAATTCTTTGGGCTTCTTTGTATCATTATCAGTATTGCGAGTAGACATATTCCACAAATTGTAAATGGAATTTTTAGCGAAACATTTATTTTCGTAATCTAAAAAAATCTCTCTTATCAATCATAAAATTTATATTTTCTAGTGTTACGCTGTGGAGTAATAATATTTTACGTAACCAGTGTGAAAAAGACCAAGTCACTGAAGAAGAAACTAAATCACTTTGGTTTCGCATTCGCACAATTTCTATAAATATTCTCAGGACAAAAAAAATTTTCCTTTCCTCATAAATTTACTTCGAAGTTAAATAATAAATTTTCTAGGAATCGACTCACCCATAACCAAGTCATTTTTCTCAAAACCCACTACTTGAGGTATTTCGTCCCGAGGTGCAAACAAACTGCAAATTCCTTTTTTGGAAACTCTAAAAATGTATTTCCTAAGTTAGAAAACTTAAAACACAAAATAACTCACTTTCTAGAAGACGAACAACAGTATGTCCTTTTGATGAGTTTTTTCATGTGTTCCTCTCTGATTTCGCTTACGGGAACAAATGGCATTAAAATTGCTTTATCGAGAAATATTACCTTTTTCTTAGTAGATCCTAGAGAAAAATTTGGTTACTGAAAATAAAATACTCAAATCAAGTATGTACCTATATCATAATTTTTAATGATCACTGGTATATCCCAACCAGGTCGCCAATTCAAGTGGTCCATTAACTTATTCATTGTGCTTAAGTGCACAACAATATCAAAATCGATATCATTTACGAATTTATCAATTTTTTCATCTAGGCTAACTGAAAGATAAAAATATAGTTCCGAGGATTACAATATATATTACATCAAAGGTTAGATAGAAAAATAAACACTAAAGACATTTTCCAAGCGCGATTATACCAAAACTAAAAAGTTAATACATAGTTTCTGTATAGGAGTATACTAGCATGTAATAATTTTAATACTCGTTAATCCGCTGATGTGCGTCCTATTCAAAATTGCATTACTTTTAATTTTTTCATGTACATACATGGTTTTTTCTCATTAACCTATTCATGCGCATCTTGACCGAACTTGTAATAAACATTTAAATTGTGGTTTAATGTGATAATGAGGTTTAAAAGACCGAACTACTGTATGTAGTTTATGCAAATATAATAAAAACTATTTCTCGACAAAACTGAAAGCCAAAAATAATTTTTATATTTTGTCAAAATTTTAACGTCAACCTTCTAAAAATATTAATAAAATCAAAAATGTTACCTGGCCCTTGGCTGCCTATATTTTGCGTAGAAACAGATTCGTCAAAATTTAAAATACGAAATTTGCTTGATCTTGCACAATCAAATTCAGCAACCGTTCCCTTTGAAAATTATAAAAATTAAAAAACATACAATTCTAAAAATTTCATAGATACCACAGCAGAAAGAGTATCGCAAAATTTAAAACTGCATGATTTTTGTGGTTCATCTTCCAGATCGGAAAGGTTGATTTTGACGTTGATATCTTGATAAAACTGAGGGTAGCTACGAAATTGTTTAATTTTTCGTGGGGGCCATTTGGATTTAAGAAAACGAAGGTCATCTTGTTCTGCTTTTTGTACAAGAAAAGAAGTATTAGCTGATTTATTTTCGTTTTCATCAACTTTAATTTCAAGATCCACATATGCTCTATCTTCATAAATACCTTTCATTATAAATTATCTGACACAAATTTATTTAATTCAATATTAATAATAATTTAACACAGCTTATTTTACCGATTCCACGAACAAACAAGTAAAGGTTTACAGAAATCAAATTACACTCTTTCCCGAACCGATAACTCGAAGAATTAACTTACTAATATTATTAGCACTGCATATTCCACTTGTTTAATAGGTGCGATAACTATCAACTTTATATAAACAATATCGAATGATTAAATTGTTGTATTTCGACTCAAATTACTCAATGAGAAATTAATTATTTGTTTATCACACTAATATAAACAAATTTCTAACATAAATAATTTTTAAAACTACAAGTAATACAGCGATTTTCTAGAACAGCTGGTGGATGAAAGTTTGCAATCAAGGCCTAGGTGCCCGCACAGCATTTTAAAAACGCACGCCACTGATTTTATCAAACAACTTGAATAATATTGTATTGGAATATTGAAAATGGAATTTGGAATTTTTTTCAAAATCCATGGAATCTTTTGAATTTATACATTTGATTGAATTTTTTTTAAATCTCTAGATTACATGAATGTTTCTAGAATTCTTTGAAAATCTTTAAAATTTTTTAGATATTTCTAAAAATTACTGGAATTCTTTGGATCTTGTTCCAATAATTCTTTTGAAAACCTTGGAATCTATTGGACTTATACAATTATAAGTCAATTATACTTATTAAATTACTGCAATCTAGTAAATAATCTTTTTTAAATACTAATACAGGGCGTTTTCTGGTTCAGGACACATAATAACAATTAAAGATAACTAATTAACAAAATAAATGACGACAAATTTAAGAACACACTAAACTTTTGTAAAATTTAACCATAAAAACATTGAAGTGTAAGTGTACGCTTTAATCCGACCATGCTGTTGGTGATGGCAGCGCCCCCAACGTTAATGTAAATCGCCAATAGAAACTTCTGGAAGTTGCTGAAATTCACTGGTTGCGAAACGGGCTAGATCGCCATAGAATCTTTTGAACCCTACATGTTTGAAATTTTCTTATAAATCTCTGGAATTTTTGGAAATCTCTGAAATTCTTTGAAAATTTATTAAATTATTTGTAAATTTCCAGAAATCACCGAAATTCTTTGAAAATTTATGAAATATCTTGGAATTATTTTTCAATTCTTCAAATCAATCAATTCTTTTGAATTGATTGCAATTTCTTCCATTAAATTTCTTTGACTTCTTATATTACAATATAAGCACTGTTTGTATTATTTATACTTGTTTGGAATTTTCTTGGACATCTTTGAAATTTTTTGAAAACTCAAGGAAAACTTTGATAATTCATTGACTTCTTTGTAAATTTCTATGAATTACTGAAATGTTTTGTATTTATATTTCTTTGCAATTTTCTTAAAAAGCCTTGCAATTCTTAGAAATATTTGGAAGTCTTGGAAAATTCTGGAATTCATCGTAATTTGGAATTTGATTCTCGTCCACTTACGTAAAAAACCATGAAAAAACGTACAGATTACCAACTTTCAATTTTTGGGGTCAAAAAGTAGCAAAGGGGCGAACCTTGGTCTTTTTCAAAAATCGTCAAATTCTAGATGGTCTTTTTTTACCTAATCGACTCTTTCGTATGCATAGAGCTGGAAAAAGTATCGTGGACGTGCCAGAAAGGAGCAAAACCGTTTAAAATTTCGAAATAAAACACAGATTGCAAAAATTGCATTTTTCACTTAAATAATAATAATAATAATAATAGGCATTTATTAAGAGAGCTACAGAAAGAAAGAAAAGGTCTCTTAAAAGGATGATTTTTAACTAATTAGATTTTCAAATCTCCTCTTTTAACAGTGTATTATTTACAACGATATATAATGCATAACAAATGTCACAAAATCAAATCGCATAATACCTACTGCTTCAATTGCAGTGCGTCGGTTAAACCACGGCGGAAAGCTGTCAAACTCGGAAATTTCAAAAATAGTCGTCGATACCTTTCCATAAGTCTCGGTGCCAACATACAAAACAGTGCTCAAACTTGGCTGTAGAATGAGAACTTACAGCAAATCCACCTGCGTCATTCAATTTATCTCAAAAAACTGCATAGGAAAACGCCAAAAAATGCTTGGATTTGAAACTTTCGATTTTTGGGGTCAAAAAACACCAAAGGGGTTAACCTTACGTTTTTTCAAAAATCGCCAAAAATTAAAATGGTCTTTTTATGACCAAACCTGACGTGTTTTTATGCGAGGAGTTCGAAAAACGCGGTATCGTTTGGGGAAAACGCTCGTAAGTGGTTCAAAATGACGTTCAAATATTTCCAACTTTAAAGACGCATAAATCCCAAAATATCATACTTACGGCAAATCCACCTGCGTCATTCAATTTATCTCAAAAAACTGCATAGGAAAACGCCAAAAAATGCTTGGATTTGAAACTTTCGATTTTTGGGGTCAAAAAACACCAAAGGGGTTAACTTTACGTTTTTTCAAAAATCGCCAAAAATTAAAATGGTCTTTTTATGACCAAAACTGACGTGTTTTTATGCGAGGAGTTCGAAAAACGCGGTATCGTTTGGGGAAAACGCTCGTAAGTGGTTCAAAATGACGTTCAAATATGTCCATCTTTAAAGACGCATAAATCCTGAAATATCATACTTACGGCAAATCCACCTGCGTCATTCAATTTATCTCAAAAAACTGCATAGGAAAACGCCAAAAAATGCTTGGATTTAAAACTGTCGATTTTTGGGGTCAAAAAACACCAAAGGGGTTAACCTTACGTTTTTTCAAAATACGCCAAAAATTAAAGTGGTCTTTTTATGACCAAAACTGACGTGTTTTTATGCGAGGAAGTCGAAAAACGCGGTATCGTTTGGGTAAAACGCTCGTAAGTGGTTCAAAATGACGTTCAAATATTTCCAACTTTAAAGACCTATAAATCCTAAAATATCATACTTACTGCAAATCCACCTGCGTCATTCAATTTATCTCAAAAAACTGCATAGGAAAACGACAAAAAATGCTTGGATTTGAAACTTTCGATTTTTGGGGTCAAAAAACACCAAAGGAGTTAACCTTACGTTTTTTTCAAAATACGCCAAAAATTAAAGTGGTCTTTTTATGACCAAAACTGACGTGTTTTTATGCGAGGAAGTCGAAAAACGCGGTATCGTTTGGGGAAAACGCTCGTAAGTGGTTCAAAATGACGTTCAAATATTTTCAACTTTAAAGACGCATAAATTCTAAAATATCATACTTACGGCAAATCCACCTGCGTCATTCAATTTATCTCAAAAAACTGCATTGGAAAACGTCAAAAAATACACGGATTTGAAACCTTCGATTTTTGGGGTCAAAAAACACCAAAGGGGTTAACCTTACGTTTTTTTCAAAAATCGCCAAAATCTAAAGTGGTCTTTTTATGACCAAAACTGACGTGTTTTTATGCGAGGAGTTCGAAAAACGCGGTATCGTTTGGGGAAAACGCTCGTAAGTGGTTCAAAATGACGTTCAAATATGTCCATCTTTAAAGACGCATAAATCCTGAAATATCATACTTACGGCAAATCCACCTGCGTCATTCAATTTATCTCAAAAAACTGCATAGGAAAACGCCAAAAAATGCTTGGATTTGAAACTTTCGATTTTTGGGATCAAAAAACACCAAAGGGGTTAACCTTACGTTTTTTTCAAAAACCGCCAAAAATTAAAGTGGTCTTTTTATGACCAAAACTGACGTGGGTTTATGCGAGGAGTTCGAAAAACGCGGTATCGTTTGGGGAAAACGCTCGTAAGTGGTTCAAAATGACGTTCAAATATTTCCAACTTTAAAGACGCATAAATCCTAAAATATCATACTTACGGCAAATCCACCTGCGTCATTCAATTTATCTCAAAAAACTGCATAGGAAAACGCCAAAAAATGCTTGGATTTGAAACTTTCGATTTTTGGGGTCAAAAAACACCAAAGGGGTTAACTTTACGTTTTTTCAAAAATCGCCAAAAATTAAAATGGTCTTTTTATGACCAAAACTGACGTGTTTTTATGCGAGGAGTTCGAAAAACGCGGTATCGTTTGGGGGAAAACGCTCGTAAGTGGTTCAAAATGACGTTCAAATATTTCCAACTTTAAAGACGCATAAATCCTAAAATATCATACTTACGGCAAATCCACTTGCGTCATTCAATTTATCTCAAAAAACTGCATAGGAAAACGCCAAAAAATGCTTGGATTTGAAACTTTCGATTTTTGGGGACAAAAAACACCTAAGGGGTTAGCCTTACGATTTCTTCAAAAATTGCCAAAAATTAAAGTGGTCTTTTTATGACCAAAACTGACGTGTTTTTATGCGAGGAGTTCGAAACACGCGGTATCGTTTGTGGAAAACTATCGTAAGTGGTTCAAAATGACGTTAAAATATTTCCAACTTTAAAGACGCATAAATCCTAAAATATGATACTTACGGCAAAGCCACCTGTGTCATTCAATTTATCTCAAAAAACTGCATACGAAAACGCCAAAAAATGCTTGGATTTGAAACTTTCGATTTTTGGGTTCAAAAAACACCAAAGGGGTTACCTTATTTTTTTTTCAAAAATAGCCAAAAATTAAAATGGTGTTTTTATGACCAAAACTGACGTGTTTTTATGCGAGGAGTGCGAAAAACGCGGTATCGTTTGGGGAAAACGCTCGTAAGTGGTTCAAAATGACGTTCAAATATGTCCATCTTTAAAGACGCATAAATCCTGAAATATCATACTTACGGCAAATCCACCTGCGTCATTCAATTTATCTCAAAAAACTGCATAGGAAAACGCCAAAAAATGCTTGGATTTAAAACTGTCGATTTTTGGGGTCAAAAAACACCAAAGGGGTTAACCTTACGTTTTTTCAAAATACGCCAAAAATTAAAGTGGTCTTTTTATGACCAAAACTGACGTGTTTTTATGCGAGGAAGTCGAAAAACGCGGTATCGTTTGGGTAAAACGCTCGTAAGTGGTTCAAAATGACGTTCAAATATTTCCAACTTTAAAGACCTATAAATCCTAAAATATCATACTTACTGCAAATCCACCTGCGTCATTCAATTTATCTCAAAAAACTGCATAGGAAAACGACAAAAAATGTTTGGATTTGAAACTTTCGATTTTTGGGGTCAAAAAACACCAAAGGAGTTAACCTTACGTTTTTTTCAAAAAATTAAAATGGTCTTTTTATGACCAAAACTGACGTGTTTTTATGCGAGGAGTTCGAAAAACGCGGTATCGTTTGGGGAAAACGCTCGTAAGTGGTTCAAAATGACGTTCAAATATTTCCAACTTTAAAGACGCATAAATCCTAAAATATCATACTTACGGCAAATCCACCTGCGTCATTCAATTTATCTCAAAAAACTGCATAGGAAAACGCCAAAAAATGCTTGGATTTGAAACTTTCGATTTTTGGGTTCAAAATAAACCTTACGTTTTTATCAAAAATCGCCAAAAATTAAAGTGGTCTTTTTATGACCAAAACTGACGTGTTTTTATGCGAAGAGTACGAAAAACGCGGTATCGTTTGGGGAAAACGCTCGTAAGTGGTTCAAAATGACGTTCAAATATTTCCAACTTTAAAGACGCATAAATCCTAAAATATCATACTTACGGCAAATCCACTTGCGTCATTCAATTTATCTCAAAAAACTGCATAGGAAAACGCCAAAAAATGCTTGGATTTGAAACTTTCGATTTTTGGGGACAAAAAACACCAAAGGGGTTAGCCTTACGATTTTTTCAAAAATCGCCAAAAATTAAAGTGGTCTTTTTATGACCAAAACTGACGTGTTTTTATGCGAGGAGTTCGAAACACGCGGTATCGTTTGTGGAAAACTATCGTAAGTGGTTCAAAATGACGTTAAAATATTTCCAACTTTAAAGACGCATAAATCCTAAAATATGATACTTACGGCAAAGCGACCTGCGTCATTCAATTTATCTCAAAAAACTGCATACGAAAACGCCAAAAAATGCTTGGATTTGAAACTTTCGATTTTTGGGTTCAAAAAACACCAAAGGGGTTACCTTATTTTTTTTTCAAAAATAGCCAAAAATTAAAATGGTGTTTTTATGACCAAAACTGACGTGTTTTTATGCGAGGAGTTCGAAAAACGCGGTATCGTTTGGGGAAAACGCTCGTAAGTGGTTCAAAATGACGTTCAAATATGTCCATCTTTAAAGACGCATAAATCCTGAAATATCATACTTACGGCAAATCCACCTGCGTCATTCAATTTATCTCAAAAAACTGCATACGAAAACGCCAAAAAATGCTTGGATTTGAAACTTTCGATTTTTGGGTTCAAAAAACACCAAAGGGGTTACCTTATTTTTTTTTCAAAAATCGCCAAAAATTAAAGTGGTCTTTTTATGACCAAAACTGACGTGTTTTTATGCGAGGAAGTCGAAAAACGCGGTATCGTTTGGGGAAAACGCTCGTAAGTGGTTCAAAATGACGTCCAAATATTTCCAACTTTAAAGACGCATAAATTCTAAAATATCATACTTACGGCAAATCCACCTGCGTCATTCAATTTATCTCAAAAAACTGCATAGGAAAACGCCAAAAAATGCTTGGATTTAAAACTGTCGATTTTTGGGGTCAAAAAACACCAAAGGGGTTAACCTTACGTTTCTTCAAAATACGCCAAAAATTAAAGTGGTCTTTTTTTGACCAAAACTGACGTGTTTTTATGCGAGGAAGTCGAAAAACGCGGTATCGTTTGGGTAAAACGCTCGTAAGTGGTTCAAAATGACGTTCAAATATTTCCAACTTTAAAGACCTATAAATCCTAAAATATCATACTTACTGCAAATCCACCTGCGTCATTCAATTTATCTCAAAAAACTGCATAGGAAAACGCCAAAAAATGCTTGGATTTGAAACTTTCGATTTTTGGGGTCAAAAAACACCAAAGGGGTTAACCTTACGTTTTTTTCAAAATACGCCAAAAATTAAAGTGGTCTTTTTATGACCAAAACTGACGTGTTTTTATGCGAGGAAGTCGAAAAACGCGGTATCGTTTGGGGAAAACGCTCGTAAGTGGTTCAAAATGACGTTCAAATATTTCCAACTTTAAAGACGCATAAATTCTAAAATATCATACTTACGGCAAATCCACCTGCGTCATTCAATTTATCTCAAAAAACTGCATTGGAAAACGTCAAAAAATACTCGGATTTGAAACCTTCGATTTTTGGGGTCAAAAAACACCAAAGGGGTTAACCTTACGTTTTTTTCAAAAATCGCCAAAATCTAAAGTGGTCTTTTTATGACCAAAACTGACGTGTTTTTATGCGAGGAGTTCGAAAAACGCGGTATCGTTTGGGGAAAACGATCCTAAGTGGTTCAAAATGACGTTCAAATATTTCCAACTTTAAAGACGTATAAATCCTAAAATATCATACTTACGGCAAATCCACCTGCGTCATTCAATTTATCTAAAAAAACTGCATAGGAAAACGCCAAAAAATGCTTGGATTTGAATCTTTCGATTTTTGGGGTCAAAAAACAAAAACACAGGGTTAACCTTACGTTTTTTTCAAAATACGCCAAAAATTAAAGTGGTCTTTTTATGACCAAAACTGACGTGTTTTTATGGGAGGAAGTCGAAAAACGCGGTATCGTTTGGGGAAAACGCTCGTAAGTGGTTCAAAATGACGTTCAAATATTTCCAACTTTATAGACGCATAAATTCTAAAATATCATACTTACGGCAAATCCACCTGCGTCATTCAATTTATCTCAAAAAACTGCATAGGAAAACGCCAAAAAATGCTTGGATTTAAAACTGTCGATTTTTGGGGTCAAAAAACACCAAAGGGGTTAACCTTACGTTTTTTCAAAATACGCCAAAAATTAAAGTGGTCTTTTTATGACCAAAACTGACGTGTTTTTATGCGAGGAAGTCGAAAAACGCGGTATCGTTTGGGTAAAACGCTCGTAAGTGGTTCAAAATGACGTTCAAATATTTCCAACTTTAAAGACCTATAAATCCTAAAATATCATACTTACTGCAAATCCACCTGCGTCATTCAATTTATCTCAAAAAACTGCATAGGAAAACGCCAAAAAATGCTTGGATTTGAAACTTTCGATTTTTGGGGTCAAAAAACACCAAAGGGGTTAACCTTACGTTTTTTTCAAAATACGCCAAAAATTAAAGTGGTCTTTTTATGACCAAAACTGACGTCTTTTTATGCGAGGAGTTCGAAAAACGCGGTATCGTTTGGGGAAAACGCTCGTAAGTGGTTCAAAATGACGTTCAAATATTTCCAACTTTAAAGACGTATAAATCCTAAAATATCATACTTACGGCAAATCCACCTGCGTCATTCAATTTATCTCAAAAAATTGCATAGGAAAACGCCAAAGAATGCTTGGATTTGAAACTTTCGATTTTTGGGGTCAAAAAACACCAAAGGGGTAAACCTTACGTTTTTTTCAATAATCGCCAAAATCTAAAGTGGTCTTTTTATGACCAAAACTGACGTGTTTTTATGCGAGGAGTTCGAAAAACGCGGTATCGTTTAGGGAAAACGCTCGTAAGTGGTTCAAAATGACGTTCAAATATTTTCAACTTTAAAGACGCATAAATCCTAAAATATCATACTTACGGCAAATCCACCTGCGGCATTCAATTTATCTCAAAAAACTGCATAGGAAAACGCCAATAAATGCTTGAATTTGAAACTTTCGATTTTTGGGGTCAAAAAACGCCAAAGGGGTTAACCTTACGTTTTTTTCAAAATACGCCAAAAATTAAAGTGGTCTTTTTATGACCAAAACTGACGTGTTTTTATGCGAGGAAGTCGAAAAACGCGGTATAGTTTGGGGAAAACGCTCGTAAGTGGTTCAAAATGACGTTCAAATATTTCCAAATTTAAAGACGCATAAATTCTAAAATATCATACTGACGGCAAATCCACCTGCGTCATTCAATTTATCTCAAAAAACTGCATAGGAAAACGCCAAAAAATGCTTGGATTTGAAACTTTCAATTTTAGGGGTCAAAAAACACCAAAGGGGTTAATCTTACGTTTTTTCAAAAATCGCCAAAAATTAAAATGGTGTTTTTATGACCAAAACTGACGTGTTTTTATGCGAGGAGTTCGAAAAACGCGGTATCGTTTGGGGAAAACGCTCGTAAGTGGTTCAAAATGACGTCCAAATATTTCCAACTTTAAAGACGCATAAATCCTAAAATATCATACTTACGGCAAATCCACCTGCGTGATTCAATTTATCTCAAAAAACTGCATAGGAAAACGCCAAAAAATGCTTGGATTTGAAACTTTCGATTTTTGGGGTCAAAAAACACCAAAGGGGTTAACCTTACGTTTTTTTCAAAATACGCCAAAAATTAAAGTGGTCTTTTTATGACCAAAACTGACGTGTTTTTATGCGAGGAGTTCGAAAAACGCGGTATCGTTTGGGGAAAACGCTCCTAAGTGGTTCAAAATGACGTCCAAATATTTCCAACTTTAAAGACGCATAAATCCTAAAATATCATACTTACGGCAAATCCACCTGCGTCAGTCGATTTATCTCAAAAAACTGCATAGGAAAACGCCAAAAAATGCTTGGATTTGAAACTTTCGATTTTTGGGGTCAAAAAACACCAAAGGGGTTAACCTTACGTTTTTTTCAAAAATCGCCAAAAATTAAAGTTGTCTTTTTATGACCAAAACTGACTTGTTTTTATGCGAGGAGTTCGAAAAACGCGGTATCGTTTGGGGAAAACGCTCGTAAGTGGTTCAAAATGACGTCCAAATATTTCCAACTTTAAAGACGCATAAATCCTAAAATATCATACTTACTGCAAATCCACCTGCGTCATTCAATTTATCTCAAAAAACTGCATAGGAAAACGACAAAAAATGCTTGGATTTGAAACTTTCGATTTTTGGGGTCAAAAAACACCAAAGGAGTTAACCTTACGTTTTTTTCAAAATACGCCAAAAATTAAAGTGGTCTTTTTATGACCAAAACTGACGTGGGTTTATGCGAGGAGTTCGAAAAACGCGGTATCGTTTGGGGAAAACGCTCGTAAGTGGTTCAAAATGACGTTCAAATATTTCCAACTTTAAAGACGCATAAATCCAAAAATATCATACTTACGGCAAATCCACCTGCGTCATTCAATTTATCTCAAAAAACTGCATAGGAAAACGCCAAAAAATGCTTGGATTTGAAACTTTCGATTTTTGGGGTCAAAAAACACCAAAGGGGTTAACTTTACGTTTTTTCAAAAATCGCCAAAAATTTAAATGGTCTTTTTATGACCAAAACTGACGTGTTTTTATGCGAGGAGTTCGAAAAACGCGGTATCGTTTGGGGGAAAACGCTCGTAAGTGGTTCAAAATGACGTTCAAATATTTCCAACTTTAAAGACGCATAAATCCTAAAATATCATACTTACGGCAAATCCACTTGCGTCATTCAATTTATCTCAAAAAACTGCATAGGAAAACGCCAAAAAATGCTTGGATTTGAAACTTTCGATTTTTGGGGACAAAAAACACCTAAGGGGTTAGCCTTACGATTTCTTCAAAAATTGCCAAAAATTAAAGTGGTCTTTTTATGACCAAAACTGACGTGTTTTTATGCGAGGAGTTCGAAAAACGCGGTATCGTTTGGGGAAAACGCTCGTAAGTGGTTCAAAATGACGTTCAAATATTTCCAACTTTAAAGACGCATAAATCCTAAAATATCATACTTACGGCAAATCCACCTGCGTCATTCAATTTATCTCAAAAAACTGCATAGGAAAACGCCAAAAAATGCTTGGATTTGAAACTTTCGATTTTTGGGTTCAAAATAAACCTTACGTTTTTATCAAAAATCGCCAAAAATTAAAGTGGTCTTTTTATGACCAAAACTGACGTGTTTTTATGCGAAGAGTACGAAAAACGCGGTATCGTTTGGGGAAAACGCTCGTAAGTGGTTCAAAATGACGTTCAAATATTTCCAACTTTAAAGACGCATAAATCCTAAAATATCATACTTACGGCAAATCCACTTGCGTCATTCAATTTATCTCAAAAAACTGCATAGGAAAACGCCAAAAAATGCTTGGATTTGAAACTTTCGATTTTTGGGGACAAAAAACACCAAAGGGGTTAGCCTTACGATTTTTTCAAAAATCGCCAAAAATTAAAGTGGTCTTTTTATGACCAAAACTGACGTGTTTTTATGCGAGGAGTTCGAAACACGCGGTATCGTTTGTGGAAAACTATCGTAAGTGGTTCAAAATGACGTTAAAATATTTCCAACTTTAAAGACGCATAAATCCTAAAATATGATACTTACGGCAAAGCCACCTGCGTCATTCAATTTATCTCAAAAAACTGCATACGAAAACGCCAAAAAATGCTTGGATTTGAAACTTTCGATTTTTGGGTTCAAAAAACACCAAAGGGGTTACCTTATTTTTTTTTCAAAAATAGCCAAAAATTAAAATGGTGTTTTTATGACCAAAACTGACGTGTTTTTATGCGAGGAGTTCGAAAAACGCGGTATCGTTTGGGGAAAACGCTCGTAAGTGGTTCAAAATGACGTTCAAATATGTCCATCTTTAAAGACGCATAAATCCTGAAATATCATACTTACGGCAAATCCACCTGCGTCATTCAATTTATCTCAAAAAACTGCATAGGAAAACGCCAATAAATGCTTGAATTTGAAACTTTCGATTTTTGGGGTGAAAAAACACCAAAGGGGTTAACCTTACGTTTTTTTCAAAAATCGCCAAAAATTAAAGTGGTCTTTTTATGACCAAAACTGACGTGTTTTTATGCGAGGAAGTCGAAAAACGCGGTATCGTTTGGGGAAAACGCTCGTAAGTGGTTCAAAATGACGTCCAAATATTTCCAACTTTAAAGACGCATAAATTCTAAAATATCATACTTACGGCAAATCCACCTGCGTCATTCAATTTATCTCAAAAAACTGCATAGGAAAACGCCAAAAAATGCTTGGATTTAAAACTGTCGATTTTTGGGGTCAAAAAACACCAAAGGGGTTAACCTTACGTTTCTTCAAAATACGCCAAAAATTAAAGTGGTCTTTTTATGACCAAAACTGACGTGTTTTTATGCGAGGAAGTCGAAAAACGCGGTATCGTTTGGGTAAAACGCTCGTAAGTGGTTCAAAATGACGTTCAAATATTTCCAACTTTAAAGACCTATAAATCCTAAAATATCATACTTACTGCAAATCCACCTGCGTCATTCAATTTATCTCAAAAAACTGCATAGGAAAACGCCAAAAAATGCTTGGATTTGAAACTTTCGATTTTTGGGGTCAAAAAACACCAAAGGGGTTAACCTTACGTTTTTTTCAAAATACGCCAAAAATTAAAGTGGTCTTTTTATGACCAAAACTGACGTGTTTTTATGCGAGGAAGTCGAAAAACGCGGTATCGTTTGGGGAAAACGCTCGTAAGTGGTTCAAAATGACGTTCAAATATTTCCAACTTTAAAGACGCATAAATTCTAAAATATCATACTTCCGGCAAATCCACCTGCGTCATTCAATTTATCTCAAAAAACTGCATTGGAAAACGTCAAAAAATACTCGGATTTGAAACCTTCGATTTTTGGGGTCAAAAAACACCAAAGGGGTTAACCTTACGTTTTTTTCAAAAATCGCCAAAATCTAAAGTGGTCTTTTTATGACCAAAACTGACGTGTTTTTATGCGAGGAGTTCGAAAAACGCGGTATCGTTTGGGGAAAACGATCCTAAGTGGTTCAAAATGACGTTCAAATATTTCCAACTTTAAAGACGTATAAATCCTAAAATATCATACTTACGGCAAATCCACCTGCGTCATTCAATTTATCTAAAAAAACTGCATAGGAAAACGCCAAAAAATGCTTGGATTGGAATCTTTCGATTTTTGGGGTCAAAAAACACCAAAGGGGTTAACCTTACGTTTTTCAAAAATCGCCAAAAATTAAAATGGTCTTTTTATGACCAAAACTGACGTGTTTTTATGCGAGGAGTTCGAAAAACGCGGTATCGTTTGGGGAAAACGCTCGTAAGTGGTTCAAAATGACGTTCAAATATTTCCAACTTTATAGACGCATAAATTCTAAAATATCATACTTACGGCAAATCCACCTGCGTCATTCAATTTATCTCAAAAAACTGCATAGGAAAACGCCAAAAAATGCTTGGATTTAAAACTGTCGATTTTTGGGGTCAAAAAACACCAAAGGGGTTAACCTTACGTTTTTTCAAAATACGCCAAAAATTAAAGTGGTCTTTTTATGACCAAAACTGACGTGTTTTTATGCGAGGAAGTCGAAAAACGCGGTATCGTTTGGGTAAAACGCTCGTAAGTGGTTCAAAATGACGTTCAAATATTTCCAACTTTAAAGACCTATAAATCCTAAAATATCATACTTACTGCAAATCCACCTGCGTCATTCAATTTATCTCAAAAAACTGCATAGGAAAACGCCAAAAAATGCTTGGATTTGAAACTTTCGATTTTTGGGGTCAAAAAACACCAAAGGGGTTAACCTTACGTTTTTTTCAAAATACGCCAAAAATTAAAGTGGTCTTTTTATGACCAAAACTGACGTCTTTTTATGCGAGGAGTTCGAAAAACGCGGTATCGTTTGGGGAAAACGCTCGTAAGTGGTTCAAAATGACGTTCAAATATTTCCAACTTTAAAGACGTATAAATCCTAAAATATCATACTTACGGCAAATCCACCTGCGTCATTCAATTTATCTCAAAAAATTGCATAGGAAAACGCCAAAGAATGCTTGGATTTGAAACTTTCGATTTTTGGGGTCAAAAAACACCAAAGGGGTAAACCTTACGTTTTTTTCAATAATCGCCAAAATCTAAAGTGGTCTTTTTATGACCAAAACTGACGTGTTTTTATGCGAGGAGTTCGAAAAACGCGGTATCGTTTAGGGAAAACGCTCGTAAGTGGTTCAAAATGACGTTCAAATATTTTCAACTTTAAAGACGCATAAATCCTAAAATATCATACTTACGGCAAATCCACCTGCGGCATTCAATTTATCTCAAAAAACTGCATAGGAAAACGCCAATAAATGCTTGAATTTGAAACTTTCGATTTTTGGGGTCAAAAAACACCAAAGGGGTTAACCTTACGTTTTTTTCAAAATACGCCAAAAATTAAAGTGGTCTTTTTATGACCAAAACTGACGTGTTTTTATGCGAGGAAGTCGAAAAACGCGGTATAGTTTGGGGAAAACGCTCGTAAGTGGTTCAAAATGACGTTCAAATATTTCCAAATTTAAAGACGCATAATTTCTAAAATATCATACTGACGGCAAATCCACCTGCGTCATTCAATTTATCTCAAAAAACTGCATAGGAAAACGCCAAAAAATGCTTGGATTTGAAACTTTCAATTTTAGGGGTCAAAAAACACCAAAGGGGTTAACCTTACGTTTTTTCAAAAATCGCCAAAAATTAAAATGGTGTTTTTATGACCAAAACTGACGTGTTTTTATGCGAGGAGTTCGAAAAACGCGGTATCGTTTGGGGAAAACGCTCGTAAGTGGTTCAAAATGACGTCCAAATATTTCCAACTTTAAAGACGCATAAATCCTAAAATATCATACTTACGGCAAATCCACCTGCGTCATTCAATTTATCTCAAAAAACTGCATAGGAAAACGCCAAAAAATGCTTGGATTTGAAACTTTCGATTTTTGGGGTCAAAAAACACCAAAGGGGTTAACCTTACGTTTTTTTCAAAATACGCCAAAAATTAAAGTGGTCTTTTTATGACCAAAACTGACGTCTTTTTATGCGAGGAGTTCGAAAAACGCGGTATCGTTTGGGGAAAACGCTCGTAAGTGGTTCAAAATGACGTTCAAATATTTCCAACTTTAAAGACGTATAAATCCTAAAATATCATACTTACGGCAAATCCACCTGCGTCATTCAATTTATCTCAAAAAATTGCATAGGAAAACGCCAAAGAATGCTTGGATTTGAAACTTTCGATTTTTGGGGTCAAAAAACACCAAAGGGGTAAACCTTACGTTTTTTTCAATAATCGCCAAAATCTAAAGTGGTCTTTTTATGACCAAAACTGACGTGTTTTTATGCGAGGAGTTCGAAAAACGCGGTATCGTTTAGGGAAAACGCTCGTAAGTGGTTCAAAATGACGTTCAAATATTTTCAACTTTAAAGACGCATAAATCCTAAAATATCATACTTACGGCAAATCCACCTGCGGCATTTAATTTATCTCAAAAAACTGCATAGGAAAACGCCAATAAATGCTTGAATTTGAAACTTTCGATTTTTGGGGTCAAAAAACACCAAAGGGGTTAACCTTACGTTTTTTTCAAAATACGCCAAAAATTAAAGTGGTCTTTTTATGACCAAAACTGACGTGTTTTTATGCGAGGAAGTCGAAAAACGCGGTATAGTTTGGGGAAAACGCTCGTAAGTGGTTCAAAATGACGTTCAAATATTTCCAAATTTAAAGACGCATAAATTCTAAAATATCATACTGACGGCAAATCCACCTGCGTCATTCAATTTATCTCAAAAAACTGCATAGGAAAACGCCAAAAAATGCTTGGATTTGAAACTTTCAATTTTAGGGGTCAAAAAACACCAAAGGGGTTAATCTTACGTTTTTTCAAAAATCGCCAAAAATTAAAATGGTGTTTTTATGACCAAAACTGACGTGTTTTTATGCGAGGAGTTCGAAAAACGCGGTATCGTTTGGGGAAAACGATCGTAAGTGGTTCAAAATGACGTCCAAATATTTCCAACTTTAAAGACGCATAAATCCTAAAATATCATACTTACGGCAAATCCACCTGCGTGATTCAATTTATCTCAAAAAACTGCATAGGAAAACGCCAAAAAATGCTTGGATTTGAAACTTTCGATTTTTGGGGTCAAAAAACACCAAAGGGGTTAACCTTACGTTTTTTTCAAAATACGCCAAAAATTAAAGTGGTCTTTTTATGACCAAAACTGACGTGTTTTTATGCGAGGAGTTCGAAAAACGCGGTATCGTTTGGGGAAAACGCTCCTAAGTGGTTCAAAATGACGTCCAAATATTTCCAACTTTAAAGACGCATAAATCCTAAAATATCATACTTACGGCAAATCCACCTGCGTCAGTCGATTTATCTCAAAAAACTGCATAGGAAAACGCCAAAAAATGCTTGGATTTGAAACTTTCGATTTTTGGGGTCAAAAAACACCAAAGGGGTTAACCTTACGTTTTTTTCAAAAATCGCCAAAAATTAAAGTTGTCTTTTTATGACCAAAACTGACGTGTTTTTATGCGAGGAGTTCGAAAAACGCGGTATCGTTTGGGGAAAACGCTCGTAAGTGGTTCAAAATGACGTTCAAATATTTCCAACTTTAAAGACGTATAAATCCTAAAATATCATACTTACGGCAAATCCACCTGCGTCATTCAATTTATCTCAAAAAATTGCATAGGAAAACGCCAAAGAATGCTTGGATTTGAAACTTTCGATTTTTGGGGTCAAAAAACACCAAAGGGGTAAACCTTACGTTTTTTTCAATAATCGCCAAAATCTAAAGTGGTCTTTTTATGACCAAAACTGACGTGTTTTTATGCGAGGAGTTCGAAAAACGCGGTATCGTTTGGGGAAAACGCTCGTAAGTGGTTCAAAATGACGTCCAAATATTTCCAACTTTAAAGACGCATAAATCCTAAAATATCATACTTACGGCAAATCCACCTGCGTCAGTCGATTTATCTCAAAAAACTGCAATGGAAAACGTCAAAAAATACTCGGATTTGAAACCTTCGATTTTTGGGGTCAAAAAACACCAAAGGGGTAAAAAACCTTACGTTTTTTTCAAAAATCGCCAAAATCTAAAGTGGTTTTTTTATGACCAAAACTGACGTGTTTTTATGCGAGGAAGTAGAAAAACGCGGTATCGTTTGGGGAAAACGCTCGTAAGTGGTTCAAAATGACGTTCAAATATTTCCAACTTTAAAGACGCATAAATTCTAAAATATCATACTTACGGCAAATCCACCTGCGTCATTCAATTTATCTCAAAAAACTGCATAGAAAAACGCCAAAAAATGCTTGGATTTGAAACTTTCAATTTTAGGGGTCAAAAAACACCAAAGGGGTTAACCTTACGTTTTTCAAAAATCGCCAAAAATTAAAATGGTCTTTTTATGACCAAAACTGACGTGTTTTTATGCGAGGAGTTCGAAAAACGCGGTGTCGTTTGGGGAAAACGCTCGTAAGTGGTTCAAAATGACGTCCAAATATTTCCAACTTTAAAGACGCATAAATCCTAAAATATCATACTTACGGCAAATCCACCTGCGTCATTCAATTTATCTCAAAAAACTGCATAGGAAAACGCCAAAAAATGCTTGGATTTGAAACTTTCGATTTTTGGGGTCAAAAAACACCAAAGGGGTTAACCTTACGTTTTTTTCAAAAATCGCCAAAAATTAAAGTGGTCTTTTTATGACCAAAACTGACGTGTTTTTATGCGAGGAAGTCGAAAAACGCGGTATCGTTTGGGGAAAACGCTCGTAAGTGGTTCAAAATGACGTTAAAATATTTCCAACTTTAAAGACGCATAAATTCTAAAATATCATACTTACGGCAAATCCACCTGCGTCATTCAATTTATCTCAAAAAACTGCATAGGAAAACGCCAAAAAATGCTTGGATTTGAAACTTTCGATTTTTGGGGTCAAAAAACACCAAAGGGGTTAACCTTACGTTTTTTTCAAAAATCGCCAAAAATTAAAGTGGTCTTTTTATGACCAAAACTGACGTGTTTTTATGCGAGGAGTTCGAAAAACGCGGTATCGTTTGGGGAAAACGCTCCTAAGTGGTTCAAAATGACGTTCAAATATTTCCAACTTTAAAGACGTATAAATCCTAAAATATCATACTTACGGCAAATCCACCTGCGTCATTCAATTTATCTCAAAAAACTGCATAGGAAAACGCCAAAAAATGCTTGGATTTGAAACTTTCGATTTTTGGGGTCAAAAAACACCAAAGGGGTTAACCTTACGTTTTTTTCAAAAATCGCCAAAATCTAAAGTGGTCTTTTTATGACCAAAACTGACGTTTTTTTATGCGAGGAGTTCGAAAAACGCGGTATAGTTTGGGGAAAACGCTCGTAAGTGGTTCAAAATGACGTTCACATATTTCCAACTTTAAAGACGCATAAATCCTAAAATATCATACTTACGGCAAAACCACCTGCGTCATTCAATTTATCTCAAAAACTGCATAGGAAAACGCCAAAAAATGCTTGAATTTGAAACTTTCGATTTTTGGGGTCAAAAAACACCAAAGGGGGTAACCTTACGTTTTTTTCAAAAATCGCCAAAATCTAAAGTGGTCTTTTTATGACCAAAACTGACGTGTTTTTATGCGAGGAAGTCGAAAAACGCGGTATCGTTTGGGGAAAACGCTCCTAAGTGGTTCTAAATGACGTTCAAATATTTCCAACTTTAAAGACGTATAAATACTAAAATATCATACTTACGGCAAATCCACCTGCGTCATTCAATTTATCTCAAAAAACTGCATAGGAAGACGCCAAAAAATGTTTGGATTTGAAACTTTCGATTTTTGGGGTCAAAAAACACCAAAGGGGTTAACCTTACGTTTTTTCAAAAATCGCCAAAAATTAAAATGGTCTTTTTATGACCAAAACTGACGTGTTTTTATGCGAGGAGTTCGAAAAACGCGGTATCGTTTGGGGAAAACGCTCGTAAGTGGTTCAAAATGACGTTTAAATATTTCCAACTTTAAAGACGCATAAATCCTAAAATATCATACTTACGGCAAATCCACCTGCGTCATTCAATTTATCTCAAAAAACTGCATAGGAAAACGCCAAAAAATGCTTGGATTTGAAACTTTCGATTTTTGGGGTCAAAAAACACCAAAGGGGTTAAACCTTACGTTTTTTTCAAAATACGCCAAAAATTAAAATGGTCTTTTTATGACCAAAACTGACGTGTTTTTATGCGAGGAAGTCGAAAAACGCGGTATCGTTTGGGGAAAACGCTCGTAAGTGGTTCAAAATGACGTTAAAATATTTCCAACGTTAAAGACGCATAAATTCTAAAATATCATACTTACGGCAAATCCACCTGCGTCATTCAATTTATCTCAAAAAACTGCATAGGAAAACGCCAAAAAATGCTTGGATTTGAAACTTTCGATTTTTGTGGCCAAAAAACACCAAAGGGGTTCACCTTACGTTTTTTTCAAAATACGCCAAAAATTAAAGTGGTCTTTTTATGACCAAAACTGACGTGTTTTTATGCGAGGAGTTCGAAAAACGCGGTATCGTTTGGGGAAAACGCTCCTAAGTGGTTCAAAATGACGTTCAAATATTTCCAACTTTAAAGACGTATAAATCCTAAAATATCATACTTACGGCAAATCCACCTGCGTCATTCAATTTATCTCAAAAAACTGCATAGGAAAACGCCAAAAAATGCTTGGATTTGAAACTTTCGATTTTTGGGGTCAAAAAACACCAAAGGGGTTAACCTTACGTTTTTTTCAAAATACGCCAAAAATTAAAGTGGTCTTTTTATGACCAAAACTGACGTGTTTTTATGCGAGGAAGTCGAAAAACGCGGTATCGTTTGGGGAAAACGCTCGTAAGTGGTTCAAAATGACGTTCAAATATTTCCAACTTTAAAGACGCATAAATCCTAAAATATCATACTTACGGCAAAACCACCTGCGTCATTCAATTTATCTCAAAAAACTGCATAGGAAAACGCCAAAAAATGCTTGAATTTAAAACTTTCGATTTTTGGGGTCAAAAAACACTAAAGGGGTTCACCTTACGTTTTTTTCAAAATACGCCAAAAATTAAAGTGGTCTTTTTATGACCAAAACTAACGTGTTTTTATGCGAGGAAGTCGAAAAACGCGGTATCGTTTGGGGAAAACGCTCGTAGGTGTTTCAAAATGACGTTCAAATATTTCCAACTTTAAAGACGTATAAATCCTAAAATATCATACTTACGGCAAATCCACCTGCGTCATTCAATTTATCTCAAAAAACTGCATAGGAAAACGCCAAAAAATGCTTGGATTTGAAACTTTCGATTTTTGTGGCCAAAAAACACCAAAGGGGTTAACCTTACGTTTTTTTCAAAATACGCCAAAAATTAAAGTGGTCTTTTTATGACCAAAACTGACGTGTTTTTATGCGAGGAAGTCGAAAAACGCGGTATCGTTTGGGGAAAACGCTCGTAAGTGGTTCAAAATGACGTTCAAATATTTCCAACTTTAAAGACATACAAATTCTAAAATATCATACCTACGGCAAATCCACCTGCGTCATTCAATTTATCTCAAAAAACTGCATAGGAAAACGCCAAAAATGCTTGGATTTGAAACTTTCGATTTTTGGGGTCAAAAAACACCAAAGGGGTTAACATTACGTTTTTTCAAAAATCGCCAAAAATTAAAGTGGTCTTTTTATGACCAAAACTGACGTGTTTTTATGCAAGGAGTTGGAAAAACGCGGTATCGTTTGGGGAAAACGCTCGTAAATGGTTCAAAATGACGTTCAAATATTTCCAACTTTAAAGACATATAAATCGTAACATATCATACTTACGGCAAATCCACCTGCGTCATTCAATTTATCTCAAAAAACTGCTTAGGAAAACGCCAAAAAACGCTTGGATTTGAAACTTTCAATTTTAGGGGTCAAAAAACACCAAAGGGGTTAACCTTACGTTTTTTCAAAAATCGCCAAAAATTAAAGTGGTCTTTTTATGACCAAAACTGACGTGTTTTTATGCAAGGAGTTGGAAAAACGCGGTATCGTTTGGGGAAAACGCTCGTAAGTGGTTCAAAATGACGTTCAAATATTTCCAACTTTAAAGACATATAAATCGTAACATATCATACTTACGGCAAATCCACCTGCGTCATTCAATTTATCTCAAAAAACTGCTTAGGAAAACGCCAAAAAACGCTTGGATTTGAAACTTTCAATTTTAGGGGTCAAAAAACACCAAAGGGGTTAACCTTACGTTTTTTCAAAAATCGCCAAAAATTAAAATGGTCTTTTTATGACCAAAACTGACGTGTTTTTATGCGAGGAAGTCGAAAAACGCGGTATCGTTTGGGCAAAACGCTCGTAAGTGGTTCAAAATGACGTTCACATATTTCCAACTTTAAAGACGTATAAATCCTAAAATATCATACTTACGGCAAATCCACCTGCGTCAGTCAATTTATCTCAAAAAACTGCATAGGTAAACGCCAAAAAATGCTTGGATTTGAAACTTTCGATTTTTGGGGTCAAAAAACACCAAAGGGGTTAACCTTACGTTTGTTTCAAAAATCGCCAAAATCTAAAGTGGTCTTTTTATGACCAAAACTGACGTTTTTTTATGCGAGGAAGTCGAAAAACGCGGTATCGTTTGGGCAAAACGCTCGTAAGTGGTTCAAAATGACGTTCAAATATTTCCAACTTTAAAGACGTATAAATCCTAAAATATCATACTACCGGCAAATCCACCTGCGTCAGTCAATTTATCTCAAAAAACTGCATAGGAAAACGCCAAAAAATGCTTGGATTTGAAACTTTCGATTTTTGGGGTCAAAAAACACCAAAGGGGTTAACCTTACGTTTTTTTCAAAAATCGCCAAAAATTAAAGTGGTCTTTTTATGACCAAAACTGACGTGTTTTTATGCGAGGAGTTCGAAAAACGCGGTATCGTTTGGGGAAAACGCTCCTAAGTGGTTCAAAATGACGTTCAAATATTTCCAACTTTAAAGACGTATAAATCCTAAAATATCATACTTACGGCAAATCCACCTGCGTCATTCAATTTATCTCAAAAAACTGCATAGGAAAACGCCAAAAAATGCTTGGATTTGAAACTTTCGATTTTTGGGGTCAAAAAACACCAAAGGGGTTAACCTTACGTTTTTTTCAAAATACGCCAAAAATTAAAGTGGTCTTTTTATGACCAAAACTGACGTGTTTTTATGCGAGGAAGTCGAAAAACGCGGTATCGTTTGGGGAAAACGCTCGTAAGTGGTTCAAAATGACGTTCAAATATTTCCAACTTTAAAGACGCATAAATCCTAAAATATCATACTTACGGCAAAACCACCTGCGTCATTCAATTTATCTCAAAAAACTGCATAGGAAAACGCCAAAAAATGCTTGAATTTAAAACTTTCGATTTTTGGGGTCAAAAAACACTAAAGGGGTTCACCTTACGTTTTTTTCAAAATACGCCAAAAATTAAAGTGGTCTTTTTATGACCAAAACTAACGTGTTTTTATGCGAGGAAGTCGAAAAACGCGGTATCGTTTGGGGAAAACGCTCGTAGGTGTTTCAAAATGACGTTCAAATATTTCCAACTTTAAAGACGTATAAATCCTAAAATATCATACTTACGGCAAATCCACCTGCGTCATTCAATTTATCTCAAAAAACTGCATAGGAAAACGCCAAAAAATGCTTGGATTTGAAACTTTCGATTTTTGTGGCCAAAAAACACCAAAGGGGTTAACCTTACGTTTTTTTCAAAATACGCCAAAAATTAAAGTGGTCTTTTTATGACCAAAACTGACGTGTTTTTATGCGAGGAAGTCGAAAAACGCGGTATCGTTTGGGGAAAACGCTCGTAAGTGGTTCAAAATGACGTTCAAATATTTCCAACTTTAAAGACGCACAAATTCTAAAATATCATACCTACGGCAAATCCACCTGCGTCATTCAATTTATCTCAAAAAACTGCATAGGAAAACGCCAAAAATGCTTGGATTTGAAACTTTCGATTTTTGGGGTCAAAAAACACCAAAGGGGTTAACATTACGTTTTTTCAAAAATCGCCAAAAATTAAAGTGGTCTTTTTATGACCAAAACTGACGTGTTTTTATGCAAGGAGTTGGAAAAACGCGGTATCGTTTGGGGAAAACGCTCGTAAGTGGTTCAAAATGACGTTCAAATATTTCCAACTTTAAAGACATATAAATCGTAACATATCATACTTACGGCAAATCCACCTGCGTCATTCAATTTATCTCAAAAAACTGCTTAGGAAAACGCCAAAAAACGCTTGGATTTGAAACTTTCAATTTTAGGGGTCAAAAAACACCAAAGGGGTTAACCTTACGTTTTTTCAAAAATCGCCAAAAATTAAAGTGGTCTTTTTATGACCAAAACTGACGTGTTTTTATGCAAGGAGTTGGAAAAACGCGGTATCGTTTGGGGAAAACGCTCGTAAGTGGTTCAAAATGACGTTCAAATATTTCCAACTTTAAAGACATATAAATCGTAACATATCATACTTACGGCAAATCCACCTGCGTCATTCAATTTATCTCAAAAAACTGCTTAGGAAAACGCCAAAAAACGCTTGGATTTGAAACTTTCAATTTTAGGGGTCAAAAAACACCAAAGGGGTTAACCTTACGTTTTTTCAAAAATCGCCAAAAATTAAAATGGTCTTTTTATGACCAAAACTGACGTGTTTTTATGCGAGGAAGTCGAAAAACGCGGTATCGTTTGGGCAAAACGCTCGTAAGTGGTTCAAAATGACGTTCACATATTTCCAACTTTAAAGACGTATAAATCCTAAAATATCATACTTACGGCAAATCCACCTGCGTCAGTCAATTTATCTCAAAAAACTGCATAGGTAAACGCCAAAAAATGCTTGGATTTGAAACTTTCGATTTTTGGGGTCAAAAAACACCAAAGGGGTTAACCTTACGTTTGTTTCAAAAATCGCCAAAATCTAAAGTGGTCTTTTTATGACCAAAACTGACGTTTTTTTATGCGAGGAAGTCGAAAAACGCGGTATCGTTTGGGCAAAACGCTCGTAAGTGGTTCAAAATGACGTTCAAATATTTCCAACTTTAAAGACGTATAAATCCTAAAATATCATACTACCGGCAAATCCACCTGCGTCAGTCAATTTATCTCAAAAAACTGCATAGGAAAACGCCAAAAAATGCTTAGATTTAAAACTTTCGATTTTTGGGGTCAAAAAACACCAAAGGGGTTAACCTTACGTTTTTTTCAAAATACGCCAAAAATTAAAGTGGTCTTTTTATGACCAAAACTGACGTGTTTTTATGCGAGGAGTTCGAAAAACGCGGTATCGTTTGGGGAAAACGCTCGTAAGTGGTTCAAAATGACGTTCAAATATTTCCAACTTTAAAGACGCATAAATCCTAAAATATTATACTTACGGCAAATCCACCTGCGTCATTCAATTTATCTCAAAAAACTGCATAGGAAAACGCCAAAAAATGCTTGGATTTAAAACTTTCGATTTTTGGGGTCAAAAAACACCAACCTTACGTTTTTTTCAAAATACGCCAAAAATTAAAGTGGTCTTTTTATGACCAAAACTGACGTGTTTTTTTGCGAGGAAGTCGAAAAACGCGGTATCGCTTGGGGAAAACGCTCGTAAGTGGTTCAAAATGACGTTCAAATATTTCCAATTTTAAAGACGCATAAATCCTAAAATATCATACTTACGGCAAATCCACCTGCGTCATTCAATTTATCTAAAAAAACTGCATAGGAAAACGCCAAAAATGCTTGGATTTGAAACTTTTGATTTTTGGGGTCAAAAAACACCAAAGGGGTTAACATTACGTTTTTTTCAAAAATCGCCAAAAATTAAAGTGGTCTTTTTATGACCAAAACTGACGTGTTTTTATGCGAGGAGTTCTAAAAACGCGGTATCGTTTGGGGAAAACGCTCGTAAGTGGTTCAAAATGACGTTCAAATATTTCCAACTTTAAAGACGTATAAATCCTAAAATATCATACTTACGGCAAATCCACCTGCGTCAGTCAATTTATCTCAAAAAACTGCATAGGTAAACGCCAAAAAATGCTTGGATTTGAAACTTTCGATTTTTGGGGTCAAAAAACACCAAAGGGGTTAACCTTAGGTTTTTTCAAAAATCGCCAAAAATTAAAATGGTCTTTTTATGACCAAAACTGACGTGTTTTTATGCGAGGAGTTCGAAAAACGCGGTATCGTTTGGGGAAAACGCTCGTAAGTGGTTCAAAATGACGTTCAAATATTTCCAACTTTAAAGACGCATAAATCCTAAAATATCATACTTACGGCAAATCCACCTGCGTCATTCAATTTATCTCAAAAAACTGCATAGGAAAACGCCAAAAAATGCTTGGATTTGAAACTTTCGATTTTTGGGGTCAAAAAACACCAAAGAGGTTAACCTTACGTTTTTTCAAAAATCGCCAAAAATTAAAATGGTCTTTTTATGACCAAAACTGACGTGTTTTTATGCGAGGAGTTCGAAAAACGCGGTATCGTTTGGGGAAAACGCTCGTAAGTGGTTCAAATAAACGTTCAAATATTTCCAACTTAAAAGACGCATAAATCCTAAAATATTATACTTACGGCAAATCCACCTGCGTCATTCAATTTATCTCAAAAAACTGCATAGGAAAACGCCAAAAAATGCTTGGATTTGTAACATTTGATTTTTGGGGTCAAAAAACACCAAAGAGGTTAACCTTACGTTTTTTCAAAAATCGCCAAAAATTAAAATGGTCTTTTTATGACCAAAACTGACGTGTTTTTAGGCGAGGAGTTCGAAAAACGCGGTATCGTTTGGGGAAAATGCTCGTAAGTGGTTCAAAATAACGTTCAAATATTTCCAACTTTAAAGACGCATAAATCCTAAAATATTATACTTACGGCAAATCCACCTGCGTCATTCAATTTATCTCAAAAAACTGCATAGGAAAACGCCAAAAAATGCTTGGATTTAAAACTTTCGATTTTTGGGGTCAAAAAACACCAAAGGGGTTAACCTTACGTTTTTTTCAAAATACGCCAAAAATTAAAGTGGCCTTTTTATGACCAAAACTGACGTGTTTTTATGCGAGGAGTTCTAAAAACGCGGTATCGTTTGGGGAAAACGCTCGTAAGCGGTTCAAAATGACGTTCAAATATTTCCAACTTTAAAGACGTATAAATCCTAAAATATCATACTTACGGCAAATCCACCTGCGTCAGTCAATTTATCTCAAAAAACTGCATAGGTAAACGCCAAAAAATGCTTGGATTTGAAACTTTCGATTTTTGGGGTCAAAAAACACCAAAGGGGTTAACCTTACGTTTTTTCAAAAATCGCCAAAAATTAAAATGGTCTTTTTATGACCAAAACTGACGTGTTTTTATGCGAGGAGTTGGAAAAACGCGGTATCGTTTGGGGAAAACGCTCGTAAGTGGTTCAAAATGACGTTCAAATATTTCCATCTTTAAAGACGCATAAATCCTAAAATATCATACTTACGGCAAATCCACCTGCGTCATTCAATTTATCTCAAAAAACTGCATAGGAAAACGCCAAAAAATGCTTGGATTTGAAACTTTCGATTTTTGGGGTCAAAAAACACCAAAGGGGTTACGTTTGTTTCAAAAATCGCCAAAATCTAAAGTGGTCTTTTTATGACCAAAACTGACGTTTTTTTATGCGAGGAAGTCGAAAAACGCGGTATCGTTTGGGCAAAACGCTCGTAAGTGGTTCAAAATGACGTTCAAATATTTGCAACTTTAAAGACGTATAAGTCCTAAAATATCATACTTACGGCAAATCCACCTGCGTCAGTCAATTTATCTCAAAAAACTGCATAGGTAAACGCCAAAAATTGCTTGGATTTAAAACTTTCGATTTTTGGGGTCAAAAAACACCAAAGGGGTTAACCTTACGTTTTTTTCAAAAAACGCCAAAAAATAAAGTGGTCTTTTTATGACCAAAACTGACGTGTTTTTATGCGAGGAAGTCGAAACACGCGGTATCGTTTGGGGAAAACGCTCGTAAGTGGTTCAAAATGACGTTCAAATATTTCCAACTTTAAAGACGCATAAATCCTAAAATATTATACTTACGGCAAATCCACCTGCGTCATTCAATTTATCTCAAAAAACTGCATAGGAAAACGCCAAAAATGCTTGGATTTGAAACTTTCGATTTTTGGGGTCAAAAAACACCAAAGGGGTTAACATTACGTTTTTTCAAAAATCGCCAAAAATTAAAGTGGTCTTTTTATGACCAAAACTGACGTGTTTTTATGCAAGGAGTTGGAAAAACGCGGTATCGTTTGGGGAAAACGCTCGTAAGTGGTTCAAAATGACGTTCAAATATTTCCAACTTTAAAGACATATAAATCGTAACATATCATACTTACGGCAAATCCACCTGCGTCATTCAATTTATCTCAAAAAACTGCTTAGGAAAACGCCAAAAAACGCTTGGATTTGAAACTTTCAATTTTAGGGGTCAAAAAACACCAAAGGGGTTAACCTTACGTTTTTTCAAAAATCGCCAAAAATTAAAATGGTCTTTTTATGACCAAAACTGACGTGTTTTTATGCGAGGAGTTCGAAAAACGCGGTATCGTTTGGGGAAAACGCTCGTAAGTGGTTCAAAATGACGTTCAAATATTTCCAACTTTAAAGACGCATAAATCCTAAAATATTATACTTACGGCAAATCCACCTGCGTCATTCAATTTATCTCAAAAAACTGCATAGGAAAACGCCAAAAAATGCTTGGATTTAAAACTTTCGATTTTTGGGGTCAAAAAACACCAACCTTACGTTTTTTTCAAAATACGCCAAAAATTAAAGTGGTCTTTTTATGACCAAAACTGACGTGTTTTTTTGCGAGGAAGTCGAAAAACGCGGTATCGTTTGGGGAAAACGCTCGTAAGTGGTTCAAAATGACGTTCAAATATTTCCAACTTTAAAGACGCATAAATCCTAAAATATCATACTTACGGCAAATCCACCTGCGTCATTCAATTTATCTAAAAAAACTGCATAGGAAAACGCCAAAAATGCTTGGATTTGAAACTTTTGATTTTTGGGGTCAAAAAACACCAAAGGGGTTAACATTACGTTTTTTTCAAAAATCGCAAAAATTAAAGTGGTCTTTTTATGACCAAAACTGACGTGTTTTTATGCGAGGAGTTCTAAAAACGCGGTATCGTTTGGGGAAAACGCTCGTAAGTGGTTCAAAATGACGTTCAAATATTTCCAACTTTAAAGACGCATAAATCCTAAAATATTATACTTACGGCAAATCCACCTGCGTCATTCAATTTATCTCAAAAAACTGCATAGGAAAACGCCAAAAAATGCTTGGATTTAAAACTTTCGATTTTTGGGGTCAAAAAACACCAACCTTACGTTTTTTTCAAAATACGCCAAAAATTAAAGTGGTCTTTTTATGACCAAAACTGACGTGTTTTTTTGCGAGGAAGTCGAAAAACGCGGTATCGTTTGGGGAAAACGCTCGTAAGTGGTTCAAAATGACGTTCAAATATTTCCAACTTTAAAGACGCATAAATCCTAAAATATCATACTTACGGCAAATCCACCTGCGTCATTCAATTTATCTAAAAAAACTGCATAGGAAAACGCCAAAAATGCTTGGATTTGAAACTTTTGATTTTTGGGGTCAAAAAACACCAAAGGGGTTAACATTACGTTTTTTTCAAAAATCGCAAAAATTAAAGTGGTCTTTTTATGACCAAAACTGACGTGTTTTTATGCGAGGAGTTCTAAAAACGCGGTATCGTTTGGGGAAAACGCTCGTAAGTGGTTCAAAATGACGTTCAAATATTTCCAACTTTAAAGACGTATAAATCCTAAAATATCATACTTACGGCAAATCCACCTGCGTCAGTCAATTTATCTCAAAAAACTGCATAGGTAAACGCCAAAAAATGCTTGGATTTGAAACTTTCGATTTTTGGGGTCAAAAAACACCAAAGGGGTTAACCTTAGGTTTTTTCAAAAATCGCCAAAAATTAAAATGGTCTTTTTATGACCAAAACTGACGTGTTTTTATGCGAGGAGTTCGAAAAACGCGGTATCGTTTGGGGAAAACGCTCGTAAGTGGTTCAAAATGACGTTCAAATATTTCCAACTTTAAAGACGCATAAATCCTAAAATATCATACTTACGGCAAATCCACCTGCGTCATTCAATTTATCTCAAAAAACTGCATAGGAAAACGCCAAAAAATGCTTGGATTTGAAACTTTCGATTTTTGGGGTCAAAAAACACCAAAGAGGTTAACCTTACGTTTTTTCAAAAATCGCCAAAAATTAAAATGGTCTTTTTATGACCAAAACTGACGTGTTTTTATGCGAGGAGTTCGAAAAACGCGGTATCGTTTGGGGAAAACGCTCGTATGTGGTTCAAAAAAACGTTCAAATATTTCCAACTTAAAAGACGCATAAATCCTAAAATATTATACTTACGGCAAATCCACCTGCGTCATTCAATTTATCTCAAAAAACTGCATAGGAAAACGCCAAAAAATGCTTGGATTTAAAACTTTCGATTTTTGGGGTCAAAAAACACCAAAGGGGTTAACCTTACGTTTTTTTCAAAAATCGCCAAAAATTAAAGTGGTCTTTTTATGACCAAAACTGACGTGTTTTTATGCGAGGAGTTGGAAAAACGCGGTATCGTTTGGGGAAAACGCTCGTAAGTGGTTCAAAATGACGTTCAAATATTTCCAACTTTAAAGACGCATAAATCCTAAAATATCATACTTACGGCAAATCCACCTGCGTCATTCAATTTATCTCAAAAAACTGCATAGGAAAACGCCAAAAATGCTTGGATTTGAAACTTTCGATTTTTGGGGTCAAAAAACACCAAAGGGGTTAACATTACGTTTTTTCAAAAATCGCCAAAAATTAAAGTGGTCTTTTTATGACCAAAACTGACGTGTTTTTATGCGAGGAGTTCGAAAAACGCGGTATCGTTTGGGCAAAACGCTCGTAAGTGATTCAAAATGACATTCAAATATTTCCAACTTTAAAGACACATAAATCCTAAAATATCATACTTACGGCAAATCCACCTACGTCATTCAATTTATCTCAAAAAACTGCATAGGAAAACGCCAAAAAACGCTTGGATTTGAAACTTTCGATTTTTGGGGTCAAAAAACACCAAAGGGGTTAACCTTACGTTTTTTCAAAAATCGCCAAAAATTAAAATGGTCTTTTTATGACCAAAACTGACGTGTTTTTATGCGAGGAGTTCGAAAAACGCGGTATCGTTTGGGGAAAACGCTCGTAAGTGGTTCAAAATGACGTTCAAATATTTCCATCTTTAAAGACGCATAAATCCTAAAATATCATACTTACGGCAAATCCACCTGCGTCATTCAATTTATCTCAAAAAACTGCATAGGAAAACGCCAAAAAATGCTTGGATTTGAAACTTTCGATTTTTGGGGTCAAAAAACACCAAAGGGGTTAACCTTACGTTTGTTTCAAAAATCGCCAAAATCTAAAGTGGTCTTTTTATGACCAAAACTGACGTTTTTTTATGCGAGGAAGTCGAAAAACGCGGTATCGTTTGGGCAAAACGCTCGTAAGTGGTTCAAAATGACGTTCAAATATTTCCAACTTTAAAGACGTATAAATCCTAAAATATCATACTACCGGCAAATCCACCTACGTCAGTCAATTTATCTCAAAAAACTGCATAGGTAAACGCCAAAAAATGCTTGGATTTGAAACTTTCGATTTTTGGGGTAAAAAAACACCAAAGGGGTTAACCTTACGTTTTTTTCAAAATACGCCAAAAATTAAAGTGGTCTTTTTATGACCAAAACTGACGTGTTTTTATGCGAGGAGTTCGAAAAACGCGGTATCGTTTGGGGAAAACGCTCGTAAGTGGTTCAAAATGACGTTCAAATATTTCCAACTTTAAAGACGCATAAATCCTAAAATATTATACTTACGGCAAATCCACCTGCGTCATTCAATTTATCTCAAAAAACTGCATAGGAAAACGCCAAAAAATGCTTGGATTTAAAACTTTCGATTTTTGGGGTCAAAAAACACCAACCTTACGTTTTTTTCAAAATACGCCAAAAATTAAAGTGGTCTTTTTATGACCAAAACTGACGTGTTTTTTTGCGAGGAAGTCGAAAAACGCGGTATCGTTTGGGGAAAACGCTCGTAAGTGGTTCAAAATGACGTTCAAATATTTCCAACTTTAAAGACGCATAAATCCTAAAATATCATACTTACGGCAAATCCACCTGCGTCATTCAATTTATCTAAAAAAACTGCATAGGAAAACGCCAAAAATGCTTGGATTTGAAACTTTTGATTTTTGGGGTCAAAAAACACCAAAGGGGTTAACATTACGTTTTTTTCAAAAATCGCAAAAATTAAAGTGGTCTTTTTATGACCAAAACTGACGTGTTTTTATGCGAGGAGTTCTAAAAACGCGGTATCGTTTGGGGAAAACGCTCGTAAGTGGTTCAAAATGACGTTCAGGTATTTCCAACTTTAAAGACGCATAAATCCTAAAATATCATACTTACGGCAAATCCACCCTTGTCATTCAATTTATCTCAAAAAACTGCATAGGTAAACGCCAAAAAATGCTTGGATTTGAAACTTTCGATTTTTGGGGTCAAAAAACACCAAAGGGGTTAACCTTAGGTTTTTTCAAAAATCGCCAAAAATTAAAATGGTCTTTTTATGACCAAAACTGACGTGTTTTTATGCGAGGAGTTCGAAAAACGCGGTATCGTTTGGGGAAAACGCTCGTAAGTGGTTCAAAATGACGTTCAAATATTTCCAACTTTAAAGACGCATAAATCCTAAAATATCATACTTACGGCAAATCCACCTGCGTCATTCAATTTATCTCAAAAAACTGCATAGGAAAACGCCAAAAAATGCTTGGATTTGAAACTTTCGATTTTTGGGGTCAAAAAACACCAAAGAGGTTAACCTTACGTTTTTTCAAAAATCGCCAAAAATTAAAATGGTCTTTTTATTACCAAAACTGACGTGTTTTTATGCGAGGAGTTCGAAAAACGCGGTATCGTTTGGGGAAAACGCTCGTAAGTGGTTCAAAAAAACGTTCAAATATTTCCAACTTAAAAGACGCATAAATCCTAAAATATTATACTTACGGCAAATCCACCTGCGTCATTCAATTTATCTCAAAAAACTGCATAGGAAAACGCCAAAAAATGCTTGGATTTAAAACTTTCGATTTTTGGGGTCAAAAAACACCAAAGGGGTTAACCTTACGTTTTTTTCAAAAATCGCCAAAAATTAAAGTGGTCTTTTTATGACCAAAACTGACGTGTTTTTATGCGAGGAGTTGGAAAAACGCGGTATCGTTTGGGGAAAACGCTCGTAAGTGGTTCAAAATGACGTTCAAATATTTCCATCTTTAAAGACGCATAAATCCTAAAATATCATACTTACGGCAAATCCACCTGCGTCATTCAATTTATCTCAAAAAACTGCATAGGAAAACGCCAAAAAATGCTTGGATTTGAAACTTTCGATTTTTGGGGTCAAAAAACACCAAAGGGGTTAACCTTACGTTTGTTTCAAAAATCGCCAAAATCTAAAGTGGTCTTTTTATGACCAAAACTGACGTTTTTTTATGCGAGGAAGTCGAAAAACGCGGTATCGTTTGGGCAAAACGCTCGTAAGTGGTTCAAAATGACGTTCAAATATTTGCAACTTTAAAGACGTATAAATCCTAAAATATCATACTTACGGCAAATCCACCTGCGTCAGTCAATTTATCTCAAAAAACTGCATAGGTAAACGCCAAAAAATGCTTGGATTTGAAACTTTCGATTTTTGGGGTCAAAAAACACCAAAGGGGTTAACCTTACGTTTTTTTCAAAATACGGCAAAAATTAAAGTGGTCTTTTTATGACCAAAACTGACGTGTTTTTATGCGAGGAAGTCGAAAAACGCGGTATCGTTTGGGGAAAACGCTCGTAAGTGGTTCAAAATAACGTTCAAATATTTCCAACTTTGAAGACGCATTAATCCTAAAATATTATACTTACGGCAAATCCACCTGCGTCATTCAATTTATCTCAAAAAACTGCATAGGAAAACGCCAAAAAATGCTTGGATTTAAAACTTTCGATTTTTGGGGTCAAAAAACACCAAAGGGGTTAACCTTACGTTTTTTTCAAAATACGCCAAAAATTAAAGTGGTCTTTTTATGACCAAAACTGACGTGTTTTTATGCGAGGAGTTCGAAAAACGCGGTATCGTTTGGGGAAAACGCTCGTAAGTGGTTCAAAATGACGTTCAAATATTTCCAACTTTAAAGACGCATAATTCCTAAAATATTATACTTATGGCAAATCCACCTGCGTCATTCAATTTATCTCAAAAAACTGCATAGGAAAACGCCAAAAAATGCTTGGATTTAAAACTTTCGATTTTTGGGGTCAAAAAACACCAACCTTACGTTTTTTTCAAAATACGCCAAAAATTAAAGTGGTCTTTTTATGACCAAAACTGACGTGTTTTTATGCGAGGAGTTCGAAAAACGCGGTATCGTTTGGGGAAAACGCTCGTAAGTGGTTCAAAATAACGTTCAAATATTTCCAACTTTAAAGACGCATAAATCCTAAAATATTATACTTACGGCAAATCCACCTGCGTCATTCAATTTATCTCAAAAAACTGCATAGGAAAACGCCAAAAAATGCTTGGATTTAAAACTTTCGATTTTTGGGGTCAAAAAACACCAAAGGGGTTAACCTTACGTTTTTTTCAAAAATCGCCAAAAATTAAAGTGGTCTTTTTATGACCAAAACTGACGTGTTTTTATGCGAGGAGTTCTAAAAACGCGGTATCGTTTGGGGAAAACGCTCGTAAGTGGTTCAAAATGACGTTCAAATATTTCCAACTTTAAAGACGTATAAATCCTAAAATATCATACTTACGGCAAATCCACCTGCGTCAGTCAATTTATCTCAAAAAACTGCATAGGTAAACGCCAAAAATTGCTTGGATTTAAAACTTTCGATTTTTGGGGTCAAAAAACACCAAAGGGGTTAACCTTACGTTTTTTTCAAAAATCGCCAAAAAATAAAGTGGTCTTTTTATGACCAAAACTGACGTGTTTTTATGCGAGGAAGTCGAAACACGCGGTATCGTTTGGGGAAAACGCTCGTAAGTGGTTCAAAATAACGTTCAAATATTTCCAACTTTAAAGACGCATAAATCCTAAAATATTATACTTACGGCAAATCCACCTGCGTCATTCAATTTATCTCAAAAAACTGCATAGGAAAACGCCAAAAAATGCTGGGATTTAAAACTTTCGATTTTTGGGGTCAAAAAACACCAAAGGGGTTAACCTTACGTTTTTTCAAAAATCACCAAAAATTAAAATGGTCTTTTTATGACCAAAACTGACGTGTTTTTATGCGAGGAGTTCTAAAAACGCTGTATCGTTTGGGGAAAACGCTCGTAAGTGGTTCAAAATGACGTTCAAATATTTCCAACTTTAAAGACGTATAAATCCTAAAATATCATACTTACGGCAAATCCACCTGCGTCAGTCAATTTATCTCAAAAAACTACATAGGTAAACGCCAAAAAATGCTTGGATTTGAAACTTTCGATTTTTGGGGTCAAAAAACACCAAAGGGGTTAACCTTACGTTTTTTTCAAAAATCGCCAAAAAATAAAGTGGTCTTTTTATGACCAAAACTGACGTGTTTTTATGCGAGGAAGTCGAAACACGCGGTATCGTTTGGGGAAAACGCTCGTAAGTGGTTCAAAATAACGTTCAAATATTTCCAACTTTAAAGACGCATAAATCCTAAAATATTATACTTACGGCAAATCCACCTGCGTCATTCAATTTATCTCAAAAAACTGCATAGGAAAACGCCAAAAAATGCTTGGATTTAAAACTTTCGATTTTTGGGGTCAAAAAACACCAAAGGGGTTAACCTTACGTTTTTTCAAAAATCGCCAAAAATTAAAATGGTCTTTTTTTGACCAAAACTGACGTGTTTTTATGCGAAGAGTTCTAAAAACGCGGTATCGTTTGGGGAAAACGCTCGTAAGTGGTTCAAAATGACGGTCAAATATTTCCAACTTTAAAGACGTATAAATCCTAAAATATCATACTTACGGCAAATCCACCTGCGTCAGTCAATTTATCTCAAAAAACTGCATAGGTAAATGCCAAAAAATGCTTGGATTTGAAACTTTCGATTTTTGGGGTCAAAAAACACCAAAGGGAACCTTACGTTTTTTTCAAAAATCGCCAAAATTTAAAGTGGTCTTTTTATGACCAAAACTGACGTGTTTTTATGCGAGGAGTTGGAAAAACGCGGTATCGTTTGGGCAAAACGCTCGTAAGTGATTCAAAATGACGTTCAAATATTTCCAACTTTAAAGACGCATAAATCCTAAAATATTATACTTACGGCAAATCCACCTGCGTCATTCAATTTATCTCAAAAAACTGCATAGGAAAACGCCAAAAAATGCTTGGATTTAAAACTTTCGATTTTTGGGGTCAAAAAACACCAAAGGGGTTAACCTTACGTTTTTTTCAAAAATCGCCAAAAATTAAAGTGGTCTTTTTATGACCAAAACTGACGTGTTTTTATGCGAGGAGTTCTAAAAACGCGGTATCGTTTGGGGAAAACGCTCGTAAGTGGTTCAAAATGACGTTCAGGTATTTCCAACTTTAAAGACGCATAAATCCTAAAATATCATACTTACGGCAAATCCACCCTTGTCATTCACTTTATCTCAAAAAACTGCATAGGAAAACGCCAAAAAATGCTTGGATTTGAAACTTTTGATTTTTGGGGTCAAAAAACACCAAAGAGGTTACCCTTACTTTTTTTCAAAAATCGCCAAAAATTAAAATGGTCTTTTTATGACCAAAACTGACGTGTTTTTATGCGAGGAGTTCGAAAAACGCGGTATCGTTTGGGGAAAACGCTCGTAAGTGGTTCAAAATAACGTTCAAATATTTCCAACTTTAAAGACGCATAAATCCTAAAATATTATACTTACGGCAAATCCACCTGCGTCATTCAATTTATCTCAAAAAACTGCATAGGAAAACGCCAAAAAATGCTTGGATTTAAAACTTTCGATTTTTGGGGTCAAAAAACACCAAAGGGGTTAACCTTACGTTTTTTTCAAAATACGCCAAAAATTAAAGTGGTCTTTTATGACCAAAACTGACGTGTTTTTATGCGAGGAGTTCTAAAAACGCGGTATCGTTTGGGGAAAACGCTCGTAAGCGGTTCAAAATGACGTTCAAATATTTCCAACTTTAAAGACGTATAAATCCTAAAATATCATACTTACGGCAAATCCACCTGCGTCAGTCAATTTATCTCAAAAAACTGCATAGGAAAACGCCAAAAAATGCTTGGATTTAAAACTTTCGATTTTTGGGGTCAAAAAACACCAAAGGGGTTAACCTTACGTTTTTTTCAAAAATCGCCAAAAAATAAAGTGGTCTTTTTATGACCAAAACTGACGTGTTTTTATGCGAGGAAGTCGAAACACGCGGTATCGTTTGGGGAAAACGCTCGTAAGTGGTTCAAAATAACGTTCAAATATTTCCAACTTTAAAGACGCATAAATCCTAAAATATTATACTTACGGCAAATCCACCTGCGTCATTCAATTTATCTCAAAAAACTGCATAGGAAAACGCCAAAAAATGCTTGGATTTAAAACTTTCGATTTTTGGGGTCAAAAAACACCAAAGGGGTTAACCTTACGTTTTTTCAAAAATCGCCAAAAATTAAAATGGTCTTTTTTTGACCAAAACTGACGTGTTTTTATGCGAAGAGTTCTAAAAACGCGGTATCGTTTGGGGAAAACGCTCGTAAGTGGTTCAAAATGACGGTCAAATATTTCCAACTTTAAAGACGTATAAATCCTAAAATATCATACTTACGGCAAATCCACCTGCGTCAGTCAATTTATCTCAAAAAACTGCATAGGTAAATGCCAAAAAATGCTTGGATTTGAAACTTTCGATTTTTGGGGTCAAAAAACACCAAAGGGAACCTTACGTTTTTTCAAAAATCGCCAAAATTTAAAGTGGTCTTTTTATGACCAAAACTGACGTGTTTTTATGCGAGGAGTTGGAAAAACGCGGTATCGTTTGGGCAAAACGCTCGTAAGTGATTCAAAATGACGTTCAAATATTTCCAACTTTAAAGACGCATAAATCCTAAAATATTATACTTACGGCAAATCCACCTGCGTCATTCAATTTATCTCAAAAAACTGCATAGGAAAACGCCAAAAAATGCTTGGATTTAAAACTTTCGATTTTTGGGGTCAAAAAACACCAAAGGGGTTAACCTTACGTTTTTTTCAAAAATCGCCAAAAATTAAAGTGGTCTTTTTATGACCAAAACTGACGTGTTTTTATGCGAGGAGTTCTAAAAACGCGGTATCGTTTGGGGAAAACGCTCGTAAGTGGTTCAAAATGACGTTCAGGTATTTCCAACTTTAAAGACGCATAAATCCTAAAATATCATACTTACGGCAAATCCACCCTTGTCATTCAATTTATCTCAAAAAACTGCATAGGAAAACGCCAAAAAATGCTTGGATTTGAAACTTTTGATTTTTGGGGTCAAAAAACACCAAAGGGGTTAACCTTACGTTTTTTTCAAAAATCGCCAAAAATTAAAGTGGTCTTTTTATGACCAAAACTGACGTGTTTTTATGCGAGGAGTTCGAAAAACGCGGTATCGTTTGGGGAAAACGCTCGTAAGTGGTTCAAAATAACGTTCAAATATTTCCAACTTTAAAGACGCATAAATCCTAAAATATTATACTTACGGCAAATCCACCTGCGTCATTCAATTTATCTCAAAAAACTGCATAGGAAAACGCCAAAAAATGCTTGGATTTAAAACTTTCGATTTTTGGGGTCAAAAAACACCAAAGGGGTTAACCTTACGTTTTTTTCAAAATACGCCAAAAATTAAAGTGGTCTTTTTATGACCAAAACTGACGTGTTTTTATGCGAGGAGTTCTAAAAACGCGGTATCGTTTGGGGAAAACGCTCGTAAGCGGTTCAAAATGACGTTCAAATATTTCCAACTTTAAAGACGTATAAATCCTAAAATATCATACTTACGGCAAATCCACCTGCGTCAGTCAATTTATCTCAAAAAACTGCATAGGTAAACGCCAAAAAATGCTTGGATTTGAAACTTTCGATTTTTGGGGTCAAAAAACACCAAAGGGGTTAACCTTACGTTTTTTCAAAAATCGCCAAAAATTAAAATGGTCTTTTTATGACCAAAACTGACGTTTTTTTATGCGAGGAAGTCGAAAAACGCGGTATCGTTTGGGCAAAACGCTCGTAAGTGGTTCAAAATGACGTTCAAATATTTCCAACTTTAAAGACGTATAAATCCTAAAATATCATACTTACGGCAAATCCACCTGCGTCAGTCAATTTATCTCAAAAAACTGCATAGGTAAACGCCAAAAAATGCTTGGATTTAAAACTTTCGATTTTTGGGGTCAAAAAACACCAAAGGGGTTAACCTTACGTTTTTTTCAAAAATCGCCAAAAAATAAAGTGGTCTTTTTATGACCAAAACTGACGTGTTTTTATGCGAGGAAGTCGAAACACGCGGTATCGTTTGGGGAAAACCCTCGTAAGTGGTTCAAAATAACGTTCAAATATTTCCAACTTTAAAGACGCATAAATCCTAAAATATTATACTTACGGCAAATCCACCTGCGTCATTCAATTTATCTCAAAAAACTGCATAGGAAAACGCCAAAAAATGCTGGGATTTAAAACTTTCGATTTTTGGGGTCAAAAAACACCAAAGGGGTTAACCTTACGTTTTTTTCAAAAATCGCCAAAAATTAAAATGGTTTTTTATGACCAAAACTGACGTGTTTTTATGCGAGGAGTTCTAAAAACGCGGTATCGTTTGGGGAAAACGCTCGTAAGTGGTTCAAAATGACGTTCAAATATTTCCAACTTTAAAGACGTATAAATCCTAAAATATCATACTTACGGCAAATCCACCTGCGTCCGTCAATTTATCTCAAAAAACTGCATAGGTATACGCCAAAAATGCTTGGATTTGAAACTTTCGATTTTTGGGGTCAAAAAACACCAACCTTACGTTTTTTTCAAAATACGCCAAAAATTAAAGTGGTCTTTTTATGACCAAAACTGACGTGTTTTTATGCGAGGAAGTCGAAAAACGCGGTATCGTTTGGGGAAAACGCTCGTAAGCGGTTCAAAATGACGTTCAAATATTTCCAACTTTAAAGACGTATAAATCCTAAAATATCATACTTACGGCAAATCCACCTGCGTCATTCAATTTATCTAAAAAAACTGCATAGGAAAGCGCCAAAAATGCTTGGATTTGAAACTTTTGATTTTTGGGGTCAAAAAACACCAAAGGGGTTAACATTACGTTTTTTTCAAAAATCGCCAAAAATTAAAGTGGTCTTTTTATGACAAAACTGACGTGTTTTTATGCGAGGAGTTGTAAAAACGCGGTATCGTTTGGGGAAAACGCTCGTAAGTGGTTCAAAATGACGTTCAAGTATTTCCAACTTTAAAGACGCATAAATCCTAAAATATCATACTTACGGCAAATCCACCTGCGTCATTCAATTTATCTCAAAAAACTGCATTGGAAAACGTCAAAAAATGCTCGGATTTGAAACCTTCGATTTTTGGGGTCAAAAAACACCAAAGGGGTAAACCTTACGTTTTTTTCAAAAATCGCCAAAATCTAAAGTGGTCTTTTTATGACCAAAACTGACCTGTTTTTATGCGAGTAGTTCGAAAAACGCGGTATCGTTTAGGGAAAACGCTCGTAAGTGGTTCAAAATGACGTTCAAATATTTTCAACTTTAAAGACGCATAAATCCTAAAATATCATACTTACGGCAAATCCACCTGCGGCATTCAATTTATCTCAAAAACTGCATAGGAAAACGCCAATAAATGCTTGAATTTGAAACTTTCGATTTTTGGGGTCAAAAAACACCAAAGGGGTTAACCTTACGTTTTTTTCAAAATACGCCAAAAATTAAAGTGGTCTTTTTATGACCAAAACTGACGTGTTTTTATGCGAGGAATTCGAAAATCGCGGTATCGTTTGGGGAAAACGCTCGTAAGTGGTTCAAAATGACGTTCAAATATTTCCAACTTTAAAGACCTATAAATCCTAAAATATCATACTTACGGCAAATCCACCTGTGTCATTCAATTTATCTCAAAAAACTGCATAGGAAAACGCCAAAAAATGCTTGGATTTGAAACTTTCGATTTTTGGGGACAAAAAACACCAAAGGGGTTAACCTTACGTTTTTTCAAAAATCGCCAAAAATTAAAATGGTCTTTTTATGACCAAAACTGACGTGTTTTTATGCGAGGAGTTGGAAAAACGCGGTATCGTTTGGGGAAAACGCTCGTAAGTGGTTCAAAATGACGTTCAAATATTTCCAACTTTAAAGACGTATAAATCGTAAAATATCATACTTACGGCAAATCCACCTGCGTCATTCAATTTATCTCAAAAAACTGCATAGGAAAACGCCAAAAAATGCTTGGATTTGAAACTTTCAATTTTTGGGGTCAAAAAACACCAAAGGGGTTGACCTTACGTTTTTTCAAAAATCGCCAAAAATTAAAATGGTCTTTTTATGACCAAAACTGACGTGTTTTTATGCGAGGAGTTCGAAAAACGCGGTATCGTTTGGGGATAACGCTCGTAAGTGGTTCAAAATGACGTTCAAATATTTCCAACTTTAAAGACGCATAAATCCTAAAATATCGTACTTACAGCAAATCCACCTGCGTCATTCAATTTATCTCAAAAAACTGCATAGGAAAACGCCAAAGAATGCTTGGATTTGAAACTTTCGATTTTTGGGGTCAAAAAACACCAAAGGGGTTGACCTTACGTTTTTTCAAAAATCGCCAAAAATTAAAATGGTCTTTTTATGACCAAAACTGAGGTGTTTTTATGCAAGGAAGTCGAAAAACGCGGTATCGTTTGGGGAAAACGCTCGTAAGTGGATCAAAATGACGTTCAAATATTTCCAACTTTAAAGACGAATAAATCCTAAAATATTATACTTACGGCGAATCCACCTGCGTCATTCAATTTATCTCAAAAACCTTACGTTTTTTTCAAAAAACGCCAAAAATTAAAGTGGTCTTTTTATGACCAAAACTGACGTGTTTTTATGCGAGGAAGTCGAAAAACGCGGTATCGTTTGGGTAAAACGCTCGTAAGTGGTTCAAAATGACGTTCAAATATTTCCAACTTTAAAGACCTATAAATCCTAAAATATCATACTTACGGCAAATCCACCTGCGTCATTCAATTTATCTCAAAAAACTGCATAGGAAAACGCCAAAAAATGCTTGGATTTGAAACTTTCAATTTTAGGGGTCAAAAAACATCAAAGGGGTTAACCTTACGTTTTTTCAAAAATCGCCAAAAATTAAAATGGTCTTTTTATGATCAAAACTGACGTGTTTTTATGCGAGGAGTTCGAAAAACGCGTAATCGTTTGGGGAAAACGCTCGTAAGTGGTTCAAAATGACGTCCAAATATTTCCAACTTTAAAGACGCATAAATCCTAAAATATCATACTTACGGCAAATCCACCTGCGTCAGTCGATTTATCTCAAAAAACTGCATAGGAAAACGCCAAAAAATGCTTGAATTTGAAACTTTCGATTTTTGGGGTCAAAAAGTAACAAAGGATTTTCTTCTTAATATTCTTCAAAAATCGTCAAAAATTTCTCGAAAAAGCTTGTTTAGGATAACACCAGAGATTAAAAAAATTTTTACCTCCAATCAATTTTTAAAAAAATTGGAGGTATGGTAATCGAAAAAAAAATTCAACTTTTTTTTTGCATTTTCGAGATCACCGTGTTCAGAAACGTAAAGATCTGCAAAAAGTAAAATAAAAATTTCTGTGTCGGTCTGTCGGTCGTCAAATTTTGTCGATCGATTTGCTTCCGAACCATCCAACCAATTACGACCAAATTTGGTATGGTGGTAGGGTTCACGGTGGAAAGGTGAAAATAAGGTTTTCGTCGCGATCTATCAATCAGGAGTGCCACCACAAGAAAATAATACGGGATTTTTAAAAAATATTTTGTCTTGCGATATGTTATTTTAAAGGCCTTAAAAGGCTTTATCCAGAATAGGTAAAATTAATCTTTTATTTGTCGTCTGTCAAAAATCACAAGTTGTCAAAGTTGAAACTTTAAGAGTGAATAACTCAAGAAGTGCTGAAGGGATCTTAACCAAATTTGGTACGTAAGTACATTGATCCTAATGGATATGAGAGCATATGTAATCCTTCGACAGAAATCAGTAATGCAACATGAAAAAAATAAAATTAACTTTTTTGGCAAAAACATGAAAAAAGTTTTTGTCGATCGATTTTCTTCGGCATTTCTGCGTCGATTGCAATCAAACTTATTGGACGTATGCCTCGTGGGCTGGAATGGTGAAAATAAGGTTTTGCCAGAGAAATCTTCACCAGGGCTACCACAATAAAAAAAAATAAAAAAAAATGAAAATGTCGTCGTATTTCCGGAAATGTTTAACCGATTCAGCTAAAATTTGGTGTGTCGATGGAGCTTTGAAAGTATAAGTATTGGTGAGAAAACAAACCGAGCCAATTGTAACAGGGCGGGCAGGTCAGAAAAATTACAGAAAATATTAACTGAAATCTTAATTTATATATTTTTGTGAGAATTTGTCAGATAGCTTGCAAAAATAAAACAATATATTCAAAATTTTAATAAACGTCATAATTTTGTGACATGTGTCAAAATTAGGTTAATGTTGATTTGTATACCGAGTGCAGCATAATAATTGAGTTTAGGGCTTGTAACAATTTATTTTAGAATACAAAAATAGGTGGTTCGGTCGTTCGGTGGGAAATATTTTATAATATCGTCGTACGGACTGACGGAACGTTACTTTATAAGTAAAAGGTTCTACCACTAGGTAGCGACCAAGTTTAGGCTGTTTGTTAAATTTTTTCGAAAATGTTTTCAGAATCAGTAAATCGACAGTCCGTAATTTACAAAAATTTATTTTCGAAAAATCCGCTAGATGACCGAAAAAATTTGTTGTACCAATCTTGGAGAAATTTTATTTGTGACTTCTTACGGTATTATGGGACGTATATAAAAATTTTGGAAAAAATTCAGTGGCGTACAAAAATAAAAAATTTTTTTCATTTTGGATTTTGTTAAAAAAACTTTTATAGATAGATTTAGGGTAGGGGGTGATACATATAGATATCTTTGCCAGGTAGGCCAGGGCTACCGATATCTTGATAAGGCTACCACAATAGAAAACAAAAATGAATATTATGTCATCGTATAGTATCTCCGGATAAAATTTGCTGTGCTGTGCAGAGGAATTGCGGCAGAGAGTGACATTTTTTTTTGTGGCGACGGCAGTGTATAAAACTTTAGATGTAGTAAAATTTGGAAGTAGTGGCATCAAATTCAAAGTTGTTATTTACTTAACCTTAAAACTTTTTAAACAAAAAATAATTCTTGCAGAGGTCTACGAAGGTTCAAGAAGGTTTCAATATTATTTCTCGGGTAAGTAAACTTTTTTAATTTAAACTTATTTTATCTGTTTATTATAAAGATATTTTTTAGAATGGGCGATTATTGGAATTACAATTCTGCACCTCCGCAAAATCAATATGATAATAACAATTATACATCAAATTATACAGGATGGGAACAGCCTCAACAATCTGCTTTAGTACCCCCATATCCTCCTCCTACTCACGTTCCTGTACCACCTACAACTTTTACTCAACCTCCACCTCCATTGCAACATTATCCGTCAAACTATTATTGTGGTACTTATCCCGTAGCTTCTAACACACATAACTCATATTACGGTAATAGTTCTTATTCTGGTTATGAAAACTATTCATACAATTATCCACCTCCTACTTATAGACCTAACGAATATAATCAAACCATGTATCCAAATATGCCAGTAAAACAAGAAGTAGATTATAAAATGCCTTCCACTTCGGTGTACAATTTTAATGAAGAATTAGAATCTTACAAAAATATACAAAATAGTGCGAAATCAAGTGATTACAAGTCAAAATATTCTCATCGAAGCGATGCTCACAGTCTTTCGCCCAATCGTAGAAGCGAGTACAGACACAGATCACCATCAAAGTATGACTCGTCCAAAAAGAATTTTTCTAGACGTTCTAGATCTAGAGAACGTTCAATTCCTTCTACTAGTACTTCATCATCTTCTAGAAGTAAGACCGAGCGGGATCAAATCTTATCTAAGTGGCGCAAAAATTACTGTTCTACTCGGGAAGAAGTATGTAATCGGATTAAAGAATTGGCGAGAATCAATCAAGATGAAGTGATTGAAAATGAAATGAATATTTGGACCCGATCGACTCCGGCCGATTTATATTATGAAAAGGATGATGAGAATCCTAAGTGCTCAAAGGCTACTGCTCGACTGTTGAACATATGTGATACTTTTAATGAAACTTTGGTCCTACGAACTAAAAAAATTAATGCATTAAAACCTAAATATGAACCACCACCTCGTAAAAATAGGGCTAGGTTGTGTAAACATAAAAGTGAGTAAATCTTCTTATATCTTTCTTATTTGTATAAAAATGAATTATAAAAATTCAGCTGAAGAGATAAGCAGTTCGGGTAGTTCTGAGGAAGAATTAACAGATGAAGAGGATTGCAGTATGGAAGAGTTAACCAGGAAGCAACAGCACCCTGATCGTTTGCATCCCGAAATGTGGTAAGAAATTGGAAACTTACTGCAAAAACAGGGTTGCTAGACATTCAATCTTTTTACTTTCAATTTATGCAGTTTCTGACTTTCATCTGTTGCATATTGAATTGAAGATGTGTGGCAGACACAGAGGGTTTCACAGCTTAACGTGGTTTTCAAACCGATAAATATTTGATTTTTAACTATGTTACCTCGGGCTTGCAACTAGGCATTTTTGAAGAAAAAAAAATTATTTGATAAATAATGTCTACGTTATCCAACCTCACTAGGCTGCTAACACACAAACTGCTCAACTAATTGCTTCTCCTTGTTTTAAATAAAAAGAAACTAGTAACCCTGCAAAAGCAAGTTCATACTGTTTGACATATTTTTTCAAATACAGGTATAATGATTCTGGAGAAATGAATGACGGTCCATTATGTAGATGTTCAAAGAAGGCACGTAAATGTGGCATAAGGCATGGAATTTATGCTGGAGAACAGTATCTTCAAAAATGCAAAAAAATTTCCAATAATGCTGATAGATTGTATCACTACAGAATTACTATTTCACCACCAACTAATTTTTTAATTAAAACGCCCACAATTATACAACACGACGAGCACGAATTTATATTTGAAGGATTTTCTATGTTTTCACATTTCCCCTTGTTAAAATTACCTGTTTGTAAAGTTATAAGGTTCAATATTCAATATTCCATTTTGTATATTGAAGAAAAAATACCTGAAAATTTTACCATTTTGGAATTGGATATGTTTTGTGAGTAATCCTGGATGTATCGCTTTGGATTTAGCCTTATTTAATATTTTAGATGATTATTTATTTAAAGAAGTGTTGGAGTTAGTGGATTTGGATTTGAAAGCTGCAGGTGACAGCAGCGGCTGTTCACAATTTCATTTTATGCCACGATTTGTAAGGGAATTGCCTGATAATGGTAAAGAAATTTTGTCTATGAAGGAAGTGCTGCAGTATTTTCTGGATAATGCTAAATTATTAATTGAAGAATCTCAACTGGAAGATATGGTGAAAATGAGTCAGTATGAATGGCAGAGCTATGCTGATGAAATCAAAGTAAGGAAATTATTTCAGTTACATTGAACTTTTGTTCATTTTTGTTTGTTTAGGGAATGGTGGTGACTTATCCTGGAAAGAAACCTTGTTCGGTTAGGGTAGACCAGCTGGATCGTAACAAAGATCTGCAAGAACCTGGAAATTATAAATTTCCAGAGGTTGTCCACTTTGGTATTCGACCGCCACAACTTAGTTATGCTGGAAATCCAGAGTAAATTATTTCGCTTGTTTTGCACTACAAATTTTATTAATTTAATTTATTTTAGTTATCAGAAAGCTTGGAGAGATTATGTCAAATTTCGCCATCTTTTAGCTAACATGTCTAAGCCCACTTTCGAAGATAAGCGAAAATTGGAAGCAAAAGAAAATAAATTACAAGAAATGCGCACCCAATCCAAAATGAAACGTGATGTTACTGTTGCCGTTTCTGCCAAAGGATTTTATCGAACCGGAATAATGTGCGACATAGTGCAGGTAAATCTTTCACTTTAGATTACAATTTTACCCAAGGGCCAAGGGGTAAATATCTCGAAAATCTTGCGTACACTTGTTTGGAATTCTTTTTGAAATTTCTTGAAAATCCCTGGAATTTCGAGTCCTGTGTACAAAATATTTTTGAGATATTTACCCTTTCATTTTTCAATTGTTCATTTATTTTTTGTTTTTTTTAGCATGCAATGTTAATTCCAGTTTTGGTATGTCACCTAAGGTTCCACAACTCACTAAATGTATTAGAAGAAGTTATTTCGTACAAATTTAACAATCGGGCACTTTTGCAACTTGCATTGACCCATCCATCTTATAGAGAAAATTTTGGAACCAATCCAGATCATGCACGCAACAGTCTCACAAATTGCGGAATCAGACAACCTGAATATGGCGATCGTAGAATACATTACATGAATACCAGAAAACGAGGTGAACCATTGAGTTTTTTAATTTTTGAAATTAAATATTACAACTGTATTTTTAGGTATAAACACATTAATAAATATTATGTCACGGTTTGGTAAGAAACAAGAAACCGAATCAAATATAACCCATAACGAGCGATTGGAATTTTTGGGTGATGCCGTAGTGGAATTTTTATCATCTATTCACTTGTTTTATTCATTTCCTGACTTAGAGGAAGGTGGTTTGGCAACTTACAGGGCAGCTATAGTTCAAAATCAACACTTGGCTGTGCTTGCTCGAACTTTAAATTTAGATCAGTATATGTTGTATGCACATGGGTCGGATTTATGTCACGACTTGGAATTGAGACATGCCATGGCAAATTGTTTTGAAGCCTTAATGGGAGCTTTATTCTTAGATGGCGGAATAGAGGTTTGTTTCACTAGTTGACTGCTTGAATTTATAACTAGGACTGAATATTAACAAAATGGATAATACAGTGGTGTTCACTTATAACAAACCTCAAAGGACTGACTAATGTAGTTCTAATAAGCATAGTACGTTATATTAGGTAAATATTTACCTTGGTGGATCTGAATTACAATGCCTTGTCGCATGGATTAGACTGCTGTGATATAAAATATTATTCAAGTGTTCACAAAACTATGAATTTGCTGTAACTGGAAGTTTGTTATAAACAGCTTTGTTATTGCTGGACACCACTGTATTGAAGGGCTATACTGCGCTACAAAAAATGTTACTTGATTATATATTTCCGTATTTACAAGGAAACCAACTGACCTCCACTTGCCACTTTGGTTGATTTTGGGTGTTCATGAAACAGGTTAAAATTTTACGACTCCCTTCTGTCGTTTTTTTGATTTTTTATTTTTTATATATTTTTTTATAAAAATTTATATAGGTATACTGCTTGAAAAAATTTTTAGATTTATTTACAACTAACTTCTTTATTTCAGGTAGCGGATAAAGTGTTTAGTCAAACTTTGTTCAAAGAAAATCCAGATTTGTACCAGGTTTGGATGAATCTGCCTCCTCATCCATTACAGGAACAAGAACCTACTGGCGATCGAAACTGGATTGAGAAATTTGATTTATTGCAGAAATTGACTAAATTTGAGGAATCAATTGGTGTCAATTTTACTCATGTCAGATTGTTAGCGAGAGCGTTTACCGATCGCAGTGTTGGTTACACGAATTTGACTTTAGGTTCAAATCAAAGGTTGGAATTTCTTGGAGATACAGTTTTGCAGTTAATCGCATCTGATTATTTATACAAATATTTTCCTGAGCATCATGAAGGACATTTATCAGTAAGTTTTTGTTCTGACAATTGCAGGATTTTTAAATATTCCATGTTTTACAGTTACTGAGAAGTTCTTTGGTAAACAATCGTACGCAAGCAGTTGTTTGTGATGATTTGGGGATGTCCAGTTATGCAGTATACAATAACCCAAAAGCTGACCTTAAAACAAAAGACAGGGCTGATTTGTTGGAAGCTTTCATTGGAGCTCTCTATGTGGATAAGGTGAGTTTCAAATTTAAGAGGTTTGTAAATTCCTGCTTTTGTTTGGTAACAGGGAATGGAATATTGCGAAGTGTTTTGTCAAGTAACCTTATTTCCAAGATTACAAGATTTTATTATGAATCAAGATTGGAATGATCCAAAGTCAAAACTTCAACAATGTTGTCTAACTCTAAGAACTATGGATGGTGGTGAACCCGACATTCCAGTTTATAAGTAAGTAATTTTAAATTTCTTGTTGTTGCTTTTAATTGAATTTTTAAATAGGGTGATTGAATGTAAGGGGCCGACAAATACTCGTGTGTATACTGTAGCTGTTTATTTTCGTGGTAAAAGATTGGCTAGTGCAATGGGCCATAGTATTCAACAGGCTGAAATGAATGCAGCTAAGCAGGCATTGGAAATATCTCAAAATTTGTTTCCACAATTGGATCATCAAAAACGGGTGATTGCTAAAAGTATGAAGAAGCAAACCAAAAATCCTAGAAAGCGTGGAGGAATGTTGAACAAGATAAGATATCGATCGAGAAGCAGAAGTAGATCAGGGAGTAGAAAAAGATCAAGGTCGCACAGCCCCAATAGTCACTCGAGGGAAAGAAATGTCAGGGCCAGATCTAGGTCTGCTAGTTTTGAACGTACCTCTACATATTCTTTAAATATTGACAAATCGGATAGGAAAAGTAGGTCACATTCAACAAGTCCTGTTAGCTGTCATTATTCTCCATAGAAACAATATAAGTACGTATAATCTGCAGAACTTAGATGTTTTATAAAAAATTGTATACAAAATGGCATACTTTCAAAGCTTTCAATTTTATATGAACCTCTTTTGAATTTAATTGTATGGTCCAAATCTGCTCAATTCTTAAATTAGTGGGACATGGTATGTGCATTTAAGACTTTGACTTGACTCTGTATATAGCGGAAATACAGAAATATTTTTATTAGTTTTTTAGTAATTATACAAAAATTTAAGCAAGTTGAAATATATTACGTTATTAAGTTTAGGCAATTTTTGTTGAATATTTAGATGTATTTGTGATTATTTGCTGCTATTGTGTGTATAGGGTTATCTGTTTGAAGTGGATCGCTATGGCAGATTTGTTTAAATGTTAATGAGTTTTTTTTTGCAATAAAAGGGCGAATAAACTAAGTCAAAGAAATTTAAAAAATTTCTTAGGGTTTAAAAACTACAATGTACTTATTTGTACACATTACACTGAATATTACAGCAGCGTAATGTCCAATTTGAATACTTTTTTTAGATTTAATTAAAATATTTTGTATTTTACAAAACATTGTAGGAAATACAAAATTAACTATACAAGATATCCTGTTTTGAGGATTTTATAATTTCATCTTATGTTTTTCATGTTGTTTTTCATTGTACTAATTTTCAAAATGATGTAGGACAACAGAAATAAATTTTAAAAAATTCCTTGGCAGTTTCACATATTAAACTTAAGTTTAATAAAAATTTCAAGTTAAAATGTTAAAAGTTAAAATATTAAAATTAAGTTATCTTGTGACTTGAACCCAAGATGTAAATGGGGCATTCCACGCCAAATCGACTACTTTTGAACTCGACCCCTTTCGATTTGGTTGAAACTTTTTTCTCGTTTTCTATCCCACTAAAAATATTTCTCAGAATTTTTTCAACTTTTTTCACCCAACCCAAAAAAAGTTATGAATTTTTCAAAAATTTGGCTATTTTTTTTCAAATACCAATAACTTTTTTAAAAATTGACTAAATCCAACGTTATTTTTTTTAAATTTTTCAGTTTTTTGAGAAAAATCATCAATTTTTCAAATTCCAACACTTTTAATTTTAGATTTTTTTTTTTTTTCTAAAAAAACTTCGACTTATTCTGCAGTTAATGCCGCTAAATCCAGAGTGGGCCGACTCTGCTTTCTATTTTTTTTTTTTCAATTGAAATTTTTTTTGTTTATTTCACCACAATCTAACTTTGTTTTTATAATAAATTAAATTTAAATAAATATATCTTAAAACGAGGAAAAAGTTTCGGCCAAATCGAAAGGGGTCAGGTTCAAAAGTGGTTGATTTGGCGTGGAATGCCCTAAATATAAAATGCAATACGAATTTACAAACGTAATTTATCTTCAATAACTAGATGGTGTTCATTCAGAAGGCAGGTGCGGCTTGTGGCATTGCGCCACCATCTCTGGTCCGCTCAACAAAAGGGAGTTTAAAAAACCTTTTTTATATTGATTTTTAAGTACAAATGCTCTCATTCTGTAACACAATCTTGATCTCGTTAACACGATATACTGTACAAATGCCCTGATGGTGGGGTTGAATTGAAAATTATATTTCAAAGATTTTGCGTCAGTCTGATTTTTGCTTCCAAATTTGAAGGTTTTATTCAAAAGATTTTGTACCACCCTGTATTCTTTCGTAAAAAATGTGGTACAAACGCAAACTTTGTTTATTTTTGTCCGGTCCGATATGGCGCCCCGTTTGCTTGATGTCATCGAAATCGAAGATTTCTGATTTGAAATACAATAATACATTTTATTTTAAACCTAGCTTTGTGACTGTGTTCAAAAAAGAAAATGTATTTTGAGTTTCAAACCAAAAATCTAACTTTTTACTTTTCCCAATACATATTAACGTATGTTAAGGGAAAAAAATCGAAATTTTGGTATTAAAATGTTCCTTATCATGCTCTGATAAAATTGTGATAAATTTTAATTGGATGTTCGTCTGTATGTTAGTATGTCAGTCAGTATGTGGTTGTGGTACATATAAAATAAATAGTATCAATCACACAGGTTGAACTGCGCAACCAAATGTCATGAAATTTGTTCATACATTCACAGCAAAGCTAAGCCGAATCAAATTTAAATTTTTTTTCTAATTTCACAACTTCTAAAATTTTCTCGCCTCTAAAATTTAGGCGCCCCTAGAATTTTGCCGCCCTAGGCCTGGGCCTTGCTGGTCTAAGCTTGAATCCCGCACTGGTCACTACAGCTTGCTGCCAGCATGCCATTTTCAAGAGCTAAATAGCGTGTCATTGCAGATTGCTTCCAGCAATCTTACGTATATCTGATTATCAATAGTAATATAACAAGACCTCATTTTTAGATCGATAAGTTGTATTGTAAATACGAAGGCATCGTTGCATAGCAATGCACGAAAAACTTGTTTTGAGTGCAATTGCTTAATGCAACGATGCCTGAGTAAAATTTACAAACAACTTATCGATCTAAAAATAATGAGGTCGAGTTATATTTATTGAGATAATTACGCGAACATTTATTTGATTTTGACAAACATCAAAATTATGTAAACAAAAGGCGTGGCATCGAACCGGATGAGGCACTCTTTCCGCAGGAAGAGACACAATTGCCAGCATAAGTGTTTGTTTACCTTTCGTAAGTGTAATTATCATCATAACAAATGATGATCAATCAGCGTGCTAGATGATCAATTTAGAATCAATAAACAGCTATTGAAATTCGCCTGTTATTCAGCTGGAGATGCTACTGGGATACCTTATAAGTTACAACGAGCGCGTCTCCAGGATAAGGTTTTCTTCTGAAACGACTGGTGTAGTTGTGATAAAAAAGACAATTATCCTCGACCTGCTGTTTTCGGAACGTATGTAAAAAATTTCTATAAACATATTGCTTCAAAACAATTTATTTTTTTTTTTGTAAGTACAAGTCAGAGTTAAACATAACAATATTCTTGACCGATCGAGTCTTTAGAATAGGCGTAAAATTATCTAGCGTCGCTTTTATTATTTTGACATCACAGGCCTAAGCATTTAGAAATTTTAAAAAATATTGCAAGGTTTTTAAAAATGCCAAAGTAAAAATATTAATGCCAATTATTTATACAAAAGCCACATCTTGTTTATTTCACAAATTTGTACATAGGTTTAAAATGACCTTTACAAATTTTGTGTAATAAAGTACTCATTCATTTGATCCAAGTACAATGAAATCCAACTACAAAAGTTTTTCGAAAACTTAATTAACAAGAGAATGTTTAATAATTAAAATACGAATACACTTATTATAGAAACTTTGGAACTGCAGAATTCGAACAACAATTAAGTACTAATACATCCTGGATGTAAATATATAATAAGTAGTAAAAATTTTTAACGTTAAATATACCAATGGATGGGTATTTAGGTAACGAATTTTCAAAATTTTTTTTTTCAGTTTAAAAATTTGTACTTATCAGAATATTTTAAGTATACAGATAAATAGTAGTAAACCTTATAAATATAGCGAATGTGGAGTTTGAGAAGGAAAATTGCATGCAATAACACATTTATTCTATTTTCTTATTATTATTTTATATTATCGTTGTTTTTGATTGATGTCTTAATAATTATTAAGATGTAGCTGGAATTCAATGTAAATGGTAAATACATACAAAAGAGATCGTCTCCCTTAATTTGCTTATTATTTTATTAGACCTGATGTCAGTGCGCTTAAAAGCATACTTTTACTACACATAATTTATTTTCAGTATTCACAAATGCTTACAGTATATTTATTGATAAGATATGCACAATTTTTATTCGAGCTTGCATAAAAATAATATTTTCATTTCTGAATATTGAAAATACTTCCATTATTAATTACAATAGATATGCTATCGAATCGGATATTTAACAATTTTATAAATTTTAAAAACCCTTTTTTTTATTTTATTCATATTTTATGTATAAGATAATTACAATTGGAACATTTTAAATTTATCTACAATACAGTTTATTACAATTTGAACTACTTACTCGTCATTTAACTATTCAAAATCCGGAACAATAGCATATGTATTTAATATGAGTCTATTTTTATTTAAACGTTATTACAGTATCAATAATAATTATGAATGGTGTATTTTAAAAGGCTTTTCAACAGATATTATCCGTTAGTGCTGTGGCACTTACTACCTCTCGTGCTATAATCATTTCTGACTTGTTTAGCTATGTTTGTGGTAGTAGAGTTATAAACAAACATAAAATATTGATAATAAAAGTTGGTGCAACATTATAGGGGAATCTATTTTTTCGTTTATATAAAAACACATTTTAACAAATTTCATTACAGTAAAAAAATTACTAAAAAACGTTTCGAAATTATTATATATTATTAGTACATATTATATTTTAAATAAAATAAATTTTATTATATAGTTAGTTAACAACACATCCTAGAAAGATTTATTAATGTCCCAGAGCACACAAGTCTCCCATAATTTTATTATATATTTATGTATATCAGTGCCTTTAAATATTTTCTGTTGTAAAGTACATGCAATATAATATTTTTATGTGAATGCTTTTAAAACCAACTACTTGATCCTCCTCCTCCTCCTCCAAATTTTGTACTTAAACCACCTATTCCTTTTCCAAATATGTTCCCAACTCTTCCTGCCATGTTACTAATGTTGGCCACATAATTGCCATCTTCACTCAAACTTTCTATTATATTTCCTCTTGATCTACTTCTATCTCCCTCCTCGTCCATACTTTCTGATGCTCTAAATAAATAAAAATTTATTTTTATTATCTAATAATTTTAATATAATTCAATACAAAATTACAATTACAAGAATAGAAGTATCAAGTACTTTATTTAATAAAGGATCTAAAATTTGCTTAGAAACTTTTTTTTTAATATTTTTTTTAGCTGTGAGAGAATAAAAAATTTTCTAATTAAAATAAGGTAGTTGAGAGCATAAACTACTAATGTAAACCTAAATGTGGAGTAAAAGGGCCAAAACTGTAAAAATATTATGCGAATTTTGTAATAAGGACAGGGTTCTCTGTTTTTAAGTAAACTTCTGTTATTTAGAAATTAACGAATTTTAATTTAAAATAAAAAAGATTTTTGCATAAAAAATCGAAACACTAATTGTTGATTATTTCATAAATTGAAGACAAAAAAGTGTGAGAATAGAGAACCGAAAATAACAAAAATTCTTCAATAGGTATAATTTACATTGGTAACATAGGAATATCCGAGTTCTTTTAGAGTAATATAGTTCTTTGTGGAAGCTTATTTATAATACACATCTTTAAAATCGAAATTATCATATTCTGTATTTTTATCTTCATCGGCTTTACGTTACTTTCTAATTAAGTACTCAAAAAATAATAATAATAATAATAAATAATTAAGTAAAGATGGGAGAAAATAGGCATATTATTTTTTTAAACTTTTGTTTTACGGTTTTACTATTATTTTAATTTTTTATCGTTTGGCATTCAACAGCGGGCTTATTACAGCCATAGGTAAACTCACTCTAGTGAATTTTCAGTATTCAGGCCATGGAATTTACATCGGGAATTATTTACAAATTCAAAAAAAATTCCCGATGTAATTTCCATAAATGCACATTTATAAAAATAGGTTTTTAAACCGAAGAGTTTGGAGGGGGTATATAATACCTCTCCGTATACCAGTAATTGTGTAAAAACAAGAAAATGTGTTATTGTGCTTACGAATTTTAAACTAGAAATCTAACTTATAAAGGAGCTAAATAACACATATTTTTTTTTTTAATATAATTACTGATGTACCCCCGGGTTAAAAAACCTCTGGCATTTTTGATTCTATTCTATTTTTGATTCTTTCTCTAGAAATCTATTTTTTTAATTCCAGAATATTTTTCGATGCAATTTCCACGAACACTACTATACTTCAGAATGATCGCGTAGTAAAATAATATAATACGTAAGATATGAAACAAGTTCTATCAGAATAATTTTTGATTTTTTGAAATTTACTTTTCCAAGTTGTTATCTCGCTAAAAACTGATTAGATTATACTTGAAATTGGTCCACGAAAACTTTTCTTGTTAAATTTTTTTAAACTATGAAGGAGTTTTGACTGAGTAATTTTTTTTCTCATTTTTGACCTTGACGTTCTGTGAATTGACCAGACTTATGTAAATATAGAACCAATTCTTAAATCTAAAACGTGTTGATGCACACCGGAAGGCCGGGCTAAGAAACTCTGTCAAGTTCGAGATTCAAATCTAGAATTTCTGCTCTGTAACTAAACCAGTGATCACACCAATCCTCTGCTGTGGTTCACCGAGTATTAACTTCCTTATGTGTATATGTTACTGAAAAAGTACGCAAAAAAGTGTGTACAGGTTCAAACTTAAACTTAAAAAGAAGTAAATTGACGTGTTTGAAGTGCTAGAGTAGCAATCCGTGCTGCAATAAAGATTAATTAAATAAAATTAATTTTAAACTTAAATATATTTTTTTTAATTTAAGTTTATTTAAAAATAAATAAAAAGTATTTTGAATTACAGCACACTATCTTGTTATGAAGTCTCAATATACTTTTACCAACATTGCTTTGGTAATTATATTAGGAAATATACATTTATCATTATCGCCGGTATAAGTGTACATTTACCGGAAAATGTGCACTTTTACCAGTATACGTACATTTTTGCTTTGCCACAGGGAAATTTGAGTATTTTCCCCGAGCAGCAAATGAACTTGTAATATAATGGAAAGATGATTCTCGTCCGATGAGATAGGTATTGAAAGCGGGATATTGGGAATGCGGACTCACAAATCAAACACTGTTACGTTGTCGACGTTTTGAAGGTATATTTAGACCTTCATCTTCAGGACTGAAGAGAAAACAACAAAAAGAACATCGGTAATCAAGCAGCAAAAATCTACAAAAAGTGTAAAAGTGTTTTACACTTTTTTTTTACTTTGTGTAGTTTTTTGCTGCTTGTGCTTTTTGTTGTTTTGCGGGATATTTCCCGCTTTCAATTGTAATATAATGAACCAACCATAACGCAGATCTTGCTCGGAGTGATAATCTTAAGAGCAAAAAATTATAATACAATAAAGAGCAAAAAATTATAAAATATCAGCAAATCTGGTAATAATCTTATGAACAGTTCCCTGAGAGAATGAATCGAGGACGGTCAAAGTGCAGTACGCGGTACCCCCTAAATGCAACATTAATTTCAACCTTCGGTTTTAAGGCCCCATTAATAGGTATACCCCCTCAAACCATCATATTAATAATAATCGAGTGGCACTCGAGTCGTGTAGAAAGCAGTGCGTTTCGTCAACAATATATTTTGTGGTAGCACTATATACGCTTTATATTAATTGTTGGAATGAAATTGGCTATGCAGAAATAAATTGAATGAAATCGTAGAAAGATTATGATGTATTACTTCGAATATGTATTTTAATAAATTCGTAATTAAAAAATTAATAGAAATTAAATTAAGTTAACTAAAAATTACTTATCAACATTAACAATTACTAACTGCACAATTTAATTACTATATTTTGTATCGAGGCTGCTTTTCTAATAATGTACACCCTATATATTATTGCATTTTTTAGTTTATATAAATTTTCTGTAATAATTGTGTAACATTAGCTATACGTAAAAAATCATCCGGTTTGTTTTGCGATTTTTACAAAAATTTTGATAAATTCGGTGTTACACATAATATAAAATATCTTACAACTCTTTATAATTTTTTGAAAATTACTTTTAATATTTTTTAGTATCTTTGAGGAAAACTATTTTGAAAATAAAATAAAAAATTAAGTGAAAACCTGTCAACCAATAGAATTAACAAATTGAATACAGTTTAAGGAACAAAAAAGGAATAGAAAAATTTTTGATATGTTTTTGTGAAAATGAGAAAATAAAAAAGTATAATAATAAAATACCAAACAATATAATATTCGTATGATTTTTCAAATTTAAGGAGAATTTTATTTTAATTTACTGTAAGATATTTAATGTTTTGTGCAGTGCTGAACTCACGAAAATTTTCACCAAGACTCCAATAAAAGCAAATCAAATGATTTAAAATATAATCAATTTATACGTTTATTCAGGTAATATTTGATTATAATATTAATACATACAGATAATATAAATACAGATTATAATACATAATCCACAAATACATTAACATATAGGATGTTCTGTATAAAATGTGAAGCTTCCACTCCCATTTTTTTTATTTTCTAAAATTAATATCAAAAGTACTGCAGAAGAACTCTCGACCGAAGAAACACCTTAAAACTTGGTTGAGGAAATGTTTTTCACACTTTCCATCAGATTGATTCTAGAAAAAACCTGAGACCTTTCACTTTGCGCTTGTTTTCTTAAATTATACAATTTCCAACCAAACCAACCATTAGAAAAAGGAGCTAAAAATGGAAAAGTACTTAGAAACAACAAAATTAGCACTAAATTTGCCAAAGTGTAGATATATCAATAAAATTGAAGAAAAAGGATTTTGCATTGTTTAATCAAATGATAAGAGAGGTCAAGTATCATAGGACTGAATAAAAGTGATTGAAGTATCAAAATTGGATTTGATAAGCGTAAGTAAAAAGTTTTTATAGCAACACTCAAAACCAAAACCAAATAAGGTGGCTTAACCTGTGCTTTGCTGGAATATTAGTACCAACATTTGAAAGCTGCAGGAGCGAAGATATATCGCATGGGAACAGGAAAGCAAAATACCTTTACATAGGAATAAAAATGAAATTATAGTTACCCGTCTCGTTCTGCTTGCCCCATGGTAAGTGCACATGTTGCTTCCTCAGTTTGCATACGCTGCTGAATAGTCTGATAAGCTTTTGAATTTAATTTATCTTCCATCACTCCTTGTAGTTCAAAATCGGAGTAGATTTTCTGGAATAAATTTTGTAATGCTTGTAAAGCTGTTACAATTATTTTACCTTCACAATAACGGCAAGGCACGTACATTGAAATGGATGTAACGCATGATCCAATCTTTCTGATAACCAATTACATAACATGTTGATTTGATTGGTATACCATTGTTCAAAAAAATTTAAGATCCAAAAATCATCCGTAACTTTACCTCTAATTTGGTCCATACAATTACGTGTAAAATTAACGTAGCCCTGTCCCATATCTTTACCAGACCTTGATACATTCTACAATATTGATATTAGAAGAATTGATTAAACACATAACATTAGACAAATAACTTGGATTACCGTGAAACTCAGAATTGAACCTAAGATACTTCCTTCGTCGTATCGCGATATTTTTGATAAAGTTGCCTCTAAAACTGACATCAATTTTGCAATCATACCTTGATTCATACTTGCTAATGTTTTATCTATGAGATCGTCCGTTTTTGTGTGATATTGATGCTTAAAATAAAAAGTGAATACTTATGTCGGTTACAATAAAACCATGCTTACCACGTCTATACCATCCACAGCACATAATTTGAGCGATTGATTTTTAGCATCCAATATTACATTTACCATGGCACACATTTCGGATGGGATGATATAATCCGTTGATATGAATGTAACAGCTTTTTTCAACCACGTTTGGAAAGCCGACTCCGTTCTCTGAATACAAGATCCAATCATATCACAAGCCATAGATTTTAGCCGTTGTTCCAAATGTTGACGAAATTCAGCGTCCGGCCAATGCAAGTCTCGTATAAAGGATTGTAAAGCATCTAACTTCCAAAACAAGTCTTCCGATGTTGCACAACCATTTCTAAAATACAAAGTAAGTAAAAAAAATTTACGTTGGGCAAATATTACCCTTTGGTATCCCATCTTTCTTTTTCAAATCCTTTGTGTATAGATTGACCTATAGAAGACTCCATTAAATCTACGTAACGGACAACCAATGGAGCAAACGTGTCTCGTAAGTGTTGATGAAACCGTCCATTTTTTAAATTATCTGCAAAATATTCCTCGAGTATTGTAAGAAAATAAACAATAAAAAAATAATACCATCTGCCCTGAGATAATCGTTTAAAATTTGAAATAGTGGAAATGAATCCCATGTGTCGGGTGGTTGTTCCGCCAGCACACGGTCCATGTCAACAGCAAATAAAGACCAGAATATTTCGGCATGCTCTACTAGTAAATCGCTGAACCACGCGAAAGCCTGTTATAATTTTTGTTTTATTATTTACTGCACTTAAATTTTTTATTGTTAAACTACTTGAAATTTTATAAAAATAGTGAAATACTAAAAAATGTCAACTATAATATAAACATATTTTTATGAAAAACTGCATGTTAGTGGATGGTTTACATTACAGTTAACAGTTTTTGTACTAACTTCTACAAAAATTTAAATTTTAGCGCAAGTCGTAAGATGAATTTAATAGACAGTTTACTTTTGTAGTTCGTTTTACAATTTGCGCTATGTACAGGGTGCGCATGAACTGTTCACTATTTTTAATTAATTGATATTAAGAAAATTCCAAAATTAGGTACTGATTTTGACATGAGTATTAATTTTCTTTGGACATCAAAAAAAGTTAATATATTGGTGGATTGTTAAGAGTTGATTTTATTTATACGGAAGCCAAAAGATCTCAATTTTCTTTTTTTGGGCAACTTACAAAATTTTGTCAGAAATGCCAATTTTTAGTGGATATACATTAAACAGTAAATACGAACATGCAAAGTATGTTCAGGCGCAGACTGAAACACAACACCGAATAGCTTAAAGGCACATCATTTAATGCAACAGAATACATTGATTCAAAGATCTACACAGCAAATCAAGCATAGTCAAATTTCGCCTGAGAAGAAAATTAACTATAGTTTGGGAAATCACTGCGAAAATTATTCACATCAAGCCTATTGCGATGAGTTCTTACAAACATCAAACTAAACATACTGAGTGTTTTTTTAAAATTTTTTTTGGTTATCCGTGTTTAACAATTATTTTGTATAAATGTGTTGTTTAATGTTGTTTTGGCGTGTTAAATCAGTCGGCACCTGTTTTTCTGTAACATTATTGTAAATTTATGTTTATCTCCAGATTTCTACGAAAATATAAAATTTTTAAGGGTCTATTTACAAAAGTGGAGTTAAGTTTTAAATTCAGGAAAGAAAATGGTTTTCAATGGAAATATACACCCCAGTGGTTTAATTTTGGCACAATAAAAGTAATTTCGATGTAAATAGACCCTAAGTATGTATCAAGTTAGTGTGATATTGGTTTCACCAAAAAATTATACCAAAATTCGGCTCAAATGTAGAAAGCTGTTGACGATACTACCATTTTTCGTACTAATTAAATGGTTTAACAAAAAGTATGTTGAATTACTATGCCACATTTAATTATTATACGAAATATGTACAAAATATGAAAATAGTAAGAAAGAAGAGACAAGAAGATGTACGTGCCGTAGGGTCTGGTGGGGTGTATGTGGCATGCGGTGGCATGCAATAGCGGAACACAGAGCTTTGCTGCTTGGCGTCACGGCCCTGAGTGCCCGAATTTGTTTTCGTACATGCGTTTGCATCTGTTGGTTGGGGCGACGGTCGCCGCTCGGCCGTACGCAGCTGCTATATAGTATACACAAATTACACACAACAATGATACATTTTATGGATTAAACATTTTGGATACTTAAATATCCAGGTTAACTTCAATGCTTTTGGCTTTTCGATATAATATTATCAGAATGGGGGGACCCCAGACAACTGGCCTCAACAACTTGAAATTAAAAAAAAGACATTATAATTTATAACTGTTTTTGCAAAGGATAGCAATAAAATAAGTTTGATTTTTTTTAACTTGAACCATTAAATTCATTTTGCGCTCAGTAGGTCTGCATCCAATTATCCTAGATCGTAATCAGAAGTGAGAAATACTAATTAACACTTAACAATATATACATTTAAATATTCTTAACTTGTGAAATATAATTAATTAAAACTTTACCTATAATAGGTAAGCTAAAGTATCAGTTGGTAAGACTCCGAGTTATTTAATTCACTTTTTAAATTTTTATTTTTAAGGGGTTCCCTAATGTGAGCTAGCAAAAATCAATGTGAACTTTGAAAATTAATTCCGGGAAAACTACAAATGCGATTTTTGAAAATTTTGGATATTTATTAATAACTATCTCTCTTAGTTTACATATAAAATTTTATTAAAAAATAATTATATTTGCAGGAGTTACGTGGCTTTACGTATAACCTTGTTTCTCGTGCATGGTCGGATGCTGTAGGTGGTTTTGGCAATTGGGTTCATCCGAAAAAAATAAAAAAATTTTTGTTAATTACATTGTATTGGCTATGGCGTGACGAAGGATTTTCCCGATATTGTTTTAAATTGCTGAAAATAAAAAGAAAACGCGAACCCCTTTTATCACGAGCAACGAGCGGAATTTTAAAATAATTCAAAAATATTAAAAAATAAAAGTTTGGACAAATAGATGTTTACTAGGGCATAGAAAATAGAAAACTGACTAAATAAAGATTTAAAAAATTTTGTTTTCAAAATTTTAAAAAGTAATAAAATTTAAGTAAAAACGTTGGTATACAACAGTTTTAAATGTTGCCGACAATTGAACGATTTATGGCTTACATCCTGACCAGATTAAAGCCATATAACTAAAAAAATACTACGAATATCGGCATGAAATTTTTACACATTATTCTTAAGATGTTGAACAATTTTTTAAAGAAAAAAAACTTTTTTGGATTTAAAAGAAATGTCACATTAGGGTTATCCCTTGGTTATTTTCAAAAATTGTATTACATTTTTTGAGTTAGTCTTTTAGAATAACTAAAAACTGCATTAGACACCTTTAGAACTGAAATGCACAAAGTTTTCTTAAATAAAATACATCACTTGATAATGTCACAGCAGGTCGAAACCGTTTGCGAAATTTATACTTACAATGTACTTTATTTGTGAAAATATTTTATTTAGGTATTTTACTTCTAAAAAGTTTGTAGAGAAGTGTGTGATGTGATTAATGTTGGCTTCACTAATTAAACCACAAATCTGTCATAACAAACTTGAACAACATTTATGGTAAATTTATCATTGTTATCGGCTAAAGCTTTTAATTGAAATCTATTAAATACAGTAGTCTAGGACTACTAGGTAGCAATAGCTGCAATTAATTATTCAACAGTCAACAGTTGTATTATTTTACTGCAGAATTTATATGCATCGATTATGCTTTCATTATTTAATTGGTTTGCGTTTTGTACATAATTGAGTATTTTAAATGACTATGCTTGGAAATACCTTTGTAATTTGAAATTTCTGTTTTCGACTATTGAATATTTGGTAAGCCAAAAACATTGTAGAATAAAAAATATTTTTCACTACTCAATAAAAGCATGAGGAAGTTGAAATACATCAAATAGTACGCAGAGTTAACAAAGTATAGTTCACATTTTGTCCAACTTTCAAATTTTGTTCTGACATTTTTCTTCAATCGAAGAAAATCATCCAACCAAAAATTTGATCAACTCTCAATTTATAAAGTTGAACAGACAAACTCAAATTGAATTAATCAAAGACGAAATAATGCAAAATGTAAGAAGTATTAATAAATTTTACCATAAGTTAAAAATTTGGAAAACGAGTTTACAATACAAATATAAATTTTGGAAACTAAAAAAGCTATAGTATTTATTTACTTCCATCGATACTTAAAGAAAACTGTACCTCAGCGTAGTGTTCTTCATTTTGCTGTAGAAGATCGACACATAGCTCAGCTAGATGTATCAAGTCGTCCAATTTTTTGTTGGGTGGTACAATAGTTTCTCCGCGTAAGTCTTCTAAAAATGAATAAAATAAAATTAAAGGGCGAAATCCAAAAATTTCAAGATATCACACCTTCAACTTTAGCTTCAACTGATAATTTAGAATAATTAACTAAAGCTGCAGTTTCCAAACTTTTTTTAATCATTCCCCGAACTTCTTCTGGAGGCACTGGTGTGACGATATCCTTCATCAAAACCCTTTCCAATAACGAAAGAGTTGCTTTTAAGGCTCCTTCTGGTCGTCCAAATGGAAAACAGTATCTAAATACGTAACGAATTACTTGAATGTATTGTTAGCATTTTGGTGCTATTCCTTTACCTAAAATTTGTTATTTGGTGTTCTAATAAAACCCGTAATCTTTCCTTGACATCTTGAAATTTGTCCTTTTCTTCACTTGTGACACTTCCAACACCATCGGGCCTAAGTTCATTACTTTTACAATCTACTAATTAGGAGTTTCTAACTCTAAAGCCTATAAAATACTCACCTATTTCCATGAACATGACTGGCACAAAAAGCAAAACTGTAATGAATTAATGTCGGATCTATCATTATATTTTTTTCTGTTCTGTCAAGAAGATCCGACAAATAACATAAATGTCTGTAGCAACCGCGAACTCCGTATCTAGCACAATATTCGTCTAATACAAATACTTGTCCCGGACTAAACCAGCCCTAAAGATAATTTGGATGAATTTATACCAAAATAATCATTAAGTATTTTTTTAGTTACCAACGAACAGTAAGGATCGTTTAGTCTGTACTCTAGAGTAAGATTTTGCAGGAGCTTGAATAATGACGCATGATCGAACTGACATGGATCTGCCGATATAAAATCTTCCATTCCATGTTTCCTAGCTCTATCAGCATCTGAAAAATACAATTTTTATATTTCCAAATACATGTTTCATAAGCTGCTTTGACCACAGGTCTTAAAAAAATATTGCGAGACAGACAGGTAAGAGTTAAAAAATAATAAAATACAACATTGAAATGCGATACAAAGGTAGAGATCATACCAAATTTCATGAGCAATGACATGCACAACACTATGAATGAGCCTTTTATTTTCACCAGTCTTCCATTGAAAAAAGAGTTCCATCTCTCCTATGCCTGTAACGTGGCTTCGAAATGTTTTTACATATGTAAGCATATGGCTGTCAAAATAAAGTACTTACTCCACCCGGGTTTGAATCAGGAATCTCGGTTTCTATACTTCTGTCGCTCTTCCAATAGAAACTGAGAATTAACCTCTTCAATCAGTTTGTATTTTGTTCAAAGTTTCTTTATAATTGGAAAAAATATATCTCAGACCATATGTGTTCAGGAAAACAAAACAGAAAGGACACTCTAGGCACTCTTCATGTGTTCACATAATTGCAAAGTTAGAAACAAGTTTTTTTCTTTTTCGAACAATGCTATTGTTAAAAAGTTACAAACTGAAAATATTCTGTACGGCTAAAACACAAAACCAGGAAAGCATTTAAAAGCACATTTAAGGTTCCGTTTTTAAACCGCTAAACGAGCCAAACACTTAAAGCACACACAAGTTAAATAGAATGGTAACGTGTTTTTTACGTTACAATATTCATTACCTCCTTGAATTTTTGAAATGGTGGAATTTTTATCTTGTAATGTGAGGGGTGGCGTAGGTTTATGGGATTGGCCTGTTGCCCTATACATAGCCATTACCCAAAGATGGCATTCGTTTTCATCATCGCTAGCGTAAAGAATACTATCGCCTTCTCTAACTGCGTTAAAAAAATATCTTCCACCTTCCAGATCTAAAAGATTTCATTTTTAAACAAGTTTAACTAAATCGTAAAAATAAATAAAATTTTCACTTACGCTTACCCATCCCAACCATCAAGTTTGCTAAAAGACAAAAAAAAAATTAGCGATAAATACATTTGATCATAAATACTGCAATATTACCACTTGATGCTTCAATGTAATCAACGGTATATCCATCCAACTGCATCATTTCTGAAGGTTCTGACTTTTTTTCTTTATAACTGCACATTGCAAATGTATATTGAGAAACTTGCACCAAAACATAATAACGTTTTTTCCATTTTTTCCAAACTGCCTTTCCTAGCGCATATAAATATCCACAATGTTTCATGTTAAGGGGTTTATCCATCCTACAAGCTATTTTGATTCTTAAATCTTGATCGGGCAAATTTTTAGGGATGTTCATTTTATGCCATTCTGCAGCCTTAAACACATTTCAACATTATAGTTTATAAAAATAGATATTTTTGAAATTACTTTTGACGATAAAGGTGTCGGTTTTAAAACCACCTTTCCCAATTCTTTATCTTCCAAAGCTAACATTCCAGGATTTTCTGTGTAAAGTTTTACTTTTACCGCGGGGAGTGGATGCGTCGTACAAAAATCTCCTTGAGTGTCCCACATAGGTTTAGATGCTTCTGCTTGATCTGTTTGTAATTTTTCGCCTCCTTCCACTTCCATTGTACAATAAACAATTCGATTTGGTGCAAGGGATTTTAATCCTTTCACTTCCATTACTACTACCTACAGTTATATATATGAAAATGATTGAGAATTTAATAACTAATCCATTGGACCTAAAAGTTACCTCTAATTGAAACGTTAATACTACATCGAGTTTGGTAAGTTGTGTATCACTATCAGCAGAATCGCCTTCTAATTTTGCTAAAGATCCCTGGGATCTAAAATAAGTAACATAAGACATCAAAAGATGCTTCATAGTATATGGTTTATTATGGTTATGCAACCTGTGGTTATAGCGTTTAAGTTTTTGCAAGCCATATTTAGAGTCCATTGATCCCTTGGAAACGGGGAGCGATTCTAAATTGGCCATCAAGAGATTTATTGAAGATTTTAGTTCTTCTACATACAACGATTCCATTTCTTTTAATACAAATTTTGGCATTAGTTTTCGATTCTAAAATTTCGGTTTTAAATGGTTTGCTCAAAATACTATTGGTTATATCTACCCTTTCCATTTCTGAAACTTTTTGCATTCTACCATCCAGTTCTCTCCTGATAGCTGCTGCTTGTTCATCGGCAGAATCAAGCTACAAAGTACGTACTGCAAGACACATAACCACAATATTACTATTTTGAGCTTACTTACCATTAAGGCATTAAAAAGAAGTTGATGCTCAAATTTTTTAACTCCAAGTATTTGTTGGAACATATCATATAATTGCTCTTTGGATAATATTAATTCCGAGTTTAAAGATTGCTGTTGCATTCGTGAAGGTCTTTTAGAGTCTTCGTCACCTAGTCCTGGATGGGAAAAATAAATTTTATTGAAATGCGTAGCTAAGAATAGACGAGAAAATGCGAACCTTTTAAAATACAATCAAATTTTGCCATCCAGGAAGTAAAAACTGTTTCCTTGCTTAAACCTTCCATTTCCGGTAACGATCTGGTAACAGTGAAAATCTAACTGTAATTACTGTTATCGTATTTATATTAATTTAAATTAATACCTAACCCGTTTTTCTATATTGTTCCTAAATACTTCTCTAAAATCATATTGAGAGCAAGCGCCCGATTGTACCATTTTAATAACCCGTTCTGATTTTAAGAACACGTCGTAGTAACTTTGTACTGCATTTTGAAACGCTTCATCGGCCATTATTTGCGTTTCGCCTTTTAAAAAGCTCTACAACATAAATAATATTTAAATAAATAAATGCAACCAATATAAGTTTTTTACTTGAAATCTTGCACTGATAGTTTCTAATTGGTGTTTTGTGATTTTGGTCTGACGTCGCGTCATGTCTGTTGGTTGTTTTGCGTTGAATGGATATGCTATACATCTTGATATAAAAACGTACAATTGTATTTTACGTTTACGTTCTTCTTCCTCTCGTTCTTGTTTTTCTTGAAGATCTACTTCCGTTTTCTCTGAAGCCACTGAAGGTGAAGGACTGGTGGGTCGAGGTAATGAGTTTGCTCGCGAAGAACCGATGCTATGACTAAGCGTTTCTGCCGAAACAGCACTAGAAGGTGATAGGGAGCGTGAGATAGCCGTAGAATTATTTGGAACGTCTAAACCACCGCTCCCCGTGTCTGAGGGATGCGCGTGATGATGATATGGAGAACCTTCCGCCTGCTAATATTCATAATCACGTGATAACCGAACAAATGTAATATTCAATATTTACCCTTCCAACGGGATGATGAACTCCATGGTGGGGATGAGCTCCATGATGGGGCCCGGAATGTGTCTGACCGTGTTCTTCGTCGCTTTCTTCTTCCGAGGACGATGGATCAATCATGTTTGATCTTCTTTTCTAAACTCTTCCGATCTAAAACAATTTTAAAAATAAATAACAGAAGTCGATGTATCGATGCAGCAACAATAAAAGCTCAATATGCACTGAAAACTTATCTTTTCAACTCCCATATGCTAAATATTGATTGTTTGATTATAACTTTTCCGATTATTGTAAATTTTTTGTCTTTGTTGAGTCAACACTTATCGTAAATGGTATAAACTTGATAAGTCAGCAAAAGCTAATTTGGGGTTAAAAATTCCAAGAAATTACGTTATAAAAAATAATTTGATACTCTGCTTTCTCTTTACGTAGATTAAACATCCGATAATTAAAAATTGAGAAATTCAAATTATTAAAACAAATTTAATTAACAAAATAAATTCTAAAACTTTCTACAAAACTTAATCATTCAGTTATAAATCCAGCTTTATAATACAAAATTACAGAGTGGTTTTAATATTTCAATTTTAACTGTAGTAGAAATTTTATTTAAAAAAACTCTTTAATGACATTTCTTTATCACTTTGCGACAAGGCAGGAAGTGTTTCTAAAGGATAATACAAATGAAAAAGGTGAAGTTAAGAAAGTCCTGAAATCTCTTTAAGAGCAATAAATAAATTTAAGTAAATTTCAATACTTATAGATTGGTTATTATCAATCATTAGTTGCATTTAATTATAATAATGAAAAATTTTTATTTGCCAAGTTACATATTTTTCATTTGGTAGCCTGCGGGAAATGCAATTTTTATGAAAGGTTCCAATATGAGCAAAACAAAGCACTTTGAACCTATATAGTAACAGAAGCAAATTCCTGAAATTAAGAAGTACCTCGTTGGATGTAGCAAAACTTTGTGGATAGACATAAGATAATTTTAAACAAACAACTTTCTAAAAAGTTCAAAGAATTTTGAAACATCAAAGAAAACATTTAGACTTTTTTAAAGTCTGAACGTTATCTTACTGGACTTCCGACAGATTACAGAAAAATATAATTACAAATCATTGATTTTTTATTAGGAAAGGAAAATTTTTTCTTGCGTGGATAAAGAAATTTGATCAAATGACGTATAGACGAAGTTGAGCAACAAGCCAATGATACATCTAAATTTTAGCATTACCTATATTGATTTGGTTCTCATATAAGTTTACCATGGTTGGCACTTCCAGGGATATTTTAGAAAGAGGCTTTCGCTACAAAATGTCGAACAAAAAGTTCTAATTTGGTGGATTTGTACAGTTTGGTATCCTAATTAATATTCCGAGTTTGCGACCTTGAGCAACCGCCATATTGGAAAAATTGTATCAAAAATCAGTTTTGAGCCAGAGCCCTTGTTAGTGACCATTGCGTGTGGGTCGAGTTTGGAAAACGAACAACTGTCGTAGTACTTCACCCAAGATTCTCCTCACAAGCCAAGCAACGACCGACAGACAGACGGGTGGCAGTAATTTTTTCAGTTTTATCTACGTATCTGTTTTACACCTATTTGTGCTGACGAGGCTGCTAAAATATAGGGCCATACACTGCTACTTTAGAATGGACATTGGCGGGCCGGATTAAAACTCTTTGGGGGCCGGGGCTCGCCCGCCGGCCGTACTTTGCTCATCCTTGATCTAGGGTATCAAAACTGAAGAATAGACATCAGTAAATAACAAATCGTGGATTAGGCCTACTGGGGATACCACATAAAAAAACGCGCCTCTCACGGCCCGGACCGGGAAATAATATTTGTCGGCCCTTTTTTAATTAAAATAAAGGAAAAAAACTAAAAAGTTTTATAAGCCTAAATATACATTTACAGGGTGTTACGCATTTTCCCTTTAAAAATAAATGGATCATATGTCTATTACAGATTTTTTAATCAGATTACATTTACTATCCAAAAAAACATTCTTTTAGTTAAAAATACCGGACTCCCAGTCAAGTACATATGTAGTATATAGAAACATTCAACAAAAATTAGCTAAATGTTACGACGTTTTTTCAGTTTGACTGTTATTTTAGCCAACCCTAATGACAAATGAAGAACCTTGTTTAACAAAGAATATTTCACAAAATCTAATTTTAAGTAAAAAAATTATTTAAGAACTCCAATTTTGTAGTTACGCAATTGAGATGACTCTCCAATGACGCAATGTGCAAAACAGAACCAAAGTGGAACTCTTTATGTACGTATTAATAGTCACGGATGAATCCGAGATTCAAGATTAATTCTCGAAGTAGCAGCTGTTGCTACGATACAGTCTAAATTCCAGTAATCTCATTGGAAATTTCTAGGATTATTTTGAATCTCGGATTAATCCGTGACTGTTCATACGGCCATTAGTATCATATTTTTAAATTATTGTATCATGGTACTTAATACTCTCTTTTTCAGTCAAAAATTGAATTTGTCCCTCTCCTTTCATAAAATCGAATAGTAAGCAATCCAGAGCGCGTGATGCGTGTGCCTTATCTTAATTACCACAAAAAGCTATAAGATATAATGCATCATAACTTCTAAACGCAATGAAATAGGTAAAAGTTTATTATGACAAAAGTGATCACTATCAAATTACCTACAACTTTTGTTTTATAAATATTTTAAAATTCTTTTCAAATTTTTTTTTATTAAATCTTTTGTCAAAATTTTTTGGAAATTTTTATATCTACCGATTTGCCTCAAACTTGGTGGAAAGTTTGCCCTAGGTTCCAGGAACACTCTCAAGAAATTTTATAAAAGTTTTTTCATCCAGATAAGCGCTAGGAGCATTTGGTTAAATGGTTGGTTAAAAACGAGCAAAAGCACGTGGTTTTACCAAATCTTAATTCGCTTTAATCTTCTTATTTCGGAATATAATTGGTCCAAATTTGCATTGCGTCTCTTCCTGAGGCTCTGCTTAACGTTTACATATTTTTCTTTTCACTCAAAATTTGTTTTTCAAATTCATTTCTCATTTTTCGGAAAGTTATGTGATGGCCACATCCGATTTGTTTTTTTAGAGATATCCAATGATATCTTTATGAGTTCCAAAAATGCGTTACTGGATGACCGCAGTTTTGATCAGATTAGATGTTTACATTATTGATTTTGAGATGTTATTTAAGTTGGATTTTGCTATTCGGATTTTCGCCAATAATTGCGGCGTTGGTAAGCCGTTTGAACACACATAACTCTTTTGGATTATCTAATAACTTCCTTCTTTTGCACTTTTATTTTTTATTATTGAGTTTTTTCTTCAGAAAAGTTTCAATCTTAATCCGTTCTGAGATCGTGGACTCAATACTTCAGCTTGGTACCTGTTGTATATTTATTCTCGATTTTGTAATTTTCCTCTTTAAGCTATTTTTGTTAATAATAATAAAGTGAATTTGTTCACAGTTAGCTAATTTGCAAACACCTGAGTTTAATAAGAAAATACAAATTCCCGCTTTACAAAGCTGGAGATGAAAGCTAGTCGCCTTTTAACATCAGAGGCCGTTCAAGGCAAAGCGTAGACTTGAACAGCAAATGTCGCTAAGGTAATAAGGCTCGGTCGCCTTTGTTTATTAAACTACCATTTAATTTAAATCATTTTTGTGGTTTGTTGGAACTCTTGGAACCTATAGAAATTTAATTTGTGAGGTAAATTTAAAAAAATTTTTGAATGGAAATTTCAAAAAATTTTAAGTAACATTTCAGCCATTTTTTTATTCAAAAGTTGTACAAAATTAAAATTAAATATAAAATTTTGCATTCTAAATGTAAGTTACATAAAAGTAAAAAGAAAAGTTGATAGCGACAAATCAAATGGGAACTAACTGTTGTGAGCCTATATACAATTTTATTGGCATTGAACAGTTCACAGCAATATAGTAGAAATTGCTACTTAATCCCCAACCACCCTCATTTTCACCTACCGCCAAAATTAATTGTCAATTGTTGGATATCGACTTTTTTCTCTCTCTTGCATTAATTTTATTTAAATTACTTAAAGTCTTTAAAATACCCAAAGTATGCAAATGCATTTTTTTAGTTTTGGTTTTTTGGTAGGTAATCTTATTGATTGGATGGATTTTGTGTTGTATGTTTGTTTCATATTCTGGAATTTAAAATACATAAAACTATACCCACAGTTTCTTTATCTTAAATTGTTTAATTATTATTACGTTTGGTGTCCAATTAACAATTTCTTGACAATTAATTTTCAAACACCTCAGTAAAAATTTTATGATTGATCAACGGGACTCCCGTTTAGTTTTACTGGAGTTAACTCAATAATTCATTGCAGATCATTTTTCGTGAGACTGGAAATTGTGTGGCTTTATTGGTGATTTAATAGTGGGAAAAAATGCTGCAAAAGAACTGCGCATACAGTATTGATTAGATTTTAGATTAGGGGACAAATTTGAAATTCTTTAAGAATAACTCATTATTACCAGTTGTTTTCTTCTGTTGGACTTTTCCTCGAAATGTTTTTTTTTGCGAATTTATAAGATAAATTTAATAAAGTCAAAAAAAGATCAACAATGTGTATTGGTAATAAGGTGAAAGTTGTTAGTCAACTGCAGTTGAGGATCACCTAAATCTCCATCATGACTTCGAGAATGCTTTGTGCATGCACGAGCAACTTCAAAGCCGCTATCTTTATTTAACGAATGATGGGTGATGTTTACACGAAACACAAATAAAAGCATTATTTGCTCTTTTACTTTGAATAATTTACCAACTTAACAGCTTAGATTAACTCAACGCAGGTGTTTGCATTACAGTATTGCATTTAACTGAAAAAGCTTACTTTCAATTTCGTATATTTAACGATCAAAATAATTCAAAATACTATTTCTAATTATGCGGACATTATTTTTTCGAAAAGTTTGTCTTCATTCTCAAAAAATAACGTTTTGGGCGTTTAGTAACTGGAATAACAATTTAAGTCATTTTAAAGTCTAATTTTCCCAAACTAAAGTTTACCCACTTTTTGCTGACGACGTAGAGAAGACAATTAGTGAAGTCCATACTTTACAAAAAATTGGTGACAAGCGGTCAGGAAACTAATTGGGTAGTAGATAAGCTAATAAGGTTCTTGCAATTTTTTTTTTCATTTATTTTATAAATATCTCTCACAAAAAAGTTTATTTACTAATGGTAATTGTACAATTTTAATTCAATTTAAAAAATAAAATGCTCAAAATAAATAATAACAGCAAAGAATGAAACCCAAATTACGATATAAGCGTAGGGAAAAAAAAGTGTAATTGACTAAATAAATTGGACAATTTTTGTGAGCAAATTAATTTGTTTGAGTGGCAACTCGATTTATAATTTTTTATTAACTGCTTAATGTAAACTTGTACGTTTAATATCAAAAGGCGTTAATTACCCGTGGGTTATTTGCATATCTTTGTGAATTATAACCTACATAATATTATGCTCTGCTTAGAAGCTATTTATAATATTATCTTAATAAAATTTGTGAAATCTGTTCAGAGAAAGTTTATATTATTACTATATGTTACTACAAGAAAAGGATATCTAGTGTTACTCGCTAATTTTATTTTAAATTCCAAAAACAGAGTAAAAAATCGAATTTTAAAATTTTTATGTAAAAGGAGTGTTTTAATTTGAATGAAAAAACTGCCAAAACACTTCATTTTATGTACCTTCTTAATTTTTATAAAAATTCTTTCTAAATGAAAATTCAAAAACTCGGTATTTCCCCTATTTTTTGGAGAGCGAATACACCCGTTATAACCGTTTACTAATAGCTAAAAATAAAATAACACCGAAGACGATAACGGCCTGACCCGAGATACCCTGTAGGATTCCGGGCGTAGTAAAAACTTTATTCTCTCTAAAGACAATGGCAAACCACCGAAGTATAAAATTATTTTTAAAAAGTTAAGAAGTTTATTTTTGATTGATTGGGATTTAAAAGGAGATTAAAATGTGCAGTTTAATTTAGGGTTAAACCATTTTACAATCGAGATAACTCTCTAGACCAAATTATAAATTAGTAGTTGTTACTTACTGATTAAACGTAAACAAAGATCTATGGTTTAAATTGGAATTCAAACCACCGGACAAATAATTTGGTAGCAATTAGAATTCAAAACTTTTAGTCATTTGCAAAAGAGTTTTTGGCGAACTATAAAAAATGTTACTTTATAGTTCGATATTTGATATTGTATGAAGATGTTAGTATAAATAAAATATAGAATGAAGTTGGATATTATAGCCAATAGTTAGATATGTGACAAGACGTTAACTTAACTCATTAGTAGGAAGAAGTAATTAGGGAACTTAAAACGAATACCGACAATCTGATTGTGATTAATTATGTATTTATTGATTAAAAGTATAGGAAACTATTTGTTTTTTGTACGTAATGGGAAATAGAATTTCAAGAAGTTAATCTTATATGCGCATAATGAAATATAAGCTCTCTTTGTATTTTGGTGCAATAAAAACAATTCAACATTGGAAATGCACTTTGTTAGAATAGAAAATTCAATACTTGATTAAACAATATTGTTATTATTAATTATATACTTGATTTTGTTTTACAAAGGTTCTTTAATGAACCGAGCTTTTCCGTTATGAAAGTTTCAAAGTGTAACTACGTTTCAGTTAGGAAGTTAGAAACTTGGATAATGGAAGTTTAAAAGCGTCGTATAACTATGGTCTTTCTGAAATACGGTCTAGTGTTTAATTGTTTAACAAATATGTAATATCTTAAATATTTAATTACTTTGAATATACAAATTGTATTTATAGAATTAATTAATTTGAAAGGTTAATTGACAAAATCGATATACATAATAGCATCAGTGAATCCTGAATATAAAAGATGCTCAAAGTCTTGCCGCAAGAGGCAATAAGAGTATGAAGGTTTAAGTGGGGTTTGATGAGGGTTTAGTGATTATTCCGTATAGTTAGATTTTTATGGAAAATCATCTTGAATGTAACTGTTATTTACTAACTGAAACTTGCTAATTAAGAAATATAAGTGTATGTACCCACATGGAGGTAAGGTAATGACACATTCCTCTTCCCTTATACTAGAAATATTAATGAATTGAACAGAATATAAACTTTAAAAAAATATATTACCGAAATTTGAAATTTGGCGTCCAGTTTTTGACGCTTAAATTCCTTCTAGCTTATTAAGGACACTTTAGCACATTAACCCTAACGTGACATTTTTAAAAATCGAAAATTTTGTTTTGTTTTAAAAATTGTTCAAAATCTTAAGAATAAAATATGTAAAAATTTCATGCCGATATTCGTAGTATTTTTTTAGTTATAGGGCTTTAATCCGGTCAGGATGTAAGCCATAAATCGTTCAATTGTCGGTAACTTTTAAAACTGTTGTATACCAACGTTTTTACTTAAATTTTATTATTTGTGTTGCACTTTCTATCAACAATATCCTGTAAACCCAAGTGTTTAAAACATTTCATATAAGTAGCAATCAAGGGTAGGGTATTTTAACGCATTAAAAATCAAAAGGGCATAAAGAAAATTACTAATTAATTTTTTTTATTATTACATTTTAAGACAATGTTACTTAAAGATCCATCAGGTATAATGAATCACTTAAGTTTTGATGAATTAGTTTCCTTGGTGAAAATGACGTTTTACAGAATATTTCTGTAAACCAATAATTGGAAAACATCTAAATTGTAACACCACTTGATTTATCGACATTTATTAACTTCGGAAGCTTTGATTAAAATTTATGTCTGTAATATGATTTTCCCACACGGTTTTCTCTAGAAATGTATATAGCAAAATAATATTCGGATACCGCAATGTGGGTTCGCGCTAACAGAATCGCATTGTATTTTCGGAATAATACAAAGTAGCACCCTACTTGTAACGTGATCTAGTTTTAAGTGCCCATTGTGAAGTTTTTAGGGTCAAATTTCTCTTTTATAATAATGCAACTTCAGTATATTTCAGTGTGATCAGATCTTTACAAAAGAAAATTAAAAAAAGGAAAATCTACATAAAATTACAGAAGAACTTCTTGGTTTATTTAATTAGTTCGCGTAAGCATAAAGTCGGATAAAATGAATAAAATTTAAATCGATCCTGTTGCACTAAGTAAAAAAAGTCCATTAATTTTGAAGTAGGTGCAGTAATTAAATTATGCCGAAAATTTAATATGATGAAGAAATGAGATTAAGATAATCCAACGATAATGCTCCAATATGGTCTTATTAGGGTTATTAAATATACCTAACTACTAATTTATTGGTGATCGGTAAAAAATAAATTCAAGTATTGATATTGCAGAAGTGCATACAGAAATATCGATTTTTCCTGCTTTTATTCGGTTACAACCTGCCATCTACACGTATCAATCCGGTCTTATAATGATTGGTTTTTATAACAGAAATTTTATATCGCGATCCTGGAAAGCTGGCTATGGGATGAAAACGCAATTGATGATCGCTAATCACCAGATTTAGGGGACTTATTCTCAAAGATAACTTTCACAAGAAGACTTCAGTACAGTTTTGTGTACAAAATATTTTTCCAATAAAAGGAATTCATAAAAGCTCATGGCCATGATAGTGGATCGTAATTTGAAGTGAATTTCCGCGTGACCAAGTTGTTATATTGGTAATAAAATACAGCTGACATACAGGGAAAAATAGAGGATGATAAAAACAAAGATATCTTTCAATATTTTTATTCTTGATTTAGTGTTAGTATACTTGGTTTCAAATGTAACGCGTTCGCCCAAGTGTGAGTTAGATAATCTTCCTAGGGCTTCAACAAATCCCACCGAAACTTTGTTGATATTAACTTGCAACAAAAATAAAAACAGGTATTGAACCTAAATCACACGGTATACTCTGCAGCACATCTAAAAAACGTTAGATGTCGCCAAGTGGAAGTTAGCAAATATCCATCTATTCAACTTAACGCGGCTTAACTATTCCAACCCACAGTGTGGACCCCGGATCAATAATCTTGATGATACTAAACGTCAAATAAGTGCAGTATTTTGCGGTTGGTAAGAAGCAACTAAATTTTTGTATCTGGTGTATGTCGCAATAAAGGTTGAAAACCGAACTGTTATATGTTTTTCCAACAAAATGGCTCCCATAGTCTGCAAATATTTTCAGTATGAAATTATATTGTGGGTTTTAGTAAGCGTATTATGCCCCTAAGCAATAAATGCCAAGTAGGGAATATACCTTCAAACTTGCGTTGTTTAGAAAGACGCTTCCCCTATTATTACTACTATGAGGCAATTGAAACCCTAAACTTCACACCTTTTCGTACTAAATGGAAAGCTAAAAATATACCACCCCGTATATTTATAACTCTCTTATCTAAAATGATCACCTTTTGATTATCTAAAATAGAGTTATACGTAGAGTATAAAAATATCCAACGGTTAATCAGCCAGTAATATGAAGCTTGATTACTTTTCGCAAAAACATCTGTTTTCCAATTTTCTTCTTATTTCGAAATTTCGCATTTAAAGTTTTGATAGGTAATCAAACAAATTATTGTAATAAATTGGTTTTCATCATTTTATTACTTAATGTTTAATAAATCACTGTCTAGTTATTGAAGACAACGCATTTTATTCATTGCATAAACTTTTCATACTTTTAATGGAGTTGAAGATTCTATTAATTATAATTTCTTTCATAAGAGCTTTTAAACTTTTATCCGTATTAAGTAATTTGACTAAAACTCATTTTATTTGTAACTACTATTATTATGATAACGACAATAAGAGAAACAGAACCCAATTAACTATTAAGTGAAAATAAAATTAAACCAAAATTTTCCTTGTGAAATTTGAAACCAATAGGTACTCTTGAAACCTAAACAGATTTTTACATATTATTACAAAAATTTAAAACTATTTTAAACATAAAAAATTAACACACCCTGTATGCAAACATTAAAATTTTCTCACCCTGTACATTTAAAAAAACTTATATGACAAATATTGCAGGAAATTTGATATCGATAATTTTTGTCATAAGAAACTTTTACAAATTTAATTGCTTTTCAAAGTTATGATGGATTCTATCTTATCGCTTCCAGTAAACCCCCCGTTCCCATCTTACCATTTCATTCATCTTTAATGGGTTTTGTGCCACAGTAGACAAAAACTGTTTTTTTACGACGTTACGACGTTTAGATGCCATTAGCCTATTCATACATACACACATATATACAGACATTTTCCAAAAATATACAAAATGGATTGAGGAAACCTCAAAACCCACAATAAATGAAAATCAACTATCGAGAAGTGATAATATATCAAATTTTAACTTAATCATATAAATAATAGATTCGTTTTTTGAGAGTCATTTTTTGGTAACCTTTTACCAACTGAAAAAAAACCCACTCTGATCGACTTCATTACCAACCAAAAAATATATCAATGAACGGTAAAAAATATCTGTCTTTCTATTTTCCTGTAACGATTTGCATATTGGTTAATTCCATGTCAATCGAGTCATCACATCACATCAATTGTGATGTTATCACCTGTGACATAGGGCTGATATTTAGTGTGTACATTCATCTGGTTACCGCTCTTTGTAAAAAAAAATTAGCATTGAGATTTTTTCCCTTCATGCATAAACTTCCCTTCAAAAATGGCATTTTCTTAAAAAACCTGATAAGAATTGAAGCTGTAATTTTACCCTTTAAGATGGTTTTTAAGTAAAAATATGTAAAGAGCAATATTGTAGCTTGTTTCTTTCTAAACAATTTCATTTTTTCTCATCTCGATACAACAAATAAGAGCTGAAATATTTCAGTTACCGTAAACTCTTAAAATTGCAAAAAATGTCGCGCATTGCAAAGCAAATATGGCCCTCACGTAAAAACAAAAGACAATATAATTGAAATAATGGTCATTTAGTACTACTAACATGTTAGAATGTTTTCACAAAAAATATCAATTTTTTTTAGAATGGTCGAACGACAAGATTGTACCACTTGATATGGAACAGAGCTGTCCAAAGCACTTTATGAAAGTAATTCAAGTACCAATTACCAAGTACTTTGTTAATTCCAAAAGTACTTCAAGTATCAAGTACTATATTTTCTTAAAAGTACTTGAAGCATTTACTGACAAGAGATATTTCAATTACCAAGTACTTATCAAAAGTAATACAAAAATTTCAAAATTAACCAAAAAGTAATTCAAGTACCATCAAATTACTCCAAGTTTTTTCTATTACCCAAATTAAAGTACTTCAATTACCAGATGAAGTACTTCAATTACTTCAAGTACTTCAATTACTGAGAATATTATTTCAAAAATGTATTTGAAATACGTACTCGAAATACAAAAGGTACCAATTTGCATTTTTTAGAGTTTCTAAAAGTATTTTTGCAATAAAAACGTATTTTGTAGTTAAAATGCATTATTCAATTACATTTTGCTGCCATTTACTTAGGTTTTTAAATTATAAAAAAATGTATTTAAAAATTTTCAATTTCAATTTTGTTTTAAATTTTTAAAAATTTAAAAAAAATTAAATTAAATACATAGACAACGCGGTAAGGTGTTACCAACAACAATTTATTTAAAATTAAATTAATTATATTTCTTAATAAATGTCTCATTCATTTTTAATTTTCTTCTTCTTCTTCTTCTTCGCTACATGGATTAGGCTATGTTGCCTGTTCCGGCACCCATCTTTTCCTCGGTCGGCCTATGCTTCTCTTTCCTGGTGGTTTGTATCTTCGGGCTGCTAGTGGCAGTCTTTCTTTTGTCATTCGTTCGAGGTGATCATTCCATCTTTTATTGTTGTTTTTAATTTCATCTTGCATCCTGTGTACTTTTAGTTCTTCTCTTATGTCCTCATTTCTGATTCTATCCTCTCTTGTACATCCCTTGGTTGCTCTCAAGAATTTCATTTCACTGGCTTGTATTTTACTCGCGTCTTTGGATGTCGGTACCCAGGTTTCACTTCCATATGTTAGCGTTGGAACAGCTATCGTTTTGTATAGTTTAATGCGTGTGTTTGTTTTTGTCTTATTCTTTAAAAACCTGTGTATTGTTCCACAGATCTGTCCAAACTTGTTTAATTTATCGTCAATGTCGTAGTCTTTATCCACAGACACATCACATCCTAAATATCTAAAATGTATTACTTGTTCTAGTATACTGTTTCCATCTACCACTATCTTTGTTCTGACTGGTTGTTTTCCCTTAAAAGCCATGGTTTTCGTTTTATGAGTTGAGATCTTGACATTGTATTTCATGCATATGCGGTACAACCACAACATGGCCCTTTGCAGATCATCTTCATTTTGTTGCAGAATTACCGCATCATCTGCGTATAAAATTAACTTTAGCGTTATTAGGTTATTCAACTGTATGCCGACGGTTATAATTTCTTTCCATTCTTTAAGAATTTGGTCGATATATACATTGAAGAGTGTAGGTGAAAGGCAGCATCCTTGTTTAACACCTTTGTTTATTGGTATTTCTTGAGACAGCTTTTCTCCCAAGTCCAGAATTACTGTAGTGTTGCTGTATAGACTCTTGATTGCTTTTATTAAATGTTGTGGGTAACCCTGATGTTCCATTATTTCCCAGAGCTGTTCGCGGATTAGATTATCGAAGGCCTTCTCGAAGTCTATAAAGGCAATGTGAGTTTCTTGATTAAATTCTCGTCTTTTTTCTATTATCTGTTTTAAGGTAAAGACTGCATCTGTTGTTGATCTTCCTTTCCTGAAACCCATTTGTTCTTCATCTAAAATATATTCGGATATTGTTTTTAGTCTGGCATTTAAAATTCTAGCGTATAATTTGTATCCACTGTTTAACAAACTAATTCCTCGATAGTTACCACAGTCATTGCGTTTTCCCTTCTTAAATAGTTGAATAACTTTAGATATTTTCCAGTTTTTCGGGATTTCCAAATTCTTCCAGCACATGTTGTATAAGTGAAGTAGTCTAAGATGCAGTAAATAGCCTCCATACTTAAAAAGTTCCACGTTAATTCCATCCAATCCGCATGCTTTTCTATTCTTACTTCCTCTCAGAGCCTCTTGTAGCTCTTCCATGCATATATCATCCAGTCCATATGGATTTGGTATTTGTTTTTCATCTTTTAGGATTGTCTCATCAAACCATAGATCTTTGTAGTGCTTTATCCATTCCTCTTCCGTTATACAGTTAAGTTTCGCACTATCTTTTTCTGTTTGGTTAAGTCTCTTCATAGTTTTATACGCTAGTGTTTGTCTTCCATGAACATCTTCTTCTAACTTTTCTACAAAACTGTCCCATGCCTTCTGGTGTACCTACCTACAGATATTCTTTGAGCGATTTCTAAGTGTCACATATTTCTGTTTGTTGTCTTCTGTAGGGTTGCCTAGATATACTCTGTAAGCTTTGTTCTTATCTTTCACAGCATTTTCAATCTCAGGAGTCCATCTCTCGAGACCTTTTCTTTTTCTATATTTTTTCTTTGTTCCAAGGGTATATAGGGCAGACTCATTTATTATATTTTTTATGTTCTGCCATTCTTTTTCTACATTGTTGCTTGTTGGAACGGTGGCCACTAAAGTGTTGATTTTATTTTGGTATTGTAGTCTCTCGTCTTCGTTTTCCAGTTGGTAGATTTTGTACACGTTCTCAGTCTTTGTCTTTGGCGCGGGTTGTTTTGGTTTTTTCCATCTTGTATATAGGTTTATTTTTCCTACTACCAAGAAATGGTCTGAGTATATATCGTATCCTCTATGGACTCTCACATCTGTAATCTGTTTGGCAAATTTCTTATTAGCTATGATGTAGTCAATTATTGATCGAGATCCTCTTGCCGCCCATGTGTATTTATGTATGTCTTTTTTACGGAAAAATGTATTGGCAATTTTTAGCTCATTAAAAAGTGCGAACTGTCTCAGCATTTCGCCATTTTCATTTATCATTTGTTCGCCATATTGCCCTACAACTTTTGGAATAGCTAGTTTACCAACTAGTTTAATTTTCTTTTTAATGTATAATGTATACCATATTTTCGGACAGAGGAAGTACTAAATTAGTGCAAGTGTCACACCCCTAATACTGCAATTACTTCAAAAGTAGAGTAATTACTTTAAATTACTTTAGTACTTCAATTACTGTAAAATGTTTTAAAGTAATTAATTTAAATTACTTTAAAAAACTTCAATTACTTTAAAAGTACTTCAACTACTTTAAAAGTACTTCAATTACTTTAAAAGTACTTCAATTACTCAAATTGTGTTAAATCCAATTACCAAATACTCAAGTACTTTTTCAAAGTACTTCAAGTACCAAGTACATTTAAGTAAGTTTCAAATCTTTTATTTGAAATACTTTCAGCTCTGATATGGAATGACCCTCAAGGTAAATTAACAGTACCATAGACATTAGCGCTACAACCTAGAGTGGGTTTTGGGTAACCAGTTCAATTGTATAAAAGGTTTTTAAGGCAAATTACCTTGGTGGTTTGCCATTGCCCGACGAAGGAGGACGGCTAGAATAAAGTTTTACATAATGAAATGAACTAGATATAATATAATTTTCATTGATGTACTATGAAATTTTCATGAATTTAATGAAGTTTACATTAGTTGAAATTTAACATTTTCAAAATATATTTACCAGTTTGCTTATATGATATGTAGTATTATAATCAAAAAAATTATGTAAATGAAGGTTGGTTTACAGAATGTGTAAATAGGAAACTGCTATTGAATCATTGGAATAATTTTCCAGATTTGCAAGTCTGTTATAGGCAAGTCGATCGGTTTTCATGTAGTCAAACTAATTGTAAGTAAGTAGACAGTAATGATAAATTTAATTTATATTAATTGGGTCACGGGGCCGCAAAGCCTAGCATTGGTACAGTTATCTTAAATATTATAGATTAGAGCGGGACGGCGCGAAAATAATATTTTCCAGGCTGATAAATATTATAAATAAAATTTTTATATATTACTTTATAAAAGTGTTGATCTATTGACATTTAAATTGACTTCTTAGCTGTTGTCTTGTATTAAATTTTTTATTAAATCAATACTTACAGATGAATCGTGCTCCGACGAATCGTTTTCGGTGAACGAAGAATTCTTCAAAAAATTAGAAATAAAATTTTTGAAAATATTTGATACAAGTAACTATCAAATTATCTGTTGCAATCCAATTTTAAAAAATGGTTTAGAATTTACAAGCTCTAAGTAGCTTAAAAAAACTTATCAAAAGTATCTTGTAGCTTAGTAGGCAGTATTTAATAATTGCTTGTCCAACTCACTCTCATTCAAATAATTGCATCAAACTTGTCGTATGGTTTGAACGATAAATCCTTCCGTGAGTGGCTTTAAACTTATATCAATAATTAAAAGTTAATAACTAGCTAATAATAGCTTTCCACTATTTTACTTGATTTTTTAATGAACTTTTCAATATTACATACTTCAAAATTATTATGGTTTGCTTTAGAATAAATTATTATTGTTAATTTCCTATTTTTGCTTTTCTGTTCATTATTGATAAACTAAATGTTAATTATCCATTGAAATTTCGATGATATTAATTAGTTTATGTGGGAGATATATTATATTTAATAAGGTGTTTAATTATTTGAAACTATAATAATAATACGAAATCAACTAAATTGAGATAATTAAATAATTCTAAGCCTCTAAAATTTAGAGAAATTAATTTATTGCCCAAAAAACTGGTAGGCACTATTTTTATACAGCGCAAAAGCATAATTTAAAAACATTCTGAAAATTCTGAGTATAAATCATTGATTTACATGTTTATATACTTCTGTATACCTAAAGCAAAACCCTTTTTATAAGCGATTTCAATAGACTAATAAATCAATTGTCAATTAGAATGTACAGTATACAACATGGTACAAGATTATTTTTATTTTTTATGTATATTTTAAATTTGAATAACTCCCTATTCGACGTTCGACTCCCTAAAAATGTCTAACAGTCATCAAAAAAAAGTTGTTTTTTCTAACTGATTTATTTGATTATTGTTAAGGCTGATTGGTAAATATCCACAACGTGTCAATGTTTGCAGAAAGTTTTAATTAAGAAATTCCGTCAAGTCCGTTAGTTAAACTCATAATTGAATACTTGAAGTTGGATTTTAAAATTGTCCTTCAATATTGATTAACCTTAATAATGTGATGATCAAAACATCGACTTTAACAAATCCTTTCTCGCTGTAGCTAGATGAGCTGCAGATTCAATTAGAATTATTTTGCTTAATTTTAGCATTTTTAAAAATAAACTAACTTTCTAGAATATTATAGACATATATAGGTGGTGATAAAGGACACTTTTCTAAGACAAATTTTCAAATAAAATTTTTGTCCAAGTTCAAACCCTTGAGAGGTAATTTTTTGAATTTCTGATTTAAAACGACCGTAGCTCCGATATTATTGATTTTTTTAGTTTAATGGATTAGAACTTTTTTAAAGATAATTTACTTATCTATAAATTAGTTCATAACCTCCTATCGTCTAGAATCAAGGGATTTCGAGTTATAAATTAAATTAAGAGAAAAAATGTTTAAAAAATTCAGGTTTTATTTTTTTTTACCTGCACCTTCTTATTATTTTTAGAATTTCTGTGAAAACTGTCGGTTTTCCAAAAAAAATTATTTGACGAAAGTTATAGCTCGTTAAATTCCCTATCCGGTTTGGGCTATCGGTTTTTTTTCTAAGGTTTTTCGTTGAAGAGATACGGGGTTATCAAGAAAAGTATGAATGAAACTTGAATTTTTTTAACATTTTTTCTCTTAATTTAATTTATAACTCGAAATCCGTTAATTATAGACAATAAGGGGTTATAACCTAATTTGTAGATAAGCGAATGATCTTTAAAAAAGCTTTAATCTATTAAGCTTAAAAAATCAATAATATCGGTGATACGGCCGTTTGAAATCAGAAATTCAAAAATTGCTTTAAAGGAACCCCCCAAGGGTTTGGACATGAACAAAAATTTTATTTGAAAATTTGTCTTGGAAAAGTGTCCTTTATCACCACCTTTAAGGTTTTCCACGGTCACGCGAACACGAGATAAGTTAAATAAATTCAAAAATTAAAATTCCTAGATTCCACATAGAGAAGTGCCTGCTCTAACTACGCCGCGAGGACAAGCAACCTAATTCTTATCCAAAAAATATTTGCAAATATCAATTAAAAATTAGAAACTACGAACTAGAAAATTCCTGTTTTTAAAATTTGTTATAAAGCAATAATTTGAATTTAGCGAAGGTAACATTTTTCTTTTGAATTTTTTATTAAAAATTAGGAATTTTACAGATCCTTTTATGTATCTTTAATAAAAAATTTAAATAAACAAAATCAATATTAATTTTGGCTTTTATAAAACTGTGCCTTTCGCTTATTTGATCGTCATCACAGTAGTCAGTCACGCTACGTAACGTTTTTATTTCATATTATGGCAATTTAGTAGCCGTCAGATAGAGATTAGTTGTTTTGCATTGCAGGAAAAGCAATGCTTCATTGCATTTAGAAATACATTAGTATTTTGTATTTTAAATATCCATTTATAAGGGGATAAATAGAGAATGGAACAACTTTCCGCAGCTGTCTCGTCGCGGACAACTTTCCGCAAAACAGACCAACAGCGTTTTATAATAGGTTTATAGAACAATATGAAAATTTATGCAATTTTCTTATACGACGAAGCGTTGAAAGCTGAAAACTCCGCACGTTATTAATATTGCCAACTTAAAAGTTATAATAGTATCATTACACCTGATACCAGATTACTCTAGTTTTGGAATGACGTGTTTCGCTTACGGCGAGATTACCACGGTAAAACGACCGTGGCGAGATGGCCTAAACCAAATTTATAGTAGATTTTGTAATTTTTATTTCAAGTTTTGTACAACGTTCCGGGTTTATTTATTTGTTCAGAGAAAACAGACCAACCAAATGTGTAAAATACATTTTATAATATTTACGTCGTATTAAGTATAAGATCTTTTAAAAGGTACGAGTAGAGAAAGTATAAATTCGTACGCACTCGGTTCATTTAATTTAATAGGCGTTAAAGTACAACCTTTTTAAGCCTTTAATGCCACAGACGAATTAGGTAACGCGATACAACATCTTAACGAGGGCAAGTAATGTGAACCAGAAATTTCCGCTCCATAACTCAATCAAAAATCACACCAAGCTAATACTCTGAAAATTTATCACAAGTTGTTTACCGAAAAACTGAGCTAAAAATCCCTGTTATTTGCATCCTACCAATATTAGGTATAACCACAGCCAATTGACAGTCTCTAGACCACGCAACTCGGCCCAAAAGCTAGAAATTAAAAACTAAATTAAACCAAATCTTGTCTAAAATAACAAACCCGATGACCCCCGGATTTACGTGCTTTGCGAGAAATAGAGAAGTAAAAACATCTAGAGAGCGATAGATTGCCGCCCTTCCAAAATTCCATTCTCTTCCAAGAGCATTCCATAGGATGGACCATTTTGCCGTCGGAAAGTTTTATTCAAAATAAAATTTGAATTATTTTTTGTTATTGTGCCCATAATAAGTTTATTTATGTTTGTACAATTCTAATTCAAATCTCTTTTAATGCTTTTACTTTTTTTTATTTACTATTGTTTTGTATTATATTTACCGCCGCACTACAGCTAACATTTAGTTCTTACATAACATATTTTTTCAATTAAAAATTCAAAATGTTAATTTAGTAATTCAATTTTAATTTTTTAAATAGCATTTTATGCCTACCTGGTATACACAGGTAAATTTATAAAATTTATGTTAAGGTGCATCCAGACTGCAGCGTCGATGTGCGATCGATTTATTAAAATCTGCAATTTAAAAAATACATTGTTAAACTCTTTTAGGCTAAAAATAGGTGATATTTTAATTTTTAGGAATTTGTATTTGAGAAGTCGACGATCAAGTCGCATAATTAAATAGGTATCATAAAAAAAAGTATAATTTAAATTTTGATGTTGAGAGTATTGCAAAATTGTAATTGGAAGATAAGCATTTAAAAAATGATAGAAAAAACAGAAGTTGTAAATTAAATATAAGAAGTAAGATAACAAAATTGTAATTATTTGGAAAATAAGATTAAAATAAATTATAAATCAATTATCCAATAATAAGAACAAATTTGAAGTTTTTAAATATCGGAAGAAATAATTTAAAGTTAGCCACAAAATAGTATTTTGCGCAAATGTTGGACGAATCTATTTTTTATTACGAACAAGGAAAATTTAATTTATAAAAAATTTGAAGAAAACCAGCAATATATTTTCATTAGGAAAATCCTTAAACATCAGAATTTTTGTTCATAAATATTATGTCAAAGTATATAGTAAAATTATTATTAATATTAAAATTAAAGCAGTATTAAAGTTAAAAATTATCAATTTTTGATTAAAATTTAGTTCTAATTCGACGATAAATATATAATACAAAATAATAATTAAATCAAATAAAAAGCTTTAAACTACACACAGAAAAATATATTATTAACCTACATATTGGTGCAGAAAAATTACACAACTACGTACATTTTCTGCACAATTGTGTGGATTAGTAACACATACAGTATAGTAGTAATGGAAATTGCATTGCTGAATATTTCTGAATTAAAATAACAATTCCCAATGAAATTTCAAGAATAAAAGTACACAATACGCACGCAAAGCTAGATTTTTCAAACCGGGGGGCCTGGGGGGTATGGAATACCCTCCAGTACACCAGAGATTGTGCGCAAAAAGTTTTATTGAACTTATAAGTTTCAAACCGGAAATATTATTTCTAAAAATCTAAGATTTATGATTTGAAATTCAATAACACATTTTCCTTTTTTGAACACAATCACTGATGTGCTGGAGGGTATTCCATACCCCCAGACCCCCCGAATTGAAAAATCTAGCTTTGTGATTGTGCTCAAAAATGAGCTTATGAGTTTCAAACCAAAAATTTAACTTTTTATCTATTTCTATTTTATTTTCTATTCTTTATTATTAAGAATATATTTTCATGACCGCTACTGTACATATTTCTCTATTGTGTTGGTTTTTCCTTCCAAACTGCCCTCAAACCACGGTGAGAACTAAACAGAGCAAATTTAAGAGAAATGCAGTTTTCCCATTTTTTGAATTTTTAAGATTTGTGAGTAAACTATATGGCCTACAGACGTCGTTCTGTGCTTAAATTAAAGATAATTACATTTTCTAAAACATCTTTTCTTATGATTTTACCCGTAAAATGAGTATTTTTCCCGATATCGAGGTCGAAAATTGACCAAATCTTAAAATTTCACTTTTTTGGAAAAAATTGTCAATTTTTGGAGGGCTGTATCTCAGTAAGTATTAAACCTACAGAGCTCGTTCTAATCTCAAATTGTAGCAATTTTAGTCTACTTTAAAAATATATACAAAATATTTCTTTAAAAAACGCATAGTTAGCACAGGTCTTTCGAAGCTGCAAATTTGGATATACACTACTGATAGTTTGGTTCTCATCTCTAAAAAGAATTTTAAGAAACCTAATATTTTATTCAAAAAATTAAATGCTAGATTTCCGAAGGCGAAATCGGTCGGCGGCAAATATAGGTCGCGAGAGTACAAACTGGGTACAAACTCCTCTGTGTGTCAGTAATTGTATAGAGTTGATTATGGATTCAAATTGTAAGTTTAAAATGCACTTTAAGTAAATACAAAATATAAACTTTGTTGAATAACATCGCACCTCTTTTATAGTAAAATTATCAACTACAGTGGACTATTCCATCAATCAATAACCATCTCAAAGATTGATAAAATAAAACTTCTTTTTACTTTATTCTGTCTGAGAAAGTATTGTAATCGTGCAGAAAATAAAAAGTTGAGATTTTGATGAATTTAAACATTTTGGGGTCCCAGAAATGGAAAATCGTCATTTCCAAGAATGTCTGTATGTATGTATGTATATGTGGTCAAATTTTGGGTGCGCTCTACCTCAAAAAGTAATAGAAATTTTTTAACAAATTTTTGTATTTATTACATAAATATTGAGACTTAGAGCTGATTAGATTTTGGTTAAAATGGGTACACGGAAAAGCAGAAAAAAAAATAATATTTTTTAAATTTAAAAAAAATTTTATTCCTTATTTTTAAAATTTTATTTTTTTATTATATTCTCCTCCAAAATAATAATAAAAAGGTATTAATTAATAATCATGTAAATATCCTATTTTTGTTTATATACGTAGTTTTTAAAAATTAAACAAGAATTTTTTTCTTAGTTTTTAATTTTATTTCTTTATTATAATTATTATTTCTCTCCAAAATATTAATTAAAAAAATTTTTTTTTAATTTATTATTATTTAAAAGTATGATAAAGTTATGGGCATGGCCACATCCGATTTTTTTTTCTAATTTTTTCAAAAAAATAATTTAATTATGCTATTATTTAAAAGCCCCGAAAACAAATTTGGCTGAAGCCCCAAAAATGTTTAATCCAGCACTGTTTTCTGTTGAAGCTATATATTAGCAAAATTATTTTACGATAGAAAGAAGAAGAAAAATACAATTATTTTGGTTTTTTCTAGTTTCAGTTAATTTTTAAACTAATGACAATTCCAAAAACAGAAATGTAAATCCTAGATATTCTTCTTTTTTTTTGCTTCTTGTATATTTTTATGTTGCAAGTTAAGGGATCCCAGCTGCAAAGATGTATATAAGGTTTACCGTTCTTTTATAAAAACCTTCGCACAGTGAGAAGTTGGTTTCCTAATGTAGTTACAATAATAAATTTTATTTCTTCAAAAGCTAGCAAAATCCAAATAGATCAGATGGACTTTTCTTAGAAATTCCATAACTTCTCGCTAAAGATCATCGAACAAAGGTTCATTGATACTGGCATTTTAAAATAAATTGAAGGAATAAAATAAAATCTACTTTGCAGAAGTCAAATACTTTGTGGCCAAGCCGCAGGCCAATTCAGGAATGCAATCCTTTGTAATAAATATAATAGATATTTTTATAAATGTTTACATAAAAAATTGCAGAACTGAAAAATTATTTTAAAAAAAGTGTGGTCTATTGCGAAAAGCTACTGTGGAAAACTTCTCTTAAATTGATTAAATTGAAGTATTGGCCACTGTTTGTAAAACCACAAACCTTTTTTAATCCCACAGAAAAAGTTCATGCTTTTCAATGCATCTTGAAAGAAATGTTATTTGAAAGAAGTATCTGAAAATAATAAAAAGAAACTGCGTTGAACAGAAAAACGTGGTAGTTATAATAATTTGCATCTCTATTGGCATTAAATAGCATAGAACTCGTAAGGTGTGTTACTCGTAAACAACATTAAGCTTATAAAAGTTATACTTGAAAAACTTCAATTAATTAAAGTGAAAATCCGGAAGGAGAGACTATAAGAAAAGCTACGATCTATTATATAGTGATGATAATAAAAAAGGACGAAACACGTGTTTTGAATTTTTATGAATATTAATACGTAATATTAATTACTGTTCTGTTCAAACAGTAAAAATACTATTTTTGTTCTCATTTAATATGGAAATTTATAAAATGCACAGTAAACTAGGTAGCCCATAATTCAAAGTGTTTAATTAATTTCAACCTGTTTCTGAAATTACATGCATTGCTATGCAAGTAATGATAAATTTAAAAAGCATTTTCGTCAGGTTTAAATGAAACTTTGTCTTAATAATGCATAATTATGGTAATTTTTTAAATTAATAGAAGCGCAAATAGCTAAAGGTCGCGTTACATTAAAAAGCCCAATAAGTATAAAAGTGTACTCGAGATAAGTGTACTTAATTAAATTATAATTTACAAAACTCCCCTTTTATAATTCATTAAATTAAAAACGTGATTACACTGTTTGATATGATAATTGCCGAGTATAAATTACAAAAAGAAATATCGACACAATGGGATCGTGGACACGTGGCAGTTTTAATGGGTCATATGTCGGTAATTGATTGTGTAATCTCAAATCAACATCACATCCCTTTCAAACACCGAACATAAGTATTCTCAATTTGGCACATTTTAGAAGATTAAATCGAAAGAAAAAAGTGATTTGCAGTTACATATACAAAGAAAATGTAATCCGTGTAGTTAGACCGCAGACTTCCAAAAATTCTGCATCATCATAAAAGAAATTATTATACAAATTCATTTCCACATATATTGCATTATTCAAATGAGAACAATGGAAAATTCTAGAAACGTGTATAGTAAAATATTTGTAAAGAAAACCATTTTTCGATTAAAGAATTTCCGCAACTTTTATAATAGCAGGAGAGAAGTGTATACCTGGGGACATCGTTATAAATATAAGAATTTAAATATACGCTAGGAGATATCACCTTTATAATATTACATTCAACAGATGCTTGTAAAAGTGACTGTGAAAATCGTGCCAAAATTCTTTATTACATTTTCTTTATTAGGAAAGTTAAATCGTAAAAATAGAATATTTTTATAATTTTAGAAAATCTAGAAAGGAAAAACTCGCAGTTTTAACGGCGTATAAGAAAGAAATATTTCTTTATAAAAATAAATTGTCGAATCGATAAAAAATTAATTCTCGTTCTCTCCAATTGAAAATATACCTACAATAAAAAGTGACATAACCTAAAAGCAACTTCGGAGGGTAGAACTAATTGCACTCAATTGTTTGTCACAATGAAGCAATTAAGCGTTTAAGTTTAAAATTGATTAAACGATTAACGCTAGATCCAATATCTTTTGAGTAAAATGTCGATTATCAATAAAAGAGTATGAAAACTGTTTCGATAACTAATTAACACAAATTAGTTCGTAAAACATGAAAACTCAGACTAACAGGAAGTCTGGGGCTTAACTGCAGGACTAGCAAAAGGGTTTTATTTCAGTTCTAATTTCGATACAAATAAGAAACAGTATTCGCAATTATTATTATGTAACTAATAATAGTAGAGGACGGTTACGGGTTGATGCTTAAGTGCATCGACTACTAAGCAGAGAACCCTGGTTCGAGCCTGAGTGAAGTAAGAACTTTATTCTAACCGTTCTCCTTCGGCGGGCAATGGCAAACCTCTGAGGTAATCTGCCTTGAAAACCTTTCATAAAAATGAAGTGGTTAGCCAAAACCCACCCTGGGTTGTAGTGCTATACTGTGTGTAACTAATAGGAATTACTTTTTTAATTAAAGTTGACTTTTCCAATCAATATTTCGAGATTAGAAAAGTTAATCCATAATATAAGAAGTACCAAGAGATTTTAGTTCAATTTTCTTTATTTTTGACAATTTTATACGAATATAATTTTTATAGTAAGATTTACCTAATTACTGCTATAATTTAAAAATAAAGCTCCCAACAGTTGAATTAATTGAACATTTTTCAATAATAATTTTTTTTTTAGTTTTTCAACTTTTATATATTGAGAAGGGTATAAGTTCAATTAATTTATAACTGTCACTAAAAGAAACAGGAAATTCTTAAAGCTTAGCGTGCAGTTCCCTGTGGAGTAAAAGCACGAAAAAAATTGATGTTGTTTTCTCGTAATTTTGTTAGTTTTTAAATTGTCAGCATTGTACAATAAACACAGTTACAGTAATGAAACGTCAAGCATTGAGCCAGATTATGTTGATGCTTCTTCTTTTTGTAATTTGTGGCAAATTTATTTATTTTTAGATGGTCAGAAGAACAAGAACTAGTTATGTGAACCAAAGGCTTCTATATAATTTTAATAAAATGGTGACCCCGATAAAACGTCAAATTCACACATTTTGTTCTAAAATTTAATTATAACTAAATGAAATAAACCGCTCCCTGTTATATTAAACGAATAAACTTAAAAGTGTAGACTTCAATCTATGTAGAGCGTCTCGATTTCAAATTACACCTTCGGGAACTTATTAATTTTAAGAACAACATCCACTAACAAGGTTGGTAATTTGTAACAGCAAAATATCTGAAACCTTAGCTAGAAACACTTTCGAAAATTTATCCCAAACAGAATTTTTAAACAGGGTGGTTTTACAGGTGGTGTTTTCTCTTAGAAATAATTTTGGAAATTCTTGAAATTCCATAAAATTCCTATTTTACTCCTCCTAAAACTCCTATTTAAAATCTATTTCAAGTTACATAATAATTTAATATACCATTTTGAGAGGACGACAGTACATCGCCTTCCCATAAGCCTCCATATATGGGATATAATTTTTCCTTTTTTTTCTTTTTTTCTCAAGAGCCAAATTAAAGAGGATCAAAAATGTAAGGTTAAAATGACCCGGGATAAAATGCACGGGGATGAAGCTAATTCTAATTTTAATCTGAACAAAAAGTTTTTATGCATTTAATCCTAGTTAAAATTGAATTAATTTAATGTTTCGGTTAAGTAACTTTTTGCAAATTTGACAGAATAAGTTTTTCGTTCGTTAATTTTCAAAACATTAATGTTGCTGAAATAACTAAAGAAATTCGTACTTAATATAATACGCAAAGAATAAATAAATACGATTGAAACAACACAGAAAACAGGAAGTTAGAAAATGGAAAACCGGATACTGAAGAAAGTTAAGTAGCTCTACCAAGTAGCCAGCTAATGCTACCATCTAAAGTTGTTCGCATTGCATTATCTAAAGTTATTGTTACTACAATTCTCCAAAACATTTATTTTAAAATAAAAACTATTAGGCGCCCCCGTTTTTAACGCACAATGTTTTTTTACTTATTTTCGCATTATGTAATTATGCCGCTGAAACATTTAAATTAACAAAGTTTCTAACAAATTAAATTTGTATATTTTCGGTTTTATCTTACGCTGCTATTTATTTTTTCCTATTAAAGATAATTTTAGAAGCAAAAAAAGCTGTTCATCATTTTATTATTTCATTATCGATATTACGAAAATTTAATGTAATTTTTCGCTGTGTAAATTTTAAAAGTGTCAAGTAGTTTATCATTATAATGTCGTTCACAAGAAATTCTGAACGTTAAAAGAACTAATTTATAATTTATTCTGTTAAATTTTTCTTCAAGTAGCCAATGAAATTTAAATTTCCAGTAGCAAAGCCAAGTTGAATGAATTAACTGGGTTGCAAGATATCGAACAACGACCTCCGTCATAGACAGAATGCTAAGCCCAGTTGAGCAAGAAAGAGAGATTCTGCCACAAGACTATCAAACTAATGGTAAATAAAAACTAAATTGCACAGAAAACTAATCAGTAACAAAACTTGAGGGAGCAAAAACCCAACGCGTTATATGTAGGGGAAAATAAAAATAAATCATTTAAATTGGGTTAAAATATTGTGATAAGCTAACCAAGAAGAATATTTTCATCGAATTGGTATCAATAAATCGCTCAAATAATTTTCAATTTTTTCAATTTAATTTAAAAAAAAAAGAAAGAAAATATAAGAGATTTTTGCAGTTGAAAGTCGACCAAACTGATCGTGCAAAGCCGTAAGTCTCCGATATTTTGATATTTTATGTTTCAAGTTTGAAAATTTTTGAAATAAACGCATTGACTTGAGTCGAGTAATATATGAACTGATTGAAGAGATATCGACTAAATTTAGGCTGCTATGCCAGTCACGAACACTAGCTGAAAACTCAAGCCCGACGAAAGAGGGGTCGGGGGTGATTCCCCGGACCACGGGTTTTTAAAGGGACCTGAATTTTTATCGTAATCCTGAAATCCGGGAAAAGTTTCTTTTTTTGTTTAGATTACTATCTTAGGGCCCCGATTTTCTCTCGACGGTCCTGTGAAAACTCATGTGATATTTATGGATTTCCAGCAAGCTTATGATAGTATCGACAGAAGGCAACTCTTTCAGGAGATTTTGGAATTCCTTCAAAATTAATGACTGGTGAAAAAAAACGAAAACAAAGTAAATTTGAATGGTGGCCATCGAGAGATTTACGGTAGAGAATTAATAAAGAGAAAGCATTACAAGATAATGGAATCAAAAGACAGACCACCATATATTGCACAATTGACATCAAAGCTTCGCCTTCGCTGATAACATTACGGTACCAGCGAGAACAAACAATGAATTAATAAATTTCATAGCGTTGAAGTCAGTTCTGTCGGGAATAATGTTTTCAAGCGCAACGAAACTAAGGGTATAAAAAATATGATAAGACCGGGGTAACATATGCCTGAGACGTTTAGGCACTGAAAAAACAAGATCTGATAAGATTGAAAGTATGAGAAAAGAAGATTCTTAGAAGAATATTTCGTGGTACATGCGTTAATGGAAGATGGCAGAGAAGAAACAACCACGAAGTATATGAACTATACAACCGCGCTAATATCATTGGAGTGCTGAAAGTGCAACACCCAGAAATAGGCGGAAAAAGAAGAAGAAGACCATGTACGAAATGGAAAAAAGAACTAATAAAAGATGATGTACACATTAGGAACGTTGTGAGATGGGACGAGGTAGCGACGGAAAAGAACAGATGGGTGAAAATTGCTAACCAACCTTAACCAACTCACGGGACTTCTAGAGCTGTAAATACTTTCTTTATATTACATAAAATATTAAGTGAATGGTTGAGTTTATGGTCAAAAGAAGCAATAAAATTGTCCGACGTTTCGGAATCTTTATTGTCGCATTTTCAAGGCTACAGAAGAAAAAGAACAATAAATATCAAATTAAAATTACAAGTTAAAACGACGATACTAATTAAAGAAAATACAAAAGAAAAACTACAAAGAAAACCTAAATAAAATAAAAGAAAATATTGAAAAAACCTAAGAGGAGAAAAATGGAGGTTAGAAAGCCATCATTTTCCAGAATAGTACTGTCCTTAGCCAAACTTCAACAACAACACGTGGCGATTTCTTGTTATTATTTTGAATATTTTATTTTTCCCCTCTTTGGTTATAGTATTACGTCTTAAAGTTGTTTCAAAATTTTTTAAATTTTATTTACATTTATTTGTTTTGTCATTTTAACTTGTAATTTTAATTTTATGTTTATTGTTTTCCTTTTTCTTTTGTACTTTTCTTTGTATTGTCATTTTAATCTATATTTTAATTTAATTTTATTTATTTCTTAAGACCGCAAATTCAACCATTCACCAAATATTTTAATTATGGAAGGTCAACTATCATCACACTACTTTATATCACATATAATATTATTTAAATTTTTCTTATTACAACACTGAGAAAAAGGATTTGTCGCCCTAACAGAGCTATTAGTAGCTATAGCCTCAACAGAGTTTTTCGTTGCTGTAACAAGTTTTCTGCTGCCATAACAAAGTTTTTTTCTATGCATCAGAATAAGAAAATTTGTTAAATCAACTAATCTTTTTTACGGAATAGAAAACAACTTGGTTATGGCAGCAGAAAATTTGTTGCAGCAACAAAAAATTTGTTATAGCAGCAAAACAAAACTCAGTTGAAGCTATAGCTACTAATAGCTCTGTTAGAGCGACAAATCTTTTTTCACAGTGAATTACTAGTGCATTATAGTAATTATGTAGATTAACTAGTGATTTTCCACATTTCTATTTATAATTTGATCAGAGGAAATAACTAGTAAATACGTACAATCACTGAATTTCCTACTATTCAATAAATACCATAATATATCTCAAAGATATACATATAATTTCGGTATTATGAAATATCCGAGATCGTTGTGCCCAGCTCATTTCCTCAAATTTAACCCTTAATCGCTATCTTGCGGTCTCCTAAACAGCATCAATTTTTAATATGTATTTATTTTACGATTCGTTAAAAATTAGTCATTATGGGTTTCAGTACCTTTAAGTTACATCACTCCTAGTATGTTGACCAACGGGGATGGTCGAAAGTTGCCCTGTTTTTTTTTATAGAAAAGAAACAAATATGCTAGCGGTCACTGTGACCGCACGATAGTGTTACTGTAATTATAACGTTTCAAGTAATAAACTATCTGTAAATAGTAAAAAATAAACTGCAAATTATTTAAACGACCAAGAATAATGAAATAAAAAATTATTTTCAATTTAAAATCATTAGTTAAGATTATGAATAAAGTAAAAAAAATTTAAGATTTTGCTATGTTTATTCTTGCCCATAACACTAAAATCTTGAATTATCCATAGTTCGGGTAAAATTCATGTACAACGACTTTGGTCGAAACCATTGGGTTAAATAGAGAAATCATCTTAGAATTATTTTTAGCAAATTTCTTTCCAAGTCTTCATTGGGGGAGATTCAACTGAAATTAAAATGTTTATTAATTTATAAAGTAAATTTAGGCAACGTACCAGATATTTGTTATCGGAGAACATTCAGCTACGTTTGGTTTGGCATTGCAAGTTTTGTTATGGTTAAAGTCAATCTGGACATTCCAATATTGCAAAGTTGGATTGTTTCCACCATATGAAAAATCGTTGTGCTGAAAATTGAAAATATTAAACATGCTGGAGTGAAAATTGTATAAAATTTGTGTTTATTATTGTTAGGTTAAGAATAGATTTAAGTGGTTACATTTTGGGACGATTATTTTGACCAAAATATTATAAGGTGCGACGAAAGACGATTAGGTTCGCGAGTGTTCACGGGTTTGTGAAAAATTAGGATTTTTGTGTGCAAACGCGTGTTAGAAAAACGTTTGCAATGGAATTTATACGAAAAAGAAGAAGGATTAAAAGTTAATGACGTTAGATAACTTTTAATCTCAAGAAAATTGTATTGGTGGTTACACCAAGTTAAATTAAAGTATTTTAGTTTCTATAGCAACGCAAAATTTGGCATCCTATGGAACCGCGAATTATTATTGGTCGATGCGAAGATCATCCACCACCCTAAATGTTAATTTAGTGGGTTTTCATTGGTAAATGGCATTATCGATGGACATTGGTCAATCAGCCATAAAATGAATAATTCGGTTCCGATTCCGTATAAAAGGAGGTGCGTTGGTAAAAATAGAAGAGTTCGTTTCCAATTTTTGGAACCAATTGTGGCGGGAGCTTATGTCCAACAAAATGGCAAAATTTTAATAAAGTATTTTCGGTGATAGAAAAATTTTGAAAATTAATTTTTCGGTGTTAGAAAAATTTAATGAAATATTTTTTTGATAATTAAAAATTAATTTAATTATTCATAAAATGCAATTATAATTGTCGAGCAATGGCAATTTATATAAAATAATTACAAAAATTATTTACTGTTGAAAATTTACTTTGCAACCAACAATTCTTCAACGAAGACGTTTGAAGATATAGTCAACTGTAATTTCAAGAGGATTTTGTGCAAACTTACCTGTTGGTTATGTGATAATACCGTCCTGAAAATTAAGTGATTAGGTTGTGTTGTGTAGAAAGGATTACATAGAAGAATATAAAAGGTAGATAAACTTATTTGATTGTAAAAATGTTGTGTTTTTTTTTTTAGGTAAAACTGTTTTTTTTTATTTAAGTTGTATAAAAATGTGGGGTTAGGTTTAGGTTTTTGTTAAATTGTAAGAAAATTATACTTACGTGTTATATGCAATTAAACCGGATGACAGAAATTTATAGCATTTCAATTCACTCCACAGCACAACGTTTATAATTTGTATGAAAGAAAAGTTTTTAAGACTGTTACCAAATTTGCAGTTAAATCTGACGAAGGATATGAATAATGGTCGTTGCTAACTTACTAATGATATGACCAGTGGCGTATACATGATAAGTTGAAATAGGTAGGTCTGCTATAGTTTAATTTTTATATTTTTTATTATTATTGTTATCAAATAATGATAACTGGCGCCGGGCAATTTTAGGAGACCATCGTAACTTATTTGTAGCGTAACACAGCATAATTAATTGGCGCCCAACGTGGGGCTTAAAAAAGCGAAACATAGATCGTAGACGCACGCTCTACAGCAAGTTACAAGTTAGGAAAGTTAGGAAATAAAGTAGGAACGCTTAGGTTCTCATAGAAATGGAGACTAGAAGCAGGAAGTTTTCCGAAGTGGAAACGAGTGAGGTGGCAGCGGCCAATATAGTAAAAGATACAGATTTCAGTAGTAGTGAAGAAGAGGAAGTATCGGTGAAGGAGTTAGCTCCGGAAGAAGTAGAAGTCTTGGAAAAGAATGTTAGGGTAGAACAGGAGCCATTTGAGATGGACAAATTGTTTAAAATTTTGAATAGTATAAATGATAAAATAGATAAAAATCAACAAAGTATGAATAATGAATTAAAACAGGGTCAGCAAAATTCAGATTTAAAATTTGAAAGTATGAATGATAAAATGGATAAAAATCAGCAAAATTCAGATTTAAAATTTGAAAGTATGAAAGAGTTAATTAAATTAAACCAAGAAAGCATGTATAAGATGGGAAATGAGCTAAAGTGTAGTCTAAATGGACGCTTAGATAAAATGGATCTGAAATTTGATAAATTCAAGGAACAATGCAAAGGTGAACGGGAAGAAATAATTAAAAAAGTGAAAGAATGTGAAAATAAAGTAGATCAGATATCGGAGCAAAATAAAGAATCAATTCAAGTAACGTTAAAAATTGAGGAGCAGGTCAAAGGGAACAAGAAAAGGATAGATAGGGTCTGCATTGAATTAAAAGAACAGACGAAACAAATAGACGAGAGGGTAAATAGAGTTGTTGAGGAGGTGAAAGTAGTTAGGAAAGATGTAGACGTGAACTTTAAAGAGCGTATGGAGGGTATACATAAAAAAATCGATAAAAAGATAGCGCAAGAAAGTAATGATATAAGACAAGAAAGCAACGATCTCAAAAAGGAGATTGTTGAATTAAAAAGGAAAGTAGAAGATAGTTCAATAAGGGATCTCGGGGAAGTTTTAAAAATGCATTTGACAAAAGATGTTGATGTTGACAAGTGTGGGAAATTCTATGGAGACGATAGAATTAATCCAAAAATTTTTATCAAGGGTTTAGAAGAGAATTTAGGACGATTAAAGGATAATCAAGGGGTTAAAAACATAATCCGAAATACAATGCAAGGGGAAGCAGAGACATGGTTCTCTATGATTGAAAATAAAATGGAAAATTTGGGTGATTTTAAAAAACTATTTTTGAGAAAATATTGGGGAGAGGTCGAACAGAGTAAAGTTCGAGAAATTGTAAATTGGGGCAAATATAAAGGGTATGGAAAATCACGAGAAAATTATGCCATACGCATTATAAACCAAGCGCAGCAAGTTGAGCCGAGGTATGACGAAAAGCAACTAGTGAAGGCAATCGCCAGACATTTTGAAAAGGATGTGGGAACTAGAGTAGGAGTTGAGGGGATTACCACGCTAGAAGAATTCTTAGAACTTTTAAAACGGTTTGATGAGTCAGTAGAATTTAAAACAGAAAATTTCAGAAATTATAATCGTTTTAACCGTCCTATTAATGACGAAAATAATAGGAACGAAAGGGTACCAGGGGTACAGGAACAAACTAGACAGGGGGATAACAACCAGGGGAGAAATTATAACAACGATAGAAATTATAATAATACCAATTACAATAATAATAGCGGTCAAAGAAACTATAATAATGACCAAAATCAACCTAGGGGCCAAGTTGACGGGGGCAGGGCCCAAAATAATAATGTTGTGCGAGGTAGAGGAAGAGGTCGAGGAAGGCCTAATGAACATAGGGGGTTAACAAGAGATAGTGATAGGACGGTAAATGTAGTCCGGACCGAATTGTCGGATGACGAAGAAAATCAAAGTAGAGTGGATGGAAACACGAGCCAAGGCTCGGGTTTTCAATAAGGGACAGTCTAAGTAGGAAGGGCCTCGTAAACTCATACGAACATCCGAGGGAGTTTATGGAGGAGTATGTTGAACCAACCATGGCTGAATTCGTTATTTTGCCTAAAATTTTCATTGAAATTGAGGGAGTAAAATTGTTAGCCTTGGTCGATACGGGAGCAGAGGTATCGCTCTTGAATGAGAATGTGGTAATGAGAAATGAGGACTTATTTGAAGAAAAATTAGTACCAATCAAGGGGTTAAATTTAATAACGGCTAATAACCGTAAAATTACAACAGTAAACAAAATGCTGATTGCGGAAATCAATATAGGGGGTTGCAAGAAAATTGAGGGAATTATGATAATGCGAAATTTAAAAATGGATTGCTTGTTAGGGATAGATTTACTAGATAAATTTAAAACTAATATTAATGTTGAAAAGAAATTTGTGACCGTTGGCGACAATAAAGTTCATTGGGAACTTACAACGGAAGATAGGATCATAACAAATATTCAAACTAGGGAATCAGCAATTAAATTAATTAATCATAACCAAGTAGTGGGAGTCCAGTTTGAATGTCCTGAACAATTTAGAGAAAAGATTATAAAAATTTTGAGTATACATCAAACATTGTTCAATAAGGAGGCCAAAGTGGCAAAGGGTTATGAACACAAATTAAACATTATCAATGAAAGATCATTTAAATGCAAGGTGTACCCCATTCCGCAAGCGTATAAAGAACAGGTTTGGGGGGAAATAAATGAAATGTTGAGAAACGGTATTATAGAACGATCTAGTAGTTCATTTATTAATCCACTGGTGGTGGTTAAAAAGAAAGACGGGTCTATTCGCTTGTGTTTAGATGCCCGTAAGCTTAATGAAATCACTGCACCTCAGTTTGAAGCTCCCGAAAATATTGACAGTTTGTTGGGTAGGATTGGTAATAATACGGTATTCAGTAAGTTGGATCTAAAAAATTCATTCTGGTTAATTCCTTTAGAGGAAAAGTCAAGGAGATACACAGGTTTCAGTATTGAAGGAAACACGTTTCGGTTCAAGGTAGTTCCGTTTGGGCTGTCCACGTCATCAGCTGCATTAATAAAAGTAATGCAAATAATTTTAGAGGAATTTGAAGAGTATTGTTTACATTATGTAGATGATATGTTAGTATTTAGCAAAAATATTGCAGAACATTTAGAACATCTTAGTAAGATATTTAAGAAACTCGAAGAAACAGGATTAAAGCTCAATTTAGAGAAATGTCAATTCATTCAAAAAGCAGTTCAATTTTTAGGATATAAAATTAGTGAGAAGGGAATTTCAGTAGAGAAGGAACGTTTAGAAGAGGTACGTCATTATCCTCAACCAAGAAACTTGAGGACGCTTAGGGGTTTTCTGGGGATAATGAATTACTATAAGAAGTTCATACCCGATTATTCAGATAAAACTTTAAGTTTGCTTAAATTATTAAAAAAGGGAATTCGTTGGAAGTGGGAGAAAGAGCAACAAGACTCTTTCGAATTACTTAAGGAGACATTTTATCAAAATTTGACTTTAATTCACCCAAATTTCGATTTGGAATTCATATTAAGAACCGATGCAAGCGATTATGCGGTGTCGGCAGTTTTAGTTCAAATTCAGGAAGACTGCGAGGTTCCAATATATTTTACTTCGAGAGTATTGAGAGGGTGCGAGTTGAGATACACAGTATCGGAAAAGGAGATGTTAGCGATTGTGTATGCGTTAACAAAGTTAAAATTTTACTTATTGGGGAACAAGTTTACGATTGAAACGGATCATTCCGCACTAACGTTTCTTATGAAAACCAATTTCACGAACAATCGTATTTATAGGTGGTCGCTGCTAATCCAGGAATTTAATTTTGAAATTAAGCATAAGAAGGGAACCGATAATTTTATAGCCGATGCCTTAAGCAGGAAAGATGTGGATAAAAGGGGAAATTTTCAAGATGTAATGATCGCGTTGAATCAGCTCAACGACGATGGGGGGTTGTATTCAAGGGAAATGATTTTAGAAATTCAGAGGGATGCGATTTTTAATCAAATTAGAGAAAATTTAATAAATCAGGTTCAATTCAGGGGATATAGTTTTAATGAGGGGTATATTATTAAGTCAATTCAGGGAGAACAATTGTATGTAATTAATTTAGAAACGACGAGAAAAATTTGTTTAGACCTCCATTTGAAATTTGGACATATGGGAATACGTAAAACTTGGATGATGTTCAGGGAAAATTTTTATTGTATTAGGGATTTATCTATCATAAAGCAAACGATAAATAAATGTAAATTATGTTGTCTTGCTAAATATAAGAACCATATAAATCAAAATTTAATTAAAAGTATCCAAGTAGCACAGAAAGGAGAATTAGTGGCCATCGATTATTTAAGTAATCTAGTTAAAACAAGAGACGATTTTAAAAATATTTTGGTGATGTATGATATGAGCACCAAATTTGTAAAATTGTACCCAACGCGCCATTGCAATACGACCACTACTCTCGAAAGCATAGAAAGTTTTATAAATGAGGTGGTAAAACCGAAAAGAATTCTAGCGGATAACGCAACATATTTTTATAATGAACGGTTCATAGAACATTTAAATAATTTAGGGATAGATGTCTGTTATACATCAATCCGACATCCACAATCAAATCCAAGCGAACGTGCAGTGCAAGAGGTGATTAAATTTTTGAGAATTTTGACTCATAATGAACATGAGAACTGGATTGATAAGTTGGAGGAAATAGAGAATTTCATTAATTGGGCACCAAGTGTGAAAACTCAATATTCACCTTGGTATTTGATGAAAGGGACGGCACCGTGTCGACCATGGGTAGTCAATTTAGAGGGAAAAATTTATTTTGATGAATTTGTGAAAGCGCAGGAAAATGCGAGGAAATCCTCAGAAAAGTATCAACGTAAAATGAATGAGAAAGTTAAGAAAAGGTCTAGGTTCAACATAGGGGATAAAGTAATTGTAAAAAGTTTAAGGGTAGCAAATAGGGAGCTAAATAGATGCGCAAAATTAATGTTACCATTTGAGGGGCCATATGTAATTAAAAGGGTGTTCAACGAGAATACATACGAATTAGGTTTCATGGATAACGAAGGTGTGAGGGGAAAATTCCACATCAATTTGATTTATCCATATGTAGAAGAAGAAGAGATAGATGTAGATGAAATGGAGCAGGATTAGGAAAATAGCGATAGATTAGAATAGAAGTTACGTAAACTAGGAGATGTTCGTGACTAAAATTTAAATAATTTGTAATATAAAAACTAGTATTTAAACTAGATGGAGGTTGGGAAAAAAAAATGGAGGTTGGGAGGGTGAGTTGAAAATAACATCAAAACATCAAAAAATGGAGGTTGGGAGGGTGAGTTGAAAATAACATCAAAACATCAAAAACAAACCAAAATCAATTTAGAATTGAATTTTGAAGAAATATCAACTTACATAATTTAGATAAATTTTTAAACAATTAGTTGGGAAATTACGTTGGCAATAAAGATTATGCGAATAATATTAAGTAAAACTAATGTAGCATCCAGAAATAATTTATAGAAGAAAAGTTTAAAACAAAGGAAATTTTTAAAAATAAAAGTTGAGATAGGTCAGTTGAAAGAAAAATCTACTTATGAGAATTTGGTCATAAAGACACAATAATTAACGTAATTTAAAATTTTAAAAGGATAGTTAAAGTAGGGGGTAGCTTGATAATAATTTGTGTATTAAGAATAGACGATTAAGGAAGACAGGGAAAATTGAGTTCAGATAATGTTTGACGGTTGATCAAAAATGAGGGGAATTTGTATAAAATAAGGCAGAAAAGGTGGACACCGCAAGGTTGTCGAATTAGAAAGTTTGGACACCGCAAGGTTGTCGAATTAGTAAGGAGGACACCGCAAGGTTGTCGATTTAGTAAGTTTGAGCACCGCAAGGTTGCCAAAGTTTTAAAAGGGCACTACAATAAGTTGTCAAAGTAGAAATTGGGGGCACAAGGTTGCCGAAATAACAGAGAAAGTTATGTAATTGCACATAGATGCAGTAGTAATAATGTTGAAAGGAGGACACAAGGTTGTCGAAGTTAAAATTATATAATGGCACAAAGATGCATTAATAATAATAGTAAGGGGGAAAATAAAGCCGATATAGAGGTAGAAAGAAGAAGGTAAACACTGCGATACAGCAGACAGTAGAAAATTTATACAAATAACTCGAGTGATTGAGAAATTAGATAATGTAGGAACGGAGGGATAATTCTACGTTGGAATGAATTTATATGATTTATGCACAAATAAAATTAAGACGTACGGTAAAAATTGGGATAAGAATATGGGCAAGTTAGCCCGAGGTAAAGAAAAATGAATAGATGCCTATAAGCATAAAGTAAAAAAAAAAAAGGGAGAAATTCATAAGTGAATACAAATAAGTGATCGATTTAAATTACGTAGTCAAAAAGATTATACCAAGAAAGTAGTTACGAGGGAGAAGAAAATTCACTGACGGGTAGAAGTTGATATGGAAGAACAAATTTTCAATAAAAATTATGTTAGTAAATATGTAAATACTATATTAATAAGGAAAGATCTTATAATTAGATTAGGTACACGATTAGTTATTTCTTAAATTAAGTTAGTTAAATTTAGTTAGTACAAGAATAAACACTTAATTTAGAAAACACATATGAAAAAGGATCTTCATCTTGAATTTTCAAAAGGGGGTTTTGCTATGTTTATTCTTGCCCATAACACTAAAATCTTGAATTATCCATAGTTCGGGTAAAATTCATGTACAACGACTTTGGTCGAAACCATTGGGTTAAATAGAGAAATCATCTTAGAATTATTTTTAGCAAATTTCTTTCCAAGTCTTCATTGGGGGAGATTCAACTGAAATTAAAATGTTTATTAATTTATAAAGTAAATTTAGGCAACGTACCAGATATTTGTTATCGGAGAACATTCAGCTACGTTTGGTTTGGCATTGCAAGTTTTGTTATGGTTAAAGTCAATCTGGACATTCCAATATTGCAAAGTTGGATTGTTTCCACCATATGAAAAATCGTTGTGCTGAAAATTGAAAATATTAAACATGCTGGAGTGAAAATTGTATAAAATTTGTGTTTATTATTGTTAGGTTAAGAATAGATTTAAGTGGTTACATTTTGGGACGATTATTTTGACCAAAATATTATAAGGTGCGACGAAAGACGATTAGGTTCGCGAGTGTTCACGGGTTTGTGAAAAATTAGGATTTTTGTGTGCAAACGCGTGTTAGAAAAACGTTTGCAATGGAATTTATACGAAAAAGAAGAAGGATTAAAAGTTAATGACGTTAGATAACTTTTAATCTCAAGAAAATTGTATTGGTGGTTACACCAAGTTAAATTAAAGTATTTTAGTTTCTATAGCAACGCAAAATTTGGCATCCTATGGAACCGCGAATTATTATTGGTCGATGCGAAGATCATCCACCACCCTAAATGTTAATTTAGTGGGTTTTCATTGGTAAATGGCATTATCGATGGACATTGGTCAATCAGCCATAAAATGAATAATTCGGTTCCGATTCCGTATAAAAGGAGGTGCGTTGGTAAAAATAGAAGAGTTCGTTTCCAATTTTTGGAACCAATTGTGGCGGGAGCTTATGTCCAACAAAATGGCAAAATTTTAATAAAGTATTTTCGGTGATAGAAAAATTTTGAAAATTAATTTTTCGGTGTTAGAAAAATTTAATGAAATATTTTTTTGATAATTAAAAATTAATTTAATTATTCATAAAATGCAATTATAATTGTCGAGCAATGGCAATTTATATAAAATAATTACAAAAATTATTTACTGTTGAAAATTTACTTTGCAACCAACAATTCTTCAACGAAGACGTTTGAAGATATAGTCAACTGTAATTTCAAGAGGATTTTGTGCAAACTTACCTGTTGGTTATGTGATAATACCGTCCTGAAAATTAAGTGATTAGGTTGTGTTGTGTAGAAAGGATTACATAGAAGAATATAAAAGGTAGATAAACTTATTTGATTGTAAAAATGTTGTGTTTTTTTTTTTAGGTAAAACTGTTTTTTTTTATTTAAGTTGTATAAAAATGTGGGGTTAGGTTTAGGTTTTTGTTAAATTGTAAGAAAATTATACTTACGTGTTATATGCAATTAAACCGGATGACAGAAATTTATAGCATTTCAATTCACTCCACAGCACAACGTTTATAATTTGTATGAAAGAAAAGTTTTTAAGACTGTTACCAAATTTGCAGTTAAATCTGACGAAGGATATGAATAATGGTCGTTGCTAACTTACTAATGATATGACCAGTGGCGTATACATGATAAGTTGAAATAGGTAGGTCTGCTATAGTTTAATTTTTATATTTTTTATTATTATTGTTATCAAATAATGATAACTGGCGCCGGGCAATTTTAGGAGACCATCGTAACTTATTTGTAGCGTAACACAGCAATATATTTATTTAAATTTAATTTATTATAAAAACAAAGTTAGATTGTGGTAAAATAAACAAAACAAATTTTCAATTGAAAAAAAAATAGAAAGCAGTCAGTTTTTTTAGACACAGAGAGAAACAGAGAGAAGTTTTTTTAGAAAAAAAAATAATCAAGAATTAAAAGTGTAACTTTAGACAAATAGATGTTTACTAGAGCATATAAAATAGAAACTGACTGAAAACTGGCTATATTAACGAACCCGCAATTATATGTATACCTACAAATAAACATTTAAAAAAATTTTGTTTATAACATTTTGAAAAGTACTTAATAAAATTTAAGTAAACGCTAACTTGGTTTTACAGGATATTGTTGATAGAAAGTGCAACACAAAAACGTTAGTATACAACAGTTTTAAATGTTGCCGACAATTGAACGATTTATGGCTTACATCCTGACCAGATTAAAGCCCTATAACTAAAAAAGTACTACGAATATCGGCATGAAATTTTTACACATTATTCTTAAGATGTTGAACAATTTTTTAAACCAAAAATTTTTTTTCGATTTTTAAAAAATGTCACATTAGGGTTATCAAGGTTTAACATTCACACTAAACTGATTTGATAATATGGTAATAAATCAGAAACAGTATATCGAAAAAATTTAGCTACAATTCGAATTGTTATTTGAACAACAAAGTGCTCAACCGTTATTTCTCTTTAAGTGGTATAAACAAACAGAATTTGAAATATTTAGCTCTAGAAAACCTCCAATAAATAAAACGTGAATTGTATTGTAATCGACTAAATGTCTCGCTAGTAATATTAAGGGTTTCATTTAGTTTTATAGATCCAACAACTTGAACTTTAATGAAAAATCGAGAGTTTCTTCCCAAGTTATGTTTCTAACAAATTTGTACATAACTTCAGTTTATCCCTTTTTCACTGAACGATTACTAATAACATAACATTTCTCTGATTTGTACGTTGTATAAAAAATAGATACAGAGTGTTCGTTGTAGTACTAATTTACACCCTGCATCAGAGGTTTTTAATTAGCTGTTTTAATAGGCTAACAGGCATCCCCAAAACAATTTATCAGCATTTAGGTCATTTTTTAAATCGATAAAACTCACATCGACGACAGCATTAATTAAATAATACGCGATTGTTTGGTTACGTCACCAGAATTAATTATACTGTGAGTATTACGCAAACAAAAATTATCTCTATAAATGCAGAGCACATTCTGGGTTTTTAGCTGCATCACCGCAAGCAGTCTCTCCAAATATTTAACTTGACAAATCAAGATAACCTAACACGTGTTTCGCTGTCAAGTTGCACCTCCAGTGAATTCACTATGCACATTGTATTGTGAATATGTCGGTGTATATATGTTGTGAATAAACAATAAGTACATATATGTAATTGCAGAAATAAACGAACCACAAAACAGGGAATTCCCTAATAAAGTTATCAATAAACAAGTAATTTGTGTTATTTAATTGTGTGTCCAAATCAATAAGCTTTTGTTCATACACGAACCAGTGCATATATTAATACACGTGTTCCAAATATTAAAAAAAAACTTGGAAAAGTTATTATGTGCAATATGCCACTTTGGAAACAAATTTGTAGAATTAATTCTATAAATTCTATAATTTTACAAATTACTAAATTATAGAGCGTGCGGCAAAATATCCCTAATCAATCAAATTTTGTTTCGGATAGTTTGTTTCGTGAAAAAACTAATCCATATTATCAAAAACGGTAAAAAAAGGTAAACAAAATAAATTTTTGCCTTGTTTGTGAACGAACATTGTTTACATGCTCACGCTAGTTAACCCACTTGGTATATTAAAACAGCCATAATGATGTTTTATGTTTTTTAGTATCAAACAGAACCATTAAACGTTTTGGCATCAAACCAACTAAGTCAAAAGTTAACCTAAAAAGCAACAGACGAGTGATAAAAAAATAGAAAAGGGCAAAGAATGGTAGAATTAAACAAATGTTTGGGCTTAACTCTTCTCGATTCGATAAATAAATATTAAATTTAAAATATAATCTCACATTATATCCAAAACAAATTAAAATCTGTGCGATAACGATTCAACTAATTTCGGTAAATTGCAAATTTAAAAGGAACATCCAATTTACCATAAGCGGTATCATTAATTATAACCCGAAAGTTGTATCTTATTAATTTCCATGTAATAACGACCTCGCCATCACCCCTATTCCAGCCAAAATTTAATATTTTAAAGGTCTATCAATTTTCACGACAAATCGTCAGTTTTATAAGAGCAATCTTATCAGTTTTTATGAAAAAAGTTAATGGATTACCTATCGGGTAAAGTGGGATTAAGACTGGGAATAATAATAGAGATGCTTTCACTTCTTTGCTGAATATTTTATCAATAGTACTTATGATAATAATAACTCCAGCTTTGTGAACTCATGGATGTCTTTCTGGTGGTCTGCATACTACGGGAGTTTAAAGGATTATTTATTCCTTTCTTGAGATATTTATAATCTATTTACCTGTCTCTTTCCTTAACAAGTTGGTAAAAAATATATCGTATCTCAAACAAGAAGCAATATAATGAATCAAATTTGCCCTTAACCATAATCCACAGCGTGATGTTATCTGAACGGTAACTTGTTTATGGCCGCTGCAAATAAATGTTGAAAACGAGTGGATGTTGATGTTTTTCCTTGCAAAAACTAGTCCAATTCTCGAAAGAAATTATTTGAGAAAAAAAATTTGGAGTGAAGACAAAATTTTAAAATTAATAAATAGAGAGATCTGTACCTAGGTTATTTGGTCATCTTTTGTAATCTTTTATGGCAGAATTGAAAAGATTTAACCTCAGCTTTTAACTGATCTGTTCGACTGCCGCAAGTCGTGAGATGTCAATTGAATATTGATTACTCTGTTGCAATTGTAATCTTGGCTTGGTCCACCTCTTCTTTGTTTAAATGTAATGTAACGGATATTGAAAAAGTAGCCTTGTTTATGGTTGAAAGTTTCCTTATTGTGTTTTCACGAACGTAGCTTTGGATCGATCAGACTTCCTTGATTTTAATTTTAGAATTTTATATTGTAGACTATAATGGAAGTTTTAATTTTAAAATCTTTTAATATTTAAACAAATCTTCTATTTCCGATAGCACAAACATAATATTTCCATCGGCATTTGCTCGGAAAACATTGAATGCCACTAAAATTTTCAGTACTACATTTTCTTGTGTTTTCTCTATCGAAATGTTTAAAATAGCCAACTACTTACATTTGTTGCTATGCTATTCTACTCGGCTTGAAATTTAATATTTTATTTTATTATTTTTTCAATGTTTAAAAGAATGTTATAAATTAACAACCCTAATGGTTAAGTATGCGATAAAAAATAAATTACAAAAATATAAGGTTTTTATTTCTCGAATTAAAAAAAACAATAAAAAAGTTCTATAAAAAGTTAATATGATAACAAAATATCTAGATTGTTATTTGGCACTAAATCTTTATTAAAAAAATAAAAAAAGACGTGGCCTTGACTTGGGAAATAATTTTGGGGAATCACCCATTTTGAATTTTGATTGACAGATATGAACATTTGAAACTATTTGTTCTATTCCACTAAGTAACAAACACAATCACTACTGTAATATTGTAATAATAGAAACTCGAGAATGTCATTGAGTTAATATTAGGTAATATACCAATCAACGTTTCAATACTATTAAACGAAAATTAAATTAATATGATATAACAAGTAAAATCATTTCTGATAGTCACGATGTATTTCTCATCTAGTTCTATTGTACATATTGACAATGTACTAACTTGAAAGCCCAATTATTGAAATCATAATTCAGCTGAAACGATATATTTTATGGTAGTCATAACTACTAAATTGAAAGCTCAACATAATTTCTGTTAATGCTTTGGATCTTAATCTGCCTAAATGAGGAAGAAAAGCAATCTAGGTTTTATTTTCTCTTTCAAATCAGAGTCAAAAATTAAAACGCGTTCGTGGTTTCTAATCAAATTATACACGCAGTGTTTTTATTTTAAAACTAATTCTCACACTTTTCTATTTAATATAACAAAAGAAATCGAATTTTTTTTAGTAATTATAATATCTCGCGTGATACAAAAAATATTAAGAATAAAAAAGTTCTTGTTTTTATAAAATACACTTTGAAAGAAAGTAAAAGATTAGAAAGAGATTAAGGTTGAAGGGTGTTAAAATTAAAATCGATAGCTATTGGTAAGACATGAAAACACTCTATAAAAATCAATAAAATTGATGGTCAATTTATTACTGGTGAAAATCGGTCAAATAGAAGTTGTCGTTTACCTACAATTTTCAGATTTTTATATTTCAAAAATGAAAATCTAATTTAAGTATTTTGTTAAATAAAAGTAAACAGAAAAATATCTAAGAAATTTTTATAGTAACTACTATTTCAAAACAATAAACAAAAGCTGTTTTGATTGTAAACATTTCTACTGTACGGAAAAAGCAAGTCATGTGTCACTTTTTAGGTTAAGTAGACATTTACAAACACGAAACTATTACTAATATAGATTTTATGAAAACTTGGGTATGAATTAATTAGCTTAAAGAGAAGTCTTCCTTTCTGTACGGTTGGTAACTAATTTGCTGTTATAAAATATTAATCGTTTTAAATAATTAATTTTCAACATCATTAATTATTCTGTTTATAAATGACCACTAATACGGCCATAAAAATAAAGTTTAATTTGTGTTTATGATTTTATTATGATCAATTAGTTTTACGTCTAATTTGTATTTGCCAAAAATATATTAAACTGGGGTCGAGCCAAATATATCGTAGATTCTCCGATTAGCAAGGAAACGGATTAATAGATAAATTTGTTAGTAGAACCTTTACAATTCAACGAATACAAACTTACAAATCAATTTGATTGTGATTTTGAAAAGCTCACTCAAACTTGTCTGAAACTAATCTACATAGGTTTTATTCAATAAAGCATACAGTACTATTCAAAATTATATTTTGTAGCAAATAGCATCAAATATCCAGATAACATTTTAGGGATTTCAAAAACACTTTTTAAATTCGTTGAAATACGATATACATCTACAGTAACTCATAAGTTCAAAAATACCTTTTCAAATCGGGGGAATACCCCCCAGCACATTAGTGATTGTGTTCAAAAAAAGAAAAAGTGTTATTGAATTTCAAATTAGAAATCTTAGATTTTTAGTTCAATAACACTTTTTTTGCGTACAATCTCTGGTGTACTAGAGGGTAACCCCCTCGATTTGAAAAACCTAGCTTTGTGAGCGTATTGTGTTTATATTGTGTACAGTTATTAAAATTTCATTGGGAGTTGTTATTTTAATTCGGAAATATTCAGAGATAGAATTTCCATGACTGCTACTGCTTTTTTTAACAACATTTTATTGTATTATTTTTGTGAAATTTGTATTTCGTAACTATCTTGTTTATTATTGATATTGTAAGTGATTTGTATTTTCTCATTTTCCCTCCGTCTATCGAGGAGAGATTGGGATAGCAAATGGAAAAGGCCAGGCTTTTGCCATTGGAAAGAAAATTTTTTTTGATTTAAATATTCAGGAGTCTCATGCTCAAAAGTGTAGGTAATTTGAAAATGAATATTGTATTTTTTGTTTTATATTTCATAGTCAGGAAAATTACAACTCACGTGTAGTCGGGAAATAAAAGATAAAATAACAGCTTTAAGTTAGGATACAAACGAAGAATTAGATACAAGAAGTCAAGAGACCCTTTATTGCACAGACAATGAAATTATTGGAGCGAACGCTGTAAAAATAAAACAAAAATTTGGTGTTTTCGAAAATGCAATAAAAACTACGAAAAAGAAACGTAAAATTAGTATAAAATAGGAATAACATTTTATTCAGTCCCAACGACAAAAAGAAAAGGAAGAAAATAATTAATTATGAATGTTATAAAAACTACAGCATCACTAGTGAATGTTAAAAAAAATAAACAGCTTAAACACAAAGAATGCAAAAAAATATTGATAACGTAAACAAATCAAGGTTCCGAATAATGAAATGGAAATATAAGAAATTTCGGTACAATAAGATTCTAAACTTATATAAACGAAAGATGAGAAAATTATACTGTTGATAAGCAAGTTAAGAAACAACACGAAGAAGAAAATTAAAAATAAGAAAAAAAACTAGGATTTATACAAATACAAAATTTATGGAGATAAAACTGAAAAAAATTAAAGATATCTACCGAAGAACAGAGATATCCTAAGAAAGCATGTTAAGTAGAAAAATAAATATATTTGTTTATAAAATATAAAAATTTATTATTAATAATTTTCGTAAACCCTTCGTTTAACATTTAACGATTTTCAAAAATTTGAACAAGATATTTAAAAAAATTTTTTTTATTATTTTTGAAAGCTTTCCGTCAATACAATATTGAACAACAATATTGGACCCATAATGGCTGAATATTGGTTATCAATATTGGTCCAATATTTCACCAAACTACAGCCAATATTGGTCCAATAATGATCATCAACATCGGTGCAATATTGAAAAATAATATTGAATCAATATTGGCTAAAGATTGGTATGAAATCCAATTATGGGCTTCCTATATCGGTAAAATTGTTATTTTCACTTTCGATGTAATAATATTACGTTGGTAATTTTAATGTCAATTCCACGAGTGCTAAACTTTTTTCAAAAATATTTTATTAATAATTTTGGAACCTTTCGTTGAACGTTTAACGAATTTTTAAAACTTAAGACAAAATATTTGTAAATTTTTTGAAATTATTTTTGAAAGCTTTCCGTCAAAACCATATTGGTAGGCAATATTGGTTATCAATATTGGCCAATATTGGCAATATTACTAAAAGGTAAAGGCCAATAATGGTCGAATATTGACTTCCTATATTGGCGCAATATTGCATGAAAAACAATATTGGACCGATATTGGCTTAATATTGACATACAATATTGGCTTCCAATATTGGCCCAGTATTGCACCAAGTTACTGCCAATATTAGTCTAATATTGACACCCTATGTTGGCTCAATATTGAAAAACAATATTGGACCTATATTGGATGCATATTGACACTCAATATTGGCTGCCAAAAACCCCGACACAAAAAAATCTCAAAAGTAAAAAAAATAATATTATATTGGCTCTTTAAGTTTAATATAAGCCGTAATAGCAAGAATTTTCCGTGTTGTGTCTCTGCGTTGTCAATCAACTAAGTATGAATTAAACAATTTAAAATGCCCTAAAATGCTTAGTTCAAAATATTATACAGGAATATATAATACAGGAAGTACTGTATACAGACGAAAACACCAGTGTTTGGCCTTTGCGGATGATGTGACAGTGTTGACAAGAACAAAGATTGAGTTGAGTGAGGCATTGGGAAAATTATTGATTGAGGCAAAGAAGATGGGACTTGAGGCGAATGAGAGAAAAACGAAATATATGATAAGCCCTTCAGACCAAAATAAACCTTGATTGTCAAATTGAGTGAATTGCAAACTTTTCAATTTGAAGAGGTAGAATTTTTTAATTATTTAGGAACGGTTATAGCAAGAAAACCAAATAACGAACAAAAATTAAAAACCAGAATTTCGACTGAAGCACAAAGCTCGTATTCAATGAAACCGATGCTGAATAGCAAAATCTTTTCGCGAACTCTGAAATTAATACTAAGACCAACAGTAACATACGGATGCAAGATACGGAACTTAAGAAAACAGGATAGAACAATGTTGGAAGTTTGGGAAAGGAAAATTTTTGGAGGTAAAGAAGTGAATGGATTGTGGATCAGAAGAACAAATGAAGAACTGAAGGAATTGTATAGAGAACATAGTATAGTGGGGATACGCCAAGATGCAAAAATTGAGGTGGTTGGTTGACACAAGAGCAATAACAATCCAGACAATTATTGTCTCCGTAATTTTTTATTAAGATTTAAAATTTGAGTTTTGTTATTTTGCAAAATAAAGTAGTTTTTTGATTTGAATATTCAGGAATCTCATGCTCAATAGTGCAGGTAATTTGGTTATAAAGATTCTTTTTAATATTCCATACTGTATGCGTTTCTCTCAAAATATTCAAAATTACCCAAAAACGCTCTATACAATTTTTATGACTGCACTAATATATTGTCGTGGAACGTTGGATTTTTTTTTATATCCCACTTATATAGAGTGTGATATCGGATATAGCTCCACGTTTTGCGATGCCAAATTAGTTGAATTTTCAAAGGTCCGAATATCAAAAATCTGGTAAAATTTCAAAATATCCAAATCCACAAATTAAATTGTTTAAATTTAATGGTTTTAAAATTTTGAATTACAACTGGAAAATCAAATTGAAAGATATCTCGCGGCACCTGTGATTTAATAGGTTGTAACTTTACAAGTCTTACAGATTTTTAATTTTTAATTTTATCAACTTCTTTATGTGACTATTTATAAATTTCCAATTAATATCAAATTTCTTGATACGAATCGTTAGTTCCAAAATACTCCAATTTATGTCCAATCCAAAATATCCAAAGTTTGCCCAAAATTTAAGAAAACATTTATCAAAATTTTCGTGCCAACCTAAAATTTGTTGGCTCGAACATTCAAAATATTCAAAATATTCGCATTACAACAAATTATTTAAAAAATCCAAAATTCAATTTCCAAAAATGAAAATTAAAATAGTTATTCACAAAATAAAAAATTAGATGCTAAAAAAATAAAAAGAATCAAAATTCACAACTACAAAAGTCAAAATTCAAAAAAAATAGATTTTGTAACAATGTAAAATTATGTAAAACACACGTTTACGTTTTATTAAATTTATGATATAGATTAAATAATATACTTTTCAGTAATAAATCATATTGTTATAAAAGTATCATCAGATGACGATGACGTTTGGCCGAGATCGTTTTATTGTATTTAAATATTATAGCATAACATTACAAATATTAGGTAGAAACTAGGAAAAACCTCCCCCATAGATTAAAAAGCAATTTAGTTCAATATAAACCAAAACTTTAATTTAACAACTAATAAACTACTACTATTGTCTATTCTATGTGATTTAATCTTATCTTCTCGATCTTATTAAATAGTCTAATGTTTTAATCAATACTATAAAGTATATAATTCAATAAATGGTCGTTTCTTTAAATGAAGAAATATATGCATTTATTATTATAATTTATTTGAGTTAAATTCTTCCATTAATTTAATAATTTAAATTTTCCATTAAATAAATAACTATTTTAGCTAACATCAAATAACCGACCCTTTATTACACGTCAAAAGATAGTGAACTATATAAATAATAAATAAATTAACTTCCCTAGTTTCCCCATTCGATGTTGACATATTAGCATTTGAACTACTCGTAGATAAATGATCAAATTTACAGTTAAGTTCGGACTGGGTAAAATTACGGTTCGGCCCAGTTTAAATTAGAGAGAAACGTAATGATTAAAAAGCGTTATTTTATTTATATGAACTTTTATGTCTAGTATTGAGCCAAACATGAGTGTATTGTATTCGTTCCGAAGAACAAAAGAATTGCGTTGGTTTCTTTTGTTTATTTGGGCTGAATAAGCCAATTGATCAAATTATAAATCAGTTTCTCTTTGTTTTTGGATGATATGACAATTAAAATATCTATCTGCCTACTTTTGTACAACAAAGATTTTGTATTGGTTATAATAGAACCGCATGTTGTAATTGATATGTAAATTTCACAAGATAATTTATTCAGTTCTAAGTGCACTTTACTCTCAGAAACAAAAAGAGCAATTTCTGAAATATTATTATCGATGTACATTATATCAGACGTCTTGATTGATGTTTTCAAATATTCGACCCTAAACGAATTTCTTGCGGAAAAGCAAAAAAATTTCCTTCGGATTGCTGCTTCTTACTTTTTTCGTGACATTAACTCTCGAAAATTGGTAAGATTTTTATAAACGTGGAGACAAACTATTGCGACCACAAAGTGTGTTCCTATTACTGGAAGACCGAGCTTATAAACTCGTGAAGTCCGAGATCTGAATCCGGAATTTCCGCTTTGTAACTCAAGCACTGGTCATATTAAGCTACTTCTCTGATCATAGATTACTACTTAAAGCCTTTATGGTGATTATATTTATACCGATGGCTCAAGCAGCTACCTACGTGGGTCAGGTAGCTTTCCATCATGAACTAACCTAAAACTTGACCTGGTTAAATTGAAAATAAAACAATGGAAACCCAGTATTGACCGACTGCGCCACCTATTCGCTCATGTTATTTATTTGCAGCAAATGTGTTAAAAAATAAAATTTGCATCTTTTCAAAATGATACTTGTGCAGGAAACCAAACTAGATTTAACTAAGGTTTAGTCGTGCCAAGTAAATACAAATAGTTGATAACCTAGGTTGCGATGTCAGTTATTTCACGGTAAGCCAATGCTTTACCTACCCAAGATAAAGCACAGGAAAATATTATTTCAAAAGATTGCGAGACAACCTATTAAATTGAAATACACTTCACAAAATTTTCAAACTCGTAATAAAGTAGAATATTGCATTTTCTTGTATATCAAGTGTAAATAGCTAAACAGCATCCATAAATCAGGATAAATCGAAATAACAAAATTTATTTCTGACATTTATAATATTGAAGTTTGTAGGTCACCTTAAAAATACAGTTAACAATAATTTACAAAACAATTGTTCTTCAAGATTTATTTCACGAAATCAAAATTTGATTATATTTGTTTGCAAAAATATGGATTTTTGATTTCCTATAATTATAATCGATGCAAACAGAGTTTAGCTGGTGTAGTGTAACTAAAGAAATTATTCATATTTTTTTAAAACGAACCAAGAAGGATCTGTTATACATAGCTGTTCAAAACATTATTTTAAACGTACAATTGCTTAAAACGGGAATTCTCTCAAGAAAAAGTCAGAGAAAATAGTCAAAAATTAATCAAAAATTTTTTCAAAAAATCATCTTAATTGTTTTCATTTTATTTACTAGTGCTGAATTCTTCAACTTAGTGCTAGCTTTCCTAGAATGTAATTATGAAACCATACCAAAATATCATAATCATTATTTTTTGGGCTAAAAATTAGAATGTGACATCACTACAATAATCATTATTACGATACTTCAGTTTCGGTAGTTATCACCTATAAATACTGATGTTCACATTATAATTACTGTAACAATGCTGTAGCAATCTTATTCTAAAGAAGACCCTTATTTTAGATAACCCCAAATGCTAGAAACAGAGTATGTAAATCCTCCTATCTTATGTATAACAATTTCCAATGTAACAATATAGTGCAAGTGTAATCGAAATAATATATTACTGAAATGTATTTTCCCAAGATCCAAAATTCCAAAATTTGTGTCATCCAGAAAATTACTAATCTTTAAAATGGGGCCCAACTAAATTTCAAAATTCTTATCCACAAATAAATTTCCAAATATAATTGGTAATTGAAATGCCAAAAATTTCCATTTTTATCTCTTAATAAATCCAAATTTAAATTTAAAATATTTTTGAATCCAAAGAGGAAGGTTTAATTTTCAAGATAACTCGACCATATGTTCTGTTATCAAATTTATTTCACTTCTAAAATTATGAATTTTTCCGCGTAAATTAATTACATGATATCTATAAGAACGCCAAAATCCAAAAACAAACTTCCATTTATTCCTCTTATTATCCAAATTACTATTAAATTAATTAAATTAATATTTTGGCAGTATCTGGAAGTAATATTTAATATTTATCGAAAATTTCAGGAATTTAATTTAATTTAATTTCATAAAATTAATCTTAAGACTAAGCGACTAATTTTAATTTAACTTGATAATTTGAAATTTTGGTAAAAATCATGTTAGCAATCCAAGTGCGATTACAATAATTATTCTAATTAATATTTCAAGTATGTCTTCTATCTTTAATGATAATTTAAAAATTTACTCACTCAAAAGTCAAATTTATTTCGCCCACATGCAAAATCTCAATCAAAAACTTGAGAGATAAATTTATCTCGACGGCCATGGGGCTCTCTCAACGCCAAAAGCCTGATTTCCCCACCTAGTTGTTGCCACCTTAGCTAGTTGACAAGAAAACCAGAAAAATTCAAAATATAAATATTTTCAAAATTAATAAATTTACGAAATCTTTACAATAAGTTTTTAAAAATCACAAAATCAGTATCAATAAGCAAACCAAAATTAATAGAGGTTTTTGAAACAAACACTAATAAAACAAAATTCGCGTAATAACATTAAGTGAAATAGAACTAATGAACCTACGAAAAGTCGTAATTAATGTTAGTTATGTTTATTTCTTGACTATTCAATTCAGTCAACATTGTCAACTCTCCCTATTTTACATATATTTGTGTTAGTGCATTAAAGCAACCCTTTAATTAATTTTTAATTTATTTATATTAACTGGCGCCTACATCTTATTTTACCCATATTACGTTGTTATTATAACTTCAAGTTGAAATTCATGCAACTTGTTTTCAGGACTCTTGAGTTAAATCTAAAAGTTATAAGACCAATTTTAGGTAAGCAATTTACTCTAACGCGGCAAAATAAAATAAATGAATTACTTAAAAGTAATTGACCCTCTTGTCCCCTCACCGATTTAAATAAAAATAAGAGATCCCCAATTTTTACCTGCCAATACGCGGGTTGAGAGGGTCAAATCGCCTTTCAAAAATAAGATAAAAAGTTGAATTTTTGAATTTTGCAGAAGCAGTTTTTTTATTTAACTGAAACCAACGCCAAAATACTCCATTTTATAATTAATAATAACGGGTGTTCCAATAAGAGCGCCGGATTTGTTTTTTTTTTCCCATTTTTATAATGAGTTGTTCTTTTCAAGGCCAGTAGATGAAAGGCAAAAGCAACCTAAAGTGGGTTGTACATGGGCGGCATAGTACCCAGAACCGGTACTGGCTATTTCGTGCAACTTTCTGTAATTACTAATCGCAACACTTACAGACTCCACATATTAATTTTAACAGCTGCCAACTTCATATAAAAAATTACCAAAAATTTTAATCCGGCGTTCTTATTGGGACAAGCTTTACATTATATTATATTATGTAAGATGTATTATTATATTTCGCAGGTATCATTAATATTTTCGTGGGTGGACTTTCTCCCAAAATATTAAAACCCGCATAAAGCATCCTTAACGTCATCAATTTTTTTCGAAAATTATAAATGTCGTAGAGGAGAAAAACTGTAAGTTATGTTTTTTGGATTTTTCCCTAAAATGATATGTAAGAAGGTAACAACTCTGCTTTTAATTTTGCTATGTATCGTCATTTTCAAATATTTTATTGAAATAGGCTTGCAAAATTTATTTACATTTTTACCCATTTACAAATTATTTTTGGGGGGTATTCTATACCCCCCAGACCCCCGGTTTGAAAGCCTAGCTTTGTATGCGTGTTGTGTTTATATTGTGTGCGGTTATTGAAATTTTCATTGCGAATTGTTATTTTAATTCGGAAATAATTACCGATGCAATTCCCATGACTGCTACCTGTATATGATTTTCTCTTAATAATTTTGTGACCCCTAAAATTTAAAAACAATTAATTTTATAAAATTAAAAAACATTTCATGTTTTTATTTATTTAAAAACAGAAAATTTAAAAACAATTAATTTTTAAATTTTATTAATTTATTATTTTTTAGTTTTTAAATTATTTTCCAAACAAAGTTTGTTTTGTATCTAGATTTTAAATAATTTTGTTACTAAATAATGTTAGAAATACCTCATCTTGCGGCTGTTCTGCTTATCGCTTTTCACTATTTTCTACATAATATCTACTACGAACCTAACTTAAACAAACTAACCAAGGCGGGAAATTTAAAATCTCAATTGATTTACAAGTAACTTAAATTCTGAATGAAATAAACTACAAAAGGTTCGAATAAATATAGGAGGATAAAAACTTTATTAGTACATTGCAAGAACGGAGTGTTTAAAAAATTATTATGGGAATTCATGTGCTTTGTTAGCAATAACAATAACATAGTATAACAATAACTTTTTCATATTTATGAAGGAAAAACGTGAGACATTTTATAATGTGTTCAATTAAATAATAAATGCTAGTCCACGTCTACGTACGTTGTTAGACATCAAAAATCCAATAATTGTACCTGTAGTAGCCCAGTAGAATTTTTAGCGCCATGTTGCGACAAACCTAAGGCGATAGAATCTTTTCTGTAAGAAAAGATCTCCTTCATTTTGTTCCTACTTCCTACTATTTTTTATGTGTCTCAAAGCATTCAGAAAACGTTCGTGAGAAACTGTTTTTATTTGTTTTTATATTTCTAAGTTAAGCTAGCATTTTTCTTTTTTCAACAGAGATTTGAAACCAAGTCGACGGCTCAATGAGTCTAGTCCGAACAGATTTTGATTAACCTACAACAACGTCGACGTGAATCCACCCGTACGCGTCAATACTTATAGTAATCTCTTTCAAAATCTATTTTCACAAAAAAAAATTTAATTTGAAACTTGGAAGTTCAGGTTTCACCGATAAAACTTTTTTTCTTAAAAAACCGAAAACTTATTTTTTACCAAAATATTTTATTTTGTTTTTTGTATTATTTTGTCAAGATTTTGAATTGTTGCACTTTAAAGTGTAACTTAATGGAACGGACGAGTTCTTTCAAGTAGTTTTTTCATTCTATTTGCGTCAAAAGCTTCTATCATAAAGTAAAATTTTTAATTTAGATGATTTTTACTTTATCACAGAGTTTCAGATTTAAATATATTTAGTATTCAAAATTACACTTTGAAATAAATAAATTAATTCTTTATAAACATATTTATATTTAGTTTTCGGATTAAATTTAGTTGATTAGTTTAGATGCGGACAAGTTTTTATCAAAGGAATTATTTTTTTTATAATCTGCACAAATCAAACATTGACGTAATGATATTTCAAAATCTTTAACTCGCGGGTTTATATCTTTCAATAGATGTGATTGATGTAATTTTTTGATTTTTACTTTTTGATTTTATTTGGTAAAAATTTTTTTCTTATTTAATTCAGAAAGCTTCTCTAGCAATTCATTTCTTTGCTCAAGGAAATAATGGAATTTAAAGTTTAATCAATATTCTTCTTTAAAATTGAATTATTATCAGCCGACTTTTTGCTATTGGCCGTCATTTCTACAATTTTGCCTGTTTAAAATGTTTTTATAAAGTTAGTGAGTTTTGAAGTGAGGTTATATTGCTTTTGGGTCTTGAGTTTTTCTCTTTGAGTTGTTACAGTTTTCTTTTTGCTGTAATTGTAGCTTTTAGCATTTAGTTTATCCTTTCAAAAGCACATACGAAATAGAATTATATTTTATTAAAATTTTACGCAGATTTTGGACCAAGTACATTAAAGAAAAATTATATTTTAAATTTCAATTATGTTACAAATTGACCCATCTGAAATTTAAAAAATGTTTAAATCCTGTATAATCCATTTCGACTAATTGAAAGAGATTGAATTTCCATTATTACATTAGCATTCTGATTAATTATCCAATGTATGTTGTTCGTTAAAACGATAATTTTATCAAGTTGTTACAGGTATTAGTTTATCCAAATGTCGAGTCAAATCCGAATTGACAAAATTAATACTGTCACCACATTGATTGATGGTTATTTACTGTTCAGGTAAGTTTGCTTACTTTTTCTTTTTTTTTGTTTGCTCTACGTGGTCTCTAGTCTAAAATTTTGTTTTATTGAAGATGCGTGGCGTAAAATGTATTTCACAAACCACTGCTGTTATTTACGCGTATATTCAATCTTCTAGTTCTCTGTCGTGTAATAAAAATCTCAATCTTTAATACAATATGTCATTTCTAAAGCAATATTTTATGATGTTTACTTTCCTCGATTGTTTTTCAATTTTGTAGCGGTTTGAAAAATACGGCGGTTCTAGAACCGGACTTAGAGCTAGCGACGGATGAGATTACTTAATTTCCTAAATTTTAATTTATATGTGGATAGCTAAAATTATCATGTTTTACCCCTTTGAAGGGCTTGTAACGCTCGATCGCCCCCAGCTGATCGCTGCCAAATTAATGGTTTGTGAACAAAAGTGTTCCAAATACAGGAAAATACATATACAAATTAAATGTTATAAAATGAGGTAGTCACATCCGTCGCTAACTCTCCGTCTAGACATTTCGCTAAGTGACATTTCGCTCCCGGATATTTCGCTACTAGGACATCTTGCTACCACTTTTGATTTATTACTAAAAAAACATTTAAAAATTTAAAAATTTACTTATGTAAATAACTTAATGTATTAATGTACTTTAGTAACAATTCAGGAGTGGTAGTTAAATATCCGGTAGCGAAATGTCCGGGAGCGAAATATTCCGGAGCTAATTGTCCGGTCACCAAAATATCGGTACATTAGTATTTGTATTCAATAATTTTGAAAATTTTTATTATAATAGAAGCCGTCTTTTTTACACTTCTTGACTATTAAATTGGATTGCTGCTATACGTAGACTGAATCCATTTCAAATCATACAGGCTGGATGGACCTCATGTTCCAGAATTTGTTTTCGCTGAAATATACAGTATCGGTCATGGATATTGCATTGGGAATTATTCCCGAATTAAAAAAATTGATTTCTAAGTATATTACCTATATTCTTAATAATAAAGAATAGAAAAGGCATAAGAAGTTCAATTTTTGGTTTGAAACTCATAAGGAGACGTCCAGTAATTACGTGAGCACAAAATGGGGGGGGGGAGTTCTACAAAATCTCATCAAATCTCATTAAAGGGAGAGGGGGCCTATGAAAATCTCACATCAACTTTGTAATTTATTATTGCATATGCATCAAATTTCTCTAAAATATGCACTAAAATTGATAAAATATGCATTGATATGCATAATAATAAATGTTTTAAGACATTTTTATAGGTGATATATTTTAAATATGTGGTACCTAATAGATAAGCATAAAGCGTCGTTCTCGTCCAATTAACGCTACAAAACTTAATCGAAAATAACCCAAAATATATGACATTTCTTTTTTAAAGTCTCATTTTCTTCGATGTATTTGACTTTAAATGAATTTTCATTAGCTAATTTATATCAAATACATCAAGGAAAACGAGGTTTTAAAAAAGAAATGTCATATTATTTTGGTTATTTTCGATTAATTTACGTAGCGTTAATTAGATGAGACCGACGTTTAACATATACCTCTATACTTGACTTAACAACATATTACGAAGCTTGACAAAAATTTACCACACTTCTAACTAAACCAAATATTGCCAATGGAGAAAAACATTAAATTTCTATAGAGTGCATATTTAAAAAAAAAGTTATAAACAGAACGCACGGCTATTTTCAAAATAATTCCTTAAATTGACAAATTTAATAATAAAATTTTTTATTTTCTCTATAAACATTCTGCAAAAAACTCCAAAAGTAGCCTAAATATGCACAAATATGCATTATTTGCTGAAATATGCACCAAACATTGAAAATATGAAATTTTCAACTAGAAATGTTGAATAAGTATTGCTGTAAAGGCGATTTTTATATTACAAGTAACGTTTTCAAAGCGTTTATAAACAATTTACATTGTTAATATAGGAGTGTCCGGATATTTTTGTTATTCGCTGTATGTTTTGGGGAAAAATTTTAAAATTTTGAAATTTTATAATTATTTAGTTGATTGAAACCATATCAAATCATGCAGACTGGTAGGGCTCATATGCCAAAATTTGTTTTCGCTGAAATATTTTTTTATTTAAAATAGGAAAATTCGTATTTCGTTTTTGATTTATACAAAATCATAACATTTTATAATAGCATCTCAATTTCTGCCGTTCTAACACTCGGCATTAAGATATCCTATTTGGAAACTAGAAGGAGACGTTTCATCGATATCTCTGAAATTCTGCTTTTAGACTTTTTATTTTATAAAGAAGCATTTTTATCGTTAATCGGGTTATAAAGCTTATTTTGTCATTTGCGACATTACGATCATCTGTGGCAAAGTAATCCAAGTATTGATCAGTGATGACTGTCCATTGTATGTTTTATAAACTCTCAGTGGACAACAACGTTTATTTGGTCATTAGATTTGCAGATATCATTTATAACAGGCATTGTTAAATTTAAATAAATTAAATTTTTTGAAATTTTGTAAATTTTAAAATGTTTGGGGTCTACGTTTCAATGCAACATTTTTCAGGCGTTTAAATTTAAATATATTCGACGACACAGCCATACATTTCTCCAAGGTGGGATTATTAACTTTGAAGTAAATTAATTACATATTAATAAATTTTTTTATAGCCACAGTCAATTTTTAAGCATTCGGTAAGCCTTTTCTAAAAAAAAACTTGTGCTGAATTTTAAACAATTATTCTTGAATTGCCACTTTAAAGTGGCCGTATCACTAAAACTGTTGATATTTGAGCAATAATTATTCAGATCAATTTTAAACGACAAAAAATTTTCTGCCAACCAGATTATGGATAATTAATTTATTGTCTGATTTAAATTAAGCCATAATGTGTTAATAACCTTGAGTTACTAATTAATTAAGAGAAATAGGAAACAATGTAACGATTGTTTAAAAATAAAACTCCCGACTTCTATTACAATATACGTGGTTGGTAAGTATTTTACCATTAGCTAATTAAAACGAAACCAAAAAACGCTTGAAAAGCTTTATGCACGTGTAAAAGCAATATTTTAAGTTTTCCTTGTTCTTCGCAGTTAGCTTAGCGGTAATACCTACTAACAACGTAAATATTACAGTTTTTCATAATTTTTATCATAAAATTGATTATTTAATTATTAAATTTATTTTAAAAATTAAATTTTTAAATTTTAAATCTGAACCAATTGCCCTTGAACGTTTTTTGGACATAAACAATTTTTTTTTAGTTTTGAAGACGGAAGCCACACAATCATCAAAAGAGTAAACATCATTTTATTAAAAAATTGATTATAATTTCTTTCTTGGATGTTGAAATTCAGTTAGTCAGCAAGTAGCAAAAAATCATCCACTTTAAGCCCTTATAACTTAAGATTTGACTTTTAAGTAGGATTCAATTTTTCCGCTCATCCACATGAGAACTTACAAATATCATTACATTATTTATTTAATAAATCCTCTGAGAACTCAAGTATTTTATATCTTACAATAAAGCACACCGTTTAGCTAATAAATTTTTCTTCCGCATAGTTGCTTAGCAGTTCGTTTTAAATCCAGGTCTTGCTCTCTGACCACCGCAAAGTTATAAATCCAGTGAAATAAAAAATAAGAGCACCTTATTTCAAACGGTCCAATTTTCCAAACCAGTTTTCATTAATATAAGAAATACAAATTCAGTTAAAGGTTAAAAAACGTACTACAAAATTTTCCAAACGATTTCGCCACCGTAACATTTTAACGCTGAGTCTATTTGGACGCCAAAAACCGTTGGCTATCTCGAAATGGCGGTGTTTAAACATACTAAAGCGGGCGAATAAACTAAAGCTTACTTTGTATAAATGTATAAACTAAACCGATAAATCTTTTTTCCTATTTGCCCGAAATAATTCAAATAAAAAAATTTGTAACGACCATATATTATGATTGCACTACAAGGATTTGGTTTTGGAACTCAGCATACCAAAAATGTATCATCAAATTCTCTCGCCTACAGTAATGATTCGCGCTATAGGTATTAAACGGGAAACAAAACACTTGCAGAAATGAAAAGCTCAATTTTTCAACGTGACATCTAAAGCACCCTTGCAGGAAGGGGAAAGCCTGAAATATTGTTTTTCGAGTAAAATGAAATTATCGAAAATAGCGTTGATGTTTAATTGTCTGGTTTTAAGTAGCAAGCCCAAAAGCAATTTTGCCGAGGGTGCAACATATTCATATCTGTGTATTTTGTTATTGACAATAGCATTACAGGTTTACCGGGATAGCTTTACGAATTTTTATCCGGGGAACGCAGAAGCTCTTAGTGGGCAGTAGTATAGTGGGAATCTACACGCAGCTCACGTACATTCAAACGAAAGGTAGAAACGCAGAATTCAAAAGCAAAATAACGTATCGAGTTTTAAGTGGCTTATTTGTTTCGTTATCATATATTTGGGGCTCCAAAATTATCTTGGTAAACCTGGCATATCTTACCAAAAAATTTTAATGTTTAAATTTTAACTTTTGAAAGCTTGAAACTGATGGTTCCAAACCATGCTTAACCTTGAAATTTTGCAAAAGAATCGATAGCAGCGTATGTTAATTTATCTGGGCCACACACACAAAATTGCTAGTTCGCCATATTGGATATTCTGTGGTGCTTGAACACAAATTTATATAAATTTTTCGTTGTAATATATGGATTGGTCTGGACCTGGCGTTAAATTTAAATTTTCCAAGAGCAAAAATGAGTTGAAAATCGATTGGCGTTGGCGATTGGCGTAAATATGAAATGAACGGAATTGTAAAGCAAATACAGGTAAGCAAAGCAAGAGAATGCGATCAGCATTTGTTTATTATTTTCCAGCTAATTAAGCATAATAAGTTGATGAAAATTGAAATCGATAGCTCACTGCGAATCTACGACCATTAGTTATTATTAGGTCCATACGTTTTACATTGGCCATTATAGTCATAAATGAGTTTGGAAACACCTAAGCCTGATTGTGTCAAATTTTGAAAAATGTTAATCATATAGTTTAGTCTCGTTTCTCCAAGAGTTTATTAATGTCGACAGCACTCAGAAATTTTAAATAAAATAAAAGCACGCACTTACTTCAAGAATCAATTTTCAAGTCAGGATTAAACATCAGCCAGTGCTCTCTGTTAACCACTTAGTGAACTTAAATTATATAATGCATAAATTATAATAATAAAACTGAAAATTTAGATAACACATTAACTACAAAATTGAAGAAAAAGATGCCGTCATATAGAATTTTGTTATTAAATTTTTAAATAAATTGATCACAATTTATTGAAGAAACCCCACGTCGCAATAAGTGATATAATAAACTAAAGTTGTTTTAAATTCTAAATCTAAACGAGAAGTAATTAGTTTGAAATTTTTATCAACTTGATATTTTGTGATAGCTTGGTAAATTTGCGGTCACCATTATCGTTGTAATTTGCTACTTCCGCTCTTGAAAACTTTCCTATGCTACCGTAAAATTATAAATTAAAAAATCTTTTTTAGGAAACTTTCGGATCCGTTTTGGGGAAACAGAGTGTGGCGGTGGTCTGCTGTATATGCTTCCTTCGGGAGTACCGAATAGATTTGTGGTATAAAAAACAGGAAATTGGAGGTTGATAAATTGGAAGAAGCTATGATATATGGTTTTCCCGAAACTTGCAAAATAGATGGAATTACCGTTTGCATCGTAAATAAAACAAACGATAAGTTAATTTATTGGATCATACATAAATAGCAGCAAACGCCGAACAAATGGCTGATATAAATCTGACATCTTATCAATATCGATAAAGTATATTACTTGCATGTTGAAAATAGCAAGGTTCTGATATTTAAAAAATATGTATAGAGCTTCACTTGAAGGAGGTATTAGATACAAAATCAATAAATTTTCTTTTGAACAAACCAGGCCGACGTGCCAAGTTATTTTTATCTAAACAAGCTTGAATTTATCAATTTTTTTATCAACTAAAAAGTGCATAATGGAATAATGTGAAAAAAATTTGACACTTTCAAGATAGCAAAATTTCGTTTGTCCTGATGAGCATAACACGCATTCAATTTAAATTGTTTTGATATATTATATACACGCGCACGACCAAAAAAGGCTTCGTCCTTTACTGAAAAGAATTAAACGAAAAGTTGTCAATAGAGATTTGAAACGAGCTCTACCGTGCAGGAAGTTAACTGTCTAACATGTCAAACAATTTTTTGCGTGTAACATCCAAAATTAGAAATTTCCTCCAAAGAAAACATTTTGAAATAATTAGAAACGGATACATTCGAAATGGATTCGGTTTTATCCTCACCATTTTCATAAGTCCAAACAATTCGTCTTTGGTCAAACGAATTTTTTTTCAAATGCATTTTACTACTTTATGAGATAAAAAAGCTTTTAAATTATTTGATGAAGTACTTCGATGCGAAGTAAAATTACATGCATGCGTTAGATAGACCGTGAAACACTCAATTGCTACACAATTTTCGAGGCGCTATCAAGATGAAAGAATCGCGTTTTGATCTTAATGGAAGTAATTTCTCATGACAGTTGCAAATCACCATAGCTTTACTTGAAAAAACTTTCTAAAAAATACAACCTTGAATGAAACAAAAAAAAACCATTTGCACTTATTCCAAGAAACGCGGTGTCGCCCTTTGATCTCAACAGAAACTAAGTAGCAGCTGCAGTTTGGTTTGATTTGATCGGAAAAAGCTAAAATCAGATTCAAGACACAAGATGTCAAAGAGATGCCAGGTATTTTATTAAAAATTGTTTCTAATATAAAACTGCCAAAACCTGTGTATGCTCGCTAAAAATATGAAAAATAGATAATGGAAGGAAGAGGGCGTAGCAGAATAAAGAAACGGTTTATATTCATATCATCGAATGACGCGTATATTTACAAAGATCCAATTTTGATAACTACTAACCAGATCGACAAAGTATTCATAAGATTCGACATCTACAAATGCTCCATAATACAAATAAATCAAATCTTTACAAATGTGAGAGAAACACAAAAAATAGATAGCACTTGTAGGATTTCTCTACAAATTCGATGATTTTTATAATTTTCCTACTGAAACGTAACGAACAAAACAAAAACAGAAAATAAAATTATTTGTTTTGTTTGCTTCTCAAAACAAAACTCAAAGCCCGAGACTTTCCCTCTTCAAAATCTCATAGTAAAATTATTTTATCTGAAAATGAATTTTTTCTGAAATTTATTTGCTAAATCAGCTGCTACTATATGTATTTAAAGTTCACGATGCATTTATGACGAAACTAAAAGATCCTATTTTGGGCATTAGACAAGGCTTTGAATTGCCTTGACTCCATTTTGTCTCTAAAACAAAACGCACAATGTGGTCTCTTTGATCAGCCGATGTCGAATAATGATGAGCTGTGGTCATGCTGACCCAGCGTATAATGTCATTAAATGACCGGAAATCCAAAGTTAATCGGCCATTCGTTACAAAGAAGGTAAGTTTATTTATCTTATCAGAATGGTTCTTCTGTTAGGTAGAGCCTAGATCACGTAACCCAAAACACAACGCTCTTTTTAACTTAGTGCTAAAGTAAACATTTTCTGACAGTTAAAAAGGTTTTTGATTAACCTTATGCCAAACGTCTCGAGAGCTAATTTGAAAGACTTAACGGAGTGGCGCTCGTTTTATAACTTACAATCGCTGACAAAACCTGAAAGACTGCAAACTTGCCATAACCAATACTATTAACCATAGCCTCAAACGTACTAATTGTCTCCCTGTCCGTTAATTCCCAATAGAAGTTATGAAATTAAGGATTTTTCAGTTCTGATGAAATAGTTGTCAACCAGACTAAGGTTCGATTAATTTAGGCAAATCATGCTCATTTAAGGGCTTGATTGTCCTTTCCATCCATTTTTGTTCATATTTTCTTTTGATCTGTTCAGGGTAAGGATAACCTGAATAATTCTAACTTCTCATTTAATTTTCAGTCATCTTGCTGTAAAAAAAATTTCAGATGGAAACGTTTTTGTGGAGCTATCCGCTTGTTGTCCTCCGATGATGTTTTGGCTCCCAATACCAGGGAAACGCTTGCGAAAATGCAGTCAAAGCATCCAATCACTTGCTCTCAAATTTACTGAGCCGCCTTTAGAAACAGATGCAAGTCTTTCAGAAGAACAAGTTTTATTTTCAAAACGGAAGTCCTGACGGTATTAATGGTCTTTGGCTACAGCATTTGAAAAATTTGCTTTCCCTTGTCACATGTTTATAATAAATGGAATAGCTTAGAGCAGCGGTTCCCAATTAGTTTTGGCCGCGGAACCCTTGGGCGACATGGAACCCGTTTAATATCCGTAAAAAAAAAGGTCATCGAATCAATTTTTCGGCCATTTTGAAATACTTTTTCGCGGAACCCCTGGGCTTTTTCGCGGAACCCTCCGCGGAACCCCATTTGGAACCGCTGGCTTAGAGTTTCACTCTCTAACTCGCGCCGTCATTTTTTTTTAGACAACTGTTTGAATTAAAATATATAGTTTGATGATTGTTGACCTTCCATTATAAAAAGTAGTGGGAAAATAATTAAGACAGCAGCGGTCAAAAGAAACAAATAACATTGTCCGACGTTTCGGGTTCATTTATTGGCCCATGATCAAAATTACAAATTACAAATTTAAATTAAAATATTGAAAAACTTTCGATAAAATCGTCGTTCATAATGGATTCATTATCATCAATAAAAATAATAAAAGTGATGTTGAGTACTAAATGGGGGGCTACAGGCGTATTCCCTCGAATGTTGAATTCAGCGTAACTTTTTGGGTTTAATATCTCCTGATTTTGACCAACTGAATACCACGAGGTGTTTTCGAATTTTGCAATATTTTAATTTAAAATTAAATTGGTACCAACCTAATTTAATTTAGAAAATTTTTTTCAGTCGGAATTTACTACTTTATTAGTCTTTATTAGTCTAGTTAGTCTAGTGATTTTTGTTAAATATTTTGAATACGAAAACATCAAGTGTTTTGTTGGAATCGTGGTTAAAGAAAGAGTTATTCTGGAATATGGTGACATTTTGACTTCTACTGAAAGTTTTTCATTATTTTCATTTTCATTTGTAATTTTTAACCTTGATAATGGGTCAATAAATAAACCCGAAGCATCGGACAATATTGTTTGTTCCTTTTGACCGCTTTTTGAATTTTTAAATAATAAATAAGTTCCACAGTATTTTTTTGGAACCCCAAATTTTAACATAATGTAAGATACCCAGAGTAGTTACAAATTGTCAGCTTGTTTACAGCGCTCAAAGAAATTAAAGAAAATTGTTTTGTACATTTACTGCCGTAATTCCAGGAAATCAGAAAGCAAAGAGTTAATGTGCGCTGCTCATTAAGCAAGAAATTCAAATTTACATTTGATACTTGTCAAGTCTGACATATTAATTACATCCTGGGTTTTTTTTATAGGCCAAAATTCAAAAAGAGACTAACCCCTAAGGTTTTTACCGCATACTCCATGCTGCTAATCGTCAATTATTAATCCAGATCATGATTACAGTTTATGTACTGTATATTTACATCGTCTCTTACATCTCCATAAAAGTGCCTTGAGCATTAAAAATTCAATTGTCTCTGCATACATTTTATGTATAACTTAAAGAAACCAAATATTTGTGGAAACAAAAATATACAAAGATGGAATACGAGATTAGATCTGATAAATAACCGATATTTCAGTAAAAATGAAACATAATCAAAACCAATATAACTTTTCAAAATTTTCAAGTTATGACGAAATAGATCAATATGAATACCCATCCACTAGTTGAGATACAGCGTAAATATTTGAAAATAAAAAAAGAATTTTTTAGGCTTCCTCTCCCCCCCCCCACATTTTTGTAATCTATAACTTTCCCTTACTATCAACCTTGACTTTAAAATGATACTAATAGCTACTAGCTAGTGGCATTGTAGTAGCTACCAAAATATTATTATGCATAGTTCTCTTAATAAAAAAGTTAGTATCATTTTAATTATTAGCCTACTAAAGTAATATTTTTTATATTTTCATTTGGAAATGAACATTGACATTTAATTTAATTTTCTCTTTTAATTTAATAAATAATAATATAATCCACATTTATTTTTGGTTTCCTATTTACATTAAAAACATTAAATTTTCCATTATTTCTAATTTTGAATTCAATTAATTGTTTTTTCAAACCAAGCTAACTAAATTAAGTTAATTAATTACCTATATACTGGTTACTCATGTTGAATATTTTACCAATATTAAAAATATCATACACCCAATTGTTTACTTTTAGTTAAATTTTTAGTGGCCCACTAAGTTTGCTTAGTTGGCTACTACGAGTATCTAAGAAACTAGTAGTGCGTTAGTAGCTACTTAGTTGACAATGCATAAAGCTGTTTGTGTTTTATTTACTGGTATTTCCAAATAATTGAAATTCAAAAAGAAGTTAACGAATTTTTTCATTCAACATTTCTTGAATGTAAAAAGGACACAAAATCGTACTTGAAAAGGAGAAGCAAAATTGTAAATTCAGATGTTTTTGTGTAACACCTCGTTTAAATGCGCTTTATACTTGGTAACTTTTTTTAAATGAACAATTTAATCACAAAGAGTTTGTATAAAGTTTAATTTTTATTTGAACGCCTTTTTAACGCTGGATATAAATCTTCTTTGTATAAATACAAAAAGTTGTTGAAAAAAATTTTAACTTTGATAACTCTTCGATATAAATATTATATAAAAAATATTTTCTCACGTGTTTTAAAAAGAAAATACATACATTTTTTGATAAATACTATATGAAGATACTGAGCACAAGTAAAGCAATTCATCATTTGTAATGAAAAATATATTTACAGGCAATAAATTAATAAAGTGACTGCGCTTTTCCACCCTTTTGCTCTTAGCGATTTCTGCTTTCTATAGATAAAATTGAACTTGACTCAAAAGAAACTTAATAATGTTTTAAAGATTCAGCAGAATTCGTGAACACACTTGACCACATTACAAAGGAAGGGTTTGAAGACAAGCTTCCAACAGTGATTGAATATTTGCTTGGATATAATGTGAATGGGGGAACAATTACGCCACAAGCTTCATATTTTTATATTACAGTTCAAATAATTTTATATAAAAATTTTACTTCCAAAGATCGATAGTTTTGTGACATATGGAATGGGAAATTTTGACGAGAATTTATCACTTCCAATATATTGCAGTTCATATTTGTCATGTACATGCAACTTCAACAAACATTGAAGCATTGGCAAAATAAAATTTTATTTTTATAAAATTCATTCTTCGGGACGTAATTGAGTGATATCATACACCAATTTCAAAACACTTGAATATTTCCCCTAAAAAATTATTGCGAACCAGATTTCTAAAATATTTGATTAATTTCCGGGTTATGTATTTATGTTATTTTATTCGATTTAATAATGTTTGTTATTACTTCCCTGTTATTGATTCTCTACAAACCTCAAAAGTAGAATAGCGTAGGATATTATCAGGCGCGGATATAAACGCGGGGGGGGGGGTGACATCGCCGCGGCGAGTTTTTGCTTATTTTCAGTATTACCTTATTCACCGTTTTCAAGTTTTTTGTGAGACCCCCCAATTATTGGAAAATATAACAGTTAAACCTTTTGTAATTTTACTAAATTTAAATAAAAACTGTTTTTAACAATCTTAGTTAAATTGATAATTACAAAATGCAGGTGCTTTGCTTTTATATTACAAGTAGGTAATTAATGTACTATGTGAGAACACAAGAATGTCTATTAACAAAAGAAATTTTTTTGAATAAAGTCAGTACATAATTAATTCTTACCTCAACGAATACTTATATACTATAACTTGAATTGCATTACTGAGATTAACTTTCTTTTTTAAAAAAGTATTTCGTTGTAATAATTTTTTTCTTAACTTCAAACGGTTAGAATATACAGTATAATAATCTAAAATTTTTGAAACTGAAAAAAAAATGACAGTAAAATTTTTTCTGTCATCAACCCCATCTGTATCTTTGAATTTCCGCGATATTTTAAGGGGTTACCCTAATGTGAGCTAGCGAAAATCAATGTGAACTTTGAAAATTAATTCCGGAAAAACTACAAATGCAAATTTTGAAATTTTTGGATATTTATTAATAACTATCTTTGTTAGTTAGCATATAAAATTATATTAAGAAATAATTATATTTGCAGGAGTTACGCGGCTTTACGTATAACCTTGCTTCTCGTGCATGGTTGGATGGTGTAGGTGATTTTGGCAATTGGGTCAATCCGAAAAAAATGAAACAAATTTTTTTGTTAATTACATTGTATTGACTATGGCGTGACGAGGCATTTTTCCGATATCAATAAAGATTTTTAAAAAATTTATTTTCAAAATTTTAAAAAGTAATAATATATAAGTAAACACTTGGGTTTACAGGACATTGTTGATAGAAAGTGCAACACAAATAATAAAATTTAAGTAAAAATGTTGGTATACAACAGATTTAAATGTTGCCGACAATTGAACGATTTATGGCTTACATCCTAACCAGATTAAAACCCTATAACTAAAAAAATACTACGAATATTGGCATGAAATTTTTACACGTTGTTCTTAAGATGTTGAACAATTTTTTAAAGCAAAAAATTTCTTTTCGATTTTTAAAAAATGTCACATTAGGGTTATCCCTTAATGGATTGATCCACTTCATCTTCACTGAAGTACTTGAAAGTAATTTATCGGTAAAGTTTTGTTCAAAAGCTCTTTTGGCTAATTTTGAAACCGTTACAACCTTAAACCCGAAGGATATTGGTTAAAATTAAAATATTTTTGATAAAAATAATTACAGTTTACCCACACTGTGTACCTTTTATAGCAAAAATTTTACTGACTAAAAGGTTATTCGATACAGGAAAATTATTGTTCTTAAATTTTAGAAAACACGTTGAAACTAAGGGCTTAGCATTGTGTGGTAATACAATTGCAAGTTGGTTTATTCAAGTTAATCCACAACACAAAACTTTTATTTCATGTAACATCATGGTTACTGCAATGCAGCTTTGTAATCAAGTTTTCCCTTTAAATATTTTGCATAATTATAATTCCAATTAAAGTTGTAAAAAATATTTAATTATCTAAACTTTAAAATTAAATCTAATTCAATATAAATAAAGAATGTTTTCGTAAAAATATTTTATACAAAAATTTGTTATTTTTTATATTTAAATTTTGTTTGTATAAACTGTACGGAAAAGTACTCTTCAGGGCAAATGCTTTTAGCTTTGAAAATTGCGTTATAATGTAAAGTAAAATTAGTAATAAAAATATAGGTATTTTTCACCAAGCATTGCTTTTATTTCTAAAGTATGTTTAAATTATTCTATAGAATAAAATTGGTGTAGGTGTATACATTGGTTCCAAAAGTTGTGTGGTGTAAATCCCACTCAACAAATGAGTACTACACATATTTTTGAAATTTTATTTATTTATTTCAAAATGTTAATGAAAACATTATAATTGAAAAGAAAACTACCACTTTCCAATTTCCATGTTAACAAACTTTTATTATCAACGCTCACGGCGTTTTGATGTGATTGTCATGACAGACGTGCCGACAGATTAATCAACGATTGCTGCAATTTCAGTTTTATGCTAGGATTTAATATTGAAGAATTGTGCTTAGTATCCCAATGAATCGTTTATTGTAGTTGTAATTGAGCATAAACTTGCCGTTATTTATGCTAAAACAATTTAAATGTAGGAATAGCTGCCAAAATGTTAATTTTATTCTTCCAAAAGTAATAACACTTTTGCCAATTGACAAACTTTACTGTAAAATCAATAGTCGTTGACACAAAGCATTAATTATTTGTAAGAATTTAGAAAGACAATTATCAGATAAAGGGAAAAATGAATGGAATTACTGATGAAAAATGGTGGAAAAATGTTAATCGAGTACTAGATCAACGAGAAGAAGACGGGAATCAGAAATAGGAATTTTTTGGAATAATCCATTTTATAAAAAAATTCAATAAACAATGTAATTCACGTGTATTCGATTATAAAGTTGTTAAAATTATAATAAAGATTTTATTCAAGAGATAAACTAATTGAACAAATTTTGTTTTTGAATGTTGTAATTGAAAATTGAAAGCCCAGGATAACTAACAATCTGCAAAAACTTTATTTCTAAAACATTAACATATTGATGAAACAATTTTAGTAATTACCCACCATTAAAAATTTAAATTTAAATCTAATAAATTCCTAAAAATCGAGTTGTTAGTAAAACAATTATAAAACAAATTTATCAGCTCAATTTTTCGAAATAATAGAGCATGGAACGGAAACCGTTCATTAAATATTAAAAACTGAAAATGTGAACCATTTATTACAAATTCATGAAATTGGATAAACGTAAATTTTTCGATACTAATCAAAATTTCACATAAAATCCTTCAAGAACAAAGAAGGAATTTTGTGATTTTTAATCTCGTCATCTGACGCTTATGAAGGTGTTTTAATCTATTTAATCAAATAAAGCAAAGGAGCTTAATAAATTTTCCCCTAATAAAGAAGAACGTGACTGGAAATTGTAAACTCTGCACATTTCGAGAAAATGATCAAAAATATCGAAAAATATCTAAATGCACAACCACAACATTGCTGTCGAAATTTTAAAATTAATATCGGTTAATTTTATTTATTCAATAGTTATATGGCCTTTATGAGGGTTCTTATAAATATATCGGACATATCGGGGGATTCTTTTAAACCCTATATGATGAACATATGCAGCAATAGTTGGGGAGACGAAAAATCAATATTTGTGAAATACTTTTCAGCTAGCAAACACAAAATTTTACATAGGAAAGATTTTTGGAATCGTTATTAAAAATGGTCAACCGTTAATGAGCAAGAAAGGGTAAACAATTCCCGAGTTAAATATACTTCCAATAAAAAACTTAGCACTTCTTTATTTATCTAACATACTTTTTGTTCAAAAAATCCTAAACCTTAGATAATCAATACTCTTCCCCTTCTATCTCTAGGGAAAAACATTTAAAGTAATCTTGACTGCAATTTTGGTTTAATCTGGCACCTGATGATGTCTCGATATGGCAAAAACAAAAGAATTTTTTAGAAAATTGAGCCGCTAAATACTTATAAATTACATTCAACAAATTACGTACCGAATAGGAATTTTTCAAACGGTGGGTAAAAATCCACTATACGAAACCTTTTGTTGGGAAATAAATTGTCGTTATATAACACAATGAAGCACAATCAGAAAAGAATTGAAAAATCAATAATTATAACGGAAACCGTTAATAGCAAACTTCATCTAATAAAATAAAGTGCGCGGAGGTTGATCTATTTTATATATCAAAAATAAAATCGAAAAACGTTTAAATAAAATGTTTTTGAAATTAAATAAAATAAAATAAATTAAATTTATCCAATCTTTAGCGTAATGCCACACCAGTTCTTACAAGATCAGCTTATTCTATTTTGTTTTGAATATTTTGCGTTTTCAATATTTTTCCCGGACAAAAAATTTTCTTATTTTTATCTCAGTTTTATAACTAATTAAGAGGGTGAATTGCAAAACTAAGTTCTGATGGTAATTAACCAGACATATAAATTTTGCAACGTTGCAACGATGAAAGAGAAGATCACTCATAAGATTCGCAAAACAAATTTATAAATTTTCACTCACAATTTCACTCGATTATTTTTAATCCGGTTTTTGTATATTTCAATATTCAGCGTCGCTGTTTAATTGCTTGCTTTAGTTCAATTAATTATTGAAAAATTACCGTTGTTAAAAATTTTTTTGAAATGATCATGGATTAGTGATTAATTTGTAGTAATGTTTCTAAAAACGGTTACTTTAAAATTTACGATTTATCAATACAAATGCTAAACGTAGTAATTGGAATTCCAAAAAATTTGAATATTAAAGATCGAGTTGTCGTCTTAAACCGTTAAAGCAACTTTATAGGCTTCGGTTACAATTTTCAAATTGGAATTATAAATTGCGTCATCCATTTTAACTGTTGTAAGCCAAAAACTACCAAGGTTAAATTAGATGCCTTAAAATTAGAGTTTGGTAATTGGAATCTCTACATACCACATTTCCAATATTAAGTAAAAAAATTAGCAATAATATCATTTTAGCTGCACAAAATAAAAGCGTTGTTTATATTCCATTATGCGGATGTATAATATAGATACACATCTTGAGGCGTTTAGAACGATGAATTCGGTGAAAAAACTGAACAAACCTTATTTTAAAAAACCCAAAAACCGAGTAAACGAATATTTACCTAAATTAAGGTGGCAAAAAGATAAATTTTTCAAGCAATACTAGTAGATGGCTCTGGTATCGATTCTATAGTATATAATGCAAGCGACAAAACATATCAAGCTTTTTACTAGTTCGTATTTTTTTGGCCGCTTACATAATATTCCAAAATAATAATATTAATAATATCCTACTTTTTTTAATGTTAACAAAGGAATTTTCTATTTACCGATGAGCCTATCTGCCACAACACCCCTCTTGAGCCGGTAGAAATTTTGTTATTAAAATAATGTTGACTGCATATCCTCCTCTGATCCCAAAAGGCTATAGATTCCTTTTAATCACTTCTACAAATTTTCCCTTTCAAATTGTTTTATATTGGTATTTGTTTTAGCACTAGCCGACAAGGAAGTAAACATAAGGCATAAAGACGGTTATAATACTGAGTTCTGCAAGGAAAATGGCATAATTCTATTGACTTTTCCACCTTACTGCACCAATAAGTTGCAGACAATGGACAGAGCCGTTTTTGGCTTGCAACGATTGGATACGGTCTAATCCATGAAAAGTAATGTCCATCTATGATATTCCTGGGATAGTGAAAACATCATTTTTTGATATAGCCATCACACCGCGCAATATATCTTCCGAATTCATCAATACCGGACTTTGGCCAGTTAACACTGAAATATTCCAGGACGCTGACTATCATCAGAGTCAAATTACTGATCGATCTTTGCCAACTTCCGTTAGTCCTGGTCCATCCAGCTCTAACTTGGTGGGAATTTCAAGAAGTGAAGAACCTGCGCCATGTCCTATTTCTAGCACAAGTAATGAACGTCCTCTTGCAAACAGTATTTTACATGATTCTCGTACAGCAAGTCCATCAATCCTAAATGTACAGGCAACTCCTTCTCAAATCAGCTACGAAACAGAAAACGTACCCAAGTCAGAAAACCCTGATAAGAATTCATATGATCTGGCGATATATGAAGTAATACTTAATACTATCACGATGCCTTCAACCACTGAATCTGTTGTTCCCTCCACAGTCTTTACATCTGATATAATACCTGTAGCATCTACATCACGAAACGAAGAGGAAACGAAGACAGTGAAGAAGAAGAAGAATTCTTTTGCATTTGTTGTTTCGAGCTATATTCAAATAGCAGAGCCAAAAAAATGGGTGCAATGTCTGGAATGCAAAAACTGCATTTCTGAATACAAAACTTCAATTTTGGGTCATATGTAAGGATACATTTTTTATCGTTTTTTACTGTTATAGCAAAATAATTTAAACCCATTAAATTTCTTAAGAAAATTTAAGGATTTGCTTTTAATCTTGATTTTGTTCTTATGAACAAACAATATTGATATTAGAAACCTTAAGATAGTGACAGTAGAAACTAAATTATCTAAATCCATATCAATGACAAATTTTTGTTTCTGAACTTGAAAGTTTTGAACTAAAACTAAGTATTTTTTATTAAGTACAGTTGTAGCAGTCATCGAAATTGCATCGCTGAATATTTCCGAATTAAAATAACAATAACCGTACACAATACGCACACAAAGCTAGGTTTTTCAAACCGGGGGGTCTAAGATTTCTGAAAATTCAAAAACACATTTTCTTTTTTTGAACACTATCACTAATTCACTAGTCCCCCCCCCCGGTTTGAGACACCTAGCTTTGTGCTATTCTATTTTCTCTTCATTATTAAGAATATAGGTAATATACTTAGAAATTTAATTTTTTAATTCGGGAATAATTCCCAATGCAATTTCCATGACCGCTACTGTACCTATATCATATTATGTATAGTGTATTTTAAAATCACATTTTAGTTGACTTGAACCTTCAAAAAGACGGTGCTTTTTGTTTGATAAATTATATAATTTCCAAAAATTATTGCGCTAACTTCAAAATTTAATTAAATGTGTTTAGTAAACCACCATTGCCCGGCCTGGGCGGTGGGCGGAGATAGCATGCGGATAATTTGATTTTCACTCTAGTTTCATCGAATTGCCTGGTTTGCAGTTTAATGGTGACTAGCACTAAAGATTTGATTTGAAAAATCTCAAACGACCTTTAATTCAGCAATGCTTAGATAATTTGCAAAAATAGCCGCAGGCGATTTTTTACGAGTTCAATATTACGTTTAGTTTTAAAAAGTAACCTGAATCAAAAGTTTTATCATTAGAACCTTGGACCTGACCAATTAATCATACAAATGTGAAAGTCTAATAAGACTTAAATAGAAAAAGGAACACAAACTCATACAGTGTATGAACCTGCACCTTAACGAGCAAATGGCCGTTTTGCTGCAGAAGTATAACATTTAAATTTAAAGTTCCCGACAACCGGATAAATGCTCTTCCTCTTTTAGATACAGTTAAAACAAACCGCGATGATTTCTATTGGCTGACCAGCTACTAACAGATAATTTCTATCGGTTAATTAAATTTAACGACGTGTTAAAAATTTAATGAAACCGCGAATTAGTTTTTCAAATTAATAATGACACCAAAGATATAAATTAATATCAGATTATAATTTGAAACTGTAGAATCATATTGTAAATTTTTATTATATACTAAAATGTAAAAAAAAATATATAATATAATTTTAAATATTTTTATAAAACTCAGTATACGCCCCACTCCACCGGGGCTCTAATTTTTATCCCGATGGACTAAGCCTAGACCTAAAATTGCACATATCAAAATATCACTGTTTTTTAGTTTCTGTTAAACAAAGCAACTAAAAATTAAGGTGTGGACACTTAATTTTCGATTGTTCCTGCAGTAAAAAATAGCATGGGATAACAAAAGCAATAGAACAAGAAAATGACATTTTTAATAAGCTTGGAAAAAATTTTATGAGCGTTTATAAAAAAAGATGTTTATGAACGAATATAAAAGTTTATATTTAGCTGAGAAAAATAAAAAAATACTGTAAACTGCAACAAAAACTGAGTAAAACATTTGTGGCTCTATTTTGCAGTACAATATAAATAATATGGTCGCAATTTCTGCTTTATTCCCAACTAATCAAGTTATAATTTGTCATGCGATATCTTGTATTATTTTTGGGATTCTTACTGAAATTTTTGACATACTCTGTATGTACGTTGAATTTTGCGTTGATGAGCAGTATTATTAGATTATTACTTTTACGTGAGCACAGGTTTTTCAATGCAGTACTAACAACTTAACAAGTTGTAAAATTAGGTTTCTCTATAAGTTTCTTTCCTTTCTATGATACCAGGTATAACTTTTATTTCTTAAGCAAAAAGTTGAGATATAAGTTTTTCTAATAAATCCCGTTTAGGTTGTCTTTCACTCCTTATTAGTTCTACTATTATTAATTTCTGCGACATGATATGGTTGCTCAGCATCCTTAATATTTTTTTATAAATATAATGGTAATTATTTATCTCAAATTATTTAGAAAATTTTAATTTGGAGTAGATTAAGTAGTATTAGTCTTCTGCGGTTCCCAAAATGTACTCTATTTTGGTACTCGAATTTTATATGCTTAGCCCAGCACTAAAATGCCAATAACTTCTACAATCATTTATCATTTTATGATATTCTAATTTGATTGCCACTAGCTCCCAAATTCATATGGTTTAAAAAAATTGTATCTGGCTTCACGCCTATCTGGTAGTAAGTTATCAATTATTATTTTGTTAGTATTCAGTAGCTTAATAATAAATAGCCCGGCGTTATCTTTTTGGAGAAACATTTGGGAAATTTACCTGAAGTCAGCAAGTAGACGCTTTTTTTGATAATGCAAAAACTGCAAAAATAGAACCCAAAATTTGCTTTCTATTTTTCTTTTTCATTTTTTTTCGTTCTATACTTAACTTTCTATTATGTTTTTAAAATTTCTAAAATGAGCTAAGTATTTTACTACTAAAACGTGATTCCTCCGAAGCAGATTTTTAATTTCTATCTAAATTGTAATTATTTGAGAAAAATGAGCTGGGAAAAAAATTGCTTTGCTTATATTTGGCCAATATTAAAAAATAATTCGTATGGTAATTCTTTCTGATTGGTCAATCGTGTTGGGTCTCTAGCAAAATAATTAAATTCGTGCAGATATTTGTCCTAAAAATTAATATTCTGGTGAATTTAATAAAAAAAGAAAAATGTAGAAGCGATAGCAAATAATGATTTTATGCAAGCGAAGTAAGATAAATAAAGAATTTTGAATGCGTTTTTATCAACCCTACAGCATAAAAGCAATTTTTAATTATAGTTTATTTTTAAACTAAATCTTTTGAAACTGTTGAGCTTACATGGCATCGCGATAAAAGCAAAATTAATTTTTATGATGTGGTTTTGGATAAGCACTAAGTAGTAGCTAATATTGTAAGCCGGGGTAAACAACTCTCTTTGAAAAACGCAAAACTGCTTTAAAGTGGTCAATTACGGTGGTGGTTTAATTCATTTGTAATAGAAATAATTGCAAATAACAATTATGGCAAATGGTTTGTGACTCATGGGGCTTTTTTAAAGCGTCGCCGTCGTCAATACGAACTAAGTCGTATTTATTTGCGCCATTATCATTAAGAAACGGTCATACCAACTAAATAAAAAAAGTTGTTCACAAAAATTAAAATCAAGGGAAATTCAAATCTGCGGTAATTGGAATATAATTTAATATAACACAGAAAAGACACAGGTATATTTTGCTCTTATTAAGTAATGCATTGCTTATTAAATTCACACCAAATTGATTGGCATAGAGCCTGTAAGTGGTAAAACACGTGTATTATTAATTAACTCATGTAGTGAGTGTGTGCGTGAAATTATCGTTCTGCCGTTAGAGTCGTTTAAAAAAATTTAAAAAAACAACGTCTGCAATAATAAAAATAGATATGTTTAACATGCAGTATCGTCTGCGTATAATGGAATTGCTGGATATCTTCTTTCGGGTTTGCAAAAAAAATCTAAAAATTATTTTAAAAAATATTCGTCCATTTGGTAGGTGTTACAACTACAAACAATGAGAAAAATGTGCATAAATAATAATGCGTGTCGGGTATTAATAACAGTCGACGATTTAAAACTAGGTTTGCATATATCGATTTTAAGCGACCACATAAACGTATTAGTCTTTTGTTACTTACAACTCGATTATGCGAACACGTTTAGTTTAAATAAAACAAGTATAAACTTACTTTATTTAATTATAAACTTGGAATATTAACTCGCTTGGAGAAAGCAACTATTTCAACTTTAATTAAAGTAACAAGTGTACTTTCAAGATTTATTATTAATAATTTAAGATGACAAAGACTCACTTCTTTCAAATTTAATTTGGAAAAATGACTTGATTCCAAAAATGTAATTAGGACCAAAGAAAAACCATTCACAAGTGCAGATGTTTGCTAATTATGAAAAGTAATTTGTACATTCAAAGATAAGATAGTTGTGGTATTGCTCTGTAGAAATCCCAAAAGGATTACAAATTTGGATTAATGGATCAAGCGAAAAGTTACTGCTCTATCTAAAAAACTCTAGTGAAGTGTAAGTTTTGTTGTGGCAATGCAATGCGGCATTAAATAGATAAAATAAATTTAAAATTTCTAATCTTACCTATTAGACAAGTGAATTGTTGGAATATTTGAACGCTATCCCATCCCTCTAAACAGCGACTTAATGACAGTCAACACCGTACCGGACGCATCATACTACTACGATGCCATGCCGAAACGGCTTCGGCATCAAAAGCTCTGCTTTCAATGTGGGGCATTAGGTACTTCTGAAAAAGACTAGTATTGATTAATCTTTCCTTGATGCTTTCCAAAACGACGTCCTACAAGAGTATCGCGCATAAACCCACCTAGTGAATGCGTCGCGCACGTTGCGTATCTCTCGACGTCTCTGTTTAAACGAGTCAATGCACAAAAATTAGCGCAAGCGTCCCGACGAACACAGACAACAAATGATAAGGGTTACGGCAATCATTTAAAATAATTATAAGTTGAATTGTTGTGATTCTGCTGCATAGAATCATTGTTTAAACTAGGTCGAACTTATTAATACCGAAGTGTGGTACTTTCCTTCCTCTTTTTTTTGCACACACATAAATTTATAATCGAACTCATTTTTTTTTTTCAAATAAAAAAGAAGCTTTTCACTCTTCCAAAATTACCTCCTTACTTACCTACGCCACACTATTTACACCAAAATATCAAAACGCACTTAACTTGATTAACAAAATTAATGCTATATTCATATCTAATTTAAAAAACACCGGAAATCCGTTATAAAGTATCACTTCATAAGTAACCAATAGAAATTATCATTTTGTATTTACCGCTGTTTGCCTGTCGTTCCATTCGTTCGTTTAACTTTTTTTAAAACGGAAATCCTGTAATTCCATAAGTATAAAATATAACAGATTTCCTTTAATAAAAAAATTCGCCTCGATGAAATTCAATGTTTTCATTAATTTTATTCGTAAAAATATTTATTGCTATTGGAAAATCAGTATCGGAACTTCAATTATAATCAGTTTAGAATGATGCATTTGGACCTGCTGCCTCGCGTTGCCTCGTTGTAGTTCCGCCAGTGTGAAAAATACATCGATAAGTATTAGGGGAGACCGGACTACTTCTGGTTCCTTTAGATCTCCAGAAAAAAATTTTATTCGATTACATAAAAAAATAAATTAAATTAAGATAGAAAAGCAGCATTTGACTGGGTGGCCTTGTAACTACCGCTGACGCGCATAAATGGATTAACGGGAGATATTTAAAAAATATATATAAGTGACCAGTAGCTACAATTTTCATTTGGAGCATCAGAATCAGAGCTCGTGAACTTGTAATCATCGTGATTATCGTGCTCGGTGTGATTACTATATAAGCAGAGCTAGGCTAAATCTGTCGTGAGGACCCTACTGATTTTTTAATTGTTATTTTAAATAAACATGTTAGGTAAATTCAAAATAAGGTACGATCTTTTTTGCTTGTTTATTAAAAAAATTACAATATTCTTTCGTTTATTTTAATCTAATTAAAATTAAATTTCTGGTGCGGGGGTGCGTGTACGTAAATTCAGCCCTGTATATGAGTAAATTGAGATTTTTCTGAATAAGAATTCGTCTGAAGTTTTATTTGATGAGAATTCGACTGGTCCCTTACCAATCTGCACTGGTCAGCATAGTAGAGTATAGCTAAACGTTCTTCTTGCATTTAGGGGAAGTACGAGGGGGAAGTACATACGAAGTATGTGATTCTTTCCTGAATTAATGTCCCCGAAAATATAATGGCTTTACTACGTATTTAATCAAAAATAGTTTCGTTACCATCATTTTCATTAATTTATCTACTAAAAGTGCTATAAACATTAATGAGCAACTTACCGTATACGGATTTGTATAATCGGTGGCACAGCCGTTCGACGCCAATATTCTAAAGTGACATTGTTATTTCACACGGTAATTGCTCGGCTCCTTGATATCGTGAACGACAATTTTGTATGTTCCATATAATAATTGATTCTAAAAATAAATAAATAAATTTCTAAAACATTTTTGTTGCATTTCCTTAAGAACAGAGGCGGCTCGTCAGAAGAAGCAAGGCAGGCTTAAGCTTCTCTGACATTCTGCACTATTAAACTATTAGAATTTTCAAAAAATTAAAATGTGAATTTTTGATTGTGAGATTTATCAAAAGATAAAAACTTCTATTACAATAAATACCCAAAAAGTTACTTAAGGCTATCGCGGAAGCTATTTTCAGCCCCCTCCCTAGCTTAGAAATACATGCAGATGGTTTAGCCACCACCGTAGATAGACAGAATCGTAAGGTTTTACTGTACTACTTTCTATCATTATCCTTATTTTGTTCCTTATTGTGTATCTAACTCAGCGGTTCCCAATTAGTTTTGGCCGCGGAACCCTTGGACGACATAAAAAATTTGGCGGAACCCGTTTAATATCCGTAAAAAAAAAATGGTCATCGAATCAATTTTTCGGCAATTGTATGTGCTTCTCCGGCTAGTGCTATACGATAACTCACTCTGTAAGAAGCTTCCGTGGCATTTTCGTTTTAAATTGATTGGTCATAAAATTTTGAACATTCTTGTGCTGTTCAAGTTTTCTTTCTTTCTTGTTTGTCTTGATTAGTTTCAATTAGTAATTACATATAATCCGATATTCAAACCATTTTATTAAACGGATTATATAAGCATATAGGGTAAAGGGTATAAAAAATATTTTTTAAGGGGCAAAATTCTTTAATGGCGAATTTAAGCGTCAGCATCCTTTGGAAATCGTGCGCCTTTACTATCCCAGTAATGGAATCATCACGTTTTTACTGAGTTTATGTTTTAGTGTGTATACTATTTTAATTTGAAAAATGTTAAGGTGGGTTTACACTCTTACACTCTATTCTATAATTAGCCTCCTCAAATGAAAACACCACGAGCCGCCACTGCTTGAAAAGAAGGTCGATAGTGAATAAACAACATAAAATTGTTCACGACAATTTAAATAATTTAAAATAAAAGAGTAACAATTTCTATTGTTCAATTTTAGGTTCAACTTAAGTAAATTTTATGTACGCCAATGGTTTTTCTTACTTAAATACATTAAAAGCTGTCAAAAAAATGAATTATTGCCTGGCTTTTAAATTAAAAAATAGCAGAAGACTAGCAAAAGCAGAATAGCAAATGTGAAAACAATGCACATTTTTCTAATAAATTGCAGCACTTGAGCAATTTCTAAATTAAACTACTCAAATTTATGCTCTGGAAACAACGAAACGAAGGAAAAACACATGCACCTAAAAATAAATTTTTTTGATTTAATTCATGATAATGCACATTAATTTGGTCAGTGCCTAGTTATCTATAAATATTTATATTTATTTTATATGTATTGCGATAAAGCGCGAGCTATCCGGAAAATTTGGGAACGAAGGGAATTGTCTTGTCCGTGGTCCTGTAATTTGCGCAGAAAGTCCTGGAAGTCTGAGGGCAAGCTTCCACCTAAATTGAACTGTACACATCGTTATAGCGACCGCAGTTGCGCGAAAGCGATTCGGTATAGTATATTCGGTGATCCAAAATTGGACTATGCTAGTTATGGAGATTCCGGTGTCAACATGAATTTTTACCCCTAGAAATTTTACCCCCCCCCCCGGGTAAAATTTTATTAAGGATATTTTACCCCCGGTGAAATTTCACAAGCGAAATTTTACCTCCTGTAAAAATTCGTTTTTTAGTCGCTCTTTGGAATATTGTCGTGTTTAAAAGTCGTGTAGCAAATTTTTTGATACTATTTTATTTGTTACTTAATTTAGGTTTAAAATCGGTTTTAGTTTAAAAAAATTGACCGATTTGAACCGAAAAAATTAATAAATATTAAAACAAAAAAAATTTTTTTTGAAAATTTTATACTCATTCAACTTTAAGTCGGTGATGTACACATGTAAAACATCGCCATGTTTTCATTGAAAATAAAATAATAGCGTAATAGAGGGTTAAATATCCCTAGCGAAATTTTACCCCTGTAAAAATTCTGCAGGGGTAAAATATCCCTGGTGAAATTTTACCCCCCCGGGGTAAAATATCACGGGGGTAAAAATTTACGGTTACATCGGTATTTCGGAAACAGAAAATTCGACTACGTCAATTCAGCAACGGAAATTTTCTTTTAGATTTAGAAGAATAAATTGAATGAACTAAAAGTATATCTCCCGTCGCCGAATCGACGTAATCAAATTTACTGTCGCCGAATCGAAATCACCGAAAAGCCGATGCCGAATTGGAATCGTCGAAACTGGCATAACCGACTATCGCGTCGCCGAATTCAGTCAATCCAACCGAAATAATTCCCTTTTAATCTCTAACCAATTGAAAAACAGTTTCTTTTTTTGATCCCAAAAAATCCCAATTAAACAATTCAGTTTCATCAATTTTCATTTTTGTTCGATTCCCGTATTACAGCGAAATTCTGTGATTAACAAATTCTTAAGCTCCAAAACCATTTCGTCTCAGAGACGAAAAAGTAAGAAAAATGTAAAAAAGAAAAGGGTACAGGTTGAAGTATTTTGCAACTTCCAGTGATTTTGTACGGATAATAAGTGTTTCTGTATACAGCAAAAAATCATGTGCAATTATTTTACTATAAATTTTATGGTTTACTAACACGCAAACATAAATAATAGCTTAGTTACTATATTACTATGGTGCTTGAAAATTTTGAACTGATACACGTCATAGATACAAATTTGATGACGTCTATCATCACCATCACATAAAATTAAATTCCAATTTATCGCATATATACGAAAATAAATACAAATAGTAATTTTTATTTTTTATAAGTATGTTTAGTTATGTCAACCTGTGTTTACAGTGTTGTATGTTCTAATAACAGTTCTGTATGTTGAACCATTGTAGTTGCATGGTGTTTAAAATTATATGCAATGCAGCTTTTTCTACCAAATAAATAAAATTTCCTTTTTTTCAACGTTATTTGCTTCCAAAACTTTTTGGAAACATTTTTGAACAAAAATTTTTGTCAAAAGTTTTTCCAACAACTGATGGCTAAATTTAGATACTCCAATTTTTCTATTTACAAGAAATATTAATACAAAAATATGATTTCTAACTTACAGCCTACGTACAAATCTTTTTTCTTTGTCAAAGAAAAGAAATGTATTAATAAATCTGTTCAACACCAAAACTGGTCTCTACATTATGCCCGTTGGTCTAAGAACTACACCCCACATATGAAGGGTTAATTTATTCAGAGCCCTAGAGCTTTTTTCCATCTTATGCTAGTTGGCTTAAGAGTTTTACTCCACATGTTTAGTTTTTATGTCCCCAAAACTGATGTTTTTTTTCATAATTCATCATTTCATTTAAATGATGACATGCAATGAGCCTTTTAACGTCTTGCTTAGGACGATGCTAAAATAAGAATAATAGAATAGATAGGCACCAAACACAAATCCAAAATTTTTGTCAAAATTGGTCAAAATAACGTCGAATGAAAACATTGATAATCACAAGTCCCTCGAAGTTACGTAACAAACTGAACCATAATGGTACAAAAGTTGGGCGCCAAAATTTGTAACGGCTTTTACGCTGAATTTGTCCTGCTGTTTGTAAACATTGTGGCTTCGGTTTTGTTCACATTTAGGTTTAATTTCCAGACGCTGAAAAATTTTTAGATTAACGCCAGATGTTCATTAATGTTTTTGACAGCAATTTCTTTAATCAAGATTGACGAATAAATTGCCGTGTCATCAGCATATAACGCAAGACTAGTGTGCTGGTGCTTGGGAATATCATTGATATAGATGGTAAATAATGTATTAATAAAACATAGAAGCTACGACTATGCAAGTAATTTTGAACGATCTTTATTAATCGAATTGAAAAGTTCATTTGCGACATCTTGTAAAGTAAACCTTCATGCCACACCGAGGAGTAAATCTCCTGACAAAAATACGTACACCAAATCTCCTTTTCCTCAAAATCTCCCCACATCTCCTCACATCTCCCTCACATCTCCCACATATTCCCTCACATTTCTCGACATTTTTTCTCCTACATCTCCCCGACATCTCCCCACATATCCCTACATTTCTCCACATCTCCCCACATCTCCCTCACATCTCCTTACATCTCCCCACATCTCCTCACATCTCCCCACATCTCCCCACATCTCCCTTACATCTCCCAAATATTCCCTCACATTTCTCGACATTTTTTCTCCTACATCTCCTACATCTCCCCGACATCTCCCCACATATCCCTACATTTCTCCACATCTCCCCACATCTCCCTCACATCTCCTTACATCTCCCCACATCTCCTCACATCTCCCCACATCTCCCCACATCTCCCTTACATCTCCCAAATATTCCCTCACATTTCTCGACATTTTTTCTCCTACATCTCCCCGACATCTCCCCTACACCTCCCTCACATCTCCTCTATATTTTCCACATTTCCCCACATCTCCCCACATCTCCTCACATCTCCCCACATCTCCCCACATCTCCTCACATCTCCCTCACATTTCCTATCCCATGTACACCAAATCTCCCCGGTGATTTACCCCTCGTGCCACACCGTATCAAATGCAACACCATTCCTGTGTGATGATTTTTGGTGGACTCCAAGACCACGCCTTCGACTACCCTGGCGAGCTAATGAATAGTACCGTGATCCTTTTGAAAACCAAATTGTTAGTTTATTATGAGATCATTACTCCACAAGTGGTCCACGATTGGTTGGCCGTTTTGGTTCATTAGTGGAATACTTGGCCTGGTTACCGCAGCATATTGCTGATTTTGTGTTGGCGTTTAAGGTGGAAAATTATAATGCACTTGGCGGTTTGGCTTCAGCGAAAGAAACTCTTCCGAGCGCATTTGACAGACACGTGATTTAACAATTTTATGCGTAGGTTTTACCTGTCTCTTTAAGGTTTTGATATAAACCTCGCATTCTTTCGAACTTGCAAGATGGGGCTCTTGGCAGTTCACGCATTTTGGAGTCGTGATTTCCGTAATAGGACATTCATTAGATAAATGATTGCCAGCACATTGTCGATAAGCAACACTGATATTGCAGTTTTTAGCAGCATGTCCATATTGTTGACATCTATAACATTGGGTAAGCTTCTTTCTTGGTCTGTATTTTTCCCAGTATACTCTTGTATTAGCCACGTAGCGTATAGCTTGGATTTCGCTGAATGTTATGTCATTCTCGAATGCGATTTTATATTTCGGGTACATGTTATTTTCTTTATTTAAAAGTTTGCAACTTACTACTTTTTGGTTTTAGAGCTTTATATTTGCAAAAACTTCTTCTTCGCTTATGCGATGTAAACCTTTCATACAGCCATAGTCCTTCTTTCGTAATCAAGGCTGTATGTATAGAATTGTCGATTTTTCTTTCTTAGTTCTTTTTGAAGTTTTTGAAAATCTCCAATGTCTTCGGTGATAATTTTCTATATATAATTTTCTTCCAAGTCATTTTTAGATTTTTCCGATTCGATTTGTTTGCTTGAACTTACAAGAGAATTTGCCGAATTGGTGTCTTGTTTCAATTTTTTTGTCTTCGACATTTTTGCATCGTTTGCGAAATTGCTTTCGAAAACTTTAAGAAAATCCTCTATACATGCGAAAAATTTTCGGGAATTTTAGGTTTTAATTTATTTTGGCCTTAATTGTTCCAACTGAAGCACGCACACACACTCAATTAGAAAAACTAAAAATGTTGCACAATATTTTTAAATTAGTAATAACGCGTCACCGGATGCACTATTACACACACATTTACAAAACACAACCGCACTGTAGCACTGCTAGACACCGAATGACTTTTACGCTTTATTTGTTGGTACCGCTAGTCTAGGCGGCGGCGAGCTTACGTGGAGATGATCGTGAGTAATTTTATAATAACAAAATAATAAAAATAAACAATTTGGCTATAACTCGAGAACAAAAAATAACAACTAATTCCAGTTTTGGCCATTGAGCTTCTCTCAAAAAAAGAGATCGAAGATTCGCCATCCATTTTTTGATATCTTCTATAGTTACCGATTTTCCTATAATAAGCATCGAAATTGAGCCACCCTGAACTGTACTCCAGGGTCTGTCTCCACCTTAAAATATTTACAACTCAAAAATGTCTTCGCCTTTTGACATCTTCAAAAAATCCTGCGTTGAAAATTTCCTACGGCGTTTGAAACGAAGGAGAAGCATAGAAAAGTCGCATTCCATGAATTACATGCTTCTTGAAAAAGTGTTTTAATTAAATTGTAATTTTTGTATTACCCAATTTTGATAGGATCTCTCTCAGAGTCCTTCGCTCTACGTAAGAGCATAGTAACCACTTCTTCTTTAGAAGAGTTCTCTTGGCAGATATCTCGGTGTGCCGAAGAAAGATAGTCAGAATAAAGTTTTTACTCCGGCCGGGATTGAACCGGGGATTTCTTCAAAGAATAGATTTACAAAAGAATTATTTGAAAGCATTTGCAAACAACATTTTGATTTACAAAATCTAACGAAAAGGATCGTCTTGGAGAAATTCAATTTGTTTTTGTCTGGTGAATATACCCTTAATTTTTTTTAAAATGTGTTTTTGCAGGTTTTACAGGTTAAGTCGTTGTTAGGTTTAGAGAGGTTACGCGGTTCAAAAAAGTTTTTTTCTAAAAAATATTACGTTTTAAAAATTTTCTTGAAGAAAAATTAGTGTTCACATTTTAGATATAAAGAAAATGGTAATCTACAGAAATCGCCTGCTGAGGGTTAGTCGCGTATTTTTATCGTCAGGCCAATTTATTAATTTCTTACCCCATTACTCACCCTCTGTATCCGCTCTTGGTTACAGTCAGCGTAACTGATCTTGAAAACATTAAGCGCAATGCGTACAATTAAATTCGAAAATAATGACCTACTTTGCTGACTTCAATAAATTGAGGATATTCGATATTCTTTTTAAGGATTAACGATAGTGTTAAAAAGTTGATTATATTTTGAATCTCTTGTGAAACCAATTAAAAGTGTTTATCTGACATAAAAAGTACCTATATAGTATTTGGGTTGTAGTAATATTTGAACCCCGTGCAAAAGTTTCAAACATTTTGTGTTTAACATTCACTAAAAATATATTTTTTTCGACAAAAAATATTCGGCGAGGGTCAATTCGCCAACCCGAAATTCGGTTATGCTACTTTCGGTAATTCCAATTCGGCACCTGCATTTCGGCGATTATCATTCCGCGACAGAAAATTCGACTATGTCGATTCAGCGACGGAAAATTTATTTAAGTGTTAAAATTTATTAAAAATATTAAAAAAATTAATCTTTTATTTTTAAATTAAATATTTATTTGCATATAAATGCCACCGCCAGAGCCGAAAAAGTTAAGATTTTAAATTTAGAAGAATGAATTGAATAAACTAAAAGTATACCTCCCGTCGCCGAATCGACGTAGTCGAATTTTCTGTAACCGAATAAAAATCGCCGAAATGCCGGTGCCGAGGTGGAGTCGCCGAAAGTACATAGCATAGCCGAATTGCGAGTCGCCGAATCAGAATCGCCGAAATGACGGTACCGAACATTTATGTGTCCCTTTAAATATCAGTCCATCGCAAAATGTTTTTAAATAAAAAATTTCAAAATTTCCATGCTAATAGCGGCCTTATTGTTTGGATTAATATTACTTATGAATTATTTGAATTTACAGCTGATTTTACAGTAATATAATGTTTGCTAACTTTTGATATTCGCATGCACAGAAGAGACAAAAATTTTATTTTAATTATTGTAAAAAATTAATAATGATTTAATCATCAGCAGACCATTTACTTTCAATTTCCATTTTTTTTACATTGCAAAAGTGTAAATGCAAAGCTAACTTAGCAAGAAAATGTTTTGAAAATGTAATAAGTTTCACGGAGGTCATGTATTTATCAACCCCTAATTTTTTTTTTTTTTTAAACGGTACATAAATTAATTTATATACAGTGTGAATTCCTTCAAGTCGCGTAACTTTGATATATGAATTTCTTATTCGGGAACTTGCTTCTCAGAAACAGTATTATGTAATTGCTTCAGTCTTATTTAATTTATGTACATTAAATAAATTAAGTAAAGGGTACATTAAATTTTCCGGAACTGAATTAACAACAATGCAATTAACTAAAATACTATAAACACTAAATTAATAACTCATCAATAAACTATGAAATTATTTTTAATTATTATTGATTAAATAACGGATGATAACAAATATTATGAATAATTTCAAAATAAACTTAAACAACACAAACAAATAGTATATATTGTATAAATTATTTGTATTGCATAATTAAAAATTAGCGCAGCTATTATATAAATATAAAATCTTGAAAATAGGTTTTAAAAATGTTTCAGCCGGTACATTTTAAATTTCCCGGTGAAAATAGCGGCGACTTCATTCTGTTGCGCTAGTTGTCGTAGTTTGCAGTGTTCTTGTGCAACAGCTATTATTCATATATAGAAAGGTAAACCAAACCAATTTATTGTTAAAATTACATTTGTTGAATACAATTTAGGTATTAGCATAATTCATTTTATTCAATTTATTAAATATTGCCGTTTTGGAACTAAAATCGGGAAATTTAAGTCATTGCAGGGCCGCCTAAATATGTCAACTTAATTTTGTTCAAAGAATGCAAATAATTTTATAAAAATATGTAATATGAAGACAACTACCATTTAAATGGAACTACTTAGGCATAATTTTATAAAATGTAATTTTTTTCGCATTTTATGAAGTACTTACTCGGTATCCTAACCTCACTTTTAATGCACGCGAACGGGAACATTTCCTTTACAAATTTTAATTTGGCAGATTAGTGTCTTACTTTGTGTTTGCATGTATGGGGTTAATTAAATTGCGTTCTTTAAATTTAAAGAAAAGGTAATTCCAAGGGCAATCTCATAGAAAATCCGGGTTAAGTTAAGTTAAAAAGTTAAGTTTTAAAATTAATAAGATTAATTCATCTTATAAAATATCCCAAAAATTTTGATGACCATTTATTAGATGATCTAGTGTTTACTTCCGACCTTCCCCGATCCCAAAATTAAATAAGTTTTCTGGTTTTCCCTTCTCAAAAAAATTTGTTCGATATATAAATGCATTATTAAATTCTTAATAAACTCCAACAATTTCCTGCCAGAGGTATAACAGATTCCTCAGGTGAGATAACAAAGTCACCATGTTTTTTGGACTGGTACAAAACAAAACTCGGACCGAAAATATTCTCCAATTCGACCCCGAGAGTCACCTTGCCCAAGTTTTAAATTTGTTGATCACGTTTTTCTCTTTGTTCTAAGTATTTGTATATTACAGTGCCGTAGACTAGTTTTGGTAGTTTTTTAGGGGGAGGGGGTGCACCCAAAAATTTATACTTTTATACCTCCTATTTTTAAAAACAGCAGCGTCAGTTTACATTTTCCTGTACGCTGTCTTACCGTATTTCCATTTCCAAAGTCTCATTCTTTATCTTTTCAGCTTCGTTTCGCTCTAGAGAGCATGCGGCTCTTTAAGCTTCCTCCAGTGATTTTTTTCCTTGTTCTCATTTAATTACGTATAATATTTACTAAAATTATTTTATAGTAAAAAACTGTCTTCTTTTTCTTACAGAATATTATAAATACCAAAAAGACTCTACAAGTTCTGATGGAATGTAAAATAAAATACATAAGCTTTCATACTAAGGTAACTTCTGGTATTAAATAAGATTTTTTTGAAATAGTAAATAATATTTTTAGAAATGTATTGGACAATACGAGGGCAGGACATGCAGTCCGTACAAACACCCGAAATGCCGTAAAGCTACAGTTTCCGTTCGGGTAAGAGATATCTTTTCCCACTTTAAATAAAATTTTAATTTTGTTTTAAATTCAACAGAAAGTTATATGCAAGTATAAGAAAATTATAGCAAAAAATTGCAGAATCAATGATATGTTAACATTCATGGATACTGATTTACGCTTTCCGATGAATACTATCGATTACACTCACCTTCTTATCGAAGCATCAGAAAACTCGACCACTTCCCTTAAGTCATTGTCAGAGATGAGAGGCAATAATAGCGGTTTTAAGATGCTCCGACTTGTCTATCATCCAATCCTGGATAACTGTAAAGTAATCGAGGCTTTACTTGCTAATGAATTGGATGGATCATATTCATCCGATATAAAAATAAATGCCAAGATTTTAAAAATGAATCTTGTGTTCTGTATTACAATTCTGGAAGAGAAAAACAATACTGGTGAATATTGGATTGCCACTGATGTCGTACGAGACTTGCAAAATTATATCAATAGTCTGAGAACCATATGCAGTTTTATTTACTTAATAGTACTAAAGAAAACGTCGACAGTGGTAAATAAAATGCTTCCGATCGTATCTTACAGCAGCCCCAAATGCCTTACTTGTTCATTCTGTGGAAAAATTGAATCGTTCTGTAGATGCTTTGCCGATTTAGGTAATAAAATATATATACATTTTTTTCCTTTTCATTATACCCATGAAAATTTACTGACTGTATTTTTTTGCAGCTTCTACCTCTTCTAAATGTTATGATAAAGAAGGTGTTTATTTTTCACCAAAAGTTGATAAAAATGTTGATGATATAGGTAACTTGTTTATTTCTTCTTCTAATTTATCTATCCGCAATATATTTGAATGTGTTATTAGAAAACGTGCCTCATTGTTCCAAGAGCGCCGGATATGCTGAAATGGTAGATGATGACATAAAATCAAAAGGCGACTCTCAAAGAAGTAGCACCAATACTGATTAAAGGTAAAATAAAATATTAATTAATTTGTAGGTATATTTATAATTCGTTCAAATTGTTTTTATTTCAGAACAAATCTATCAAATTTAGACCAGTCACCGTTTATGTTATGAAACAAAATTCGATGTAATTTATTCACAAATTTAAAAAATAAATAATATCAGACAAATTTTGAGGTCTTTTTATCTACACCTTGTTCATTATTTTCAGAATTTCTGTAAAAACGGTTGGTTTCCCAAAAACATTTATTTAACCAAAGTTGTAGCCCGTTAAATTCCCTACCCTGATTGGCTATCAGTTTTTTCTAAGACGTTTCGTTTAAGAGATACGAGGTTTGCAAGAAAAATACAAAAACTAAAACCTGAATTATTTAAACAAATTTTCACTTAATTTAATTTATAACTCGAAATCCGTTGATTCTAGACGATAAGGGATAATAACCTAATTTGTAGATAAGCGAATCATCTTTAAAAGAGTTCTAATCCATTAAGCTTAAAAATTCCATAATGTCGAAGCTATGACCGTTTAAAATCAGACATTCAAAAAATTGCTTTAAAGGGTTTGGGTTTGGTTTACAAAGGTTCTCAACGGTCACGGGGACACCCTGTATGTACGTTGTTACAGATAATTCAAGTATTCGTCTAATTCCAAGATTCCATCTCAAAACACCGAAGTCAAAATGTCGAAAACAAAACGCCGAAAGTTTCCGAAAAAAAATCATGCCAAAAGCAAATTTTTTCTTAGTACTGCAAAATAGAATAATTTCTGATGCATGCATTATTTGGAATAAATAAAATTTCCAATTTTTTTTTGGTATTTGATTTAAAAAAATTAAATTAATCTTTAGTAATCTCTATAATTTCCCATTAAATCTCATAATAATCAATTAATAAATTAATTATACAAAATATTACATTTAGATACAATAATTATAGTGACAATTATTACATACAAATGTAATAATATTTATAATCAACTAATTAATTGAATATTGTAAAATTTATTGGGAAGTTACACAGATTAGTAATTAATTATTTTTTTTTAATTACAAAATAATTAAATAATTAATTAATTTAACATTTTAATACATATACAACGCCTTTTTAGCCGTTTTTGAGAAACTTGCATAAGACAGCATTTTGTAAAAGATATTTACTATTTTATTAGTAAATATTTATTTGTGAATTTCATCACACCTAATGTGGATATTTTAATTTTAATTTTAGTTGGAGAGCGTTCATTACATTTAAAAGCATAGATTAAATCTATTGTAATTCACTAATCACGGTACTCGCAACCAATTGAGTTTGCCAACTGTTGAAAGTTTCACATTGTAAAAATAACTATTTAAAATTGTTATATTCATCATTCCGACATCTCCGGCAACGCAACAAAATTGTATTTACAAATTGCCTCTTTTAAGCTGTATAATTATTTCTGTTATACTTTAGTGTAAAAGAATTTGATTAATTTTTTCTGTGTATTGCTATGCTAAGGGTATTTTAACTTCTTATTAATTTTTTTATTGCGCTTTTCCGACAGTTTATAATAACCTCGTTTTGAAGAAATAGGGTGTTCCAGTTTTCTTTTCTTTTTTAATCAATAATTGTTGTTCTGCTTCTAGTGACCAAAAAACTTTCCGAACAACATTTCTTGTGATTAAGAAACAGCGTTTTGATATGTAAAATAAAAAAGACCTGTAAGATCAGAAAAAATTAAATTAGAAAAGAGATTTAGTACTTTCGCAAATCACAATTTTTACAAAAATAACTTGAGTTAAATGTTAAATTGAATTACTTTCAACTCTACGTTTTCACAAATTCAAATTTATGCTAAAAATACTCATACCACTTTTAAAATAATATAATAAATTGTTTAGTTTCGTTTTAAATATTAAAATCAAGTAATTATAAAATAAAATTGTCTAACTAAATTGTGAGCACCGACTTTCAACTAAACTACATATACAATGAAAATCAGTAGTTAAACAGTTAATACCAGAATCATATAAAGAGGCGCATGAAAGAATGGAAAGATTTGACACTGAAAAACTGTAGAAAGAAAACAACAGAGATAAATACGTAAAAAATTAGAAAAACAACTACAGACAAAGAAAAATGGAAAAAATATAGAAGAAAAATGGGAAATAATAAAAAATACTATAAACAAAACGTCAAAGTAAATTCTGGGGAAAAACAAGAAGGACAAAAAACAAGATTGGTACGACGATGAATGTAAGATAGCAGAAGAAGAAAAAAACAAGCAAGAATAGAAATGATAAAAAGTAGAATTCAGAAATAAAAGAAGGGATATGTAGAATAAAGAAAAGAAGAGCTAAAAGAAGGAAGATTAGAATTGGGAGACACAGTTGTAACGAAGGGGGAAGAAACGGAGAATATAACACCTTCAACGGAGAAAGAAATAGAAAACAATAAAGAAACTGAAGAATAACAAAGTCCAGGTAAGAGAAACATCCGAGCAAAAATGATAAAATATAAAACTTTGAGCGAATAATAAAGCAAGTATGCTAACTAGCGAAATATGGAATGCTAAAGATGGCAAAAAAGTGGTCGCAAATGATGATGTGTTCAATTTAAAAAAAAAATAATATAGAACAATATGTGAAAATTACCGAGACATAGCACTGTTAGAAGACGGTCATATAGCTATGAAAACTATACGCTATCCCGACAGTTTTTTATTTCAAGTTTCTGTGACATTTTATAGAATCACCTCCAAGTTTGGTCCCAATCGTTTACATTTTGTTATTTTTTATATCAGTTTAGAGAAGCAAAATTGAGTGATGTAAAACAGTCTCGGAAAAAAAACTGCGTAGACGACAAATTTGCAAATAGAATTTGACTGCCTTATCCTAAGATATAGAATTGTAACTGGGGGATGAAACCTGGGTACACCACTGGGACCCTTCCACGAAGCGGGAGTCCATTCAATATGTTCGTAAGGGCTTTCCACCACCCAAGAAGGGGAGATTCTCTTAATTGAGTATATGCCAAAAGGGACTACAATAACGGGAAGTGTATACAATCACACAATTAAGAACTTAAAGCGGCTATACACGAAAGAAGGCCCACAATAATTATAGTCAGAAAACTCTGCTTCTGCACGATTATTAATCCTTCGTCCCTTATGACTATTATCTCTTTTAAAAACTCAAAAAAACATTTGAGAGGGCGTCTCTTCTTATCGAATGATGACTTATAAATTACCGAGTCGTATTTTGCACTCACCAAAAAAAATTTTTTTCGAAGACTAGAAAAACGTTGGAATAAGTGTGTTAGTGTTAATGGTTCTTACGTTTAAAAATAAAATTTTGTTTGTCCTCTAACTCCTTGTTTTCATATAGCTAGATAGAAAACATAAAAAGAACCTCCTCCCGTCTTAGCTTTCCTAAATGTATGTACAGGGTGGCTCAATTTCGATGCCTATAGGAGATATCAAAAAATGGATGGCGCATCTTCCATCTCTTTTTTTGAGAAAAGCTCGATGGCCAAAACCGGAATTTGCTATATTTTTTTGTTTCACGAGTTATAGCCTAATGTTCAATTATTATTGGACTTTTCGATTTTTCGATTGTTCAGACACTTTTCAAGAGCAACAAAATAGGCTAAACAGATTTTAAATATCTAAGTTAGTTTTCGAGTTATAATACAAAGTTGTGTTTTTTTAAATAGAAACCATAATTGAATATAATATTTTTGAATAGCGTTGTTTATCTTCTTTTCAATGACATAATATGTGGGGTCCATTATTTCGGTTTCATCCCATTTTATTAAAAAATGTAATAAAAATGAAGAATAGCCAAAAATTAAATATGATATTAATAGCATTTTTAGTAAATATCAATAACAAAAATAAAAATTGATATTTTTTTCATCATTCGTCATTTCATTTAAATGATGACATGAAATGGGCCTTTTAACGTCTTGCTTAGGACGATGACTAAAATACTTTTAAAAATAATATAGTTAGACACCAAACAGAAATCTAAAATTTTTGTCAACATTGGTCAAAATAATGTCGATAATCACAGGTTTCTCCAAGTTAGGTAACAAACTGAACCATAATGGCACACTTTTTAAGGGCGCCATTTTTCCATTTTCAAAAAAAAATTTTTTTTTGTAATTTTGAGACGATCTCGTAGATACATCAATTACATATGCGAAAGATGTTTGTGATGAACTGAACATTATTATGGAACGCCAGCGTCGACTCAGAAGAAGAAAACAAATGGATGGTGAAGAGTCACGAGATGAAGGATTGTCGTTTGAATCTGAGTTGAGAAGGGAAATGTTTTGTTCGTTGGATAGAATAATTGAAGAAATTAAATTGAGGTTTAATCAGGGCACGTTCTCACCCAAAAGTACGCATTTCTCATCCCATGTGACTTATTGGACAAAGATTATGTTTGGAGTATTGAAGAAAAGGATTTTTCGCTTCGAACGAGACATACTCAGACATTTTTGCACGCTTGCTGCAAAGGATAACGCCATGGAAGCGTGGAAAAACGGACCGTTAGAATTGCTACAATTTATTCAAGAGTACGACCTCGGCGACTCCGTTCCGAATATTTCGATACAGCTAAGAAAATTTTTAACCATTGCGGTGAGTATTGCGAGTTTCTCCAAATTGAAGCTAATTATTTAAGATCAACAATGGGGTCATTATAAGATTACGAAATCTCGCAATATAATCTATCGAACATGAAGTAACAAACGAAATAAATTTTGATAGTGTAATTGACGAATTTGCGCAAATGAAGGCGAGAAAAATAAACTTCTTGTAAGATCATAATCAAATAAAGAAAAACATATCGTTGACCTTTTTTTTAGCTTTTTTGACAACTTGCAAAATAAAAAATTGTTCCCATGGGGGGGCGCCGCTGTTTTTAACTTATTCTTCTTCTTCTTCAACTGAATTTAAGCCTAAAAGCTTGTTATTTACCATTAATGTACAAATGACAAAGAATGAATAATGACAAAGAAAAACAGTAATTTAAGCAAATGGAGAGTCATGAGAACGAAAAGAAATTGGGGTAGCAGTAACCCCACCTTGCTACTTACGGGTTAAGAATATAAGTAAATATACATAGAAATCTATTTTTTTAATTCGGGAATAATTCCCAATGCAATTTCCATGAAGGTTACTGTACAAAAATTATAAACATAATATAACATTTTAAAGTGTGTCAGTTTTATAATATCTATATAATTTTACAACAAAGGTATATGGATTTTCTGCTAAAAGTTTTGAGACATTTTGCAATCCATTAAAATTTTCCAAAAGAAAACTCAAATCTTTCCGCGTATCTATATCTTTCCCTACTTTTATAATATGTATGTACACCTACATAGTATACATACTACAATTTGGATGTATGTATAGTATACATAATATACTATTACCGTGCTCTAATTATGCTTCAATATTTCACGTTAACAACTATGTTTTTGAATTTAAAAAAAATGAAAACAAACCAAAAGCAGGTTTTTTCGTTAAGTTACTTATATTTAACAAACTTGATAGGAGAAAATAGGGGAAAATTGAAATAGTCAACAAAGAGAAATTATTTGTCATATTTACTGTGTCTAGGAATATACTAGGAATTTCCAAAAATTATAACTTTTGGCTGCACAGTACACTCACATTGATTTTATAAATTTATTGAAACAATTTATTTCCAGGAACATTAAGCAATCAAAGTATTATGTTTTATAAACTCTTTGGTAAGTTTGAAACCCATTCCTATTTTCCCTACTTCCCCTACTTTAGGTCCTTCAGAATGCTCGAGTTTAAAATGTTTTATTGTTTATAACCTTACTTGTATGTAATTAAAATTTGTATAAAAACACAAAGAAATGTAAAAACAAAGCAAGTTAACTAGGTAAGAGAATTCTTGCAATAACAAAGCCATCAATAGCGCAATTTTAGCCGACCTATTTTTCCATATAATAAAGAAGCAAATACTTGCAAAATTACAGAAATAAATCTAAACTTTATAGTTTTGAACTAAATATAAGAATATGAAATATGTTTCTTTGACGCCATCGAAGCTGACACTCAAATATCAAAAATAAAGAGACTACAAAATCAAAAAAGATTTCTTTCATGTACTTTTAAAATGCACAGTGTGAATCATACAAAATTTCCAAAATTTTTAATCCAACTTCGTGCAAAAATAAATTAATCATTTTATGCAGTTATGCAGTAATTACTCGTGTCAGTTCCAATTTATCTTTTTGATCGCAAACAAACAATTTGACTGATTATCGTCAACTGGGTGTGACCTCCCCTTTCCATAAAATTTTCATTAAATAAAATGATGTATATTAAAGAACTGACAAACATATCGTTGAGCAAACACCCTCACTTCAGGAAACTAGTCCCCTTTGTAAATATAAGTTGAAAATTTGTAAGTCGGTATCAATAAAATCCGGTACTTAATTTCCAATTAGCTACCGAGAGGGTTAAATATTATTTGTTCCTTCACAAATTTATAAGTTGTGTTTATCTTTTCTTTCTTACATTCCATTTTTTTATTTCGTTGCTTTTTCTCGTAACTTGCAAACCTTTTCATTTTTCGAAAATTTCGAACTTGAAGTATTCATGATTATAAAATTACTGACCAGATTGTGTTTTGAAACTATGTACATCGTACACGGTCCGCTCGAAGCCTCTTATATAAATAGCCCGGCGGCTGTTTATAATAATAATTTATATTTTTACTCTTAGGAAAATAATCCTAAAATTTAAATAATATTATGCTGCTCTACTAAACTTATATTTACTTTAAAATTTAAGAAAGTTTAGAAAAAAAAACAAATTTGTTACTTCATACAGCCAACCCTCCTATATCGCGGTTAATTCGTACCGCATTTTAATGAAACCATATACCATCGAATATGGAAAACGCAGGGAAATGTTGCAATTGGGATTGGTATTTCAACAAAAAAGTCAGTTAAATTCAATATGACGAGTTTTTGGCAGTTAAAGGTAAAGTCACAGTAAAAATGGTATATAAGAACCATTTATCTTGTTGTAAAATACCGCATTATATCGAAACCAGTAATAGGAAGAATTTCGTAAAACATACGAAATAGGGATTACAGTACAATTAATATATATTTTAAATACCAGGTATAATATAATTTTTCTTATCCTCATACTAATGTTAAAGAAAATGTTTTCTTTTTCCATTTAAAACTTTCTGTTAAATGGGAATAAATAATGCCTACCTTTTTATTTTTACTCCGTACTAATGTCGAATTCAAATTTATTGTTAAAACTTTTTCAGATTTTTATATTTATTACTCATTTTTTCCTTTTAAAATTAATCCCTTAAACACTAAATGTTAATGAAAAACTAATAAAAGTTGGAAATACATCAAGTTTTATATCCTTATGCATAATATAAAGAAAAGTAGGACAAAACAGGGTATTCGGAAAGAACAGAGTACCTACCGAAGTTTGTAGCGCTGAGGGAAAGACTTAAAGACCTAGGGGAACCAGTTAGTTACTGAATTTGGATGATGAAAAACTTTTCACATATTTGAGTGTCAATACAGTTAAGCACCGTGGAATAGATCAAACGGATGAATAAATACAGTTAGAAAATCGGTTCAGTATTTAAATTTATTTAATTTCCCAGAATAACCTACATACAGTAATGGTCATGGAAATTGCATTGGGAATTATACCCTAATTAAAAAAATAATTTTCTATATTATGTTCTTAATAATAAAAAACATAAAAAATAAAATAGAAATAGATAAAAAGTTAAATTTGTGGTTTGAAAGTCATAAGCTCAATAATACTTTTTTTAACACAATCCCAGACTTTTCAAACCGGGGGTCTGGAATACCCCGCAGCACATCAGTGATTGTGTTAAAAAAAATGTGTTATTGAATTTCAAATCAGAAATCTTAGATTTTACATTTTTAGAAGTTAGATTTCTGGTTTGAAACCAATAAGCTTAATAACACTTTTTTTGCGGACCATCTCTGGTGTACTGGAAGGTATTCCAACCCCCAGACCCCCCCGGTTTGAATATCTAGCTTGGTGTGCGTACTGTGTTTATATTGTGTCTTCTTTCTCAGTCCTTTTACCTTAATGAGGGTTTGGTGACGCAAGATTCAGTCATGTGCTGATGTTATTCAGGGTTTCTCTCCACACGTCTCGGTCCGAAGCCAGCCGAGTTGCCTCCCGTAGTCCGCAGTTTATGAGTTCTTTTGTCTTTTGTTCTTTTTGGGGGGGGAAGCAATTCCATCTAATTTTTAATAAAAAAGTTGAAAAATGACCCGACGAACAAATAGCGAGCAATTCTCCGGCGGACAAAAGTCCTGCGAATAATTATCTGGTAAATAATTGTCTGGCGAACAATTTCCGGCGAACAAAAACTTTCACAAAAATAGCGAAATGTTCAAGAGCGAAATATGAGAGTGAGTAAAGGCTAGTTGCAAAATCTTCTAGAACCATGAGCAATTATACCGAATGTTAAGACTAATATTGTTTTATTGTACAGCAATAGAAGTTCACTTTAATTTGAATTGAAGTAACTTTAAAGTTATGAAATTAGCTACAAGGCTGCAACATTACTATATTAATTTAGCAACAACTAAATATGTGGTACTAACTTTGGATGCTACACTATTCATTTATATAATAAAGGTTTGGAAATTACTCTTACTTAAAAAGTTCCAAATTGAAGTTTATTCAAAATCATTTTAAACAATCTTTCACGAGAAAACTTAAACATATTCATGCCTAAATCTATTGAGAAAAAATTCCTCTGAACCGCAATAATGATCCGGTATAGCGTTACAAGCAAAATATATACGGAATTCCGTAATTAATTAAACAGTAAAAAATGTATCAGCAAAAAATTTTAACTGCCCATCCTGCATAATAATTATCCCAATGTCTAATATAAGTAAATTACTGCCCTAATGCAATAAGCTTTACTCCGTACGTTAACGCGGGTTACAAACACAAATAAGGCTTTGTTTCGAATCCCAAGATGCTTGTGATGATGATCACTAAAACTGGAACTGACACTCAACTCACAGAAACTTGGTTAATTTACCAAAAGTATCCACTTTAGTAATATCTTCGGATAAGCGTTTCGCTATATTTGTATTTCATCAACAATCAAGTCTCTGTATTTTTACAAAAAAAATAAATTTTTGTATATTTTGCATGTGGCCAAAAATTATTTGTCTAAACAGATGATTTATACAAGGTATGTTCAAAATGAAACGGGAATTTTTCCAATCCTCAAAACACTTCTCGAACGCTTCTTTTGGTATGGCGTTGAGCTCTTGCCGCGATTTTTGATTTATTATCTCTCTTCTTCTTAATGTGCCATACCCTCAATGGGCGTTGGCGATCAACTTGGCTGAACCAAGATGACGTACCAGGGAATTTAATTAATGGGGTGGTTTCCCGTTGCCTTCCCCACAGCCCACAGATCTATCTTGGGCTTTAGATCACAGCAGCGTATTCGACTCGACCAGGATTTGAACCGCGGTCACCCGCTTCCCAGTCGGTCGGTGTAGGCTTTACGCCACACTGCTGGTCTCTATAGTGTCGAAACGTTGTCCTTTCAATGTTCTTTTCATTTTTGGAAAGAGAAAAAAGTCGCATGGGGCCAAATCAGGCGAATACGGAAGCTGCTGTAACACGACGGTTCCGTTTTTCGTCAAAAATGAACGAATCAATAGAGAAGCGTGAGCTGATGCGTTATCATAATGCAAAATCCACGAATTGTTGGCCCATAATTCTGGTATTTTTTGACGAAGTTTTTTTTTGTTTTTCTTTTTTTGTTTTAAGTTTTTATTAAAATAATGGTTACGTTTTGTGAAGTTGATAATAATACTTAAGTACTTTTGTACTTATTCTTCACAGAAATCCTTCAGAAATATTTCTGTAAAGAATAAGTACAAAACTAAACTTTATTTTAAGTTTTTGTTGAAAATTCAACAATTTTGGAACGAATTTAGCTGCCACTTGTCTCAAGTTTAAATTAGCCTTAAAAATTGCATCACATGACCCAATCGAGATTCCAACTTCTTCTGCGACCTCTCTAATAATGATTCGGCAATGTTCAAAAACCATTTCTTTTACTTTTCCGACATTTTCATTGGTTGTGCTTCGACGCCCATACTTGGCATTATCTTCCACGTCTTCAAGACCCTCTTGAAAACGTTTGTACCATTCAAAAAGTCTTGTTTTTGACATAGTCTGTACGCCAAAGGCCTTAGCCAACACTTCACTACACTTAAATCCATTTTTAACACAGAATTTAATACAAATTCTTTAATACGTCATTTTTATAATAGTAAATAATCTAAAAATCGTGGATCGTCAAAATTTTGCCGTAATCAATAAATCGTTAAACACAAACTACACATCAAATATGTCTGAAAATTGATATGTACATCGTACATCACTGACATCTCATTTATTAACTCACACCGCGCGAAATTCAAAAATTCCCGTTTCATTTTGAACATACCTCGTATATTTAAGATAAATTGCTTAATGCTTAAACCAGGTTGGGGAATGCCTCTAACCCTGTTTTTAATAGTTGACGGCGGCAATCGTCAACCCAGGGGGACCGCCGGTGTAACCGGGAATATTTACCCCAGTGAAATTTTACCTCCCGGTAAAAATTCCCTAGTGAAATTTTACCCCCCGGTAAAAATTCCCTAGGGAAATTTTACCCCCTAATCATTTTTTACTGGAGGTAAAATTTCCCTAGAGAATTTTTACCGGGGGCTAAAAAAATTCAAAATAACATCAGTGAATTTTTACCCCCTTAAGAAATTTTATAGGTAAATCAGAATTTTTATTAGTGTTTATGTATCAAATTTGATTATATTTTATTCTGAGATGCTAAAATGTCTTCTTCAGATTTTGGAAGAATAAAAATAAATAAAATAGGATAATTTATTATTTAAATAGTAAAAGTAATAGTAATACAGGGTGGGGCGGGGGAACCTCTCACATTTTAAAAAATTGCAGTGGAGAAATGGGGGTCCCAGAGCGGTTGGGTGGTATTGTTTGGGAAGGTGTATGATGTAGTTTTCACACGCCACCATGCCCTGATCAGGGAAGCAAGGTGCGTTTGTATTCGAGACTTTTATTAAAAATTAAAAAGTGTGTATTTCAGAAGACCGCTGAAAATATAAAGGAAAGTCAAGAAAAGTAAAAAACTTCTTATGATAAGCGTCGTGCAAATGCAGTGAAATTTAAAGTTGGAGAATCACTACCGGTACGAAATTGCAGACGAGATGATTGCAAAGGTGGTTGGACAAAAGCACCCTATACAGGACCGTATGCCATAGAGAAAATTCTGAGCAATGGCAACTGCATTTTACGGTCGAAAGTGGGAAAATCTTTGAAAAAGGGGTATCCTATCAGTAATTTAAAACATTACTACGACAACGGATCTCAAGAAAAAGTGCCCAAGATGAATGAATTTTGAAGTAGTAGTTTCGGTAAAAAAAAGTGTATAAAAACTGCAAGTTTTAAATAAATTTTGTGTTAAACTTTCAAATTATCCTATTTAATTCTTCCAATATCTGAGGAAGATATTTTAGCATTTCGCGGTAAAATATTAAAAAATTCTTATTTACCTATAAAATTTCTTAAGGGGGTAAAAATTCATTAAGAATATTTTGAGCTTTTTTACCCCCCGGTAAAAATTCCCTAGTGAAATTTTACCCCCGAATCATTTTTTACTGGGGGTAAAATTTCTCTAGGGAATATTTACCGGGGAGGTAAAATTTCACTAGAGAATTTTTACCGGGGGTAAAATTTCACTAGGGAATTTTTACCCCCGGGGGTAAAATAAAAGGGGGTTAAAATTCCCGGCTACACCGGCTTTACGTGCCCTCCGAAGCACGGTGGCATTCACACACAAAAAACAAACTCTACACCTTTTGTTGAAATATCCTGTATGTAAAAATTTTGAAATAATTTTGAACTTATTTGACAAATCAATATTACATTAAAAGATAATGTTTATTTGAAGAAATTTCAACTAACTTTTTTTTTATGTCAAACCAAACAAAATAATATCACTTTAACTACATATTTGGATTTGTTTCTACATTATACATTATACTTAAAATCATATAATAGAAATTTTACAAAAATTTTGATATATTTGTATTACGGAAATTCATGTTACCTCAAGCTTTTGTTTAATTTTAGCGTCTATCTAAATTTCAATCGATTCATCAGACCTACTTCCAATTTCAAATGATGATAGTGTTTAAGATTGTGTCGGTCGAAGTAAGTACAAATTTAGAATTTCCCAAACGTTTAAATGAACCAGCTTTTAACGTATCATCCCGTGTCAGTCTGTAGACATTGCCGTGAGATCGATAAGCATTTCGAATGACACATTTGACTGAGTAAGTGACAATGTCTAATTGCTTATGACTTAGCATTAAGTTAGTAGTCACAATAATGAAGCTAAAGCTGTATATAAATTCGGTCAAGAAAGTTAATGCGTTTTTGGTTTCTTTTTTTCAAAATCTACTTTGGCTTCCTTCTTATTTTAGATCTCCTCTTTTTTTAAAAATAATGACCAAGTCAATAAGACGACTCAAAAGCGCAAAAAAAATCTGTGGAGAAAAAATTGTCTTTCAAAATTTCTCTCGGCTTACAACTACCACGTAGACATTTTACATTTGGGCAAATGCAAAGGTGTCTGCGACCGTGATCAAATACGGAACGAGAAAAAACTGAGTCGTTTGCATAATAAATCACTTTATTACATCTAGATAATTTCCGACGAGCCTAAAAACCACAAAAGTAATGGCATTTTATAAAATAGTGACCAAACTGACTTTAGGTACATATCAGCGCCCCCCCCCCAGTTGTTTTTTGTAAATAACTTCGCGACCTTTGAGGCTCAAACGAAATAATGGAAGCTCATTGAGGCTCGAACGATGCTCTAACGCTTGATACCAAGCTCATGTTTGTACGTACGGATTTTGAGAACCTTCGATCACTATCTTTGCCTTCGAATTTTTATGATTATCTACTCAAGTTCAACATCTTGTTGGAGGAAAACCGATAGAAACAGCATTGTAGCCATTTATGTAAGAAGTAAGCCTAAGTTCTATATGGAACTTCAAATTGTGCTACGTAGAGGTAGAAAAGGACGCTCGCTAACCTCTCACATGGGTCACGTGCAATCCAAAAGAGAACGTGGGTTAGTTTTTCCAAGTTTCAATTACTTACTTATGTGGAAGTCTCAGCTCATGCATTAACACTTTTAAAATAAATCTTTTTTGATTTTGAAAATTTTCTATAGGAAAATATGAAATAATTGTCACCGAATACCGCGTGAATCACCGGAGACTCCGGAAAGAAGACATTTTTTGATATTAACCATTCGGTTGTTAAACTGATAGACAATCAGTTGTTATTCTGACAATAGATCTGATTGCTTTTTGTGCAACCTCGAATATGCGATTTATGATTTATCTTGCGATCAGCGGTAGATGTCGGGGAGATCATGGGCCCCCCTGCTATGACCACTCTGTATCCGCGCCTGTATCTGAATGTATGTTTTTGACTGAGGATGCTGATTCTGCAGTAATTTTCTTACTTCAACATTTTGTTAATAAAATTTTGATTCATAAATTATTATCAAATTTTCAAATATCAATATTTTTAATTTACCTGCATTGATACCAAGTTTTACTTACCGACCCAGTGTCATAACTTCAAGCAACTACACCGAGATCTCAAAAATAAATTGTGTTTTGAATGGATACTAGTACTGAACGTTAAAAAACGATTATGCAGGTGCCACAATTTGTATATTCCTTCGACATTCGTCTGACAATAACTAATAAAAAAAATAATTGAAATTACTGACCCAATTTGATACTCAAACATTGGAAAAACCAAATTTTTTTTAATTTATCCAATCTGTCTTACCCCCTGCATGCCCTTCTGAGTAAGCCTACTCCTCATACAAAAAGCCACTGCAAAAACGGAACAGGTGTTGTTGAAGCAATGAGTACCAAGATTAATGGGTTTAACTTTCGTCGTGTACCATCATCTAATCAACAAATATCTACCTGCTGACTTCAAGTATCTTTATAAACAGAACACCCAAACAATTGGGAATTTGCTTCCGTTTGGAATTAAAGGAATACTGGAATTATCCCATGGAACGTAATTATGTCATTTTAAAATTAAATTATTATATGAAACAAGATCTCAAAATTTGCCTGGTATTATTTATTCTGCAGGTTTATAAATAAATTACATCACATTTTTTTTAACAACAAAACAGTTACTGCACCTAAAACATCAGATTGGAACAAAAAAAGCAAACTCAAAATAAAAGTCAACAAACGAAGTATTCAATATTTGAAATCAAGTGGCAGAATTATTATTTAAGCAAATTATTATGCTCGTTAGAAATGTTACGAACAATTTTTTTGGGCATCATATGCTTCAAATCCTCGGGAAAACATACATACACATCAATGTATGTTAATGTACATCTCAGAATGTTCAGCACTTTGTGAAACTGCATTTCGTCGTTGGACGGATCTTTAAACACATCAAGAGCCAAGAACTGGTATGCTTCTTCTCCAAATGTTCTATTATAGCGGTTCACCTCTTGTGCGCATTTCTGAACCAATGAATAATCTATGACATCCTTGGTGGATTCTTTAACTATGAATCCGAAGAGAACATAACTTCCATTAAGAACGTCAGTCCGTACGACTTTCCCTAACGCTCTAGGCCCGCGTTTGTAGTCTGGGAGAATGTGAAACTTTTCATCCAGTTTTTTAATTGCGCTGTCAACAAAACCATCCTCGGTGCCAAAGTAAACAATCATAGTGTCAGCTTCAATTTCAAGCACAGAATGAGAAGTGTTAACAACCTTGCATTTTCGGATAACCTTGCGGACAGGAACGTTGTTTTTATTCGTCTGAAAAAAGCCTCACTTACCAAAATTGCCTTAGCATTTTTTTTTACTTATACTGACCTGTAGGAAATTACACACGGTAATTTTGACGTCAGTGTCTTTAAAAATGTACTCGATCATAAACTTCACGACACTCCACTTCAATTTGTCCAAACCACAACCGATTCGTGGTAAGGCCATGAGCTTGACGTTATTTTCTTGTACATGCCTTTGCATCTTTGTTAACGAACTCCATAAGGTATAAAAAGTAGGTTTATCAGTCGAATGTTTCTTTGTAACCAGATAATAGATGAATCGAGGCGGAAAACTTAAAATTGCCAAGCCACCTTTTTTCTGCCTCTGATTGCTTAAATCACCTTGCCTCTTAAACTGCGAACTACAAATAATTAATTTAAGCATTCAACGTTGCATAAAAATAAGCAATTAAACGAGATACCTGAACTTCACCGCAATTCCGCTGCTCATATTCAAATCTTCGGCTACACAATGAGCCAACGAATAATGCTTAGACATTCTGAATAAATCTTCATCTATTTCAGTTACCTTGGTGTAACTGATATTATCACGACTATCTAGAAGCTTTATAAATTTTTGGAATTCGACGTCGGAATTTTTCATATCTTTGTCAAAATCATCACATGGAACCACTTTGGTGTTACTGCTGCTCGGCAGTTGAACATTTTCGTTCTTTACACTCATCTTCTTTAAACTTTGAATCATAACTGTTGCTTTGTGCTTCTCAAGCTGTTCGTCAAGATCTTCGGGTACCTTTGATTCCCAAGTATCTTCTTCTTGATGTTCATTTTTTACAATTGTATTGTCCGCAACACTTACAATCTCGATTTTTTTTACTTGTTTTTTTGCAGATTTACTTTTAATTTTCTGCTTTGTTTTCGTGCCCTTGCCATTTTTGTTCACGATATTGCTACTCGAGCCTGAATTATCCATTGAGAATTTTTGAAACAAAAATCACTGTCTGAAAGCATCACGAAATAAAATAAAGCATAACATAAAATATTTACCGAAAATCGCTAAGCAACAAAATTTCAAGTTTTGACAATTTTCGCACCAAATGGACGCGTGTTGACAAAACTACCACAAGGCTGCTTGTGTAAGATAATAAATTTATATGAAAACTCAACTGAAACTGTTTCGGCAGCTGTTCAACGAATGCTTGGTATCTGGTACAAAATTGTGGCCGACGTCAATTCACAAGAAGCCACTGATAAAATGTGCTAATATGTCATGAGTCAAGCGTCACTAAAAAGTGTCCCACACGTGAGGTCAATTTCTGTCGTAGCACAAATATTGATATGGTTAATAGAGAATTCTAAATAGGAAATAAGAAAATAAGAAATTTACTTTCCTTTAAATTTCGAGAACAAAATTATATAAACCCTACATATATTACCTAAGTAATTTGATATTACTAAATATTTTTCAAAATTATGATTATTTTTTTAGAAATGGACCTCCCCTAGAAATTATAAACATGAGCGCCCATGCCCTTCGCGCTTTTTAAAGAAAAGTTTTATTTTGATAAAATGGACAAAAATTATGTATTATACAATTACACATTTACACATTTACACATTTTTACAAAACTTATTTTCATTCTTTGAAGAAATTTAAGTCAAAATAATTAGGTGACATTAAAATTACTTAAATTTTCAATTTTTTTTTACAAAACGGTAAAAATTTATAAAATAACGCAAAATGAATTATGCCAACACGTAAAATGTATTCAACAAACTATAATTTAAACACTAAATTAGTTTAATTTACCTTTTTAAATTAAATAATAGTTCTTTCAGAATTTTCAATGTGAACAATGACAACTAGCGCATCAGAATCAAGGCGCCGAGATTTTAAGCGGGAAATTCAAAATTAGTAAAACATTATAATTAATTATTTTCAATATTTTATATTTTGCTTTGACAATTTTAAATTATGCAATGAAAATAAATTTTACGTACACGACTATAGAAAGGATAGCATATCAGGTAGTTTTTATCTCTCGAAAATGATACTTTGCAGCGGTGTTCGGAAAATTTTTGCACATAAGCATAATTTTTGCACTTTCCGCACGCTTATTAACTTTCCGCACGCTTATTAACTTTCCGCACTCATACAATAAAGAAATGCTATACCCTTATAATTAACTCGAATCGTGAATTCCTGGCTACGGCGGATGTTGATAAGCGATAAGGCACACCTGCAAGATTATAAATAGTAAAAGACGGCGGTTGTTTCTACTTTAAAATGCACTACTACTCTGTCTGCGTTTTCACTGTCTACTGAAGTGCACGTGCATTTTGCATGACAAGCTAATAGATAAGAGTATTATTTACTTCCGTTATGTCGCGTCTCATTTCTATTAACCTTTAGTATATATAAACGTTACTTTTTAAAGCATAATTTATGTTCTTTTTTGGAAAGGACCTGTCTTGAACGTAAAGCTAAATACAGTGACTCGTGCAGAAAGTTCCATTGCGGTTTCGTAAGCTATCAGAACTCGCTTAACGCTCGTTCTGATATATTGCTTACTCAACCGCAATCTTCAACTTTCTGCAACACGACTGTAAATAGCTATTTCTCATTAGTGATTTTCATTATACTTTATCGATTAGCTTTAATTTAATTTTAAATGTTCTTGCGTTTGACAGAATTTTGGGGGCAAGACCCATAGTCCAAAATAAAGTTCTCTTATCTTCGTTCTTTTAATTTATGACTTCGTTCTGTTATTACCTAATGCACTTGGTCTACATTTAGCACTCGTGGTTCTATGAGCATTTGAATAATATTTTATAGAAGGGTACCAACCTTGTTCAATACATAGCTTATTAATCAAACTTGAACTTTACATCACTACAGTGAATCGCAGTCTCCCAATTGATCGTGGGAGAATTTTTAGACGCTTGGTGTTAGTAATTTTATGGTTCCAAAGTAGAAAGTCAGTTCATGGGATGTTTACACCATGATTCTTCTTCTTACAGTGCTATTTCTGCTCGGCAAATGTTGGCTATCAGCTTAGTCGAAGTTAAATTATATCTAATTACTATTGGTTGGTTTCCTGTTGCCTTTCTTATGATCCATAGATTGATGTTGAACTTTTGATCACAGCGGATCACATTGGCTTTCCATTACCTAAAAATATCCAGCAAAAGTTCTGTATTGCTATAAATAAGAAAAAAGTAGAAGCTAAATGTTGAATAGTTGAAGAAAATTAAAGTGTTTTAACAGAAAAGTGCTCAAAAAGATTTTTGGACCACATTCAACAAATGAACTTCTTCGGTGACGTTCATACCAAATAATGAAAAAAACTGGATTGTGGGAAAATTGGACTATCAAATAAAACACAGTTTTCAATTGACGACATTTTGAGGCTTTACTTTTAATACCGTACCGATAATACAGCAAAAACCATAAAACATAAAATAAATGAAGCCTCGAAACGTCGATCAAGAGCGAAAATGAAGAAAAAAGTTTAAATGTAGTTTGTAGATTATTTCATGCTCTTTAAAAAAGCACTAAACCATTTTTACTGAAATTGAATATTTTCGAGGATATGGCCACGTGAAGGTGGAAATTGAAAAAAATGCTTTAAAGAGCATGAACTCTCGAGGGTTTAAATTTAGAAAACAATTTTTGTTAAATATTGTTCTTAGAAAAGTGTCCTCTATCACCACCCAAGTTATGTAAAGTGTATCCAGGGACACCCTGTATGTACCCGCATTTTAAAATTCAAACCAAATTTACTTACAAGATTCCGCAATTACAAAATACGTGAACCAAACCTTCTTCTTCTTGGCGTAATTAATTAATCAGCAATTAAAGTAAAGCATACAACCTTATGTGCTCCTGGAGTCGGTGTAAACTTTTACTTAAACAGAAACCTCCAATATTGGTGATTGTTGCAATCAGTAAAAATCCCATATTGCAGCTTGAATCAACAGCAATCTGTCATTGCAGATAACGAAAGGAGCTTCAATCAAAAATACTACATGGACCAAATTAAAATGCTTGTAAAAAGATGGTAAATTCACTAGCCATAAAAATCTGAAGAAAAATAATCAAAAGTAGACCTATATCAAAACTTCGGAAAATTATAGAATTCATACCTGATGTTCGGTTCTTATGGAAATAATAAGATCAAGTTAACAAATAGTTACTGACCGAAGCTTAGACACAAAGTAAATCCACTTCAATTGTTACACAATTTAGATACAGCCTCATTAACATGTAACAGACCTTATGTCCCGCCTAGGTAGATATGGTTTGCTTTTAATGGATAAAAATAATTTTCAATAAATAAAACCAAGTATACTTGTTTTATTTTAATTATAGATTAAGAATATCGCTGTGTATGTTTGAATATTGTTTCCAGTATTATTAGTGTTAAATATTAATATAAACATATAATAACGTTTAGACATTTTTCGGTACACAATACAACACTTAATATTATATTATTATTTGTAAAGTAAAATAAAACTAAGTAAAAGCAACTATAATAGTAAACAATTAATCTACACTCACTCTTTCAAGTATGTAAGGCAAGTTATTAATACAAAATGTTTGGCATAAAAAATTATTATAAAATTTTCCCAAGTGAAAATTAGGCTTCATTAAAACACACTTTGCTCATTCATAGTAAAAAAAATTTAACTTTTCAAGGGTTCTCTAGTTGAAAATAATGAAATATAATTAAAACCTCGTATTTTGTATTAAATAACATAAAATTATCTTTCAGTCTAATCTAAAATAGAAATCCTGTCTAAGTACTTCCTCTAAATTTTCAATAGACAAATTTAAAATTGTAAGTAAACTTTTGTGCAAACTTTCATATTTTACTGCGGTAATAAAGTAAAAAATATTTGTCAAATCTACCCTAAATAAAACTAGTTACCAAATACATGTCAGTCTTATATTGTAAAAAAAATTCAGGTGATAAAAATCATTTTTTCAAAAGAATTACTATTCAAATACCCTTATCTTCGTTAATTTTGATCCCAATTAGGTATTAATTAATACGTTTATAAAAATTTTCTGAAATGGTAAATCTATAGGCTTATCTTAACTTCCTAAATAAATAATTAGTTTTGTATAAAATGATAAATTTAGAATATTGGATGACAATAAATAGGTATTATCATACGAGTAAAATATTTTTTGCTTTGGTTAATTTAATCACGTTTATAGAATATTATGTATGTAGTATAATAGTAACGTTTTTATACTTTTAATAAGTTAATATGAGCAGAAATATAATAATTAAAGCACCAAATTACTAGGAATCAAAGATCTTGAATGTAGAGTTGACTCCAATTAAAACCATCTAACATCTTTTTTTATTAAATATTACATTTAATTTTTTTCCCTGTAAGTATTATGTGAAATGAAGTGGGTACGTTGATAGATTCACGTTATTGTCTTACAACTAATTCGTTAAATTTGAGCTTCTCTATGTCGGAAGATCTTGCTGGTCTTTCCTTAAGGATTCTGAAGAAACCACAGGCAAGGGAACAGCAAATACTGGTTTTTTGAGTACTGGCGGTTTGGTTTTTATTTGAGGTTTATTACTACTGGCCGCAACAGCAGCTTTTTGTTCTAAAACGGCAGCAGTTAGCGCGTTTGTTTCGCCACCTTCTATATGAATTTTTGTGTTCTTTTTAAGTGTGCACTGATTTTGTTTGGCAAACCGTTCTGCTGCAGTTTGCATATCGGGACTCTCCGGACCACTCGGACTTTCAACAGATTTTATCGAAGACGTATCGTCTTCTAACGAATTATCACCAGCAGATATTGTTTTTTTAATTAAATCTTTAGGACTAGATGTTGGTACTAACGGTAAATCCATCACCAAATCAGGAGTGTGGTTAGGCCTGTGTAACCAACTTTCCGAATTTCTATTTAACTTTACAGAACTGGTAAGGGTTATATGAGACTGTGAGTTAGCACGGCGTTGCCATTGCTCGCGATTTTGACTAAAATTGACAGCGTTACTCTCAGTTTCATGTTTACGAAGTTCTACTCCAGAATTCGCTTCTAATGCATCTTTATCTAAATTTACTGGTTCTTTGGATATTTCATTTTCTAAATCATAATTGGGTTCAACTACAGTCTTATTATTTAATTCAACAGATGATCCATTTATAGTGATACTTTGCGATTTTGACGGATTTATATTGATTGTAGTACAATGGGAAATGATTGCTTCCTCTGAAGGAACTACACTATTTGATGTATCTGTAGATATGTCGGATGATTTGTGTCTAGTGTGTGTGTTCTGCAACAAAGATAACATAAAAGAATAGTTAAGTGTTATTTCAACCAACTAAACTAAACAAATAACATAAATTAATTAATTACATATAAGAGTCACCATTTTACTTACTTACTACCCTTCAAATGAGTAAAACAAAAATTTAGTTACAATTATAAATTTTGTTTTTTGAATAAATTATTTTTAAAACGGTCCTTCGAAGAGAAAAAGTTGTACATTGCTGGTCTAGAACCTGAGATGCAAATAGCAAATAAAATTTTTTAAAAACTTTAAATAATGTGCAGTCAGTTCGATTCGATCGCCACAACAAAACTGTTATCTAAAAAAAGTTAAAATGGATCACCCTATATGCAATTTTGCTTCAACTTATTGGAAAGTGCACAAAACAGTGACAAAAAATGTAAAAAGCTAAAATCTTAAAGAAAATATTTCATGGTATTACATTTTCATGAATTTTTGAATTAAAAGTGATAATAGAAAAAAGTATCCAAATATTCAACAGACTATGTATGAAGCTTAAATGGAACTGCAGGATGTCAAAGTGAGATTAAAATCATTTAATGTAGTCCTAAATACGGTTCTATCTGAAGCAGGAATTGCTAGAGAAATCTAGTGTATAACGAACTGAAGGGAAATCTGAGAAAATCCGAAAAAATTTAAAAAAATCTTAAGAAATCCAACTAAATCTTAGGAAATCTTGGAAAATTTTGTGAAAGGAAATCTAGTGTATAAAAATTTGTCCTTGATACAAACCCAACAGAAAAGTTAAAATAAGAATTCCTAAAAAAAATCTGACTTTAGTCAGATTAAGTCAGTTAGTTAAACTCGGATTACATTAATGATGTAATCATTAGTCAGCTCTAAACGAGCTTTAACCAAACAATGAAAAAACAGCCCTTACTGTAAAAAAATATTATTAACTATGAAAAATAAAGAAATCGTCAAGGTTAATAAAGCACTTCATATGATAATCAACCAAGTTTTACGCTATAAAATAATGGATCTTTTTTTTTTCTCTTTTAATAAAAAAATTCGTCATGAAATACTTATACAAATACTTTGATACATAAGGATGCAGATCAGATTGGATGTTGCTTCTACTAAAGCAGCGCTTTAGGAAATTTTAAAAAGTTTGAGAACCGCTGCACTAAAGCAGTTATTAAATCTCTTGTCTTCAACATCCACCACCACTTTATAATATCCGTGCATAGCTAACATATAACTCGTCAACTTACTTCCGCCATGCAAGGATATATCTGCATCTTAATGTATGATTTATCACAATTATGAATGTGAAATTGCACTGTTGATTAGCAAAACCATGCCATAAAATAATCGAATTTATTTAATAAATTTTAAGCTGCAGAAAAAATTAAAAAAGCTAGTAGAACTAAAATAATAAGAAATGCATACAAAATATTTGCCACCTCAGTTTTAAGCTGTATGTATAAATAATTAACACCAAAAACCCCTTTTCTATATTTATATGTTAAAAGTATCCAGCCTGTAGATTACAGCATTCTATGATTATGATAATACAAAGTGGACACCAAATATCTAAAACCAGCAGCAGTTACAGTCAAAAAGATTTCATTCGTTATTCAAGACTATCAAGCTTTTATGTTCATTCAAACTTTGCATTCAACTCTAATTTTGTATTATTTCTGTACAATTCACTCAAATGCATATTTATCAGCATAGTCATTGCATGTCAAATTAACTGATCGTATTTCTCGTCTCAGATTTCAATGATTTTTGGTATACAAGAAACGAATAAACCAAATTATTAATATTTTTGATATTTTATGAAATTTCGCAAAGTTTTGGATAAAATAACAAATTTACTTTTTGTAAATAATATTGCAAAATACGGAGTAGGATGTGATACCGGTATCACACCCAGTATAATAGAGTTTGCATTGGTTTGCTATTGATCGAAAAATTTCCATTTATGACACTCAACTGAAGAGTGAAAGTGGCTCTTAAGTGTACTAAAAAGCATTGAAATGTGAGACAGACGTTCTATACTAATTAAAACACAGTTGATTTGACATGGTATTACCCAGCAATTTGTTACTTGTATTTTCTTGATCCCATCTATGAACCACAAGATAAACTCGAAAAACTTTATTATTAAAACGGTTAAATTAATTGCAAAAAAAACTAATTAAGCTTGAAGCTAAAACATACACCACCATGGGCGCCCTTAAGAGACTACATTTCTCTCCGAGGTTATATAAACAATTAATTTCCAAAAATTTCATTACTTTTCCAATTTACCCAACTCCAGGGAATTACCTTACCATGGTAAGGTTCCTATGGACGCCCATGATCACCAGAGCAAGAAATTGTTATTACAGAAAATGAAATGGTTCTATTACAACAAAGAAAAATTTTAAAGTAAAAGTGGCAGAAAGTTGGGAAAAAGTGAAGAAAAAAATAACTTATCCCATAAGGTAAGTACACTCAAAAATACAGTTTTAATATGTTTTTAATATTTTTTTTAATTTGTTAAGTTTAGTAAAAATACTTACTACTCCAAAAACTAAAACTAACGGTACTACATAATAAAAATGGACTTTTGAGAAAATTAAAACAAAAACCCCTCAAAAACAAAAAACATGCATTACTGCTCACCTTTAAAAATGTAGACTTGCATCTGTGGACTAGCAAATGTACTATGAAATCAACAAAATTTATAAAAATTAAAAATAATATTGTAAGGCAATAAACTTGTGTTGTATTAGTACACCCAGTCATAAGCGACACTTACATTGTAAGCTCACCTGAAATAAATTCATGTTACGGTGAGCTTACATTGTATTGAACTTAAGCACAAATAATTATACCGAGTTGTAATAATAAAACACTTCTGCATTCTAAAAAAACAAATAATAAACAAAATAATATCAATTTATTTGTTACTCATTAACACTACACAGGCTCCATGCACTTGTATAAAATTACCTGCTGTTCATACAAACATATCGATGCTGCAGTCACAGATAAGATAAAAAAAAATAAGAAAAAAATCGTAACATAAATGCACCATGCAATAATTTCGTAAAAAGGGTTCCTTCGATTGGAAGGTATAAACAATAAATAACATTTAGCACATGCACAGACAAAGCGTTAAAGCCTTGTAAGTGTAATAAATATTTTTAATTTCCGTTTGGTTACAATAAACTAAATTAGTTACGAATTCTTAAGCACTATCATTGTCAAATCATTATGATTTTAATATAAGCATACAATAAAACTGTTTTTTTGTGAAAAACACTCCCTTAAATAACTTTGAATCGATTTATCTTACTTCTTACTTTTAGAAGGCCATTGAGATCATAAGTGTAAAAGAAAACTTTTAAAACAGTTCTTACACTATGCATTGCATAAGCACAGAGATAACAAATTTATACACATTAAAAATGCAATGTGGCAAAAATTTCATGCAATTATACAGTGGTTTCCAATACCTCTCTAGGTTGATTTAATAATAACACCGAAGAACTGTTACTGCTCTGAAGAGAAGATGACAAATCTGTCACATTTGTCCAAGTTATTGGAGAAGCCTGCACAGCAGGAGAATTATTGGCAGAACTCTCAGATAATATCGAATCGTTAGAACTAGAAGCCCGCCTTCTCATCGATTCCTCTGAAGAACTTGACTTTAAATTCTCCAACTTTTCACGATCATCATCCCTAAACAACAAAAACTGTAGTAAAACTTAATATTCCCAATAATTTCACCTACTTCATTTTTAATGAAATATATTTATCAGGAATCAGTCCTTCTAGTCCGTTTACAGCTCCTCTCCACCAATCATTTGAAACTTGCGAATACAGTGTAACCGCATCACCCTTTTTTAAAGACAATTCTCTATCTGACCGAGCAATAAAATCAAATTGAGCAGTTGCTTCCATATTTTCTGAATCTGAAAACAACGTTTTATAAACTTCATGGCATCACACAGGCGACGACATCTACTTACCATCCTCAGATGGATACACTTCAGAGTCCAAATCTTCTTGAACGTGATCACATGGAGAATCACCAACATCACTAAAAAAATAATCTCCCTAGAACAATTTTAACAACAAAACTTGCAACTTACTTATCTTCGGGTTCAGGAGAAATATACTTTTCGTATACTGTACCACCGTCAAGGGGATATATATTTTCGCTATACATTATAATATTTTTAATAAGTTCGTTTACTTGATTTTGATATTGAACCTGATCTTTATCGTCTGGTACGGGAACTAGGGTGGGCCCAAAACATATAGCTAAGTTATATGGATCCATCATATTCTCATCAGAAAATTCCGATAAACTACAAATTTATAAATTATCAAAATTATAAATTTTTTCAACTTAGCTTATTTAAAAAATTTGATGTGATCACCAAAAAATTCGAATACAGAAATTATAGCATAGAAAATGTGTTAAAACAAACTAAAGTTGTAAAAATTTGAAATCTTAAAGTTAATCAAAATTTGAAACAAGACACTCGAAAGAACGTTTATGGTGCCCATCAGTCACTAATTAATATTTATATCTGCTTGATTAATCATAGTTAAGTTATTTATTGACAATTAAAACAACTTTGTATAATAAATTATATCTAAGATCATCCGATTCTCCCATAAAATAATTTCCTCATCTCCACATCCGAGGTGCTAAAAATGAGGATTTTTTTCATATTTTCAAATGCATATTTACCATATTTACGTTTTCTTCTGCATTGCTTATTTCTAATACTTATAGGCTTATAAATTCGGCCTTTAATAATTAATTATAACAGAATATCGAATTTGTTAAGGATAAAATTGTTAAGGGAAAGGGAATCTATATTCCCAATATTGGGGGGATTAAAAATCCTAAGAGGATAATCCAATTATATTGTAAGAAAATATTATATAAGGAAAAAGTGAACAGAAGAGTAAGCAGAGAAAAAGTTAGAAGTAAGAAACAAGAGAAGATTATACGGATAATAAGTAAATAAAAATTAAAAATTTTTAATATTACCATTACTGTTCAAGTAAACGAAATTGTGTTCTTCCTTTTGACAAAATGGACACTACGAATTTGAAGCAACGAGGTCAAAACCATCACAAAAATAAGGCACGTTATAAGAACAAGGCCAAAGTTGTAACCAAACCAACAAGTTTGAACAAGCCGCAACAAGAACTTCACGAATCAAACTTAAGAATTAAAAATAATTGGGATCGTTACGAAGAACCGAATGAAAATGAAGTAACAGATGACTCGACAAATTTTTCCATTTTGGCTCAAGCACCCCTGTCGCACAGTGGATATTTTCAGTTTAAAAGTCAAAAAAATGTGCAATCTCAAAGCGATCTTGAACAATTTCAGTCAAATAACATGTTTTCTCTGAATTTGAATTTACTTTCGTTGTGTTTAGAAACGATTCCATTCAACGATAGATGTAACATCGATGAAAATTTTTTGGAGAAAGCTGAAGTACAAGAGTTCGAGAACAACGCTCGAGAATGCTTGAGACAATATGAAAAAATTTATGTGCCGTTGAATACAAATAGTGAACCATTACAAGTTGCTGAGGTCACTTCACCAGAAGATTTAGATGGGCACGAGAACTTACTAAAAGAAATTGATGACCAATTTAATCTTGACGCAAACAGCAAAACTACTCTGTCGAAAGCTGTACAAGAGACCGGAAAGAATGACGATGATTTGGAGCAGTGGTTAGATGACTTTTTAGACGACTGATTCTGTATAGAAATATATAAATAATAATCAAAGTGAAATATTATCATAATCTTGTTAAGTTAAAAATATTGAAAATCTTAATGTTTTTAATAAAATTGGTTTTTGTTTTGGACTCAGATTAAATATTAATAAAAATATAAATAAAATAAAGAACGGAGATAACTCCCCGAGTGTGTAGGTAGCTCCTCCCCCCAAGTGAAGTTCTGATTACGCTACTGCTGAGGGTACTACAAGTACGTATACCTCAAAAATTAATTATTGTGTATGAATGAATTAACAAAATTCTGATGCAAATTAAATGAATAAAATGAAAAAAATTCGTTCCTTTTACGATATCATCAAAATACTAATTTTGTAATGAATTTCCTTGATTTATGAGCAACGGTGAAAGACCGAAAAGCGTTTTTTACGTTTTCTACAAGGTAAATTACTTTTACTTGCAAAATTACTCTTCGGGTCATGGATATTAACAGAAAAAGAGAGATATAAATGTTATAAACGTGAATGCCTGAGAGCGATGCAGTTGAGGGACTGGAGAACGAAGACTTGGAATAGACGGTTGTGGAGGAGAGTCGTGGAAGAGGCAAAGTCGCACGTGAAACGTAGACTTTAGATCACAACAGTGTAGTTGGCCTTTACAGGTTTTTGACTCGTTTCGAGTTCAAGTCGTAGCACTTTTTTAGACCCTAATTTCCCATACAGCTACAGAGCAGGCCTGATACTTCAAGGCTTCAACTGACCTTCTAATTAATCGAGAACACCCTAATCGTAACGTTAAGAGTTTTTATCAGGGGCGGATAGGCCATAAGACGAACCGGGAAATTTCCCGGTGGGCCGGTTGTTCAGAGGTCCGCAGGGCCGGTGGCTGAAAATACGTCTAATAAGGAGAGAGTCTGTACTGTGGGTTATTAATTTCTAAACATAAAAGAATGTTTTTTGGATAGTAAATGTAATCTGATTCAAAAATCTGTAATAAGCCTATGCTCTATTTAATTTAAAGGAAAAATGCGTAACCCCCTTTAATGTATATTTTAACCATATCCGGAAATTAAAAAAGGGCCGACAAGATGTTGCCCATCCGCCCATGGTTTTTATGGTACGTTATTTATATTAATGAATAAGTTTTCTTAAGATATCGTAAAAAAAAATTTAAAAACAATATTAATATGAAATGTAATTTCTTTATACAGTAAATAAATAAAAATTATTTATGTCGATTAACTTATTGCCTTATAACTTCATAGGCAGATCTCATTAATCAGCTCGTGCACAACAGTTTAATCTGGCACTAATATGAAAAGTTACAAGAACTATGATAGTCCTCGGGAATACATATGGTATGTAATTTTTGAATTGCATTTTCGTATCCCACTGAACATCATTGTAAAGCTTTACTTTATATTAAATAAGAATTTCTGTTCAAACTTCAAATCCACTATTATTCTTGACGTTCTTGACCATATGTATACATGTTTTGCGAAAAACAACACTAGATTTTTCAACAAGAAAAACTTCCGGATACTAAACTAACAACTAAAATATTTTCTAGATTTTAATTAAATTTAAATAGAAATAATACTGTTAATAAAAATCAAAATCATTAAAAACAGTTTCAAAATAATTAAGAGAAAATAAAATGAGTCAGTGCTTAAAAAAGTTTATTGGAAGAATTCAAGGCATGTTGTATCTGGTAAGGTGATCGGAAATGAAAATAGTAAATGATTCAAAACTGATTAAAAATTTAATAAATTAATTATGTTGCGAGTGTGTAAATTGAAATTTTAAATGTCTATTAATAGGTAGAAATTCAAAACAAGATACATTTAAACAGAATTAAAGCATCGATTAAATTGCTGCAAATAATTTTGAAAACTTACTGATTCAGGAAGGCAAACAAATATCTCATCACTATCATGACCGGCCTTGGTAAACTAAGTACTAACTCCCTCATTTTAACGACAAATTCACGTTTGGATTCCAACTCTGAAAACGAAAAACAAAAAAAACAATTACAGATGCCAAAAATTGTTCTGATCTACATACGGGCTAATTCCATAAAATGTTCAAAATATATGATTGGAAAGAGAGGTTCACGCAATTCCCTCAAATATAATTTCAAAACTCCTCCTACACTATTAATATCAGAAGCGTCAGTCATATCTGCTAAGGGATCTTCTCCTCTTTCAAACCATTCCCGAAAATTGTTTATTTCCACTTGTGAACCGGAAACACGAAATATTCCCTGATGATGTAACCCTAAAAAAAGAATGTAATTTCCCATAGAGCAAAAATTTCGATTTACTACCATAGAGATTTATAACCCTGACGCAGGATTTAATGATCAAAGGTATTTCTTGGTTGGTGGCTTCTAAATACTCTTCCAAAGAGCCGCCAAATAATTTCGGTTGGCCGCTCATTTGCAATCTTCCTATCCTTCTTCTCCTAGGTGTTTTGCTCACTGGTTTTAAGGTACTACATAATTCGGGAGTGTCGGATAGTAAAGACTGTCGTATGTATTCTTGCTTTGCATCTAGCCTCGCTATTCTAGTAGATCCCAATAAATATTCCCGAAATTTCTATAATGAACAGGTTAGGAAAAAATTTTGATTTCTAAAAGATGTTTATTTACGGATAAGTAAAAATCTTCAGTTTCTTGTCTGTCGGCCCTTAGTTTAATAGATACAGTTTCGGGAGGTTTACTTGAAGGAATTGCAGCCGATTCGCCAAAATAATTACTAAAATCCTGATCTTGAGCATTTAACATTTCGAGTAAGGTCGATTCGGCAGTCTCTAACGTTTTCCAAACTTCCTCAGATTCCGTTCGTAAAGACGTCACCCTTTGTTGTAACTGACCTAAGCGTGTTTCCATTTCTTGATGAAGTACTTTTTGAATTTCAGATTCAGGTGGCTTTAAAAAACAAATTAAATAAGTTTCTAACTTTAATGAAAGCCTACTTTTTCCCAAGTAAACATAAAGCAGAATATTTTGATATTGATTTAGTAATTTAATTTAAATCATAATTGAAAGAGACAACTTCCTCTCTGATGAGGGTTTGTAAACAATTAAATAAAAACAATGTAGAGAAGATATTAATTAAAAGTTTAAGCGAAAATTGGGATACTAAGAAAAACTTACATCTTCGGTCTTATGACCCTGAAATTCTAATTTCTTTGGTATCATAAATGCACTATGGTTGTATTCTAAAAATCGTTGTTTATCCAGCCGCGAATCTAGAGAGTTAATACACACTGACAGAGTGTCTAATCCAGTCTGAACAGATTTTTGCCGCCCTTCCTCGGCGGATACGTGCATAAATAAAGCTCTTGCGATGCAATTATGAAAACCAAAATCCATACACTACAATTTAAACCGATTAAATATCACAAACAATTAAATAAAATGTGCTTACATCAATAAGATCAGATAAATCGTCCACAAAGTATTTGTGAATGGTGGTATTGGAAGCTTCCAGACATAAAAGGTATTCATTTCTGGCTTTGAGAGCTTTTAATTTCGCATCTGTATATTTATTTTTCCGCTAAAATTTAATGTATAAATAACATTTTTTAATAAAAAAAAACTTTTTACTTTTACAACTTCTTTTTCCATTAATTTGTATTTCTTTGATCGTTCTAATTTATCTTGAGAGAGAGTTTGTTCTAATTTGGATCTTTGTGTTTCCGCAGCTCTTAGCTTGCTTTCGATTTGCCTGAGCTCTGATTGATAACTATGATATGTTTTCATAGTAGTGTGAAGTTCGTGTAGTACTCGTAAAATTTCCTCGTGAGTTTCGTACCCAATTTCCCGACACTAAAAATGGAATATTTTAGCCTTGAGCACCTCGAGCCTTTTTGGGCTTTACCAACCCTTTTGTATATCCTCTGAACGTCCTCCATAACTTGTGACAGCCGATTAACTAAATGGGTCGAATATACTTCTGATAGAGCACCATGATCACGACTTAGATTTTTAGTTTGAGTTACTAATTGTTGCCAACAAGCGTAACTTGAAAATAGAGGCCATTGTTCACGCCTATAGTTACATAAAGGTAATATTAATTTGAAAAGTGTGCTTTTGTAAGAATTTTATGTTTGTCCTAAAGGTTGTTACTACAAACAAATGTAATTGAATTCGATAAGTAAAAAAATGCACGACCAAGCGTATAAAATATTTTTTTTGTTCTCTTAATGAGCACATTGTTTGAGTCCGTTTAACAAAATAAAAACAAACCGTTAACAATCTACATACTGTGTACTAAAATTGCTTGCTTACTTTTGTTTTTGTTCTTTATGTCTAAGCTGAAGACTTTTAGCTAATTTATCCAGATTTTTGGAGTAATCAAGTTCAAGTTCACCTCTCCGGCGGAAGAAATCTTGAAGTTCTGTCACCAATGCGACTTGAGCTTCCATTCTCATGTCCAGACATCTTAGTTGTTCGTTTAATTGCAGTCGGATATCTACAAAAAACATATTATTTAGAATAATTACAAATATATTTATATATACATTAAAATGTTATTAATTACATGCACTACTTAATATTATTTCTTGTAACGATAAAGCCATGAATAACTCTTTTCATTCAAATTGATATTTTATTTTATCGTTTCCCTCGTAAAAAAACTATAGCCAGTACAAATTAACTCACATTAACAACTTGAATTTTGCAGAAAGTGTAGTCTTTTACACTTTGTTCAAAAGTTTCAATTTCGTTACAATATTCAATTCCAACAATGACGTGCATTTTTATACCATCAAATAAGGACAATAGAAAATGCCTTGGGCAACAGATGAGCGTGTGCTGCTTTCTACATGCACGAACTAATTCTTCTACCTCCAGATATTTAAAATAATTGTATAACAAAACCAACAAACTAAAATATTTGAGCGGTCATTTAACTTCGTTGAAAATAATCGATTAAACGAAAACCATAAATATTTGTTTACATATAGTCCCTACTAATTTGTGCTATTCATTTTATAAAAAAAAAAGATAATATATTGCTTAATAACATGAGATTCGAGCAACATCCGTGGAGCATTTTACGGAATTTGGAAAAATTCAATAAAAATACTGGAGGCATTTCATACCCCCCCTCACCCGATACGTACAACCGTACAATGTATTTATACAAAAATAGCACCAGCGTGCTTCTTAAAATGAGTACCGAAACCCTAAAGAAATGCAATAAAAACTCAACTTAACATTAATGAGATCCAGGAAACCAATGTTGAGCGACTCACTGATCCTACTCATGTAACCACAGTTACACCCATAATATCGGCCTTTCGCTCGCTCATCGCTTTCAAGATTCCACTCTTCACAGCCAGCAGAGAAAATGAAATAAAAATTGGACACTTGGATTGGACAACTTGGATACAATCAAATATCCATACTTTGCCGAACATCACGACAAAGAAAAACTGTTCCATTCCATCCCATATCAGGATAATATGAACCTCTGATTCGAGAACATTCCGAGTAATATGGAAAAAAAGTGGAGTATATCAGGCAGTCTATAAGGATATACCCAGCAACACACATCGAAGAGACAGAAGGCCAAATAAACACCAGAATGCAAAAACACGAAAAAAAAACAAAGAGTACACCAGTTCTGTTGGCCTGCACCTGCTCAAGCAACCTTAACATAGACATGAGACCAGCCTCTTGATCTCAAGCATACGAGATAGAGAGACTATAGTGAAAGATGAAGAAAACCGTCAACACGTACTAAATGACCAACTCGATCTCCAATATGATCCATTACAGTGAAAAAAAAGGTTTACAAAAATCACTGTGTTGATGAATTTTTCGTCACTATGATGAACCATATTTTTCAGTGTATAAGCATGAGAATAACAACAAAGCAACAAGATCCAATGAACAGAACGAGCGACTGATAACATTCGATGAACATCACCTCTGGCAGTGGCGTAGCGTAGATTTATGGTACCCGAGGCAAACCTTAAATTTGCCGCCCCCCAATTTTCGCAAAAAAGTTTTTTTAATTTATTATTAAAATCGATTTATTAAAATTAAAATAATTATGTGTAATGCAAATTTGTGTAATGCAAACTCTTGAATACATTCGTCAATGTCGATTTGTACATCTTTTTTGATTGCCAAAGTACCTAAATTTGTAAATCTTAAAGTTAACATTTTAGATCTTAAATAGTTTTTAATTTAGACAAGCTTTTCTCACAATAAATTGGCATTACTTATGGCAGCTTTTCTTTTATTTTTAACTATTTAGCGTCATCTATCCATCATCAGCACGGCCGTTCCCTGCCTCCCCACCCCCCCAGATGTGCCGCCCGGGGAATTCCCCTGCCCCCTACGCTACGCCACTGACCTCTGGCATTGATATCTGCAATTTTTGGCATTTTCATTTGGGTTGTCTTTGTATTTTGAGGTTTTAAGTAAACGTTTCTTGCTAAGAAACTAACTGGGTGTTAGTTTACGACGTGTAAGCATTATTTTAACTGGCATGAATTTTTTTAAATTTTTGCCAGTCCTCGTAGAGATATAATCCTGTTAAAATTTTTGTAAACCTCGTCTGAGGACGTCCCTGATTGATAGGGACGAAACTAGTTAGGTGAAAATCTAATCAAGAATGCATAAATAGGAAAAGTACATTTAATTTCCAATATAGTAGATGTATTTGTTCGGAAAGAGTAAAAGTTCTTATTCAATGAAATTAATTACCGGGAAGTTTCCCAGCAATTGTATTATTGCAAGGAAAAACGCTTTACACCATGAATTGAAAAAGTGAAGTAGTAACATATGCCGTTAGGGCGTATAAAAAATATTATTACCTATTTCAAGTTGGAAATAATAATTACGCGTTTACAATTTAGTAATGATATATTTTGCTTAGGAAGGGCGGCACCCCATCGCCCACCCCATACCAACCGTCCTTGGTATATATGTATGTACCTATATTTTTTCTTTGTGAGTAATAACAAATCATATTTAAATGTTTCACAACTAAAAGTTAACAGGAAATGTATGATCTCTGGGTCAATTTGATTTCAAATGTTCCGATAAACGTGAATTATAATTAGAGCAGTTGAAAATCATCGCGTGAATAATTACTACGGTTTATTATATTTAATTACTTTTAAATGCATACATTTTTATTTATTATATGTGTCAATCTAATTTACTTTTGATTTATATTTCACGTCGACCGCCAAGTTTACATTAACAACCGACGTAAAACGGTTCGATATGCCTGATTTCACTTTCCGCATACAAATGCAGTGAACTGTTCAATTTCGGTCATAATGCTATTATTTTCAATAATATGTAATTAAACATTTCACGTGCATAATTACTGTACAGGGCGATTCCTCAAGTGTTGTACGGATATTTTAAGAGAATTGCATTCGATCATCCATCTGATGAATGCCAACAAATACGTAACGCACGGCCGGAATTATCACAAATTAATTTACAATGAATATTGTGTTCTTAATGTTACCCTGTATGGTGTTGCTAAACTGCTGGCCAACTTCTTATTCTACAATACTATTAAATAATACCAAAACAGGATGTAATTCGAGTTTATTTTTATTGTAATGTAACTGCAAGTACCATATCGCAATAATATTTAGTCTGATAACGCTTTCGCTATTTGTTCCAACCAAGTTATAAAACTACTGTATCAAAACAATTTACACCTTAACAATACATTATTTTAAATCAAATAATTTAAATAAATTGCTTGATTGATATTATTTAAATGAAGGGTTAACTGGGTTTAGACGTACCACCACGATAATAGTAATCAAAAGCAATAGTAAATATTGATCAAGTAGGCAAAAAATAAATCATCCTGATGATGCGCGGTTTCGCACAAAATTTATGTGGCATCATCATGGATTCAATTTAAAAAAAAAACAAGCACCGCGATAAAAAATGTAAAATAAATATTGCTAAATTACGAGTTAAATTAAAGCAATTTTTATTAAATGTTCAAAACTAAAAATATAATTTTAAATTAAAAATTTTCAAAATGCAAAAAAGCAGTTACTGATTTAAAAATTTAACATAACATAATCTGTGAATCAAATTTTAGTTTACTTCCCTTGTTAAAATTTAAAAAATAAAATTCATTGATATAAAATATAAATCATAATTATAGTACTTAAATTTTTGGTTTTAAGCTTTTTGTAAAAGTGCGTCTCATCCCAGAGCTTGCCAAATAATTCAAGTTTTACTGTATCGAGCTTTTAGGTTTTTTGTTTTATTGCGAAGAAATATTCAATTGATAATAGAAATCTTTATACCATTTCGCTCACATGATTATCATAAAAATAATACAACTATATAAACTGAAATTTAAAAAAACATCAACTTGAAGTGCTTGAAGTACGCGAATGGTTATTAAACGCTTTGTAGCCTCAAGTTTAGGTAAGAATAAAAAACCAAAGATTCTTTGTACAAAAAAAGTGGTTTAAGCATGCAAACTGTCTAGCCTACCGACAACCCCAAAACAGAACAGATGAAACAGATAAACGCCCATCAAGTTGTCAAGACATTGTTGGTTTGTGTAAGTAGTAGATAATAATATGTATATGTACTTCAGAATATAAGTATTACAAGTGATTTAAAAATAACACGTAAAGATATAAAAGGTTTTACTAATATTTACTGATAAAAATTTAAATAGTTACAAGAGATGCCCATCATTGTCAAGATAACTAAGGTCTTTAAGTGCGTAACTGACCCACAACTAGAAGACTATCTTAAGATAGATAATCTGAAATTATCTACAGAATGAGAAAATTACTCAAAATAATTATTGTAACGTATTTTATGAAAAGTAAAATTTGTGGTAAATAGTAGTTACGACGAGAAATATGATTCTAAATTAAAATTTAAAATTAATTTTAAAAAAACATGCTGTACCCATATGCAAAATAATTTTTTAAGCTTTATATGTAAAATATTTATTAATAAATCTTCAAAAATCAAGTCGAAAAGTTGTAAATAAATTGCGGCGGGTGGCAGACACGCCAACTTCAAGTCTTTCACAAACCGCAGCGAATTATCCGCAAGGGCAACGAATATTCAAAAAATCGAATAAACTTTAAAAAAACATTTAAAATTTTTATATTACGATATGTTCATGTTAAATAAACAAGAGTACAGAATCAACACAGCCTCCATTCCTAAGAAATATTGCAACTTGTTTGAAATCTTGATAATCCATTTCACGAGGTAGATTATAGCTCTATTATTGAATCAGCGATTTTCCTCACAACGGAAAATATATCACAACAGTATTATAGTCTGCACACGGTTAATTGGGGCCTGGTTTTAAAACTGAGATGTGCAAAATGTTCTAAAATCTGTTAGTATTTCTTAAAATTTTCAAAAATATTTTTGCCGAAAGTTAAAAGAATTTAATTTACAGTAAAATAAAGAAATGATCCGAACAGTCCTAATATGTTAGCTATTTAATTGTGCATTTTGAAGCCTTTTTTGTCAAACAAAAATCAATTTTACAGTAAAACTTTTTAGACATTTTATGTTGCAAATTTCATTGCCTTCAATTTTGTTTATATACATTTTTTCAGTTTGTCACACCGTTTCTGACTGACAGCGACTTAAACAAAACTCTGTAAAATGCAAAAAATATTGTCATCTATGTATATCTCGGAAATGGTGCGACAAAACAGAAAAATTTATATAAATAAAACTGAAGGAAATGAAATTAGCAACAAAAAATGTTTAATAAGTATTGCTGTAAAAGCGATTTTTATATGTCAAAAATCATAAACGGAATTACTTTTTGCATTTTGTTCTTTATACAATCTTTGACTTCTTCGAATCCGAAAAGGGTATTTAACGAAGACACCTCGTTACTATACGAGAAATTTGAAATCCATTTATCTCAAAACTACATTTCTCAAGTGGAGAGCACATTTTCCAAACTACTCGGAGGATTTCCTTTATTTTTTTTAGATATTTAGAGTGCATTTTAAGCTATGGCAGAAGTATGTAAATATTTTGTTATTTTGTCTCTTTTTAAATTAATTTTCTTAGTTCCAGAAATGGGAACAACATGTAAAAACATGAGTTACGCGTCGATCTGTTACTTGTATAATTTTCAATACAATGCTTTGCAAAAATTTTTTATTTTACTTTAAACATAAATAAATAGGAATCCTAAATTTCAGCTCAATAGCTTTAACGGTTTTCTCAAATTTAATTCCTAAAGTTAACTTAAAAACGACTGGTTACAGCATACAACCCCCTTAAGAAGACTCATCAATTCGTAGTCCAATTGTTATTTTTGATTAAAATTTGTTAAATATAGAACAAAACATAAAAATATTTCTACACGTTTCACAAACGTGCTTTAGTGCTGTTTATTTAATGTAATATTTTATCTTCTATAATTAACAAATTTTAATAAATCATTATTGAGCTTTAACGCGAATTGGTTAGTTCCCTTGACTATATCCGTAGAAATTATATGATAAAATTAATAAAAGTAAAAGATGTTATGTCCATTCTCTCCAATGTCAATGTTTCAACGATATAGGTGTTTAATCATTAAGTAATTATTATTAATATTTAAGCTATTTTGATTAAAAAAATTATTTTAATTTAGATATCAGAACTGAAAAAATTCTAATAATATTTTGCAGCCTCCTTAAATACTTTTTTTCCCCTCTTAAGAATTCCCGGCTTAGCGTATACTCGGGGATCAGAGTAACAATATAATAAGATAAATAAAATAAATAAGATTATTACTACGCTTGGAATTGATATAAACTTCCTTAACCCTTCCTTCGGCAAATTTAAGATCTGCAGTAGAAAGCTGTAGAATTTCTGGTGGGAAAATGAACTCCCACTTAATTGTTTAACACTACTGGTGGTGGGAATACTTCTTCCCACCGCCCACCAATAAATAGGTTAACTGCCGATTTTAGGCAGCTAATTATGACAAACAACCTCAGTAGCCAAGTTTTCTAAAAATGATCAAGTCTAAAATCTATTGCAAAATAAGATCAGGCTTAAAATTACCAAGCTTTTTAGCAAAACCAGAAGTTGACAGATAGAAACGTTTTCAAACAAACCTTTTATCAAAACGATAACTCTGCAATAGTTGCAAGGAAAATTTTATCCAAGCTAAAAATTGTTAAATATAAATTCTACAGTATTCTCTTTTCGGTAAGAGGATGCTATAACTAAGACTAAGAAATTAAAAATCAACTCATAGTGCATCAAATGCAACAGCCAACTCTTTTAGCCATATTGATGCAATTTCCGGTGCAACAGGAAATTCGCATAAACCTTATAAGCATATAAACGAATGTTAATGTAAACGATTAAGCTAAATAGGCTTAGAATTACAAAAATCATTTTTACCGACAACTCCAGCATCACATATGCATGATGCATAAAGGAAACCGAGCAACGCGATCAAACCCAAAAATTTCAATATAAAAATAAAAAAAATCACTTTTCAGCCGAAATATTTCTTAATGTTTAAACGATAACTGTTAATATTTATCATCCGTAAGATTGAATAAAAATGGAACCTTTCGTGTATTTTCTTCTACACGAAAATAATTAAGCTTTACAACATAATATACAATCATTTAAATTTTGTATGAATTAAATTTCAGAAAGGAAATGGTAAAAAAGTTTTTGTATAGTAGCTTGATTATCAAGATCAAGTCAAAAGCAATTGTGCGAACTTTTAACTTAAACCTTACCAACAGAGTAAAGAACAATTTGTATATAAAAAAATAATAGAAAATAATCAACATCTTAAGAACGTGACACTGTGTTTCAACAATGCGTGCAATAATTTACATATCGTAGCGAATGTTATTATTGTAATGGACAATTTGAAAGTAAAATCAATGAACCTATCTTATACTGAAAAATAATATCCTTGAATACAAAAGATTACAAATTGGCGTAAAAATCAAGTTTCTTAAATTCCAATTCTTTCAATATCAAAAAATTAGTAATTATATATTTTTATTCTCTTGTCGTCAGCTAACTCAATTTAAGTCCAAAATACATTTTCGCAACATAACGATTTCGTTTTACACTGCTCAAATTGCGAAAATAAAACTGTTAATGCTTATTTAATAATGCGTAAGAAACGAAAAAGGAAATGTTTCCTTAATAAAGTTGAGAACTTTTATTAATAAACAATATAGTAGGTTAAAAGTTTGCAAGTTTCTAGGCAGCCCATTCGTAAGTCTTTCAAAGTATCAAAAAGTTCAAGCAACTAAATTTAAGTTTTTGTGTTTTTGGAGATTACCGAAAAATTTAAGTTAGTTATTAATTTATCTAGGTAAGTTTTCAAGATTTGCTCTTAAAGTTGCTCTCGACACTACAGTTTTTAAATTAAAAAAAAATTGTTATTTTCACATTATTTAAATTCAAATAATGCGAAAGCGGTCTATCGGCAGTCATTCGGCAGAAATTCATACCAATCGAGGTGCACACCAATCAATTGCGCATTGTTTGAGTTGCACATCAATAAAGTTCAGTATTCGCTCTCGCAGTTTTGTATAAAAAGCCATTTCTGTAATTTTTAATTGTCAATATATAGGTAGAATGGCAAATTTCTTATACCTATTATATTTAAAATTTGACACCGGGATCATTTGTCGTTGAACCATTGTTCCATAATGTATTCCACTTTCCATCAATTCAAAATCAAACGTTTTTGCCATCTAACTTGTTTGTCCTGAAGATGGACTGAATGTTTACTCCGAAACATCGGCTGAGAAGTTTTAAATTTGTTTGATTATCTGTCCAATTAACCCGATACCCTTTTGGTCAGGATATAATAGGCAATATAATATTTTTACCGCAGTACGTATTAAAAATTGATCATAAGCACACAATAAAAAAATCTGATTGGGGGAGGAAAGAGAGAGAAATACTATGTAAGGCTGCTTTCACATGAAGCTTCTCTAGCAGCGTCATAAACAATTATAATAAATTAGCAATTTACCAGCGCCACCAATTCGTCACCTTGCTTGTGGCGCTGCTAAAGAAGTCTCGTGTGAAGACAACATAATTTAATTTTTTGTTTGTCAGCTTGACGCAGTGACTTGATATACATGCGGTTAAATTTTCTATATTAGGTGCCAATTATATGATCGCTATACAGACTAAAATAATGATTCTCAGCCAAAGGAGTAATATAATCGGCGATATTTCATATGCAATATGCAAAAATTATGTTGATATTTATTCGTTATCACGTTGATGCCAGGTTGTACGTTTTAAAATTTTGATAGTTATAGTTTCTGAAATTATATTATATTCTGAAAAATATATTGGAAACTGCAATCTTGTTTAGTAAATTTGAAAAAATTGTGTACAAACTAAAATTGCTTCGTGTTTGTGCATAAAACAAAATTCTTATCTCCGTCAGAACAGATTTGTTCATTTTATTTCAATTGGTAGAAGCTGAGGTAGTAAACGAATTACTTTTCATTAATAAAATATCTTATAATAAATTATGCACATTAAGGCTCGGATTGGGCCAGTGAAACTCGGTGGGCCGCTGAGTCCAACAAATATTATATTATATAAAAAATTGGGTAATTTCTTAGCTTCCCCAAAAATTTGAACTTAGTTACGTCTCTGATAGGCCGGTACAAAACAAAATTCCCCAATCCTACCCTGCGCACACTCGATTATAATCTCAAAGCAGAACATTTTAATCAATGTTCACCATATATGGAAACAAAGTTGAAGAAGGTTGTAACTGAATGATCTTGTTATTACTCGATAAGACAAGTTTGAAAATATTTGCAGGACAAAAACAATTAAACTCTTAAGTCAAATAGTGTTTGTAAGATCCATGCAATGGAAACAATAAAATGAGACCATTAGCAAACTTAAATGAAATTCTTTTAGCTCATGCGACATTTTACTAGAATGGACGGATTGATAAATGTAGAAATAAAAGCGAGTCGAGCAATATGCACCAACATAAAATATGTAATACATCTTTCAACGGAAATGGAGAGAGCCATATAAACGAACATAATGAAAAATGGTCGCGTTCAGAAGAAACTGAAAATTATAAACTTAAAATAAACTTCAAAAATTGTCATTACAAAGGGTTTTTTTACAGAAAAATCGGTTTCTCAATTTTTGATCCTATAAATTCCAATTAAAATAAAAAAGAAAACGAAATTAAAACAAGATTTACATGCAAAATTGCACATTGACTCATTCACATCCTATGAGTGAGAAACCATCTTCAATCAAGCGCAATTCAAGTTTTTAAAATTTTTAAAAAATCACAGTTTAAGTTTAAATATTATGGAGAAAACCTAATAATCGAACGTAGACTATTTTGTATCAAAAGCCATATTTTTATTCAACCATTCTCCAAGCGTGTGAATGCGGTCTCAAAACATTTGATCTTTAGATTAAAAATTTTTTTCATCTTCCAAAGGAAAGCTCGGTCTACTTTAAACCGAAGGTTGTACATTAGAAACTCCACTAATGTCGTATGAACTTTAACGCAAGACCAATTTGCCGACTGCTATTAAAATACCGAGGTAAGGGCAGTAGGTAGATGGTAAAATTGTAATCTAACAGTGGATTTACAAAACGATTAATTATTAAATAATAAATAGTTGTTATTTCTATAACAAGATTATCAAATTGTGTTTACCAGCGTAAACGTATTAAACATAATTGTTTTGTTTATTTCGCCTTTGTCTATGTAAATTGTTCTTTTAGTGTTCATAATCCTTCAGTGATTTGTGATTATATTATAAACGGAATAGCATAATCCATTATGAGAGCAAAGATACTCCTCTAGATGGCAGCAAGCTGGATATAATGGTGAAGTTGAGCTAAACCTGAAATTGCGAGTAGGACATGTCCCGAATTCTGATTTATTTTCAAATTTTCACGAATTTGGTAATTTGTTTTAAATTCTCCAGTTCTTTGCAACACTACAAGGTGTTGAATATTACTAATTATAAGTTTGATTTAAATTTTACTACTCTGTAATTTTCAAAATTATTGTTATGTCGGGGTCACCAAATAAAACAATAAAATACTGTTAGTATATTCCAGCATGTGAATTCAAACCGATATGTACTTGATATAAAATTCATGCGTTATCTGCAAGTAGAATAAAATCAATAGCGGAATGTAGTAAACAAAACAATACTACAAGTAATGAAATAAAAAGTTGCGTAGATATGGTAACATTGATTAATTTGAGAAAGGGTAATGAAAATAATTATTATAAAAATAATTTGAAAATAAAAATTTGTAGACGGTACTTAAAAATAACATAGTTTCAACCTTAAAAGTTCGTTGGACTCGAGGTGACATTTATTAGGATTTAAATTGAATATTTTCGATAAAGCACAAACTGCATTTCAAATGCAGAATATAAAATGTCACACCTAAAATGCAATATGTCGAATAACTTGCTACAATAACCGTATGTTGATATTTTTCAAACAACAAAAGCAGAAGATTGAGTTGTTTCTTACGCCATAATGGAACAAATATTGTCGTTTTAAAAATATTTTTCCGCTACGATAATAAACCAGTGAATCCCATAGGACATTACATCAAACTTGACTACCGAATAAAAAATTTTTTTAACAAAATGCAGAAAAATTAAGAGTAGAAATACATAGTATTATGGTATTGTTTTCCATAATAGAACAATGCTGATGATTCAGACGACGCGACGTCGAAAAATCCCGTTAACCCCTACGCACAAAAAATTCTAAAGATGAAATTTTACCATAAGATGAAATGAACAAATAAGATTAAATTGCACTATTCAAGTAATAAAAAAAATTGAGATAATGTATAGGGTCAAAACACAAAAATATAGCTACATACTTCTGGTAAAAGTATTTGTATATTTCTCAACGATAAAAGTTAATTGATTGAAGAGTAATAATAAGTAATAATGTCATAACGTAAATAATCAAAACGTAATATAAATTTGCAGTACATACAGTGCCGGTCAAAGCCATTTAAACGCCCTGAGTTAACATCAGGCGGCTTTAGTAGTGAAAATATTTAATTCTTTTTTCTTAGTATATCTTCAAAAACAGCAAGTCTTCAAAAATGCTATAAATTTACTATAAAAATCTCGTTAATCCATTTAATACCGTTACAATAGATATAGGAAAGAATAGAAGGTCTCGGAGACAAAAAAGAGACAGTCATTAGCTTAGTTAATAAATTATCCGGTTTGAATCTGGGAAGGGTATAAAAATGGCATGTGACCATCTTCTTGCCTCGGAAGGCATGTAGAGTCGGCGCTGCTGCCGCCCTGGGTTGACAATTGCTACATTAAACTATTAAAAACAGGGTTGTGGGCATTCCCCAATTCGGTTTAAGCAACCATGAATGCTACAGAAGAAGAGTGTCCCGGTTTCAGAAACAGAAGGATAATGTGTGCATGTTCTGTGTTTGGTTTTATTTAATACGAAAATTTTACTGTCAGAACCAAATATAAGATCCCATTTGCCCAAAAGTAACAGTATCCTGTAGTCCCAAAATTTCGAAATTTAAATTTTTAATTTTAACGCAATGCTTGAAACTTGAAAGTAAAGTTAATATGACATTTCAACTTTAACAAACATTGTTCGTAAATTTTGTTTTGTCTCTCTGTATTATTTTGTATAGGTATAATAAGTATGTATGTATGTATGTATGTAGTATTATAATTTTATTATGGATTAAAATTGAAAGTTTGAAATATACACACAAGCACATTATGTTAGTATGTAATTTAAATGTTAAATCAACAGGATAATGTTGCTAATGAACGTCGCCCCTTATAAAAAAATACGAGTCAACGGTGGCTCAAGTTATATATGACATGAACCTCGAGTTGCGGTCTAATAATTTTTAAGATTATATGGTAATAAATCACAAATTTCAGTATACATATTTAGCAGGCGACCTCAAAAAACTGGTGTCTTAAAATCATGATTTTTCTATTCTAGACCATATAATTATCAGCTTCTATACAACCCTATTAGTCTATGGGTTAGGATGGGCCCGAGTGTATAGTTGAACTTTTGATAAATAATAAAAACGATCGTGTTTCGGTTTACATTTTAAAAATAATGACAATTGACTCTCCGACGTTACAGCCGTTGATAAGCCCATTTTCAAGTCTAAAAAGAATGAAACAAATAAAATTTGCTTGAAAGGCAGTATTCAGATCGGTTAATGGTAAACCTGAAAGTGCATCCTCTACCGTACCAATCAGTGCAAAACGTTTGAGAACATTGCAGCCAGTTTGGACAGCATTCCGCGCAAAACTTGACCAATTTGTTCTTTGTTTGAGCACGGAATGCTGTTCAAACTGCAACGTTTACGAACGTTTTGTGCAGATCGGCGCGGAAGTCTGGATGCGTCCTAAATGAAACCTTGATGCAATCGACGAAAATTGAACTTCCATGGAAAAAATTTATGCCAGTCCACAAGGATGGAATCTGGAGTTCTGACCTAGAAACTCAAATATTCTTGTTCGAGCATCTAAAATCAGATTAGATATTCGGAAGTGAAGCTATGAAAATTGAAATTGCAGTTTCGGATACACTAAGTAATATATACCTAGTAACTTTAGGTAGATGTTGAACAAATAAATCTTAAGAAAGCTATAAAGATATTATTATGCTTCAACATCTACATACCTATCTTATAAAAAATACAATTTTATATATTTATTTGAAACAAATAAAATATTTTTTGTGTCTAGATTTTGTTTTTGTTTGCTTTACTGAAATTATTGCTTTAAAAACTAAAGTTAATGTCATATTCCCTTCTTTGGAAAATATAAACTTTCGAGCTCGAAATTTAGAAGAAAGAGATTGAAAGAACTCTTAAGGTTTAAAGATTATCTTAAGTCCATAACTCTTTTACAACATAAATAATCCTATTTGATCTCTTTCCAAAGGCATATTCCTTTTTTTATAACCCCTTTTTGCTTTAAAATGTAGTTATAAAAATAATTGGAACGTTTTGATCCACGAGTCGCTACTGACTTACATTTCTCTCTGCATCTTGAAAAGAAACTTTTTATTTATTTCTGCTCTTCATAAATTTTAAATAATAATCTTTGAAGCATTGAAAATGGGCCAATAAACAACCCGTAACGTCGGTTAACCAATAAGATTGTTTTAATTAATACCTAAATCCCACAAATGATTCTATATAAAAAAGCATTTTTTTTAATCATAACAGAAACAAGTGAAAAGGAAGAATATTCTTTGGTCTATAAATTAAATGACGAGGTGCAGATTGTTCACAAATATACTTTTTAATAAAATACTAGACCTTATAATTTTATATGTGCTTGTTTCGACTCGACTTGAGAAACAATGCTTTCAGATCGAACAAACTGTATATGGTCAGTATTTCTTTGATTCTTTATGAACCAATTCCGGTATCCTGAAACGTGATTTAGTGATCAAAAAAATTTTTCAAATAAAGTGAGATGTGAAAATCGTTTTTCCACATCGCACATAAAATTAATGAAAAACAATTTTCACTTCAAGTTTGTTTGTAAGGAAGCTTTATTAGCTAAAATGATATTATAGTATTCTAGCTATAGGATTCAAATCCAAACCAGGATATTTTTCAGGATCATCTCGCTAAAGAAAACAGAAACATGAGAAGAAGTCCAAGTGCGGTCACTTTTATGAACTTGAACTAGCACAGTAACCTACAACGTTCAAAATACATTAGTTTCAGATTTTCGATGCCATTAGTAAACGTTCGATGTAAAAAATGGCTAAAAAGTAAAAATAATTTAATTTTCGAAATAGTTGCACTTTATTGCAACCGTCAAAGAGCGTCGAGGAAATTCCGTTTTGTCACGTAATCTAATTTTTACAAGATTGGAATTTTTAAAAATCGAAACCTAAAACTAGGATCTGTATAATATAAGCGATCCTGAACTTGAACTTGTAAGAATTAAATTTTAACGATACTGCCGTTCCAACAGAATAGTTATTTCAGTTATTTTTATCTAACAATAGATTGAAAGAAATACAATAACCTTTTTAGCCAAAAAAAAAAAATACTAAAACTTTTTAATATTAAAATTAAAAAAACTGTTTAAATTACACAAAAATTTTCTAACCAAATTTGTTTCAATCATCCCATATGGGGTTTTCCTTTTTCAAATATACGCTGTTAGTCGTGACTTCATAGTGTATACAAACAAAGCGTCTATCCATTTATATTGGATATAGGCTTTGTTTTATAATATTAGATATAATTTATATTTAAATTTCCTTCCTATAAATTTTTCATGGCACGCCCAAAACAAGTTATTGTTTATTTTCTTTATGGTCTGATGGAGATTTTTACTTTGGTACATTAGCTCTCAGCCGAGCAGTATTTTTCAGAAGCCTCGTTAAATAATTAAATGTAACATTCACATTCAAGTAAATTATACAATTTCATATAATTAATATTTACTAAGCGTAGGCTTTAAATAAAACATTGTCCCTTTTTCAGTTTTTCTCGCCTACAAGCAGTTGGGAAGTGTTTAGAAGTTAGAAAACTAAAATACATTTAAAATGTAATTTCCTTTAGATACAATGACTGAATTAATTCATTATCCGTTTTATTTATTTACAATAGTCAAAGTAACGGAAATTAATAATTAATCAATATCCAGTATGCGTCGCCTATTATCATCTCGGGTTCTCGCGTTATTATTAACAGCATTTTAATTAAATTGTTATACTACATTCAAAAATAAAATGCATTCTATTTTTACAGCCTGCTGAAATGACTCGATGTTCAACATATCAAAACTTGTATAAAGAATTTAAAATGTCGGAATCAATAATCGTGCACCGTTTCTGAGTTATTTGCCAAAAGTAAGTTGGATCCAAATTTTGAGATTTTAACAATTCAACCAAGTCGGGACCGCCCGCGTATAGAAGCTTTAAATTAATGTTATATGTTGTTACAGCAAATTTCATAGTCCATAATTAAGTTTAAGGTCACTTTAGTTCAAGTTTAAGTCAACTTTTATTAGTTAAATAGTTCAAACAAACCAATGAAAATCATCAGTTTTAATGTGTTTTATTATTATTGTTTTAAATAAAAAATTGCCAACGCTTTTTAGTCAATTAAATGAAAATTTTATTTTTTGTCTCTAAAAATTAGTGAAAAAAACAAAATTGTGATTTGTTTTGTATATTACTTAGGAATATACAGCGAAGCTGTTCAAGTATTTACTAAAAACTAATTTATTCATTAAAGTAATTGAAGAAAATATTTTTTTGGAAAAAATATTTTGTTTAAGTAAAAATGTTTTTGAAAATTCATCTAATTCTCGAAATGGCAGCATACAAATTTTTACATCTCTAGGCTCTTTAAAAAAAAAATTTTAAATTTGATTCAGTTTATTTATTTTTTTTAATTTTTGTGGGTCAATTCGGTTGTCTTGAGTAAAAATTAACCTATTTAATTTAATCTTGGCGAAAATTGGCCCATTTTAACAATCTATATTTAGATCAACGGTGATTATAAGGTCAATCGCGCAATTATTTTCATTTATCGCCAATAATTTAAAATATATGTGTTGTATAATAAACTACCAAATGGTTAGAAATCTAAAATCCCGAAACGCTCTATTTACCGCAAAACCTGCCCTGTAAACATATTTGACTTTGGAATTTAAAAAATCGCTTGAGGCACTTAAAAAAGTAAATTGCGGTTAGATATCCATTAGAAAAGTAGATTTTGCATAAAAATTAATCAAGTAAAAGCCGCTAACTTAAAAGCTAGACGACTTGAAAAGAATAGCGATTTTATGGAAACTATAATATAATAATACTATTACCCGCTACACCTGGCTGTTTTGTGGACTTTTATTAGAAAATCTTTAATAATACAATTTTCCCTTCGGGCATTATCGTCGTTAGATTTCTAAAATATAGTATAACGATTGGAGAGAAAAATTGGCAAATCCCAATTTAAAATTTTTTAATTTCAAAATTTATGTTTTCCCTCATCGACAGAATCTTGAAAATTGAATCACTCATTTTCATGTCAGAATAGATTCGTCGTTGATCACACACCGGAAGGTGACTATGCGGTCGATCTAGTTTTGAGTTATATTGAAGTCAAGAATTATAGTTAATGATATAATTACAAGAAGATAATGAAGTCTGCGATTAAGAACATTTGAGCACAAAATGCCAATCTTAGTAATTGATGTTAAAATATATAGAGAAAAAAAATTAAACACGGATTTGAGGATTAAAAATAGTACATTGATTTATACGGATTAAAAGTGACCCATTTCTCGACGAGTAATTTTTGCATATCCGAGGCATATCCATAGCGTCCTAGCCGCCCTTAACAACATTTGCTGCTTAAAGATTTTTGAACTGGCCACAATTTGGAAAACTGCGTTTCCTACTGCTGTTTAATTTACAATTTATTAAATCTTTCAGTAATTAAAAACCCGACAAAACAAAATATAAAAATCTAGAAGTTTAATAATAAAAACGTCGCCTTTTCCAGACAGGTATAACAAATCACACTTGTTTCAAAAGAAAAACATACGTGGAAATTAGGGCGTCACACTCATCTTTATAAAATTTATTAACAGTAAACATTGATAGATGTGCTGGAAACTGAAAAATAAAAGTTAATTGAAATGCTATTCTACATTGTTCATTTCAATTACACCAAAATTTCAAACTTTCATAATGTAAAAAGAAAATTTCGCACTGCAACTAAATCTTTCCATTAATTTCGCTAATAAATTACTATTAACAATATAATTTTTTTACATTGTTCCCGACGGATTAATTAGAAAGCAAAACATTTACTCAATTTCTTTCTTTTTAAAAATTTTTATTTTTAATTCGATTTTGCAAGGTTAAGTCAGCTGTCTTGAAAGAAACCCAATTTAAACTCCAATTTTAGTGAGTCATGCGCAGGCATTTTCATGATCCTGTAAAAGATCACCACGTTCTCAACGTCGCTTTCAAATAATAATAATTTTATTTATTTTTTTATATTTTATATAAGTTATTATTTTTTATAATAACTTTTATTTATTCAGTTTTAGTTCACAGTAGATGTTATTGCGTATTTTACTATACTTGATGAAAACTGAAACCGTCTCGGCAGCCAAATAGAAAATCGCTTTGTGTGTCTGATGTCTTTCACCAACTTTCGATAGTGTCTCTATGAAGTCATGAATTTAATCTAAACTTCACGTTAATTTCACACTAAGTGTTCGTTCAAATTTGGGGCTTCTACCGACCGATCATTGTTGGCGTGCATTTCATGTTTATCAATTTTTTTGGTAAAGAAAAGGCCCGCCAGTCGGGAAACATACAGTTGGCAGATTATGCCAACAAGAAAAAGAATAAATCAGCTTAGAAAGAATTAATAGAAATATCCACTATCATACAATCATGCTCTTCTTCGAGTGCCATAAACTATGTAGTGCGTAGGGGATCACTTGTCTGAAGCTAAAATTACGTACTAGGGAATTTAATAATTAATGAGGTGGTTTCCCGTTGCCTTATCTCTATAGCCCACAGATATATATCTTGGACTTTAGATCACAGCAGTGTATTGCACCTATTTTGATACGGTTTTTTCCAATTAGATTACCACCTGGTTCAAAGTAAATAGAATTAAATTTTTTTTTCATTCTGCTGCTACGTCCAAGGTCCAGCTTTTATATTTCAATGGATTCTAAACTGCAGGGCAGCTCAGTTTGCTACTGCAAGGCAGTATTTATTTACATGTATTTTATTGCAGCTCCTCTACTAGTAGTATTTGTACAAATTACAAAGTAAAAACGTAATTAAGGTTGAGAATAAGGTTTTTTAATTGTTGTAGTAGACGTGCAAGAACAAACAAGCAGAAGATGTTGTTCGGAGCACAGTTTATTGTTTGTCGAAGAGAAAATTAAATTTTAAAACAAAAATACTTTTGAAACTGGAGATATTTTATAAACCTTGGGCAATTCGCTTTAAAAAATAATCGCGTGTAGTTTATTTCACCGCACAGCATTATCATTTTATCCAGACAGATAAAAATCTGAAATGGGTCAGGAAACGTAGTAGCAGTCAGCGAGGATCTCGATCTCGAATACTATCAAAGTAAATAATATAAGAAAAAAATCTGCACGTATTGGCGTTAAGCCAAAAGCAAGGAGCAGAAAGGATAAAAACAAAAAATGTTGTAGGGTCGATACGTAATTGTATACAAATAAAATAATAAATCGAAAGAAAGTAAACAAATCTCCAAATCCAAAAGATGATTAATTCGCTTATATTTTATTTACTTGGGTAAGGAGATGTCACCAATTGGAATTTTGGAAAATGAATAGAATCATGTTGTCGGTATTTGAAAAAAAAAGTTAGAACTTGCAAGCAGCGAATAGAATTTTTATTGATATTTCGATATTTTTGATAAAAAAGATGCTGTCACTCAAAAAGAAAGTTTGAATGCCACTGTCATTTTCAATTTTAGCATTCGTGCCGTTGATGATATCTAAATATACGAATGCACAAATTAATTTAATAAAATTGAAATTAAAAAATTAGATCCCAATCCAAACGTAGACTCAGTGACATCCTTTATCCTGTGGTGTTTATTTCTTTTTTTTGTGACTGCGGTCAAATGATGTACTTAATAAGTAATTCAAAGAGTTTTGACAACAATGAGTTAATTATGATTTATAATTCCATTTTGATAAGATAAGATGAAAATTTGAGGTTTTGCATGTAAACGGCATAGTTAAAACAAGATTTGTTTTTAAAATTTGGAATAAAACTTGTTATTAAAGTTCATTTGTAATGCCGTTCAACTCGAATCCCCAGTGGCGTTGACACTTAGAATAGAAAATAAATTAAAAAGAAATTAAATGGTATTTTTATTTTTGTAAAACAAACACGTGAATCTTTGTACGGAAGGTCAGAAGAGAACAAAATTAACATTCCCATATCAAGAGGGTGCGACCCCAACAAACCTGGAAAAACGTCTTTGGTTTCTGTGTTATGAGGATGAATCCATCCGTTCTTCTGCTGTATTATGCATTGAAACATCTCCGTGGGGATGCTGCGCACTTTATGTTCTATGTTTCACATTTCATTGACAAAATTTCATTCTAACTAGCACCAATTGTAAAAACCATCCGTAAAGACGAACAAATATAACCACGCACGTGGATTCTAAATATAATTTAAACTAATATAATGAGCACACACACCGACAATCTTTCAATGCTACTTCCACAACACGAACGAAACGAGTATATACCAACGAAGCGTCACGAAGAGGCAAGAGGAGGCGAAGTGCGTAGCTTCTGCGCACACCCACTATCAGAAACAAACATCCACCCTAATAGCGTCTCCCCAAGTCACACCTAGACACCAGGGGTGCATTTTTTTAAAAATAATTTCTACACATACAAATGAAACCATTTTTTAAAAACCACGCCTTGTCTACGGACTACTCATCACAAATCTTTATCCAATTTCCAGATCGAAGAGTGCAAGAGTTATCAACAAGTCATTTAAATACAATAGGAAGCTCGTCGCCAAACAAACACGTCTGCGGCATAAAAATACGGCAAATAAAAAGAGTTACTATTAGTAACCCAACAGTTCAATTAGACAAAAGTTTCTTACCAATGCGACATTCAATTATATCTGAATCATCAATTTTTTTCTTGCCTTTCATTGTTGCAACCAAACACACACTTTCGATACTGAATAAGAAAATTTATTTATGTGAAAACGTTCTTATCTCAAAAAATTCGCAGGAAAGCCACATCCTTCATTAACGAAATAACTTATTAGGCTGCGGATTATTTAAACAACTAGTTACTTCCTATAATCAGAGTAATGATCTAATGAATATAAAGAAGACGTGATGCGTGTACCTACTGGTAAGTTGAATATTTTACAAACACGCCAAACAACTTCGGTTTAATCAGAACTATTGGGAAAATTACTTAGACAGTTTCCGAGTACGACACAAGAACACACGATGATTAAAATTTAGCAAATCTAAAATTACACTTTAAAAAGCAATTTTTACAAAATAAAATGGCACCAAGCCAAAACACCGAAATTTTTGATTTTTATACTAATGTGCACTTTTTATTTTGCCGTTACCTCAACTTTTGATGACATAATAAAAACAATTCATGTTGCTAATTGTACAATTGCTTAAAGCGAATTACAAACGTCAACTTGACATGATTAGAAACACAACAGATAAAATTTATTTATTTCTCGGTTCCATAATTAAAGAGTGAACCTGTCAAATTAAAGTATGTCATTGTGGTTGTCTTCAAATTAGTAATATATGAAAGAAACTAAATTTACGTTATCGCCATCCGCTCAGGCGAGTCGCTCGGTCAGGTTGCAGCCTTAAGAAACGTTTAAATGCTCATTTATACAGATCAGCGGTCAGGATCTTTTGAAATATTGACCGGTTGAAACTATGAATCTATTTTGAACATCAACGTCATTTTTTACAAAATTAAGGTGTCGAAATGTCGGAACTACTTAAAGAATCACTCGATATTCTTTTTATTATCTAATTAGGAACCATGCTGGTAGCTCTTAGTTTTCAAAATCCTTTCAACGCTAATAAGCTATTTTTAAAGCTCTAGGTAAATATTGCCCAACAAAAACATGCAAAAAATTGGATAAAATTAAACAGATTGTTTGTAAACCAGACGAAAAAAACAACCAATTAAATTAATTAGATTGTTTTTTTTTTCAACTTCTATTAAAAAATTTGGTATTTAAATTTTTCGTTCAAGTAAGGTTTAAAAAAGTACTGAATATTTTTATTATTTACATTTATCAATCGTTAATCACCGCATATTGTTCCATAGCACAAATCGACTATTCATCTTTCATGTTTGTTTTGTACCCATTGTTTTGTAGAGCCAAGATATTTGGAAGAGTGGGTACTAACACTTGCTAATATTAAATTTTTTATACAAAATTACTTACAAAAATAAAAAAATAAGTGAATACAGTATAGACTTCGACTGATGTGCAATTCGATTGGTTGGGAGCTTGATTGGTGTACACTTTTTAAGTTCTTTAACGGTTTTTTTAACTTAGCTTTGTAGTGAGAAGTTCTTGTTGTTTGCAAAGCTTTTCGCAGTTGTTTTCTGAAAGTTTAACTTATACGGTTCCAGTGGTCATATTCCTTAACATTGCGGAAGATTCGGTTATATAAGATGTTATTTACATTTATTTGTCCACGGATCAAACGTGTGCGTTAGGTAAAGTTCTCGGCTTGTTAAGATGCGATTGTATGAGATCGTTGCGACAATCTGTCTAATATTGTCCTATAAATCCATTGTAAAACGTTTGAGCCGTTGTTAAATATTCTACATGTGTTTAGAATAATTTAAGGCAAGACGGCATAGTAAACAGATTACCATGACTATGTCACGGTCAAGATATGAGTTTGTAGTAAGTTTTGCGTGGCGAGATGAGTTCGCGGCAAGTTAGCCATAATGAGTTGTCGCCACATGACGCAGTTTCACCTCGCGGGATTACTTGTGCTATTGTTTAGAGACTCCAACTGAAAATCAGAGATAGTGAGCAGTTATCAACTTGATTAGTTTACAAAATCATTCGGTTATGTAAATAGGAGGGTTGGGTATGATTATTTTGGTTAATTGCAAAGATATTGTTATGACAGCTCCTTGACTAAAATATTATATGCGTGATATAAAACGTTCCCTTGAGTTACCATATTTATTGATCAAAATGATCTTTCAAATAATTGTGATACGTTTTAGCTTTTTAATTTATAGCAAGTTTATCTTTCTTGTTGATTTTCTTGAGAGTAACTGAAGTTGCAAGTGGTTTACATTTATAAATTTATCAAAGACGTGCAAATTATGTTTATTTGTAGATACACACCGCGTAGTATTTACACAATAATGCATTTAGAGGTAAAAAACGATTTATGATAACATTTTGTGTAGTATTTACATTTACTCCTCCATTCTGCTTTCAAATTTAATAAATCTATTTTTCGATGTAACACAATTTCCATTTTTGAAATATGCATTAATTTTCTATAAAATCAATCATTTTTGTATTCAGGGAATATTTTCTTACTCTAGGCAACATTAATTCAAAGAAAATATCAATAATTCATATATTATACACGTGTTTCGCGATTATTAGTAATCATCAGATAGACACAAGAAAATTTCTCCGGAATAAGAATCGACAATAAATTTAAAGCATATCTAGAAGGAACCGTATAAGATATTGCAAATAAATATCGTTTCGCGTACTACTATATATTGCGACTTAAAGCAGCGAGACAGCGAAGTGAATTATAAAGCAGAATTTTAAGATTCGAATAAATATCCGACTTGTTCCAAAAGAAGTTGCTGTTTATAAGGAATAAAAAACCACGTAATTACATTTGAAAACAAAAATATTTTGTAAAAATTTAAATTCGGTATTTATTTATGTAAACTAACCAAAAGAACCAGAAACAGACATCTTTCACTAGGTAAACTTCCTGTATTAGCATGCATACCACTGTATAATAAACAATTACATTTTCATACCGTTTTTGTTAAAGCAACCGTGTAAAAATAAAAATAATGAAATACCTAGATAATGGCGATTAAGAAGTGTAAAAGAAACTATAGTGGTGGTAATAGCACAATTTTTAGTCAATTTTTAAATAAAATAAGATCTAAAAATAGATTAAATTTAATTTAAAAATTGACTGGTTTGATTGAATTTTTATAAATCAAAAATAATTCCTGATGCAATTTCCATGACCGCTGCTGTACATTTGTATTTACAATAACATAGTTATATGGATTGTATTTTTACAAGTGCCACTTTTTACTATGACACCCCCATCGTAACGGACCAACGTAAGAAAATGTTTGCAACACCCTGTATTGACTACTTTTTGAAAACTAATTAACACTGTCAAATTTGTATAAATATAAAATAATATTGTTTTTGTATATGACTTGATTGTTAATGTAAATATTTTGATAAAATTAAGCTAGATATTTTCATTGATAGTTAAACGTAAATTGTAAAATAAATAAAATAATTTCTATTTACAGTTTTCGAAATGGCCTCCGTTATATTTTCAATATCATTTCTATAAATTATGATAATATTTTTACTTAATGGTTTATTAATGTTTGAATATTGTTTTCAATTTTGTTGGCTGAATTTCAACAAGATTGATGTTCTTTAATTCATAAGAATTTTTGCATACATTTTTTTAAGAATACATAACAATACCAATACTTGCATAATATAAGTGGTATACACTATACAAAAGTAAAAGAGAGTGTGATAGTCATCTTAAGATGAGGTTTGTGACTTGGCAAATTTAAAATTGTAATTTAGAAAAATATTTACTTCTAAATTTTTCAAATTGTAATAAAAATTTATTTTTAAAATTTTAATTTATAATTAACATTTAAGCGGTTCTCGCAACCTTTTATATAAACTTTAAATTACCGGTGTATATTTAATAGAGTGAAATTCTAACATATTTTTATAAACATCCTGTATAGTAAAACGATTTTTGGATTACAGACCGCTTTTTAAAATGCAAATTTTTGATTTTTTGATATGATTTTTAAAAACTGTGTAAATAGTGCATCAATTTAATTTTCTCATTGATTTAGATAAAATAGGTCAGTCAGGTTTTCTTCAATAAACATCGGCCTAAATATCATTTTCAAGCAGGTCCGGATTGGACCAACGAGTTAACAGCTGGTAGAATTTTATTGAAAGTTTACTTGTAGTTGAGAGACGGTTCCGGAAGATGGAAAGAGAAAGAAGCCGATGATGAGTTGTATAAAATTGGGATCGAAGTTAGCCCAGGGCAACTCTTAACCCAGGGTTAACAGCGAGTTAACTTGGGTTAACCTTCACACGAGCTTTATACATCTATTTTTTTACGAAAAGATTTTCGATTTTGATCCTTTTTATATTTTTATACGCTGCCCAGGCTGCACGTCTGAGTTTCTCAGGACATTCAAGTCTCTAGTGCATGCTCTTTGACCACATCCGAGTTTTAGAGTTTATTTAAAACACCTTAGTTGTAGGTATCGCATGGTTTGCAATCAAATCCCATTCCAACTTTTGCAAGACATTTTTTTACTTCATTAGTAAGTGATATAAAACCACACTCGGACCCAAAAATTTCCCAATAATCCCAGCCTGTTCTCAAGAATACCAGCTCACACATTTCTCTCTTTAGAAAACCATGCAGATTTTCATTGTCCCAATATTAGTTAGTTCATATACAGGGTGCCCCTTAACCGTGGAGAACCTTTGAGGTGATGATAAAAGACATTTTTCTAAGAAAAATTTTCAAATAAAACTTTTGTTCTAGCCCAAACCCTTCGGGGGTACCTCCCTTTAAAGCAATTTTTGAATTTCTGATTTCAAACGGCCATAGCTCCGATATTATTGATTTTTTACGCTTAATAGATTGGAACTTTTTTAAAGGTCATTCGCTTATGTACAAATTAAGTTATAAAACCCCTTATCGTCAACGGATCAACGGATTTAGAGTTATAAATTAAATTAAGAGAAAAAAGTGTTAAAAAATGCAGGTTTTATTTTATTTACTTTTCTTGCAAACCCCGTATCTCTTAAACGAAACGTCTTAGAAAAAAAACTAACGGCCCAAACCGGATAGGTAATTTAAAGGGCTACAACTTTGGTTAAATAAATATTTTTGGGAAACCAACCGTTTACACAGAAATTTTGAGAATAATTATTAAAATAAATTTTGTGAATTTATATTTCTTTTACCTACACCATGTTCATTATTTTCAGAATTTCTGAGAAAACGGTTGGTTTCCCAAAAAACTTTATTTGACCAAAGTTGTAGCCCATTAAATTCCCTATCCGGTTTAGGCTGACAGGTTTTTTTTAAAACGTTTCGTTTAAGAGATACGAGGTTCGCAAGAGAAGTAAATAAAATAAAACCTGAATTTTATTAACATTTTTTCCCTTAATTTAATTTAGAACTCGAAATCCGTTGATTCTAGACGATAAGGGGTTATAACCTAATTTGTTCATAAGCGAATGATCTAAAAACGTTATAATCCATTAAGTTTAAAAAATCAATAATATCGGAGCTATGGCCATTTGAAATCAGAAATTTAAAAAATTGCTTTAAAAGAAGGTACCCCCCAAGATTTTGGACTTGGACAAAAATTTTATTTGAAAATTTTGAAAAAATGAAAAAATCTCCACGGTGACGAGGACACTCTGTATGTATTTCAATTCTTCCGTGTTAATTAACCTAATGATATCACTCCAATATTTTATTAAAACAGTGTTATCTTTACCAACTTCCGTTTTGATAATTTCTTCCTTCTGTAAACTTAACATTCCACAAAATGGCTAGTGGCATAATTGCCACAACCTGGATGAGCAGATTTACTTCGTTTGTCTCTATCTCTTAATTTTTTCTCAAAAAGCTGCTTATATCACTTGGAAAAAAAACAAGTTTTTTAATTAATTTTAATGTCCTTTCATCTTGTGAAAGCCTGTCCCGATATTAGAACTTTTGTAAAAATGTTTTCTTCGCCATTATCAATAAAATATTTCTTTTTTCGATTGATTTTTTTTTTATAGTTGATAATTTCTTCCTGGTTGAAATCCAGATAGAAACTATCTTTCTTATGGACGCCTCCGAGCTTTGAAAAGCACGTGAAGCCGTTGGTGCTCCTAGGTTGATGGTTTTCCATCAACAACAAAAACAGGAGTAACATTTATAATTCAAATTTAAGAAGGGTCAACAATGTCCGAAAAACATACATGTCATTCTCAACGAAAAGAGACAAATGTCAGTAGACAAAAAATAACAAAGTAACATGTAATAATGCACTAAATTGCAAGAATGCAAGTGTAAATGCCTGGAGTATTTTTATTCCACTAGGGAGTCTGAATGCATTAATTAATCATGCTAAATTTTACCATTCCATATATACTTATGTATCTACTGATTAATATGTATACATCATGTTTGTCCAGTTTAATAATAACCGAAATAATAAAAACAACAAACGTTGTCAACTCTGTACATCTTGCGAGTTACATAACAATTTTGATAAAATTTGTAAATCTTCTACGCAACAAATTACAACTAATTAGTAAAATTATTTTAACAAACTGATGCAGCATCTTAATTTTTATGTCCTTCCAAGTAAATACTTCGGCATTTTACATAAGATGATCTGAAAATAACTTCAACTTATGTATATGAATTAGGGGATTTTCCAGTTTAAAATCAAATCTAATAAAAGAAAACATTTAAACAAAATTTCAGTAAATATTTTAAAAATTCAAGAAGTGGGTACACCAATAAAGTTTTTATTTTCCTTGATATCAATTTTCTCTTAATTAAATATTTTAAATTGCGACGTCATTGACGAATTTCAAATCAGGTTTAACGACGTTTATTAAAACTTATAATTTGATTTTATAGAAAAAACACGAAAAGTACATTTTCATTCAAATTTTGCGATGCTAATATTGCAAAGTAATTAAAATTTTGAAATCAAACTTCTATGGTCTAAACGGTAGAAAAATTATTATTGTAAATTTTCCATTTTTGATCTGGGAAAAATTTAAACCGTTTTTAAAAATTACAAATGATTATGAATTTGTTTTAGAAGCACTAATAAATTTAGTAGACATTTGTTTATTTTTCACCGAGGCCGGCCGTGTTGATTAGTAATAAGAGAGCAAGCGATAGAATGACACCTAAAAATAAAAAAAAGTCCATAGATAAGGATTTTCTCTAATAATGATTATTATCCTCGTTAAATTTTTTCTTATTTTCATTATTATCCTCATTATCTTTACAGTACAGTTCTCGTGTACTCGGTAATGTAACAATACGAAGAAAAACTTTTGACACGTGAAAAATCGTGAAAATTTCCTAATCTATTTTTAAAATGTTAAGTAGGCGTACTAGTAGGAAGCAAGCATTTAATTGAAATTAAATTGCATTACAATTTCTGAATTTTAAAACTATCAGTAGTGAATATTATTAGAGCGTGCAAAACAAAAACAAATCAAAAATGTTTTTTATCGTTGACTTGCTTTGCACAAATTCTCTCTAAAAAGAAAATATTTGGAGAAAACAGTCGAAAAAATTAGAAAACGGGTCAAGCAAGTACAAAGAAGGAAATGTATTTTTTTTTTACTTTTATTATTTCATAAAACAATTATTATACGAAATAACTACTTGGTTTGTATGGTCTGGCTGATGAAATGGATTAGAAAATCAAAACATGCACTAACGTTCATGAAAAGTCTCGTGAAAAGTTGTGCATTTCCGTTTTCATTGCCAAATTCGCTTGAAAAATAGGATTTAGTGTTGCTCTCACCAAATCGGCGGCGGTGTCTAATTAACGTCGACTACATAAAAAAATATCGATTTTATTTTGATTCATATCCGAGTTTACTTCAAACTTAAAAATAAGGATACTTGTACTGTTTATGCTTACAAATTCGTATCTCGCAATTCATTTAAAAAATTATTGCCTCTCTTATATTACTTATTGTTTCTCGTACCATATTTCCTTTGACTTTAATTAAAAATATTTGAAATTGGTTGATTATCACATTAAATTTAATTAGAAAAATAAACTTTTCAAAAGACTGTTGATTAATTGGAAAACAATTTTTGGTTTCTTGTTTTTCATATAAAATGAAACTTTTATAAGCTTATAGTCATAAAAAAACATTTCCTAGAGGTTTTGAACACTCCGAGAGATATAGGTAAATGCAATATTTTTTTACCTTCTGTTTTTTCGTTATCAAAACAAAACAGAAAACAGGAAAAATACGAAACAGTTCTATCGGTTTATAAACAGAAAATAATCGAATCCAGTGTTATTTATTAAAATATCGTTAATATACGTACATAATTCAAAATTTTGTGAATAAAATTAATTTTATAAAATAAGCAATGTATGTACAATTTAATCTTAAGTACAAATAAAAAAACTTTAAAATATGATTCTAAAATAAGATACTAAACAGGTCAAATGTAAATTTAAAAGTTTTTAAAAAATTACATTCATGATGCCCTGAAAAAATAGTTCAACGATTATTTTTTTAAAGCGTGCTTGTATATCTTTTGCTATTTACATATTAAGTTATGTAAGCCACTACAGCGATGGCTTAGTTTAATCACTGACGAAGTTCAAGTTCGAAAAATTCATATTACGAATTTCTTCTTGAAAGTGCCTCAAAAAATTAGACTCTAATAACACGAAACACGGGAAAATTTCCAGTTTTCCAGAAAATTCCAGCGATAGATTTCTCAGGAGAGAAGACTCACGAGAAAGGGAACCACTACAGGATCGCAACCAGCTTTACTAGGTTGAAAGATCACTGAAATTATTTCAAAAGTGCTACGAGCAAACGTTTCTGAGAAAATACAGTTTAAAGGTGTGAAAACAATACTTCGGCTAGTTTATGAAACAGAAATCCAAAAATCTTTAAATTTTCTAATGAAATTATAGTACTTTAGGGCGGAAACTACAAATATAAACATTAAAATTTATATAATATCCAAAATTTCGAGTAAAAAGCCTAAAAACTAGATGCTAATATTCGATTAGCTGTTTCGATAATGGATCTTTGCTTTTAAGTTAAATTCGGGTATAATGAACAAAATCCAATTTTAAATAAATTTATTAATATGATGTTTGCAGCTGCACGGGTAACAGTCAACTGCGACCGCCGACTCTGCCCACTAAAATACAGTGCTGCATCTATTTACATACGTCAAACACACACTGTAAAAATGAGTGTAATCTTACCCGTGACAATTACCCACTTAACAAGAGTAAATGTACAGTGTAAAAATCTATATTTAATTTTACCCCTGAAAATTACCCGATTTATAAGAGTAAATTTGCCCTAAATATTATGTAATTTCATGGTTTTCTTTCCAAAAAAAATGAACAATTACCCCGAAAATAAAAAAATAGAGTAAATTTCCTCTAAAATCGGTGGCAGGAAAGTGGCTACCTTGGGAAGAATTTTTACCCAGGAATTTTTTAAAGTGCACGTAAATTCTATTTAGCAAATTCTACAGGATAAAGTAAAAATATATTTCATGTTAATTTATTAATCCAGCCAGATCAACCTGGCCCATCACTGGCGACGACGCTGATTTGCGGTATCGCACTCGGCAAGTAAACGCTAGATGAAACTCGAGTCCTTTCGTTATTTATTTAGTTATACGAGATTCGCTGCGTACAACCACTACTTAACTCTCAAAGGGAAAGTCAATTCAAAATAATTGCCATAATATTATTATGAAAGTTAAAATATTGATGGTCTATGTTATCATAGTGACAAACAGTTATTCAACCCTCAGAGAAAAACGAAGTTCTGAAATAGGAAACACACGACGCGTTATCATGCTGTGTATTGCATATACCGTGGCACAAGCGGAAACGCATCAACAAATTTTGCTAATAATTGCTATTCGAACACACATTACCCCCACTAAAATTATTTAGTAATATTATAAACAGGATATAATAGAACTCAAGAACATTCAATGGTCTTTTCAAATAACAATGGTCTTGATTATAGAAAATACAGGATCGCAGTTAGAAACAAACTTTGTGAGAAGCTCCCGAAATTTGGGGAGTCTTTTGAAGTTTTCCTATTTAACACAATAATTATTGGAGTACTACACACCCCCTCTCTCCCAGTTTCAAGTACAGGTTTCTGTACATATTCTATGAAAAGTTTTATTAAATAAAAAGCTTTCATTCTATTCGAACAAAATATAATTATGACGGTACGCACCGGGATGTCCGATATGAAAAAGTCTTCAGTACTTCATTAATTATATGGACTTGATTATAGAATTAAATTAAAAGTCTTAAGCGCATGATATAAACGTTAATTCAATATTGTATTCAGCGCTATTGCTTGGCATTTTAATAATGTTTTTCTTGTTTTGCCCAAATGTTGCTCGGAGCTTCATAGATTTACTTCCTATACTATAGTAAGGAAAAAGGAGAAAAGCTTTGGGGGTAACACCTGTTTTGCCGCATTTCATTTCAATTTTGTTTTTAATTTTTTAATTACTCCAAATAAAACGTAAAAATGTTCAGCAGCTCAAGTTCAATTAGTACCTAGTCTGTAGCCCATGCAAAATTTTAAGTCGCCAAAGGCTAACAAGAATTTAAAAAAGCGCTTTTAGGAAACATTTTCTACAAAGTAAATGCTAATTATTATTCTTTACGTATGAGTAACCACTTTCAAGCGATAAACGAAAAAAGGAGAATCCGAGTCGCGTCTGATGTGGGGTCAATTTTTTCAATAGTTTAATGATTTGATTTTATAATAAAAATCCTTGCCCACTAATAAATTTAAGGAAGTGGCATTCTAAAAATAAAAAATTACAATCTCATTGTAGGGCAATTAAATGTTATGCATGTACATACAAACGCTATAAATAAACTAAAAGTTTTTTGAAGTTCTCACACAGATATGATAATTTTTTACAACAAATTAGATGCTCGCAAATGAGAAATTATAATTATTATAAAATAATTATAAAATTAAATTAGCCTAATAAATTATTCTTTATATGAGAATATTATAGTGTTAATTTGTGCCATGTTACTTTAATTACCTTCATATTTATTCATTTTACTTTCATTACTAAATATCAGTCGATCACACACTTAACTAAAAAAAAATTAACGAAACTGCGACTTCTCAACGTTCCCGACCAGTGTTTCTATTACAAATTGTTTTAATTTTTATTTGTTAATTAACCACATCAGTAGTTGAACAATTATGTTGCATACTGACCTTGACTTTGTTACAAATTTCTAAATTTGTACACAAAACTATAAATACTACAGTACTACTCGAGTATAACTGACTGACTCTCAAGAGAGCGCCGAAGAGTTTACTATAATAGAAAAAAGTATTCCATTTTACAGGAGTTTCAAAATAAAGCCTGAACAAATAAACGTATTAGAAAATAATTAAAAGAGAAAAGTTTTGTTAGGATAAATCTTATGTTATCATTTTTGTGAAATTTTCCGGAGAATAATTTTCGAGGGATTACCGAATTTATCCCTTGTATTCTGTGTAACTTAAGCTTCTGTAGCAAGTGTTTCAATCGGAAACAACATTTATTTTATGAAGAATTTTGTACATTACGAATGATTAAAAATTCACTATGGTGTCATTATCATTATTCAAGTAAGTTGGAAGAAAGTGCTACCAAAGTGGTAATTTCGTAAAACCGCACCGGAACAAAAGTAGGGTGCGCTTCATAAAACCACTGTATATTTTGGTTGATTAACCTTCCAGGAGGCGCGTATGCACATTTTGTACGACAATTTTTCCAAGACGACACAATACATGATATTAATCTATTACAAGTAATTTATTTTTGCTTTGTTTTCAAATTATTATCAATATTTATTTCAGTGACGGCGTCCGATCTCCCGTTTACGTCGTAAACGTGTAGCTGATATCATAATATTATTATTTATTATTATTGCATTTGTATATTTTGTATTCATTTTTTTGCACTTGTATACTTGTAAGAAACATTCAGGAAAGCAATAAATAATATTTCAAACATGTAAAGACGAAATTTTATCTGGCTAGCCATTCACTTTATTTATGTAACAAAAGTTGTGTTTTTTATAATAATTTTCTTAAAAATAATAAAAATGTCTAAATAAATATAAAATAAAATTGAAAGGTTTCAATCTATACCTTTTATTATTACTACTTATAATAAAATATTTGTAAAAAAACATCGTGTCGTACAAAGTGCAACACGCGCCCGCTCATGTAATACATATTGGCGCGCCTGCTGAAAGGTTAAGCATCAACGGTATCGAACATCATCAAAACGCAATACCAACGTAGCGTTTTGAATATTTATTATAAAAGGCTGAAACCGGAACCTCCAATTTATTAATAATTATTTTACGTACACGACTATAGAAAGGATAGCATATCAGGTAGTTTTTATCGCTCGAAAATGATACTTTGCAGCGGTGTTCGGAAAATGTTTGCACATAAGCAGCAATGGTGGCGTACATAGTGGGTTATAGTTATTGTATGTAGTGAGAATGCTTCGCTTTTAGTTCCTTTCCGCACGCTTAGTACCTTTCCGCACTCATACAATCAAGTAATGCAATACCCTTATAATTAACTCGAATCGTGAATTCCTGGCTACGACGGTTGTTGATAAGCGATAAGGCACACCTGCAAGATTATAAATAGTAAAAGACGGCGGTTGCTTACGTTTTTATTGTTTTTAAATTCTAACGCTACACTTTTAATTATTAAAAAATAAAAATTACAAAGGCCACTTTAAGTTTTCATTTTTAAAATGTAAAATGTAACTTTTATAATACACTGCTACTCTGTCTGCGTTTTCACTGCCTACTGAAGTGCACGTGCAATTTTGCATCACAAGCTAATAGATAAGAGTATTATTTAGGGAGCGTTCATAAACTACGTGGTTTGGCCAAGGGGGGGGGGGTTAGGTAGAATACTACGCAGGGCTACGTGAGGGTACGGGGGGAGTTATAGTCAAGCTACGTAGTTTTCTTCATTTATTATGAAAGCAATTTGCAGAATACAAGCGACAACATAATATGGATATTTATTTCCGTATTTGGATTTTTTTTATTATTTATGTCACTATTATACGACTAGGCGAAAAAATAATTTTAATTTTGTATTATTAAAGTGAATATTAGCGCATTTTTAATTATTCTAGTGTTCTTTCAAGTGTCACTTCAAATTTCAATTGATAATGAAATATTGATGTGAAATGACCCTGTACAATAAACTTTACGAGGCTTATCGGAAATGTTTTTCCAACGAGTTTTCAGAAGCCAAAATCCAAAATGATGTTAATGAGTTATGGAAATCTTTTAAACAGGACACAACATGTCTTCTGGACTTTATAGGAAAAAAAACTACGTTCCATCTAAAGGGGGGGGGGTAGAGAGGTATCATGGTAAAAGCTACGTTAAGCTACATGATGGGAGGGAGGGGTTCTAAAGAGGTCAAAATCAAACTACGTGGTTTATGAACGCTCCCTTACTTCCGTTATGTCGCGTCTCATTTCTATTAACCTTTAGACAGTAAAAACGTTTTGTTTAAATTTAATAAATAATTTTGTTTGAATAATTTTATTCAATAGAAAGAAATTTTGTTTCGATTTAAACAAAATTATTTCTGTCAAACAAGCTGAATTTGTTATTTCAAAAAAATATTTTTTTTTCAAAATTTGTTTAGATTGAACAAATTTTGTTTAAATTTAATAACTGTTTATTACTTCAAATAAAACATTTATGTTAAATGAAAATAAAATCAAATCAAATAAAATTTTTATTAGGGTTAACAAACATTTTAGTTGCGTATATATAACAGAATATTTTGTTTGGATCAACTAAATTTGCTTCAAACATTTTTAACTGTGTATAAATTATATAAACGTTACTTTTTAAAGCATAATTTATGTTTTTTTTGGAAAGGACCTGTCTTGAACGTAAAGCTAAATACAGTGACTCGCGCAGAAAGTTCCATTGCGGTTTCGTAAGCTATCAGAACTCGCTCAACGCTCGTTCTGATATATTGCTTACTCAACCGTAATGTTCAACTTTCTGCAACACGACTGTAAATAGCTATTACAAGCTCCAGACAAATTAAAATTTTTAAAACTTTTCTCTCTAGCACCCTCGTTTCACATTATCCTGCTCCTAATCCACGGTAATCTTCCCATTGTTGCGTTTATTCCTTTCATAAAAATTTTAAACGTCATATAACTTTACAGTTATTTATAACTTTTACAAATATATTTAAGATTTATGAAAGCCTAAAAATATATTACTTCATAGAATAAACGGTGCAGATGAAAGTAGAATAAAAGATGTATTAAATGTATATACAGAGTCCGTAAACAAAATTGTTTTAAAATGATCGATTAATTAAAAAAGATGGCCAAGTACTAAAAGCTCCTCATGCCAATCCTGAACATATTAATATCAATTTAGGGAACATCGCGTGATTTCAGACTCTTAGTTTTAGTAAGGGGATGCTAAAATATTATCAATATGATATAATGAAAATAAAGAGCATTTGATAGATTTCAACCGTCAAGGGAAAGTTTATAATTCCAAATTTTCAATGATCGATTCGTGCAACTGATTCAAGGAAAATGGTGATGCCTTGAGAACAAAGAGCATAAACAAGGTCAACATTTAATTAGTCCGTACAAAGCAAACCGAAATTACTGTGTATGAAATATCATTGAAATTAACAAACGGTGCCTGCTTGCCTACAGAAATTTTAGATAAAATTTAAAATAAAAGTAATTCTCAAAAAAGTTTTGTATGCTGAAAGTGTCGAGGATTAAATTGTTACGCTTCCATATTATTGAACTTGACCGGTCAGATGAGGGTCTTGTGATAAGGTCGCCGATTAAACTTGATGCGTGATTAACCGAAATATCCACATCATTCGAGCACAATAGAAAGCTTCGTGGTGGTTAGAAAACATCCACTCCAATATTATGGTTAGCATTATTTTATAGAGAAGAGATTTTTCTTTATTTAAGAAAATTTAATTTAAAAACATAAACAAAGCAAGTTTTTTGGACAAGCAAATTTTCATCCTTTTAAAGAACACCGAACAAGAATATACTGTGTGATTGGTGTCTGACCAAGATAATCATTTTAATTAATTATTTTATATTAATACAATTTTCCCTATTTATATTGTTCTTAAGAAAAACCTATTTAAAACTGCAGTTGTGTAAACACAATGGTTGTTTCCCGCTGGTTGCAAAAATAAGATTAGGCTAGATGATGGTACACGAATACCAAACTAACTACCAAAAAAACATTTTCAAGTCCACCTATTATCCTGTTAATGACGATTCCGTTCTACCTTTACCAGCTGTGATTTCAAAAATCTTCAACTATAATTCAGAAAGCGTCAAATGTAATTCAGGAAGAATAAGGTGGTTTAAGAATATGATTTCACATCATCGGACATCACGTCCACGAATTTAAAATTATCAACTGAAATTATAGTAGTAGTTGAAGGCGTAAATTATAAATACAAACATTAAATTTCATGAATCGCTAAAAATGTGGGTAAAAATGCTGAAAACAGTACACTGAAAAAAAGGATTTGTCGCCCTAACAGAGCTATTAGTAGCTATAGCCTCAACAGAGTTTTTCGTTGCTGTAATAAGTTTTCTGCTGCCATAACAAAGTTTTTTTCTATGCAGAATAAGAAAATTTGTTAAATCAACTAATCTTTTTTACTGAATAGAAAACAACTTAGTTATGGCAACAGAAAATTTGTTGCAGCAACAAAATATTTGTTATAGCAGCAAAACAAAACTCAGTTGAGGCTAATAATAGCTACTAATAGCTCTGTTAGAGCGAAAAATCTTTTTTCACAGTGTAAATATGCAATGTGTGTACTGTATCGGCTGTTTTGATAAGTCCATTGACTTTTTTAAGTTGTAGAAGTGATTTTTAACATAATTTGCCATTTTGTACATTAGTACCTAAGCTGTTATGGTCAAAAACATATCTATGGTTAAAGACAAAAGGGGATAAGTTCAAAATCTCTATTTTTGCAGGAAACTCAAAAAATCCTTTACAAGTTATATTTTTAAATTTGAGAAATTTTGAGATTAAATTTTCTTTTTAAATCTAAATGACTATACTATCGCAATCAAACGCGGAACTGATAACCTATCCCACTTGGTACTGCATTAATATCCCGTCCCATGCAGTACTGAATTGCTATCCCGTTCCGCGCAGAGCTGTTATAGAGTTAAAACTACAGTTAAAATATACTTAAAAAACTGGATACTTTTACTTTCAAAAATTTGAACAAAAGGACTTCGATTATATGATAATTAATTTTATATAATTATAATTAAAATAGAAAACACGACACTTTCATTTCAAAACTCTCATTTCATTTCAAAAGTTTCAATTTTGATTAATGCATATGTTAATGTTTTTCTCTGTTTTAGACTTCAATTCCTGAATGTCTATCTGTCCGAACGACGATGTAATACTAGTGATTTTTGAAAAAAATAATAAAACAAGGATAATAATTGACGAATCTTAAAAATAGATGAGTTGCACTCAAAGTAAGTCCCAGAAAATTACTTATGCCTATTGATTGATATCTATTGCTTAACAGATGTATTTACATTTTTGAGTCAATATTTTCGGTATGCGATTTATTTCTATCGTAGTAGCATAACTTTATTTGATTTAGCTTATCTTCTTTCAAGGTTTCCAATTGTATTTTTATTGTTGACTAATCTACCCTTCAGGTAGATTTCAGTTTGTTAACTTTGTTGTTTTATTTGTTCTCTAGTTTTCGTTTTCTCCACCGTAATATTTAAATTGCTTGATTTTGTATGACTTTTTTATATTCATTTGTTGGCTGATAAATTCAAAAAACATCATCAACTCTACCTGTTTTCTATTTGTCTTAACAAATTACTGTGACTCTTTAATTTTTCGACAGTTTTAATAACCTATGAACGTTTTCCGAAAACATGCACTCTCGAAACTGTGTACTAGATAACAAATCTAGCTAACGCATGTAAAACCACCAACAGTTAATCAAGTGGGCACTTCAGCAGTTTTCAGTCTCAAAATGAAATGTACTGTGTCTTTCCGTGGTTTGAATCCCACGTTAAACAGTAGGCTTGGGCTATTCTCTATAGTCTATATAATATTCACATAATATGCATGGAAGAGAATAATTTCAATTAACGAAACAAACATTTTTTTGTCTATATTGTAAATCTGCAATCTCAAAAATGTTTGAAAAATTTACGGAAGCGCTACAGGTCTCTTCCATATAGGTCTCTTAGGAAAAAGTTCAAGTTGCGTTTGATGCAGACAGCTCACTACTGTATCGACAGTTTTATGAGCACGCTCTTGATTGAGTGCACTCAAAGGGTGTGTTCAGACTCTTAACCTTTTATTATTTATTATTTATTGATTTCAATTTTTATTTTATATGTGCACAATCCTGTTGTATTTTTATTATTATATAACAATTATGTTGATATGAGTTTCACACTCTGACCTCTTGAGTAATAAGGAATAAAATTTATTATAATGATTTAACGTTTGTGAATTATTTGTATATAAACAAATGACACGTGATTCGCATTTATTAAAACCATCCAGGTGTTGGAAATAATGTAAACGATTAATTTAATAAAAAAAATAAACAACAATAAAACAAAATAAACAATAATAAAAATAAGATCTTTAGACAGAAAATAATATACTTCCATTAACTAGTTTTTTATATTCTGAAACTCAATTTCGTCTTCTCGTGGTCCTCATATACTTATGTTACTAAGTATAAAGTATAAAGATTCCATTACAGCTCCTCGACTAAGAATATTTGTATTAGATAACTGAAAACAGAAATGTGGTTTGGAATATAGAAAACTAGTTAGTGAAATTATTGTTTCCCTTTGCTTCTTAAAAAGTTTATTTTTTAAGTCGAGGTTTCTTAAAATTTCTCAATTTTATTTTATTTTATTTTGTAAATAAAATGCTCTTTGTATAATTTCTAATAAAAATTCCCTAAAATATCAGTATTCTTTGAGCGGCTCCAGTGTTATCCCCCTTAAAAAAATTATGATACATACTTAATTTAGGCTAAAAGAAATTTAAATAGGGCGTCAAAAAAACTTAATCCAGTCACTACATAGTTTGCACCGGGCGATTAAATACCTAGATACGGCACTGCCAAAACCCAGTTTATATAGGATCACCCTCGACTCAAAATTAAAAATTGTAATATTATTTTAAATTAACACTTGTATGTGTTCAATTACTACTGTAATAATATGTGTAAATTTTCTTCAACCTATCAAATTTAACAGCCACCGATATTGCCAAATTAAGGACAAAATAGTGAGGTCGTCTGCTTATAAAAAAGGTTTAAATGAGTAATTTAATATTGTCTCTGTAGTGTAAACCTCAAATGGAAAAATATACTTGAAGTAAATAGGTTGAAAAAAATTTATGATGGCCATTAAAAAAAAATGTCCTTTATGAGGATATTCACGAAATATGGCGATAAAATTCACTGCTTCATTTAATCAGTAAAATAAGAAAAAATGTTCCTAAGAAATTTGTTCCGAGATGTACGAGTATATATTATTAATGTTACTGTTACTGTCCAATTTTTTATTTAATTAAACAAAAATGTAAAAAAAAGTAAAATTTAACTTTTCGATCCACTTATTTATAGTTTTTGTTTTACAAATTTGTATATTATCTTAGAATGATGATGCCAATAACAATTACATCTATTTATAAATACAAACTGTTATTGATTTTAACACAAACTGGCTTTGTGTAAAATATGTAATATATATTATAATTCAAATTTAGCCAGGTAATTTACATCAAGTATACGAATAATTTTGTTAGGTTTGGTAGCACCTGCAATATAGGCAAGGAGCTTAAGTGCAAAATTGCTGCTTTTTGTTTAACATTGACCTCAATTTCTTGTAATAAATATAGAAAATGTAGTAGCAATATTTAGCAATTGAAAATTGTGGTTCGATAAAATAAAACTATAAACCTGAGCAATTTAATTCGGATAAAATTTTAAATTTATAAGCCAGCGATCCTACGTGCATCCGTTGTGTAGCTATAGAATACCAAATCCCTTCTTTTAAGTTAAATAAAATTCAAAACTAAACTTATCTCATCATGATCGTGAATGCAGTGGCACCCGAGAATTAATTTCTTTAGATTAAACAATTTAGATAGTATAGGTATATTTGCAAGTATTCCTGACCAAAGTTGAAAACATCCAATCTGCCGTAAGCTTTATCATTACAAATTTAAAGCCGAGGTATTCCTAAAGGAGGTTTCCCATTAATTAATTGTAAAATAATAATAACAGCATCAACCACCCTACAAAAATCACAAAACATTAAACAACTCGACGGCAATAAAATGTGTATTTTGGAAGTAGGTAAATTATATTTGTTTAAGATAAAATTAATTCCACCTTTTAATTATTAAAATTGTTTTATTATTCTAGAACAACGCACTATAATTTGCTACAGAGCGTTAATGTATTTAGCGATCTTCTCAATTTACGTATTAATAAATCTCGCTTAATAAAAGTTCATAATTTAATTAAATTAAATTAAAACTTAATTTAGCTATTTCATCTCATCTTGACTATAAAATTGTCACTCAAGTGCTTCCAAATTAAATTTTTACTAAAACAATTTTTTTCATTCGTAATTTAAAACATAATTTTTAACAATAATAATAAACTATTACAATTTTTAAAAGATACGTTGCTTCCAAAAACGTAAAAAATAGAACTGGAAGTTTTTCACAACTTTTATCAAATTTAATCAATAACTCGAAAGCCCTTGATTTTATCCATAAAGGATTAGAATCTAATTTAAAAAACTATTTAGCCGTATTATAATAAAAAGCACATTTTCTTTGAGCTACTCTATTTACGATTGTATCAGTCTGAATGTCACACCTTATACCCTTATGGCCAATGCCTATTTTCGATTCTTTTAGGCTTTAGGCCCATATACCTTCTGGAGCCCCCTCGTAGGATTAGAAAATTATTATTTTTATTAAAATAGGAAATTAGTAAATAGCGGCGTAGGCGAAAAACTTGGTGTCACAAATTCACAAAAATTATAATATTAATAAATTAATATTTTTAATAGATTATTCGCTTATCTATAAAATAAGTTATGACTCTTTATCGTCTAGAAGCAACGGATTTCGAGTTATAAATTAAATTAAAGGAAAAAATGTTAAAAAAATTAAAGTTTTATTTTTTTTATTTTTCTTGCGAACCCCGTATCTCTTAAACGAAGCGTCTTATAAAAAACTAATGGCCCAAACCGGAAATTTAACGGGCTACAACTTTGGTCAAATAAATTTTTTTGGGAAATCAACCGTTTTCACAGAAATTTTGAAAATAATAAACAAGGTGTAGGTGAAAAAATAATAAATTTACAAAATTTACTTTAATAAATTTTCAAAATGTCCTCCCTCATTTTCAGCACACATCAGGCGTGCTCTTTTCAAAAGGTGTTGAGCGGTATTATTTATAATGGTGCTTCTTTCGTTAAGTTCTGTCACACCTATCTGTATTCATTCTATTAATTTATTTTTTTTTACCTACACCTTGTTCATTATTTTCAGAATTTCTATGAAAACGGTTGGTTTTCCAAAAAAATTTATTTGGCCAAAGTTGTAGCTCGTAAAATTCTCTATCCGGTTTGGACCATTAGTTTTTTTCTAAGACGTTTCATTTAAGAGATACGGGTGCGCAAAAAAGTGAAAAAAATAAAACCCGAATTTTTTTAAACATCTTTTCCTTAATTTAATTTATAACTCGAAATCCGTTGATTCTAGACAATAGGGGGTTATAACCTAATTGGTAGATAAACGAATAATCTTTAAAAAAGTTCTAATCCATTGAGCTTAAGAAATCAATAATATCGGAGCTATGGCCGTTTGAAATCAAGGAAAAATAAAGAAATAAGGAAAAATTTTTCTGATCTAACAAATTGAAGATAATAAAAATTATTTTTTCCATTCATTAATTAAACAGGGCTGTTACGGGCCAGAGTGTGTTGTCAGTAGATATTTTTAAATATTATTTTTTAATTGTTATATAAAAAAATAAACTGTTGCTAAAATAGGCCCTGCTTATAGCTCGCGAGATAACTTTGTCAACTTCTTTTATATCTCTCGGCTGTATACCGGTATCTTATTTATTTGAGAGAAGGTCAAAAATAGTATCAAACTCTATAGGGATTTTTTTACCACTTTTGAAGATACTTGCTTCAGGATATTTACTCAATTATGTTGTTAAAAATTCATGCATAAATTAAGCTATTTTATAAAATAATATAGATTATTAATAATAAGAATAATATAAATTATGCTTTATCAACAGACGAATTAGTTTTGAATTTCGCATGAATACATTACTAAAACTTACTAAAGCAAATAAGATTTATTTTTAACTATATAAGTTCAATTAATAAATTTTATAAGTAAAAAAGCAAAGCGCATACATGGCGATTAAAACGTAGACGTCCGTCCTTCAGATCGCTACAGGATTGCATTAAAGAAAATATTAGCAAAACAGGAGTCCCTAGTTACTAAAGTTATTAAATTAAAAAAATTTAATGAACAAGATTACCTAAAATTCATATTTTTTAAAGCTGAATTATAAGTTGGAAAATTACTACTGGCAAATTCGAACAGTCGGTATAATACTCATGTTTTAATATTTTAAATTTGGTTTTCATGCATTTTCAGTTTCCAAAAAAAAATTTAAAAAAATATTTTAACCACTCTAGCTCTTCCTAAATTAATAGGTTTTTTGTTATCATAGTTATAAATTAATATATAATTTGGCTTAATAGTTGACTCGTTTTAAAATGAAGAGACTGCATAAAAAAATTATTATTTGAGTGAATGATACATCCTCCGAACCAAGGAGTAGAACTTCGTAAAAAGATGGGCTGATATTCCGTAAATAACCGTTTAGCATCCCAGTGTTCGCTCTATATTCATACACATAGTGAATAAACAAATAATAAATAAAAAAACGTACGCCATCATAAATAATCTATTTTAATCTAAAAATGTTAGTCTCCCTATAAATTGTTATAAAAATTTGACCTTAGAAATATCTTGTGATTTAACCGTTGTAAACTACATAAAAAATTTCGGACTGTGCTGCCAGGCTTTGTCCGCCAAGTCACCAAATTTAGCGCCCCTAGGGATTCGTAAACCAAAATAATATGTCAGATAAAATCAGGTAAAATAAAATTGTAGAGGACAGAAAAACCAAAAATTTATGTTTAATATCGTCAAAGTTATTAATAAACGATGAGATTGATTAAAATAAACAATTTTGAACTTCATCTGGAAAGATGTCTTCTCCGCATAAGTTTTAAATATTGTACGATGATACTTCGCAACATGAACAAAGAATGAATCCATCTCTGTAGTATTCCAATTGTCAAGATTGTTAGTCATCAGGCTAAACTCGTACATAAGTTTCTGCGATATAAATGACTTTTTCTTACTGTTTGCGGTGGCAATCTCACAGCCCCTGTTCTTGGAAATACGGCACAACGTTTGTAGAAGGATCTTCCTTGCAAAGAAATGTTTATTTAGTTTGAATTATACAGGGAGTGGAAGAGATTACTTTGAATTATTAATCACCAGGTTTAACTGCATAGAAAAAAATTTGATGTGATCAACATATTATCCCATATGCTAGGTTCAACTACCTTTTACAATAATTGTTTCTGTTTAATAGTATATTAGATGACAATGACGTATCGTAGGTTATCAATCGCGAGAGTGTATAATATGCGAGGAGATATTAGCCACACAAAATTGTACGATGTAAAAGTTTGTTTATTTGTCGTGTTTGCTTGCTTGGTACACGAATAGATATGTAACATAAAACAATAATTCTAAACTAGATAGGAGGGAATAGAAAGAGTGTTGATCGCAAAGGAAAGCGACATAAATTATCACGTCGGTAATTCTCGTAAGCACCGAACAAAATTAACTCATTCATTAGTGAAATACAGACATATAAACTCTTCAGAAGCAGTTTTTCTTATAAAATAAAAAAAAAACATAATTTTTTGGACAAACAATATATTAGGTAGGCCCCACTTCATGGCGATACCGCGGTGGAAGACATTTAAAAGCACGAATAACTAAAAATAACAAAATCTGTACAAGTCTAAACTTTTTGAAGAAAATAGCAAGGGTTAATACGAGGACGGTGATGGAATGTCACCCCTCTCAATTATTATTATAGCGAACTCGGAACAAAAATGTTTTATACGTTCCCCACGGCATAAGTTACTACTTTACTCTTTCAGTTCATGGTGTAAAATGAACAGTTATCTATCGTGTTTAATTAATGTATGATAAACAATTCCTTAGAACACAATTTCTGGAGTACTGGAGTACTCATTAAATAATGAGTCAAAAGTACCCGGTAAATATCGAAAAAATATGAAGAAACTTTTCTAAATAAGTATCACCCTCTCTTTTATTTTTTATATAAAAAAATATTTACACAAAAGTTGTTCACTACATCATTTTCTACAACTTTTGCCAAATTTTTTACTACAATATACATTATATGTGGCTATAAACCTATACTTAAAGTAAATATACTTTTTGTTAGTATCCTATGTATTATTTTTAATTTTTCTCGTTTTTGTTACTGTAGCTTCAGATCATTAAAATCTACTCGCCGGCGCTTGTGTAAATAATTATTTGATTCATTTTACGAAGCTTATAAATATTCTGCTAAAATTATGTTTTACATGTTACAACGTTTATTAGAGCGTTCCGCTGATCAATTCAAGCGAACTAAATTATGCAAAAAATATGAGAGCGGTGGTTACTGTTGCAGAAAAAGCATTAATAATATCTAGATACTTTTCGATTTTGCACTGAAAACGTTTATTACATATTTCCTTATTATCAGCTTAAAAGTTCTTAGATAGTTGACTTGTGTATATGATTGCCTATCCCTTCACTCCGTCAGCTTTAGTTTTTCCTAACTAATATAACTAGTCGTGTTAACTGGGTTGAAAAGTGGTTAACATTTAACCTGATTTTGAATCGATTTGGTTGTGATACAAGGAATTAACAATTCGTCCCTATTACCTTGCCTGCTCTCTACTCTACTTTCCAGTTTGTATGTACTTGGTTGTTATTTAAAGGGTCGTTACATCTCTCTCTGGGAGGGTTTATTTAAAATTTCCCTATGTTTCCTACATTCACTTTCGAATAAGTTGGAATTAGTGGGTCAAATGTTTTAGAGTCAACGGTTTTTCCATTGATGCAGTCGCAAAATTTTCATAAAAAAATTTTTAAATATCACAGAAACTAAAATAATAAATATAACCTGAGTGCAAAATGGTTTATACTAGAATTCAAAAATAGGACGTAATTGAAACAATCTGGCAAATAAAAGAATTATATTTAACGTAGATATGCTAATTTTAGAGGAGGGTAGGTAGCAGCTTCAAATTGTAATGATGCAAAATCAATAATCAAAAGCCTTCGATTCATTCCTAAAAATTATGTTTAAACAACCTTGTCTAATTTTAAAACATTGCAAGTTCTATTTAAATTTATCGATGTATTGATCGCATTTGTTACAAAAGATATGAAATAATCGATAATTGTAAGATCGCTATTAATAGCAACAACAAATTAGCATTTAAAAAAGTAGTATCCCTAACTTACACAAACAAAATTTCATGAACCAGTAGTGTACTTAATGTTCTTTATAAACAGAAGAATTCCATTGACCGAATTTAAACATGGAGTTATTAATTGCACAATAACAATTTGAGAGCGTTTATAGTTTTGGGTTTGATGCCAATCTGTGCTGCATCGTAGTTACTTGCTAATTATAATTAGCACTGGTTTTCGGCCAATGTCATGCATTTATGCTGCACACAGCGTGGAACTAGCTGAAAAGAAGCCCGAGTAATGTCTTCTGGAGAAATAAAACCATGTCCGTTTAGCAGCAGTAAGATCAGATATTAAAAACCAAACTAAAATGTTAACGAAAGCTCGCATTTAATTAGAGCATTTGTTAATATCACGTTAACATTAACACATTTTGACAGGACAGTAAGATTGAGAACCACGAAAATGAGAACGCTTAGAATTTTTTTTAAATGAGACGCAAAGAATGGAATGCATCTAACGACAAGATGATAGCTGAACTAGCAAGACAAACTCAGATCATTAAGATCATAAAATCAGATCTTTAATAATGCAACTGAAGGTGTAAGAAACAGAATCAACAACATTCCACAAAAAAAAGAAAACATGATCAATGAAAACGGAATCTTGGCTACAGAATAACTCCGTAGATTTAGGAGGTAAAGAGCAAACGCTGCGGTGGAAGGTTTCCAAATTCGGGGGAATTTACACTCACATTTTTAACGGCCCGTTTTACAATGACAGCTTCGGCTACATTTCTGAACTGAATCTCAACAAATATTTACAATCAATTCTAAAAGTTTTTAACACCAAATCGAGTATACCAAGACATACATAAACGGTATTAAATATGGCATAATGTTTCGTAACATGGTGACTGATACGGAGAGAGCGATGGGTCACAGCTCTCCCAAAACAGAATATTAAATAATTACAAATTTGTTAATACATAAATGTTATTATCTTAAAAATAATATTTTTTGTAATATTAATTATTTTTTAACACAATTACTAATATACTGGGGGGTATTCCATGTCCCCCGTATGCAGAAAATAAAGATCGACTTGCATGTTTTGCGATTGATTTTATTCAATAGAAATCTTTAAGTCTTTAAGAACAAACACGCTAAACGCACCGGGAGGTGTGGAAACTCCCAATTATAGTAATAATTGTACTTTTTAGTTAGTCTCGTTAATCCGTTCGCGCACGTCAATGGTGGGCTGATATTTAATAGAAAAGGTTTAATGCCACGGAGCTGTACAACACAGTACTCCACAATTTTATGGAATAACCTTTCGGTACTGAAATAAAATTAAAAATTTTAAATACATACACAATAAGCACATGGAATTTAACGTTGGAATGCCACTCGAATTAACGTGTTTTTGTTAAATAATCAAGTTTTACCCGTGTGTGTTTCATCATTGATTTGAATGACATCTGAATATGTTGAATACGTGTATACCGAGAGAAAGTGATGAGTGAAGAAAGTTTACCGCGCACGTCAATGTCATGGGATGTATAGTATACCAACACAATAACAATAATATTATAATATCATATTATGCACAATAACAATAATATTATAATATTATATTATGCACAATAACGATTTACCAAAATATAATATCAAATTTTAAAAACATTATTATTGTTATTGGCAACTCGACATTGCCTTTCTAGTCGTGGTTAGTAAACTACGAGTCGCTCCTGTATCGTGGTATACCTAATTCTTTAAAACTGCTAAAATTGTTTGTAAAACAGTTTAGCTAAACTTATGCTCTGCTATTTTAAACGGACCGTTAAAGACGGAAAACATAAGAGTAAATCCGGGGGGTCTGGAGGATATACCCCCCTCCGAGTATATTCCCAGGGTGGAATACCCTCCAGCCCAGGGGTTAATCACAAAAAAATGTGAACACCACATCTTTTATAAGTAAGTTCCCAGAAATCTCTGGATTTCTCAACAGATTTTGGGATATATCCACTTTTATCCCATATATTCTACATTCTACACCATATCTCACTCGGAACTTTCAAACGTTCTCTTATATCTCCCATCTAGTGCAGGGATCTTAACTGGACTCTGTAAACTGAACAAACACACTGGCACTGGTAGAAAACCCCAGGTGTAGGGGATCCAACAGATCAGACGAAACAGCGAAACATATGCTCTGTTACTGTCCGTCTACTGTAGAGTATTTCTAGCCTGACATGGTCAGAATTAGTGAAACTCTGCCTGCCAAGTTACTCTAGTTTATCCTGGAAATAAGATGGCTTGAGGAGTGACAGGACGGGAGCCGCTGCATCGGAGGCAGTCAATGGGCCCGATTTTAGTAATTTAAGTGCGCGTAAAGATTCTTCCCTGACCTCCCACCTAAAATCTTCCCACCTAGTGTGTCATCCCCATGGTAAATTACCCGTTAAACATTTATGAGTTGACAAGAGCAAGTTACAACGCAGCAACCTGACATTTTACAAAACGGATTACCTTGATTAAGGGATCAGAAGCACTAACGGATTTGGGAAAAAGGGGGCTAATAGATTTCAGCCTTCCCAAAAACGATTGTACTCGAAAGAATTTTACTATTAATTCCTGTAGTACACGGAAAAAAGTGTACGTTTAGCCTCCCCAATCACTAATCCTACATACGCCACTGATCAGAAGGGGCAGGTTTACAAATTTCCGAGCAAAACCGGGTACTTCGACTAATTATTCATAATTATGGAGTTAAACTAAACTGAGCAAATGCATATTAGAATACTTGACAATAACTTGAAAATATACTTAATTCGGTAATCCATTCATGTGCGACATTAGGGTGCTTCTGCTTATGGACATATTATGATGCGGTCTGTAGTGTCCATTATACTTTTTCATTGAACCGTGTTACAAAACTTGAAGACAGATAGAATGTCTAGGAAGTACACGAGGAAGAGCGTTTTTTAAAGTCAACCCTGCAAAACATGATTATTTATATCCCTTATTTACTAAATTTGGCAGCCATTCAAACGAAGTTAGGTTTTAAATATACGAACTTGCTCCAGTTTTCATTCATCCATATCAATTAGAAATCGTAATTACGTAGGTAACAATTGAATATTTGGGGAAAAGAAAATGGGCGTTCGTTGAGTGATAGAGTTTTACATTGCTGATACGTAACTTGATATAATATCAATTACAAAAAACGGAGCTCACATATGGATTACTAAAATGTCACATTAATGTTGAAATATTTAATAAAAAGCACATGTTCGAATATTAATGAGTGTTAAAATAATAATTAAGATACTCCAAGAAGCCAGACCTTCCATATTATCACACTTATGTTAAAAACGTATATAAATAATAACTACAAATTTACAACTTTTAATTGCAATTTTTGTTGTCAAAAAAAGCCGTTAGGGACTAAAAGTGTAAATCTGTTTTTTCAAGCCTCTGGATAGTTTCTGTGTTTTTTGTCAAGTTTTTTTAGTAGCATGGAAATAAATGTGTTTCTAAAACCAGAACCAGGCCTGGCGTAATTCTCTAAAATTTTACCACTTACAACAAAACGTCAAACCTACAATCTATCACCTACAACCCCTATGCTGCTAGGTACAATCAAAACATTTTACCACCCTATCCGCGTGACCTTGAGATTTCATAATTTTACTACTTCGGACGTATTGCAACTTTTTTTTATTAAAATTATAACTATTATTGCATAATTAGAAACATGCCAAAATTTAAAATAATTTATTTATTTGTAAGTTTGCCAACTTTGAAATCTAAGTTTAGATTTAACATGGGTTTTGAAGTAGAATGAGTTTTAAAAAAAATAAACTTACTATTGAAGACGAGAAGTTTTCTGGTTGAACCCAATCGTTTTATAGGTGACTTCTGTTCCAAATCGGTTTCATCCATTCCAAATAATCACCTGTTCACTTATACAATACAATTTTTGTAAATACAAAAGGTACTTTCACATGTACACTCTCACTAAACTTGGTTTCACAACAAACGAATAGGAAGAATCAGATTGATGTTTCTCAATATTTACCGCAGTTTTTATTATTCGTTCAGTTAATCAAAAGTTATTTACGATAACTTGAAAGAACTTACCAGCAAAACTACACAACAACGCGCAACGCTTAATAAAGTCTGTTAACTGGTTTGGCTAATTTATTTTCAAACTCTGTTTATAGTAGTTTGTTGGAACTTAAAAAAGTTTCGGTGACATCTATCGATGAATCTCGTAACTAAATTCGAATATAGGAAGAATTTACAGAAAAGCTACCAAAAAGTTTGTTTACATGTAAAAGTATTTAAATTAATATTTCTAAATCAAGTATTTCAATTTATTCATTAATATTAATACTTTCGCATGTTTAATTTTAGTGTTTATATCTACCGCGCCAGGTATTAGATATCGCCAGAGTATTTTACCGAAAAAACGAAATCCAGGGAGTATAAATCGTTCGTATTTTAATCTCATATTTGCATAGGTTATTAATTGACTTCGATATTAATTGATAAAATATTTCATTTACTTGGCGAACACAAAACTTTTTTATTAATAGTTACTTTTTGTATAAAATGAATTTGACTATATCAGCTTTTACTGGACCAAAAAACAAGTTGGCCACTAAGCAAATTCTTGATTTGTAAGCATTATTCAATATTTGTTGGGTAGCCTTTTTGTTTTAACACACTCTAAACGTTTGGGCATATTGAAAATAATTTTTTGTACATAATCACCACTTATGAGCGCCCATTTCTCTTGTAAACGTTGTTTCAGGTGTTCCGTATTGTTTATGGGGGTTTGCGGAATTTTGCGGTCCAATTCATCCCACAGATTTTCAACAGGATTTAAATCTGGGGATGAAGGAGGGGGATGTAGCACTTTCGGACACTTATAAAGTAAATATTCTTGAACAGAACGGACATCATGTTCTGGGTCGTTGCCTTCATAAAATTTAAAAGTGTCTTTAATTCCCCTTTCCACAGCACTTGCTAATAAATTATTCTCTAGAATATTTATGTATTTATATTGGTTCATAACTCCTTCAATAAAAACTAATTTTCCCACCCCCGCAGCTGAAATACATCCCCAAACAAGTACACTTCCTAATCCATGCTCAACGGTACCTTGTAAATCGAAAGGATTTAATTCCGAATTAGATTTCCGCCGCCATACCATAACTCGACCATCAGAATTATAAATATTATATTTACGTTTATCAGCAAATATAACATCTTGCCACCATTTGTTATCTTTTGATTTGTAGTCTTCAGCAAATTTTATTCGTTTGATTCTATTCCTCTGGTCGACGAAAGGTTTTTGTTTTGTAATTCTGCCATGATAGCCATGTTCTTTAAGTACATTGCGAATTGTTTGGGTAGTTACCGTTTGCCTAAAATCTTGGAAACACTCGTCTGCTAATCTTGAGGCACTAAGTCGTGGATTTTTTTTAATTTTACGATTTAATTTTACGAACAATTATTGCTCGTTCCCTCTCACTTAACTTTGTCGGACGGCTTTTATTCGGTTTAAAATCGATACGATCTTCCCATTTGAATCGATGTATTTACTAGCTGTACTTTTGGCCACATTTAGTAAATTGTCTTCAATTTTATTTCTATACATTTTTTTATTTTAGCGCACCCTTTTTGACTGAGAGCGGCTTAAACAAGACTCGGTAAAAAGAAAAAATTATTGTCATCTATATCTCGGAAACGGTGCGACGAAATAAAAAAATTAATAAGCATTTTTTCTTATAAATTTTATTCTTTACTATTTTGTTTATATACATTTTTCTATTTTGTTGCACCGTTTCCGAGATATAGATGACAATATTTTTTCCTTTTTTCTGAGTCTTGTTTAAGCCGCTCTCAGTCAAAAAGGGTGCGCTAAAATAAAATCAATGGATAATCCACAAATTTTCTTTTTTTATTATACATAGAAAATTGTCCTCTTTCCTATAGTGCAGCTGTCGAGGCTCGATTCGTGGTTGTGGTTCCCTGACAGATCCCAAAAATTCTAGACTAGAGTAAGATGGACCAGTAAGAGGGTGATCGAAAAATCTTGGGGACTAAAACCAAAAATGGTTTTTTGCACTACATTTATAAACAAGCTAGCAATAAATGATAGTGGAGGAATGGCCTCTAAAGAGGGACATCATACCAAGATATTCAAATCCATCAAGAGCAACGACATGCGCATATAATCTGACAGAACCTGTACTGTAAAGAATTTCCAAAAACCTTTCATGGTTCTCATATCTGAGAGCTGGGAGCTTTGTATGATACCATCTGGTACACAGATGGATCCAAAACTGAAGTTAGCACTGGAGCAGGAATCAGTGGACGTAGAACAGAGGATACAATCAGCATAAACCTGGGCTACCACGCTACTATTTTCCAGGCAGAAATAACTGCAATCACAGACTGTGTCACCACTTGTTTGAAAACTTGAAATGAGAAATCAACTGATAGGTTTTGGATATGCTTGAAATAATAGCTATTTATACCACTAGTTGTGAAATGATTGTTTTGTTTATTAAACAATAATTTTTGGTTTTACGAAATTAGGTATAGCTATATTTTAGTCAAACTTTATAATATCTATAGAGTGCATTCACGAAGACTGTGTTTGGCTGATCTAGTGATGGCTGAGACACAAGAAGTTTCGCAAGACTTCTTGTCTTGTTGCTCACGCAAGACAAGAATTTATAGATTTATAGACAATATATTTATATTATATTAAATTATCGAATTTAATAGACAAGACCTTGTCTACAATTTGTCTACAAGTCTTGTCTACTAGACAAGACAAGACAAAAACAAGAAATAGCAAGACAAGAGCAAGACAAGAATGCCAACACTAGGCTGATCCAAATTTTAAAAATTATTGATATTTTGTTTTGAATATTGCCGTAATTTTATATTATTGTAATTCTCATTGATTAAAATGTATTAAAGTACGAGATTTATATGGGCTTTATAATGAACACGAATCACGAAATTTTGTATTACCTGAAGTATACCTTTATATAGGTATTTACTAATTCTGAATATAACCACAGCAGTGGATTGGTGTCATCGCTGGTTGAGTTACAGAGCGGAAATTCTGGGTTCGATTCTCGGACTTGACAGAATTTCTTAGCTCGGCCTTCTGGTGTGCATCAGCACGTTGTGGATTTAAGAATTGGTTCTACATTTATATAAGTCTGGCCAATTGACAGAACGTCAAGGTCAAAAATGAAAAAAAAAAATGAAAAAAAAAAAAAATTCTGAATATGCCATAGCATATTTTTCTATAAATCTTCTTATCGACAAGTTAGTAACATACAAGTTCATTTTTTTCAAGTGGGCCTTATAAACACAATTTCTTTAACAATTTTTAAATTGTAACAACAAATTCAAACATTTAAATTATTATAATTATTGAATTGATTGTTATTTAAATAATAGAAAACCAAAATGTAATAAAATGTAAAATGGCGCTTTATAGGAATTATCAATAAGTTCTGAAAAACTCTATTGCAAAGTTTCCGCTGAAGTATAGGTAACTACGTAATAAAAAAGAATTCTGTAAAAGATAAAGATATATTGAATTTTTTTCTCTAAAGATACTTCTTTGATAAATTTTTCCTGAGTTATTGTTCCATTCTACCACTGCATTTTTGAGATACTTCGACTTAAAATATCGTCATACACATCAAAGGAAATTTTCTAAAAATTTACTAAAACTATATATTATATGAACCTGAAGGTCACATTTTCTACTAAACTGATTAGTTCATCTACGAAACTGATGAACAAGTGTTCATCAATTGTTTATCTTTTTTGCATCATTAATAATATTAACATATATTCATAAATATGATGAAGGAGTTCATGAAATATATTTGAAAGATTGTTTTGAACGGATGAACATGTACATAATAAATATGATAAACAAAATTATTAATATGACGTACGCGTTCGTCATATTGACGATTGCCTTTTTAAATATGATAAATGGATTCATAAATACGATGAACAAAATTATTAATATGACGTACTATCATCGAATCGACGATTGAATTCATAAATATTATGAATGGATAGGAACTTACGTTATATAACCTATTATTATTATTATTATTGCTACACGGGTAGTGGTTCAAGGTTCACTTTGTACTGAAGCTCTAGGCTTATTGTACCCCGTTTTTCAATTAAGTTGTTAAGGAAAGTTATAAGTATTTTGATTCACAGCTGAATGTTCACCAGAGGGCTGAGCTAAGAAATTCTGCCGAGTCCTGGATTTGAACCCAGAATCTTCGCTCATAACTTCAACTAGCGATCACACAAGCCACCGCTGTGGTCTAGTATAACCTAAGTTATACTTAACCTGAACCTAACCTACATCTATCGTCAACCTAACCTAGGATAGGTTGACATGAACTTAACCTAAACCGAAGGGAAACCTAACCTAAGTTCAATCTAACATGAACCAAACCTAGGTTCAACCAAATCTGAACCTAACCTGATCCTAACCTTGGTTCAATTTAACCTGATCCTAACCTAGGTTAGGTTCAGATTATGTTGAACTCGGCTGCGCCTCGTGATATACGATCCACCTCGCATTTAATATGCCGTTTAAACTCCTCGTTAAATAATATACTATTAACTGGTTGTACTTCCTCTATTGAATTCAATTTTCTTTTAATAGTCTCTAGACCTTTAAAAGCTCTCCTATTGTTACAAAATCTAACATAGAATTTGCTTCGCCTTCCAGCTCAATATAGAATTCAGCTATTTCCGTGGGAAATCGTGCCACTATTTCTTCTTCCATCTTGTAACTAGTGGCCAAAGATAAATTAATGTTTTTATCTTAAAAATATTTGCTACTAATTTTATCAGCATCAGTCTCTGATCATCTTGAAAACTGTTTTGGCTTTCATATCGCTCTATGAGCAGATTTCTCCGATGATTATTTAGAACATCTGCTAAAGTAACTAATTCACTTTATATAGAAAACTACACGTGGATGTATTAGGGAAAATTGATTTCTACATTTTATTTTTTTATTCGTATATAAACGATTCTTCACGAGAGAGAAAGACAAAGTAAAAGAATGAGGTTCACTTTAAAGAATGAAATTAGTGTCTTATTGTTAGATCTGAAGCTGCACAAAATAATGAACATCGACTAGAACGAGCAACCCCGGATCTAGGGAGGCGGGGTAAACCAGGGTTGCAACCCCGGGCGGCAATTCAAGAGAGCGCCAAATTCATTTGTTTGAAAAAAACTTTGAGAAAACTTGCGCCCTAGGCTCTGTCCGATAATATGGTGCCCTGTTAGCTTGATAGTAATTATTATAAATAAAACATTTATATACGAATATTAAAAATACGTAGTCTGGAAACAGTGAACAACGAAAAACAAAGAAAACTATGTTTGTTCTTTAAATATTAATTCCCAATTTATTTCTTTTTTCCCTCTTTTTATGCTATAAAAATCTTTTTTCTTCATTCTTTGTTGTGCTACAATAAAGCAAAGATAAGATAAAAATTCCGATTCATGGACGTATATAAGAGGGGTGATTAGGGGGTTTGGACACCCCCATTAGCCTAAGCAACAAGGTGAATATTAGTCGAATACCCACAGTAACCGGCAAATAGACCGTAGGATTCTTAATATAATTACAGAAACACAAAAGTACAGTGTCAACCCCCCCCTATCCAAAAACTAGCTACGTCCGCGTTCCGATTTAATATTAAAAAATAAACAAGATTTTCGCTATTTACAGTTTCGAGATTCGACTGTATTTCATTTTGAGGTTTATTATTTAATCCAAATTAAAATTTCTTATTAGTAAATAATAAATTACTTAAAACAGAACAATGAATGACTAATTACATCAATTTTGTTTTTCTTGCTTTCAAGAAAACATCAACTAATTGAAAAACCTGTAATGGTGCTAGCCCTAATATGTGGGTGCTATAGCTGCAGTGATTCATAATGAAATGCGGACACTATCCTATGTAACAGGCCTGCTATGTAACAATGCAAATTGCCGGTTTTGAAGCCGTTTTTGGCATATAAAATTCCATTTTACAGCAAAACTTTTTAGACGTTTTTTGTTGAAAATTTTATTGCCACAAAAACACATTTTTTTATTTTGTCGCGCCGTTTCCGAGATGTAGATGACAATATTTTTCGTATTTCACCGAGTCTTGTTACAGCAGCTGTCAGTCAGAAACGGTGCGACAAAATAAAAAATTGTATACAAACAAAATAGAAGGCAATGAAATTTGCAACAAAAAACCTCTAAAAAGTTTTGCTGTAAAATCGATTTTATATGCCAAAAAAGGGTTTCAAAACTGACAATTAGCATTGTTAACATAGGAGCCTCCAGATTTCATTATGATTTATGACTTATGAGTCACTGTATGTACATAGATTAGGGAGCTCGCTTTTGGAGCCCAAATAATAGCCCCCATCCCCAGTTTCAATATAATTTGTGAAAAAACTGTAAAGGTGCTAGCTTTAATATTTGGGTGCTAGCTCCATAGATTGGGGAGCTAGCTTTTTAACAATTATTTCAAATACTTTACTAAAATTTGTTCATACATTCACAGCAAAGCTAAGCCGGACCAAATTTTTAATTTAAATTTTTCTTTAAATTTCACAACTTCTACAATATTCTCGCCTCTAAAGTTTAGGCGCCCTTAGAATTTTGCCGCCCTAGGCCCGGGCTTCACGGGCCTAAGCGTAAATCCTGCTCTGGGTTAAAGTTATTGTACTCTCCCCGAAAACATAGGCGCAACTAAGTCTAGTATTTTGTGGGAGCTACAAATAATAAGCTTTTTTTGCTTCCTTAAGACGCGTCTTCACTTAAGCGGGTTAGGCCCGGCGGCTTTAGTGGGGAGGTGTGCAGGCAATGTTAAAGCATACACAAAAAGCCGCCGGCCTAACCCGCCCGGCTAAAACCGCTTAAGTGGAGACGCGTCTTTATGTTTTGTTTTCAAACATTTTCTACCAGAACCCAGAACCAAACACCATCGACACTAATTTCAATCAATTAATTTTTGAGAGACTTATGCCCCTAGTTGCGTAAATTAAGTCCTTGGTAATAATAAGGTAGTAAAAAAATACTTGTTTTGAAAAATTTAATCAAAAATACATGTATAGCGAAAACTGGATATGCATAAGTGGAATCCGTTTCCAAGTTATTATAATTAAGGGTGGATAGTCTTGGTTAGACCACACTGTATATAAGTGCGTACAAATTGTTATTACACGCATAGGGGACCCATGCAGTTATCAATTAAACCACAGGAAAAGTGTAAAACACTTCCTAATTGAGAAGTTTTTCTATGCAGATTACACCTCTGTTCCGGCGGTTTGTCATTGCCTTTCGAGGGGAGACGGCCAAAATAAAATTTTTTCTTCGCCCGGGTTCGAGGTGTAGGTACCTCCTGGTACCTCGACATTTGAAAATTAGATTACTAAAATAAAAAATGTCGACCCTGAAAATTTGCCGCCCTGTCGTTTTTAACCTCTTGCACCCTGGGTTGGCGCAGCCCTGATTGTGCATTGTTGTTTGATTAAAATAGTAGTTCTGCAATCGATAAAATTATATTTAATCCTAGCCAACTAGTATACGGTAAACGCAAACTACAATCAGGTAATAATTATTATGGATTCGAATCCCACAAAAATATTCAAATTTTAAATAGCATAAATGATAAAAAAAATTGTTGGCCAAAAAGTTCTAAAAAAATGTTCCTTGCTTTTGCTCAAATTTCAAATGAACAATAGGTAAAATAAATTCTTTTATGCCGGGTATTATCGAACATTCGTGTAATCATGTCACCCTTATCGAACTTGAATGTGAAGAGCGTGCGCTGATTTAAGGGTTAATAACTTAGATTTTCTGGAATAGATGGCGTCAGTTGATTAAGTTTATTTTTTTTTCTATAGTTGCTCTCGATATAATATTAGTGTTAACATACGTGCCAAATATGGAGATATCAGCTGACATTTAGCATAATTATTTTATTGTTTTTATTTTGAGATTGAAATTAGAAATTTTAAGGTTTCTAATTTTGAAAATCATAATAAAACAATACCTTAACACATAAACAATGGCAGAAAGTTAAAAATAATGAACCTTCTAACTTTAGAGTGCAAAGTGGATATCAAAATTTAAATCAAGCAATACAATGTTGACTTCCTTTTATATAATTTTATATTATTAAATATGTGGAAATACTGTCTCAAGATCTACATTTCTAACTATTTTGAGTATGTACTATTTTATAATAATAACGTGAATGTTTATATTTACTTTTTAATTTTTAGTGTTTCTTGAATGAAATTGAAATTTTTCTCAATTTTGCTAACACTGATAGTGCAGCTAAATAAAAAAGGTACTTATTACTTATGTTTATTTTTTGATTTTCTTAAAAATGTGTTGTAGAATGAGGAGGATTTTATACCTCCTAAGCCAGTGATATGGTCACTATGAATTCAGACAAGGCTCAGGCAAAGCGTAAGCCTGAACCAAATAATGGAGGATGTGCTGGAAGCAGTACCGATAATGCCATAGGTACGTTTCACCAACTTTCAGTTCCCGATGAATCTCCTAATCATCTTTTGTATAAAAAGGTACTGCTTGTTGCCAATTTCTACAAATTTGTCTTAATTTTTTAATTTTATAGATGGAAACAATTGTGGAAAAAATGCAAGATGAAACAACGGGTGTGCCAGTTCGAACAGTTAAAAGCTTTATAACAAAAATACCTTCAGTATTTACAGGTTCAGATCTTATAATGTGGATGATGAAGAATTTAGATGTTGAAGATCAATGCGAAGCACTTCATCTGGCTCATTTAATGGCTGCTCATGGTTATTTTTTTCCAATTGATGATCACATTCTTACCCTTAAAAATGACGGCACATTTTATCGATTTCAAACACCTTATTTTTGGCCATCCAACTGTTGGGAACCCGAGAATACAGATTATGGTAAGTGTTTTCATCTTCTTGCATTCTGCTTACATCGTACAACCTTTGCTTTCACCAACAGTAACCTCAGTATTGTACCGAAGCTATAATTAGTTCTATAAGCAGTGTAAGTTGTTTTACTTCCGAGGTAGTTTACTAGGCTGTAAAAATCGTTTTTACAGCAATACTTATCCGACATTATTTATTGCACATTTCATTCCTTTAATTTTTGTTTATATACATTTTCTATTTCGTCACACCATTTCTGAGATATAGTGACTTAAATAACTCTCGGTAAAATTTTTAATTAAAACACCATGAGCAATACCGTGTAGCAAATTTAATGGGCTACAACATTAGTCGAATATAGTTTTAGAAAATTCACATTTGTTACAGATAAACAGAAAATTATAAACATAATGGAGTATAAAACAATTCAATAAATTCACAAATTTTCAATTTAATTTAATAAAATTAATTATGATTTGTCGATCGAAGTTAATTTATATTATTTATTTAAAAATGTACTATACTTCGTTTTATATTTTCTTTTATTAGTTCGACGACATGTTTCGAATATACAATATTCATCAAAGTCAAAATTAAAATATTATTTGAAAATTATTATTATAATAAATTTTAATAAATTATAATAAATTTAAAAAAACAATTTTCAAATTTATTATAATAATAATTTTCAAATAATAATATTTATCAAATAATATTTTAATTTTGACTTCCTGATGATGAATATTGTATATTCGAAACATGTCGTCTAACTAATAAAAGAAAATATAAAACGAAGTATAGTACATTTTTAAATAATTAATAAAATTAAGCTTCAAATATTTTTAATAAAAGCATTATGGTGGGGTTTACCGCCAGTGCTGGGTGTAAAAAATTTAATCAATAATAATCTTGAAAAATTCAAAAGCTTTCTTAATTTTAATTTGTTGAAAGAACACACAGCTCTAGCATCCAGTGCAGCGGTAGCATTCTGTTTGGACCTTCAACTGTAATTATGTTAATAAAAATCAATATCGTGTATTTATCAAAAAAATTTGCTCCACTGAAGTTGTAGACCGTGAAATTTGCTATTCGAAAAAAGCGTACCTATATTTTTTTTCTAAATTTTCTTATTTAAATTTTTAAAATATGCAGGATTATTTTTTCTATCAAAATTAAATTTTTGTATAATCTGATGTAATCAGTCTAACTAACATGTTAGTAGTTCCAAATCACCATTATTGAAATTTTACTCTTTTTCATTTTCATGTGGTTAACGTATTTGTTTGATAAGGTTCAGAATTTTTGCATTTTAAAGGGGTTGTGGAAACTAAAATATCTTCGCCTTTATTTATCCTATCAACATGGGGCTAAAAGCAGTTTGTTTAAAAAGAAACGGACTATAAGATACTTTTTTGCACATTTTTACTCAAATACTATCATAAAGAGTGAAAATATACTGATATATTTATGGGGAAGTTTTTGCAGGAAGGGGAAGTGTTTATAAGCTATTATTTAAACAAAAAAAAAAGATTAAACCTAGTTGTATTGGTGTGTGAAATATCAACCCTGAGATTTACACCCTTATTTTAGTAATAAAGTTTACTCAAAGTTTAGAAAGGAGACAAACACCCCCTATACTTTGTGACACTACGCCACTGGTAATATAATATAAGCTTAAGCCTGAAGTCCAAACATTTCATTTATTAAGGGGGAAAAAGGGTCTGAGATACAAATAAAGAAGCATATTTTTGTGATTTTTTTTGCAGAGTACCTTATTTGTTAATACTTTTAAAAATTTTTATATTATTAAGCATTATATTAAGAATGTTTTTCTAAATTTTCGTTAAAAAATATTTCAAAATAAGCCAGTGGTAGTGGCGAGAACTGAGTCGCATAAAAAACAAAATTTAATGCGGTAGGAAGGATAACTCATGGTTGCTTCAACTGAAATCAAAAAACAAAAAATATTTCTTTAGTACATAAGTTTATCTTGGTTGTGAACGAAGGATTCTTTTTTATTTCAATTACAACTTAGTTTTTAATTAAGTTGTTATTTTAATTTAAGTAAAAAATCACAGTTTTTTGATTGCACCTTTACCAAAACGGGAAAAATTAATATTTTGTTAATTCCTTCGTTCAAAACCAAGATAAACTTATGTACTAAAGAAATATTTTTGGTTTTTTGATTTCCGATGAAGCAAGCATGAGTTATCCTGCCTACCGCATGGAATCTTTTTTTTTGATGTGACTCAGTTCTCACCACTACCACTGGCTTATTTTGCAATATTTTTTAACAAAAATTTAGCAAAACTTCACAAAAAGTTTCACTGCAGTACATTTTTCAAACACAAGCTGCCCTAGTAATATTAATTATTATAACTACATGAATCTACAATGAATCTAACAGATCTTACCACCTGAGTGTTTTCTCTTTGAGGGCACTGAAGGAAATAATTGCCAGTGTGATGTTCAACGACATGTGAATCAATGTTAAATACAGTAAATTACATAATTTAGAATAAATTGTAATTTCTGTCTAAGTTTAGATGATATAATATGAACTTTGCACTTCTGCTTTTCTGAGTCACTGCTTTGATGTAGTAGAGCAAGAGTGTGAAAATACAAAAATTATACCAAAAACATAATTTCTAAACTAATATCAGCAGCACATATTAAGTAGTATTTCGCATCCTTTCGTAACACATATGCCACAAATAATAATTATGGCAAACGTCTTCTAGACCTCCCTCCCTGTGCTTGTTGAAAATGTGAGACACACATAAGTTACCCATAAATTAACATGGATTCTGAAGCACGAAAATAGATCGTTTATTTTTCAATTTTCATTTTCGATTAATGGAATTAACTAATTTACTTGTATATTTTTTTATTTATTTTCTACCGGTTTCGCTTTTTATAGCATCGTCAGGTATTTTATAATTATTATAAAGAGATAAAAAACGATCTTAGTATCTACTAGTTTCGGCTTTAATTAGGCCATCCTAATTACAATTACAATTTAATGTTTGTATTATATGATCTATAGAATGTTACATATGACGAAATTTGATAGGAATCTTTAATTGACGCAGTATCCTGAGGATGGCCTAATTAAAGCCGAAACTAGTAGATACTAAGATCGTTTTATTTCGGCAAGAACGTACCCAAAAAACCCAACTATTAGAAATATTTAAATACTCTCTAGTAGTAATCGGTATTATTTATAAAAGTATTTAAATTATTTGAAAGAAAATTCATTGGACTTGAAAACGAAAATTTAATAATTTTTACAGTTTATTATTTAAATAACAAAATATTATTTAAATTTCAAAATACCTATATTTAAATTCAAAACATTAAAATTTAAATTCAAGTAAACTAAAGATAGTTGAATTATCCTTTTATTTCAATTTGAATACAAAATTCCAAATACTATCGGTCAGTATTTTAGATACTATTTTCATATATTTTATTTGAAATCCTGGCAGGTTTGCTTAGTGCTACCACATACATAATTTGAATGTTCAAAAACAGTTTCCGATATATTTTTGTGAAATATTAAAGCAAAGCTCGTTAATCCAAAGGAATCAGCGAGCGCTAAAATAAAAGTAATTAACATAGAATTTTTTTTCTAGCGGTGTATTTATGTAAGAGAACTATGCAAAATAAAACAAGATTGGAGCTAGCAGATTATGAGGCAGAAAATTTAGCGAGGTTACAAAAAATGTTTTCAAGAAAATGGGAGTTTATTTTTATGCAAGCCGAAGCTCAAAGTAAAGTTGATAAGAAACGCGATAAGCTTGAAAGAAAAGTTTTGGATAGTCAAGAACGTGCGTTTTGGGATGTACATCGACCAATGGTAGTTTTTCCTTTTCTCAAAGTTTTTTTCTTCATTGGTTTTTTTTTCAGCCTGGTTGTATCAATACAACAGAAATAGATATTAAAAAAGCTTGCCGTATGAATAAAACTTTAAAATATAATAAAAATTTACAAATCAGCGGAAAACCTTTGTCTACATGTGATTCAAGTTATAAAGGTTCTATAAATTTTTTTAAAGGACAAATAAATTTGTTAAAATTGCGTCTCGAACGTACAAACACCAAAGTTTCTAAAGTGGCAGAAGCGTAATTAAAATTATCTTATTAAGGTTACAAATATGCTGATTTTTTCTTTTTCAGGTATATCACGTATTTTGAACAATATTTAGATTATGATAGTTTTTTTGTTGCTCCTGAAATTCCAAATCCTTGGATTTCTGATAATCCTGAGTTATGGGAACTAGAAAAGCAAGCTAAAGACATATCAGCTAGACGTGTTAAACGTTGGGCATTTAGTTTGAAGGAACTTTTACAGGATCCTATAGGACACGATCATTTTGTAAAGTTTCTTGATAAGGAATTTAGTGGAGAAAATCTTAAGTAATTTTTGTTTAAAAGAGATGTATGTTTTTAGTTTCCTACTTTGCTTTTAGGTTTTGGGAAGCGGTGCAAGAGTTAAAAGCGTTGCCTCAAAGTGAAGTGCAAACGAAGGTTACGGACATATGGTCAGAATTTTTGGCTCCTGATGCTAGTTGTCCTGTAAATGTTGATTCTCATTCTTATGAAGTTACCAAGAAAAATATGGAAACTTCTGACAGATGGTGCTTTGATACTGCTGCTGTAAGAATGCTATTATTTTACTAAACCACTTTAACTAAATTATAATTTTTTTATTTACTTAGGCCCATGTATACCTACTAATGAAGAGTGATAGTTATTCTAGATATTTGCGTTCAGAAATGTATAAGGAATTCTTAAACGGGTCAAAAAAGAAAGTGAGTAATATGTTTAGATCACTCCAGAGCGGGCTATTACAAAGATATTAATTTTTTAGACATCTGTTAAAGGAATTCGTTCAATAGTATCTTTTTCGGCACGAAAAGAAACCATCACTTAGTTTACAGTAGATAGAATCATTTTAATAATGTAACTCTTATCATGTACGATAAGGTCATCTTTGACAATACAAAATTCGCCAATATCATTCAGCGCAATTTGTGTACATATATTTTGCTAAAAATTTGGTTTAATACGCGTCCATTTTTTTCCATATGTTTAAAATCATATTTTGCAAATTTTTAGTTACTAAACTAAAAAATAGATTTGATATTTTGCATATTAGAAAATTTGATATTAATTACGCTTTCAAAGTGTAGGCGGTTTATTAAAATTGAGTACATAGAATACTAAATTGGGATAATTGTACGTTATATCATGTATAGAAAAAAACAATCTGAATTACTTAGTATTTATTGTCACCGATAAAATTTGTAGTAATGCGAGAGAATTAAGTGATAGCTCTAATAAAAATTTTATATCAATTTAAATTTTAAATTAATGTTTTTAATTAGGTATAAGGAAATTTTTATTTATTTGTTCACATGTTAAATATTTACAATTACTTCATAATTTAGAAAAATAATTTTTTATTTTTGAGTAATAATGATTATTGAAGAATGATGTGATATGTTCACCTATGAAAAATTAATCTTGAAATTTCTAAAACCATTGCTCGGAGCACTATTTATTGTCGTATGACCTTACTGTTCTGTGATTAACCTTTGTGACCAAATTGTTTTCAATTCTGCCTGTTGATCCTTTTCATAGATCAAGATTAATTTCCCATGGGTAAATCGCCTGGTGTCTTATTGGAAAATGAAATACAGGATGTCTGGCAATGTTGTAAATTGGTTCAATTATAAAAAAGCGCAAAATTTTCAGTACTTAGAAATCCAAAATTTGTTTAAACATTTGCTTGATATTTAAAGGCCGTCTGACATTTGAGTTAATTTAGTATCAATCTTAATTAAGTAACAATCTTTTTTCAGAATTTTTTCACATGAATTTGAAGGTAAAATTTGTAAGGTTCTTTTGCACTTTTGCGAAAACATTTTGTGCTAAATTTGTTACAAAGTTTGTTACCAAATTTACCTGTATGACATGAAAATATTTTGAAAAAAATTTGTTACCAAATTTAGTACTAAATTTTCTACAAAATTAACTCAAATGTCAGAAGGCCTAAGAGCCTCATTTTCAATTATTCCCAGGCTGAAAAGCCAGCTGTGTTATAATCAAATGTGCTAGTATTTCCACGACTCTTTAACACACTCTTAATTGTCATTTTTAATTTATAACTGACTGTCGCCCTTCAAGTGGACAAAATTTTGTGTTTCTTTATACTTAGTGTTGAATGTAAAAATTAAATCCAGGACATTAATTTAGTAAAGAAATATGTGCGATACTCAAATTCTAGGTCAGTGTCCTGGCGCATTAATTTTTGATAACACTAATATCACTGAAAAGTCGGACATTTTAAGCCACCCTGTATATTATTTTATGTGTAGGTGTGTTGTAAACCTATTCAAAATGTACGTTACAATAATTTGGCAATTAATTAGTTTGATAATGAAGATGATTGATTGTTTTGGGAGTTGAAAAGTATTTCACAGTACAGTAACCATTCATAGTGTCGATTTCCAACATTATGTCAATTTGAGATTTCTAATAGTATAAATTTTTAAGGAATTGTACAATTTTGAAATACTTTTTTAAATAGCACACACCTTAATCTTGTATTGTCTGTAAACTTGATTACCAAAGGTAGTGATTTGTTAGTTATAATATTAATTATTTTCATATCATCTGTGTTAATAATTATATAGGGTGTGATAGCAAGTATTGTTTTTAATTTTGATAAGCATGAGGCCAAATCACTTTTAAGCAAAAAAGTTTAAACCAATTTTAATTTTTTAAACTTTTTTAGAAAATAATTCTTTAAAATATAATAATTTTTTGTTATCGTTTTTCAAAGAATATTGTGAGTTGTCTGGTTCATCCATTCCAGAAAGCTAGCAGCAAGCATGTCATATGAAAGTGGGGTGCCTATAATACATCAAATGTTGGGTAGAATTCTCATCCTGGACTCCCCATAAATGGTTCCCACCATAAATGCATTGCAGGGATAGCCTTTTTTTCAAACCACCATGATACGTTGGTCAAAGATCTTAATGACATCAGTGGTCAAAGAAGAAAACAAGGTAAATAACAAGATCAATTAGTTGATGTACCGGTAGATAATGTAAGCGGTAACAGCAACTAGATATCTAAAAAGCTTCCTAGAATTTCATGGCAACTGCCTAAAAGTAGAAAAAGATAGATTAAGATCATTCCGTCCTATGGATGTGGTTAACCAAAGAGGTATTGAGTTACCCGATTAGGGATAATTATTATACCATGCTGGTTGAAGGGAGATGGACGTATTTTATTGCCAAAAAGGACAAAGTAAGATCTAAAAAGGGGTGGTAAGTTCGTACCCAATATTGAATAGTCATTTAGGTGGCCCTTAAATATAATAAATATTTCAGTTTTATTCCATTTTGATAGCGGGGAGAAATAATTTTATACAAACTCAATTTTATTATCTTATGAGCTTTTTTGCTAAAATTTGTTTAGTAATATGCATGCAAAGTTTGATTATACTTCTTGTGACACTCTTTATAAAAAATGCATTAAAATTAGTAATTTTCCTGTTTTGGTATTTGATTTTCCTATGATTTATCATAAAACAATGTCTTTCACATAATAAACATAATTAATAAATGTGTGTAGTTTTACTTCGGCATAAATTAAGAAATAGTTCCAAGTTGAAGTTTCGTCAATATAATATTGCTCTGATATTTTCTATACCAAATTGCAGGTGTTTGTTGCAAAAAAAACCCTGTATAACATAAACTCACTTTCTGTCGGAATTTTCTCTAACTGAAGTTTTTGAGAAGGGATAGGTCACTGATATTCCAGTCTAAAAATAAGACTTTAAGCCTTAACAACCATAACATACTATTGACAGTCGGTTTGAAAGGTTGTAATGGAATGGCAGTCATGCGAATCAAGTAAGTTAATTTGATCAAGTCAGCTTATGATTATGATAAACTCACTGCCGCTTGGTGTGGACATTAAGTAGATGCCATTTGATGATAAAATATTATTGGCAGTTGAAAAGATAGAGGAAAACATGTTGGCAGTCGTTACCAAATATCGATTATAAAATTGTTAATTTAGTTTATAGTTACACGGCTAATTTTATTAATAGGTACTGATTAAAGACATTATAAACAATAAAATACTGTTGGCGGTCAGTTTAGAAGGTACAGAACGTTATGTAAAAGAGATTCAATTATAATATAAATGTACAAATTCATGGAAAAATAATGAAAAAAATTACATTGATAAATAGGGTGGTTTTCTGGGGGTGCATATTAAAATAACGGAATAAAGTTATGAAACTTTCAATACGTATATTACCCGATTGCAAGAATTAATTTAAAATAATGCCAACCTTTTTTTTAATTCTACCCCCCCCATGGCTAATGTCTAACTACGGCCCTGCTGAACACTAATTCACAAGAATTGGGCAGCAGAACATAATGGAATTCTGTGTTTATTTTACTGTACTCCCAGAAATTCACAAATAATACTAAAATTCAAAACTGAAAATTAAGTTTTTTTATCTAAAAAAGCATAAGCACGTAGTAGAGAGGAAATAATAATTATAAAAATTTTAATATAGAAATACTTTTAAGAAGTTTTTTATTTATAAAATTCGGTTTCATAAATACTAAAAAGGCATATTGCATTTTTAATTTTTTTAATTAGTCCCAAATTGTTAATCGCAATCTATTGCTGATGTTTGTATAAAAATACAAGGCGTAATATATATAGTTAGTTTTAATTTTTAAACTAACTAGTTGGTCTTAAACTTTCTGACGGTAGGTATAATTACCATAATATTACTAATCATAGTAACTAAAACGCCCAATTTCCGCCACTTTTTTTTCTCGATTACTTCCTAAGATAGCCAGAATTAATATCTTATTTAAATTTTCACCCGGAAACATAACTAATCTACTAATTTATAAAAAAAATTTCAAAATCAATAAAATTATATTATTAACAACTATTATTAGAATACATACATTCACTTTCATTGTCCATATCGAAATCTTCTTCTCAATCAAAGTATCACTGCCTTTTAGGAGGATTAAAAGTATGTAGGTGTTTTTCAAAAAGGTGCAACATGACCGAAGACAAAATTCCGACGGACTCTGTAAACAAACTACCAAAAATTGCTTCTTAAAACGACTGCCGTTTAATGCCCCAACTATTGTACTATTCCAAAAATGTATTACAATGGTCCTATTGTGTAACAATTAATAAATTTGAATTTTGACCAGGTTTTTCATAGTTATAGCCTACTGTGCGTCGTGACATTTTATTTCAAGCGTATTATGATCATCAAGAAATAATTATACATTTTATATTCGTAAACTTTTGTGAAGTTGGCCTTCCATCTTCCATCATTTTGCTAAAAAAAAATATGGAATCGTTAGGTCTTGAAAGGTCTAAAAAAAATTATTACATTTTTAACAAATTTTTGATTTTGATTTTTGAAAATAAAAAAGTTTGATATTTTGGAGACTGACGTTGGTCCGATAAACCGGACTCAAGTGGCCATTCTGAACTCCAGAGTTTTAGTCCCTTTCCTAAAGGGACTAATGTGAGTCCTAAATATACTTCACTATTCACCTGCTTGGAATTAACAGGTACAATAAACAAAATGTTTTGTTAATTTTTATTTTGGGTTTTATTTAAATCTAGCCTTGTTGCTTAACAAATTAACCAACTTTCAAGCAATATAACCCTACGGGAAAAAAAATTAGTTATTTGCAATTTTTTACTTCAGAACGTAAAAAAACTTTTCTTACCTGCAGTTCGTGCATTTAAAGAAAAATGCAATTTTTCACAATTTCAAACTATTCACTGGCTACATCACTGGAAAGAAAATTTTACTAACCTGAGGTACTGCTAAAACCCACGGAGTAGGCCCTACCTACAATAACAAAGAAAATTTTGTGTTAGTTATCATTGCAGATGAGAACGGTTTTCGTCAAATTACCTTTATCACTGTAATCCTTTTGCCTTATTCCTCATGGCCAAGATAGCTTCTTCGCTGTTCCTTCCAATAAACTTCCAAAGTCACTCACAAACCCGAACACTTTCACATTTTGTTCACTTAAGTATTAAAAAGAAAATTATTCTCGATTATTAAGAAAGCTTCCATCAAGCTTCTTCAAAATAATTCGAACTCGACACACCACACTCCCGTTCGCGGAATACGAATTTCGCGTTTACGCACCAATGTTTAAACTGAAACAAAAAAATTAGTTAATGCTCGTTTTGATTAAATATTTTGTAAACGAAGTAGTAAATACTAATGAAAGGGTTAAAGGTCGTTATACTTACCTATCAGCACAGCATAGGAACGGCGACTGATCAGCATTAGAAAATTTTATTTCTTATGTGTATTTAAATGTAACATTGAAGTGACTTGCAGGTGATGTGCTGATTTGTTAGGTAGGCGCACTTACATTTAACATAAGAAATAATATTTGCTGGTGATTATCAGTCGCCGTTCCTTATGCTGTGCTGATAGGATTTATTGCATAACAAATGCAAAAGAAAATAGAAATGCAAAAGAAGAAGAAAATAACGGTTCAAAATTATGTTTTACATTATTGTTAATTTTGTTACTGAAATTTTAATATAAGATTTCTATGAGGTATTTCCTTTAAGTTTTGATACGCGGCATTATAAATGCTAATACTTGATTTAAATTAGGTTACACACTTTTCCCTTTATCTTCCCGTAAATAATTTTTGACAAGAAAAGAAATCGTTTTGTTCGTGAACTTGTGAATTAAGAAAATACTTAGCAATTTTAGCTTCTTTTTATCTAAGAGATTATCGGTGTATGGTTTAGTATTCGGAAATTTTCCGTACCTTTTTTGGGATTTAGCATCGTCATCGATTTTTGAATTGAAAGTTTCGTTTAATTCATATCTTCAGTTTGAAGGATTTATATAATCCGAATTTTATCATCCATCGAAGATTCATACCACAACTCGATTATCCATTTTTGAACCCTCGAACATCAGAGGTATTATCTTATCAAATTGTAGAGCAAGTTCTTACATCTTATTTTTAGGGTTTTTGGCTTTCGCTTGATTTTTGGTGTGACCTATTCCTTCTTTAACTTTAAATTGTTGAATTATCTCAAGGATCCATCAACTCCAACTCCAGGTTCCAGCTTCAACCTTCCAAAGATTTAGGAATTTACAAGATAAGATCTGTTGTATCGTCCGATTTATTTCATATTTCTATTTTACCATCACTACTTAATTCTAAACATATTAGGCCGTGCTACTAATTTTCTCATTTACAATATTATTTAAAAAAACTTGAATTGTTTTCTCCTGGAATTACTCCAGAGGCGTATAATTTTTCGTGTGCGCCTAGTATATGTATACGAGGGGGTACTATACCGCAAGTTACTTAATTTGTCGTTTGTATTATTGGTTCAGTGGGGTAGCCAGGAATTTAGTTCGGGGGGGGGGGCACAAGCAAAGCGAGTCTTGTAATAGCGTCGCAGACCAAAATTTTTAAGGTCAAACGCTTAATAGAAAGTTAGAAAAACAATACAAAAATAATTTCGGGGGAAGGGGGGGGGGGGGGGAGTTCCCCACCCTGGATACGCCACTGATTGGTATAAGTACTTTTTTTGAACATATATTAGTAGAGATTAGAGGGTAGCCCAATATAAAGTTTGTTTATTCTTGTTGTTTATCCACTTTTGGGTCCTTTTATTATAAAATAAATCAACGACAACAGTTTGTCTATTCTTGCTAATTCGGGTAGTGCTCATATTTCCATATTTTTTTTCTTAACCAATCCATCGTAGTTCAGCTGGTTTTGTTGCATTATTTTGCGGAGACGTATCCCCAGCTGGAATGACCACTTCGGAAAAAAAATTTGGACTATGTCAAAGATTTAGTGCTCTTTTGTTGCCGCATTTTCGATTTTTTTGGTCCACCCGTTTCGCGGGTAACGGTGGCGCTGTCAGCTTGATATCAAGCTAGCAAAAGCACGATTGGTAATTAATGAACGGATTATTGGAAAAATATTTTATAAATACTATAACTTGTTGCTATTTTGTTGATCTTCAATCGTGAAAATTCCGTAGCCTAATCATCAACCCTTACTCTAAAACCAACTTCCCATCCAAGCACCAGAGAGAACAGGTAACTCGAATGGTTCTTTCAAGTTGTAACGGGCAATTTCTGCTCACCGACACACTTTCTGGAAATATGTATCACGTCATATCACGTGAGAAGTTATGATCGTACCCCTACCCTAAAACAACCACCCCCATACGTCGTCGGTGTAAAAGAGAATTGCTAGACTGGTGAGGGTTTTTGAAATCATGGCTCGCGAATAACAGAATTAGAATTGAGAGGTAGCCCAGTCAAGATTGTTCTACAAACCAAATTACGTAATTACTATGGAACTCCTATGATGATAGATAACCATTTGCTTATTAGATTAATGGCGATCAATGCCTCAAGATAAATGACATTCTTATTGCAAAGAAAATAATAATATGTCAAATTCGTTGAGAAACAAATTAAGGGAGGGGTTTTCAGGTCAATATCACGAAGCAACAAATTTGGGAGGGTTGTTAATGGCGAAATCGCGTAGCAACAAATTTGGGAGGGCTGTTAATGTCGAAATCGCGTAGCAACAAATTATGTGACTACTATTTTTTATTGAGCAACAAATACGAGAAGGGGTTGTACGTAAAAGTCGCGAAGCTTTCAATTCGGGTTATTCGCGAATTATGATTTAAAAAACTCTCAGCAGTCTAGCAGTTTCTCTTTTGCACCGAGAAGGCATGGGTTGGGGTTTTTATGGTATGGATGCAATGTTCTAACATCTCGCGTGAGACATATTTGGAGAAAATGTGTTGGTGAGCAGAAATCGCCCGTTACAACTCGAAAGAACCATACGAGTTACCTGTTCTCTCTGATGCTTGGATGGAAGGGTGGGTTGGTTTTACAGTAAGGGTTGATGATTAGGCCACGGGATTTTCACGATTCAAGAGCAACAAAATAGCAACAAATTTTACCAATCGTGCTTTTGCTAGTTTGATATTAAGTTGGCGGCGCCACCGATTCCCGCAAAACGGGTGGAGCAACAAAATCGGAAATGCAGCAACAAAAGAGCCATAGGCGTACCCAGCTTTTGGCCTAGGAGGGGGTCAAATCAGGAATTTTCTGTTGATAAATAATTCAACATAAATAGAAATGTGAGTTTATTACAGGTACTACAGGTATTAGGTAGGATCCAGGAAGGGGCAGCTGCCCCCCCTAGGTACGCCCATGAAAAGAGCACTAAATCCCTGACATAATTCGAATTTTATTTCTGAAGTGGTCATTCCAGCTTGGGTTACGTTCTCCGGAGTTATTTTCTAACAGCAATTTTCTCCGTAGTAGTTCACCACAAATATGGGTTAGAGCATTATTGATATTATTTTTATCTTGTTTTTGGAGGTTGCTTACTCTCTGAGCTAGCCATAGGGCATTGCTAATTCCTTGAGATTGGAGGAAAAATTCCAACCACTTCCCCGCATTTCCCCTGACGACTTTTAAGTGTGGCAAAATATCTGATTGCTTGACAGGAACTTCTTTCTAAATGTTGATTGGTTAACTTAAAAAATTATTGAAAAGAGCAAATACTTTGAAATGTTTAAGTTTTATTTATTTAAGTGACCCAAAGACGTTACTAATTGTGGGGGAAGGGAAAGATTGTAAAATATTATGTGATATTCGTAAACGGAAATAGACGTCACGAACCATAAAGACCTTGAAAAATGTCTTTGTCATTACAAATGACAGCGAAAAATAAGCTCAGAAACATCAACGTAGACAATGACTTTTTGTTTTTACACACATTTGACTTTTCCAAAATTTTCCAAAAGATTGAAAAAGAAAAAATACCTAAGCAATATTCGACACATGCACAAATAAGTACAACGCACTTTGTAGGTAATATTTATTTGCATGGGAAAATACCAAATCAAGTTAAACACAAAACAAAATTCGTGACGAGCAAATTTCCTTTTGGATGACTTCTTCATAAATTTTCTTTTGTGTCGAGCTAAAAATTCAATCACTTACTTTAGTCTTTAGTTGTGGAATACTCTGGAATTTTCCTGATCGGCACAAACAGGCACTTCACATGTAGTCAAATGTAGAACTGCACATTATTTAACAAACACATCTTACAATGTCAGCCACTTGTAAACAAAACCCAATAGTTTCATTATTTCTCCGCAAAATAAGCAGCGCCTCTATGACAAGTTGTAACTTGCAAGAAACCGAACGCGTATTATATTTATGACGTCAGAGGTTTTTCTTCCAAGAGGAAGTTCTTCCAAGAAAATAATGAAAATAAACAAATTCTTCTAAGGACATAATCAAAATAAACAAATTTTTTGGTGGAAGAAAATTAGGAAATTTTAAATTGTACAGATTTTGTCAGGGAATTTTTAAACGAAGGTCAGGGAAATTGACATTTTTAAAGTTAAAATATATCTGTCTTAAGTCGTATCGTAGTATCGTACTACATTTTTCTATTTCGTCGCACCATTTCTGAGTTACAGTAACGTAAAAAGACTGCAAAATAATTTTTTGGTGTCGAATTTGACAAGATAACTATCGCAATAGCATGTTCTATGTTAAAAATACCTATTCATTATTCTATTTCATCGTACCATTCTACCAGATGCCAATATTTTTTGTATTGTACACTTACACAAAGTTTTTTAAGTCACTGTAACTTGGAAATGGTGCGGCAAAATAGAAAAATGTATATAAACTAAAATTAAGGGAATGAAATTTGCAACAAAAAATGTCTAATCAGTATTGCTGTAAAAGCGATTTTTATGTGTCAAGAGTCTTCAAAAGGTATAATTTACATTGCTAACATATGTAGGACTGCTAAACTTTTGGTAGTCACTGTATTTGGAAACCTAACCTTTCTTTTTGTTTATGTTTCTGTTTATGATGTTGCAGTAAAGGAATGCAAAATAAAATTAATTTTGTATTATTTCAATATGTCGATTGAAATATAATTTCATAACTCAAAAATTGATAGCTACATTTTACAGAAATGAGCAGTGCAATCGCATCTCAAATTAAATTCAATGACTTATGCGAAGTTTTTGAAAGTACTTTTAAGTCGAAGAGGCAAGAAAAATCTATTGCTTTAAACAAATTTATTGTAACTTTTAAATCTAAAGTAAAAGGTGTGCCGACTAGTGATGACAGTTTTTATCCAGTTCTTCGTTTACTTCTACCACAGTTAGAACGTGATCGAGGTCCTTACGGTTTAAAAGAACACACATTGGGTAAAAAAATCATAAAAATCTTATGTTTACCTCCACAAGGAACAGATGCTAAGTGCATCACCAGTTTTCGAACAACGGGTTCAGATATTAGAGATTTTGCCGAAGCTGTTTTTTTGGTTTTGAAGAAACATTTTATTAGTGGTGGAAAATTAAGCATTATAGAAATAAACAATTACTTAAATAATATTGCAGAGCGACACTCGGAGAATGATCCTCGTATGTTTTTTTATTCTTTTTAATTGTCAATCATCTTGACTAACTTATTTCAGGTGGGTTGGATGCTACATTGTTTGAGTTATTTCAAAATACTTCGGCATTTGAACAAAAATGGTTAATTCGTATCATTTTAAAAGATTTAAGGTTGGGAATAGGACAAGATCGGTTGTTAAAATTGTACCACCCAGATGCAGTTGATTTATTTTCTAGCAATAACAGCCTCCTAAAGGTTAGTTTGTTAAATTTATGTCAAAAATCTTATCTTGTTGATTTTAAGGTATGTGAAACATTATTTGATCATTCGATTCGTTTGCATGAAATTGAAGTTGCGATTTTCTCTCCTTTTCGTCCCATGTTGTCCCAAAGATGCGAAATAAACCAATTTAATAAAATACTTTCCACAAGCAGGACTTTTTATGTGGAAAATAAGTTTGATGGGGAAAGATTTCAGTTACACATGGAAAATAACACTTTCAAGTATTTTTCTAGAAATGGGTACGATTATACAAGTACATATGGTTCTAATTTTTACACTGGATTGTATACGCCTTTACTTAAAAATGTTTTTAAATCGCATGTATCTAGAATTATTCTCGATGGGGAAATGATGGGTTGGAACACAGTTACAAAGACATTTGGATCTAAAGGTTTGTCCATGTCTTAACTTAGGTAACTAATGAAGTTTTTTTAATGAAATTTTAGGAATGGACTTTGATGTAAAACATTTAAAACCAAACAGTAGGCATCAGCCTTGCTTTTGTGTATTTGATATTCTGTTATTAAACGACAGAGTACTATCAAATTTTCCTCTTAAGGAAAGATTGTCATTACTTGACCAAATAATACAACCAATAAAAGGTGTCATTATGACCAGCAAACATGTTGAAGTTGATAGCAAGCAAGAAATTTTAGACGCATTAAATAAATCCATGGATCTCAAAGAAGAAGGAATTGTTTTTAAAGATATAAATTCACTCTACAAATCAAATGATCGAAATGCTGGATGGTGGAAAATGAAATTGGAGGTTTGTTTTAATTAAAACAAATTTATTTTTAAGAAAACCAAACTCTCTCTAATTAAATTCTAACTATTTATACATCTCGTTCCAAAACCGTTGGCCCCCTTAGGTTCAATTGTTTTAAATTACAACTAATGAAAATGATTGGGATTTTCTTCGACACTTTCACTTTAGGTACTGTGCCAATTTTTTGGTTGAATGGTCAAACTATGTGCTCTTGAAATATCTTCACTTGTAGTGAATTGTTCTCTTCGCACTTTTTGGTTTCAAAGTAGGAAAACTACCAGTTTCATTAAGTGTATTTGTGTTAGAACATGGATTCAAGGATTTCTAGACGTTCACGACTATGCAGCTTTCCAATAGAAATTCTATTAGTTTCCCCTGGGAAGCCACTTCTGTGGTACTTCTTAGAAGTGGTACTGTGGTACCACTTCTTCAGCAAGAGGCGAAAAACTAAAGAACTTTGAGAGCACGTGCCTGTCCATGAATTAACATACGCTGCCAGTGTTAGTAAAAAAAAATTTAAAAATAATAAGAGAAGTCACTGCTAATCCAACAAGAGCCAAAAAGTTTAAAACTGCGCTTGTTCGGTCACAAAAAGTGTCTGTAAAAAAACATTCACCTTCAAAAGCTTTGAGCCTTTTAATTGAGTGTGATTTGACCAAGGGACAGTACGAAATACTACATGAGTCAAATAAGAGTATCTATCCGTGTTATTCGCATATTAAAGAAGCAAAATAGGATTGCTATCCGATGGAAGAGTCTATGTGTGTAACAGAAACTTGTGCAGAAGTTATCCTTCAAGACTTATTAAATCATACGGCTTCAAGACTATGCAAGTTTCTAGAGGATGTATTTGAAACCTGTACTCTAGAAGAATTATTAAATATGGAACTTATAACGAAATGGGGTTGCGATGGTAGTCAACAGAGTTGATTCCAGCAAAAGTTCCAATATGATTCAGAAGACGATTCCAATATATTTCTAAGTTCTTTGGTTCTCGTAAGATTACAATCTAATATTGGAAACCAAAAGAAAATTTTGTGGCAGAATCCAACGCCTTCATCACAACGATTCTGTCGACCAATCCGGATAATTTAAATAAAATTAACCGAGATTAATTTTATCTCTGATAAAACCCGAGTTTCCTAATTAATATTATTTTATAAATGACTTGAGAATATTTAAAATGCCAGAGACTCCGATTGAAAAATGGAGACTTGGCATCTTTACTTTTACATAATACTGTGGGTAATCAAATAAAAACACTTTTATCTGTAGTTTGTATTTCGTTGCGGATAAAAATCTATACTTTTAAGCAGTTCATCTCATACTTATGCTGATATATTTTCGCAATATTATTGATTTTTGGAACCTTAACTTTTTACATTTTAGTATTTTGAAAATGTCATGAGTGACTTAGATGTCATTATAATGGGTGGATATTATGGGGAAGGAAGGTACCGAAAAAGAATTACTGGATTTTTAGTAGGTATTTCTGTTCCACCTACAAGTGCAAGCAACAGTAAGTCGAGAATTTGTATTGTTAGCTTGAAATTTTATTATCGTTTATCAGATTCCCAGCCATCTGCATATTTATCGTTAGCCAAAATTGCAAGTGGTTTAAGTAATGAGGAATTGGACGTAATTGAAGAAACTCTGGGTCCTCATTGGAAAAAGTTAAATGAAGACGATCCTTTAAAATATGGATTACAGTGGGGAAAAGAAAAACCAGATGTTTGGATACCACCTACCAAGTCATGCATTTTATTGGTAAAAAAATCTCCCAATTTTTTCAAATTTAATTTAGGATTGTAGGTGAGAGCATCTGAATTAATTAAAATTCATACTTCGGACTTTAAGACAGATTACACATTAAGATTTCCAAGAATTCAAAAAATTCGCATGGATAAGCCATATTATGACTGTCTTACTATAGCAGAATTGCAAGATTTAACCACCTCATCAAAGAGCGTGGAAAAATTAAATAAACGACACTTAGAATTGAGTGACCTTGACCTTCCAGAAAGAGCAAGGAAAATTCGCAAACGAAATTTGGATACTGCAGAAGAAATAGCAATTGAAGAAAAATCAAAACTTTTAGTAGGATATACTTTTTATGTGCTTACCGGCTGTGAAAATTGGAAAAAATCTGATGTAGAAATTGCAATTCGTGAAAATGGAGGAAATGTAGTTAAATACGAAGGTCTGTATAAATATTGCTTTGAAAAGGTTTTTATTTGGAAGAATTTTGTAGGAAGCGATACTTTGTGTATACTTGTTGGTGACAATCATTCTCGTGTCGATAGTTGTAAAAACTGTGATGCACCTTTTGATTTGGTAAAATTAAGTTGGTTGAGAAATGTGTTAGATGCTGGAGAATTTAAAATGTATTCACCAAAAGATTTGTTACATACAAGTAAAAAAACCAGAACTCAGTTTTTAAGCAAGTATGATAAATATGGAGATTCTTTTACTGAAGATCTCGATTTAGATTATCTACAATGCATTTTGAAAAATGTGGAAGAAAGCGTAAGTTAATTTTATTTTGCTTAAATTAAGTAAATGAAAAAAGTCCTCAACTAAATTTGGTCTATGATCTGTCTATCTTCTTTACAATGTATATCCAAAGTTAATTTGAGGGTCCTACAGATAGTCATGTGATTAAAACCATGGATCACAATGAAAGAGAAAGTTTATAGTTTATTGCGAGTCAGCATGCATTTCAGGATAAGAAATTTCTTTGGGTAATCTTAAAACTAGTTGCATGCTGAGGCTACATGAAAATGCTTCTATGGTAGTCTCACTTTAAGTTTGGGATATGAAAGAAGTATTATTGATAGATCACACAATGGAATCCACTTCACTACTTTGTTGATTTACCAAATACGGTCGATTTGATATGTTACAGTTTTAATTGTTTCAAATTTTAACATTAATTTTTATTTTAAATAGAGATGAGATTTGCTCAACATTAATTAAATGAAATGATGTTACTATTTTAAGTCCTTCTAGCTTTTTTTTATTTGTTCCATAAAAGTTAGCTTTGTTGGAGATTTGAATTTTTAGTTCCTAACCCCTACTACAAGAAATTGTAATTGATTAAAATTGTTTTATAGAAAGATTATATATATCCAACCTTATCGGAAATGAAAGATTTACATGATCAATTAAATTGTTCTTGTTGCTTAACCACGTTTATGAATACGTTAGCATTTTTTGATGAAAGTGAAAAAAGTGTTGTAGAAAAGGTAGAATTTCAGTTCCTTGGAGGTACCATCAGCAACACATTGAATAAAGATGTTAATCTTATTATTGTCAATGAAAGGTAAGACTATAAATATATGCGGTGAACCAATTCATTGGAGTGAACCTTGTTAGTTTTTTGTTTCTAAATTTTTTGGGGACTAAGGTTGACGACAAAGACTCTTTCGTTAGCCTTGGTGTATCATTCGCAATGATTACCTATACGAGCACAATAATTAACCAACTTAACCCATTAATGCCCAGAACTATTTTTTTTAAAATATTTGATTGAAATGTTAATAGTATGCCATAATATATAATTATGGTATAAAGACACCTGCCATTTGTGTATGATATATCATACGGTGGGTAGTAATGGGTTAAGCAGTCATAATGTCGTTCCGACATAGGAATTCGATATTTAGGGACGGGGGGGACGTTGCTATTGCGCGGAGATTCAGTATAAAATAAAAGTAACAGTCTGATTTCGCAGTTTCTTGAAAACTCACAACTAAATATAGTTTTTAGCACAGCATGAATACTTTCAAGCTGTAGAGGGGAGCTGAAGAGGGATACATATTTAATATGTATATCAATTAAATTGTATATAGTACATATTATATTACACTGATATATTACATTGAATTTTATTATTTTATTAATTATTGAATTAAATATTTTTTTAATTTATTGCATAAATTATCACGGCAGGCTGTACAAAATATATCAACAGGAGAAAACCCTGCAAATATATTCAAAAACTAAAATTATAGTAAAATTAGAAAATACTATAAATATTACACTGTTTTAATTTTAACACGGGAAACTTTTAAGAAAATGATAGAAAATGGCAAATAAACTAAAAATAATATGACAGCCGAAAGTTGGCTTAAAATTTAATTTAATAGATTTTCTGTTGCTGAAAACTAAGAAAACTTTTTGTATATTTTACTGAAAAAGATCGTGCACTTCTAATTTACGAGATTATAAAAGTTATAAAAATTTTCTTGGCGTTGTACCAAATTTATTCTTAGGTGATCAATCAGTTCAATAGCTTTATTAATGGAAACTTGAATAAAGCAATAAACTAAAAATAAAAATTAATGCGGCTTTAATTTATAGTAATTCAATTTTTTTAAAATGAGATTTTGGATTTACTTAAAAAAAAATATTTTTTTTGAAGACGAGCTGAAAGCGTAGCTTTTCGTTTCAAATTTAAATTAGTAAAGTAGCTTTGGCCGTATGGCCACATAAAACTTGACATAAGATATAAATGCAGATAGCAGTCAAAAACATGGATCACATTAGGACTTATTGCATGATACTCTTCCTCAAACTCTTGGACGAAGTAAGAATTTGACTGCTTCATCTTGGATGTAAATGACAAAATACTGAAGTGATAATTTTAAAGTTATACTACAAATCTACAGGTTTTTTCTGTCCTAATTGGTTCACCGCGTATACTATAATATCTAATATTAATATTGCTTTATCGCTAGGGACCAATCTAAAGAAACAGAATTGCTACAGAATTGGAATTTTATGGTAAATGAGCCATCACCAGACGTAAATAATAAATGTTTTATTAGTAAGAAATTTAGAAGCTTCAAAGACCAAATTATATGCTTGTAATTTCTTAATAGCAAATAAATATCCATTGTTTATTTTTAATATAAATTTAATTATTTTGTTTATTATTTAATAGAATTGCATAATATCCTTCAACAATAAAAATTGATTGCTCTAAATATCTAAAATTTTGGGATGGGTTTGTCTTAGTTAAAACTCAATGGAAAAATATTCAAGAAAATTAAATGTTTACAGAGTTATTTTCACGAGGTGAAACGAAAGTAATTTTATTTTATTTATTATCACTGGATCCAGAAAAAAAACAAGATGTTTTCAAATTTTAATCAATTTGGTGCATTTACAGGCTTACCAGCTTTTAAAATCATGGGGATAGTGACCCCTCTCTTGCCCCCCTTGTATCCGCCCTTGATTATCCATAAATATAGATTAATTTTATAAATAACCTATATTAAAATTTCAATTTTGCATATAAGAAACATCGAATTCTTCGAAGTGGGGTGGGCTTAACTCCATTCTATTTGCATGAACCGTTGGGCTTTATTGCACTACCAACGGTTTCGAGATTACTCCGAAGAGATTTCCCTTGGTCCGATATAAATGCAGTGGCGGTGATATGAATAAGCAAATGTAAGCAATGCTTAGGGGCCCGGGACCATAAGGGGCCCTACTGTCCATAGATAAGGAAAAGTTTTAACAAGAAAATGGGGAGTCGAACCTGCTTTCCCCATAAAACGGCAATCAAAAGTTAAAAAATATTTTGATGAATTAGCTTCTGATTTCCATTTTCAAAATCCAGATGATTCGTTTAAAATTAATACTTTGTTTTTCTAGGTGCCCGATTTGTATATTTGCTTACGGGCCCTAGCTACTCTTGCACCGCCACTGTATAAATGTGCGTGTATGTTGGTGCTACTGATTCTGCACTAGCCCCATGTTACCCATTGGATAACGTATTGTGTTTATGTTAACTCAAAATTTTTAGAGCAATTTATTTTCGGTTCAACGCTCCCACGCTATCAGCCCAGCTCACTGATTTTTTAATTATGTTGTTCTGAAAAAAATGTTTTTCTGGGGGAAAGATGTCATTTTCACAATTTTAAAATAAAACATATTTTCAAAATGCATAATTTATTAAAATTTTAACAACAATTACACTTTTTCATACAAATTATATAATCAGTCAACCGCATATTGAAGCAGCTTTAATTGGTAGGATCACTAATTCTAAGTTTTGGTGAAGGATATCTTGAGGAAAATGGTTTTTTGAAATCATTTTGTAATTTATTTACCAATTCTGACTGCTTTATTACACCTTACGTATATTTAACAAATCAATAAAAATTTACTACGTATAACTAAAAGCGTTTTAAGTATTATTTTATTCGCTATCACTATAAACGGTTCGTTTTACATTGTGTTCCATTTTTCTAATATTTTGTACAGTAGCAAAATTTAAAACTTGATTTTTTAATTTTTTACGTAACTGTTTTTCTTTTATGATATAACGAATTAAAATAATTATTACTATGGCTAAAATAATCCAGAACAAAATATATACGCGAAAGTACCACTTTTCAGCCTGTAAATTATATACTATGGAATGAGGATAACAATAACTTTCTAAATCGTTTGAGCTAACTAACACAGCATCCGGATAACAAGCGGTACATTGGTAATCATTTGATCCTATACAATTTCTGCACATGTAATGGCAGGGTAAGCAAATACTGTGTCGCACGCTTATTTCTTCTTGATTATCGTTATCTTCATTAGTTAAAGAGTTGATGTAAGTGGGATAGAATTGATCAGGACATTCTTGCAAGCATTTTCCCCTGTAAAGGTAATAACCTACGGCACATTCTAAAAAAAAAGAAAAATAGTATTAAATATATTTAAATAAAAAAAAATTAATAAAAAAAAGAAAAAAATAATACCGTCAACATATACCGCACCCTTTAGATTATTAGTTACTTTATCCATAAATTATGTAATACTAAAGCCCAACCATATCTGTTACCTATATTATTGCAGTAGTTAATCAATAAATTATTGTTATATAGAACATAAACATAAGAAATTATAGGTAAATTACATATCATTTAGGCAAGCAATTACATTGTAACTATCACATAAGTAAATAAAGGTACCCAAATGTACTGCAACATAATAAAACCCAAAAATCTGTCTTAGTACAAAAACTTGAGGCTTAAAAATACCAAAAGAAAGGCTGGTTTATGTAAAACGCTGATGTGACTTAACTGCTGCGATCCAATGGTCTGATTAGTGTACCTTTTGCGCTTGCGGTTTAGCGAAAGGTAAACCAATGAGAGTATTGAATCGTGGCTGTCGCGTCACGTCGGCGATTTACATAGATCAACCTTAAGAAAAACCCAAACAAACCAAATCAATTATAAAGCGCATATCCCACTACTGACAACGAAAATCAGTTTAAAATATTAATTTTGTTATAGTGGGTTAGGAGCTCCAATGTTACAAAAATAAAAATAAACTGTGACTGATATAAAAGCAAAATAAAATAAACTTGTAACACTAAAATCAAACAAACAAAAATTTAGAAGCATGCAAAATACAATCAACTTACCTAAATTATGTTGGAAGTTATTGACTGGACGTCGAATCATCCTATGTTCACATTTATAATGAAAACGATTTGAAGAAGACTCAAAAATTAGAAGTGTAATTTTGAATTTCAGCCACAATTTATTTTTTTTTAAATATAATAATATTTATTACAAACACTTGCTTTACATTTATCAACAATAAAAATTAATATTAACTTATTTGTTCAGTTTTAGCACCTAATAAACAAAATAATAATTTGAACAGTTTCAAAAATTGATAGGCCGTTATGAGTATAGTTGGCATTAAAATTATTCTAACTACAAAATTGCGGCAACATATAGATTATTTATTTGTTGATAGATATTTGTGGTAAATAATGAGTATTAGCTGGAACACAGGTTTTAAAATTAGATACAACTATTAAGTAAAAAATAAAATTAAACAACAATAAACTTAGGTACCTCACAAAAATATCAATTAACACTAATTACCTAATTAACATTTATTATAAATAAAAGATTCTTTGGTTTCTTAAATTGTATAAAGAAAACCTTATATAAAATGGAAGAAAACGTACAGGAACTATTAGGTATAATATTTATTATATATAGGGGAATCACAAATACTGCTCTTTAAAAATGTTTACAGTTAGATTAAATTAAAAAAAATTCATAGTTGATGTAAACAGGGAAACCCATACTCTCACTTTTCCCAATAGGGAAAATGCAAGTTGATTGAGTATTAAATTCCGCATTGGATTTGTATAATTTAAAGTTTAGATTAGATTTAGATAAAAACGTGTTTTATAAGTAAGTCGTTACCAACGTAAACATCATTAAGTTCGGTTTATACTCAAAATTAAATTATACACAGAATACGCTTGATTGTATCCTTAAAATCGTTAAAATTTGAAGTACACCTTCAAAAACTAGGAGATTTAGTTTGGATACGATTAATCAAAAATACGCGTGCATAGTGTACTCGTTAAATAATTAGACTTATTTTTTAGCAAAAAGATTTGTAAAATATATTTTTTTAATTTTCAAAGCTGTTTATTTACTACGAGTATAAACTACCTGTAAACTTTTAATGAACGGTTTTTGTAAATTGCCCTGTATATGTATGTAACATGGTAAGCCTTATAAAATATTGCAAAATATTTAAAAATGTTTCAACTTCAATTATTGCATCTTAAAATACCATTTTGTAACATAATTTAAACTTGTTTTTCTTTATAACGGCACGAAATTGTTCAAAAAATGTATTTCAGATGTTATAATGAGAAAAATCTGTAAACTTTGAATAATGATAGCACTGCTTAGAATCAGATTTCTGCTCGTTAACCCAACTGCGCGCGTCACTTTAAATGGTAATTTATCATGCTTTTCCACATAAAATAAAATATATTAAATAAAATAGGTAACAATAATTAATAAACTTTCGTTTATGTTATCTGTAAATTGCCTTTGTTAATTATTTGGTGGTTTAATATATAAAATATATACCAAGTAAATAAAGAGTGCTTAATATACAGATCTCAGGTATTCATCAACTGAAGTAATTTTAATTATTTAAATTGCCGAAATGATTAAAAGTGCATTTATAAATTTAAGTCAAGTAATTGCACTTATACTTAATTAAAAAACACTCAATTATTTCTTACAATACACACTCGAAAGACAATAACTGGTTGACTATTATAAACATTTATTAAATAGACAAATACGAGTTAAAATTTGGCACAAATATAGTAGGTAGGTAAATATTACATACTTACTAAAAAATTTAATATGTCTAAACCTAATTGAAATATTATAGATTGTTTATTTATTATATAAGATATGAAATTGTTATCAATTTTATTAATTATAAAAAATGATATATTTTTGGCAAACGAATACGTTTCAATACCAACATAAAAATTTAGAACTAAAAGTTAAGTTGGCACGATTATCGTTTCGATTTTTAAAATTTATCTAATTGAAAATGATATAAAATCGTTGTGTAGTAATTGTATATTAGGGGTAATATTATAGGTAGTTGTAATTGTTATTTATTACTTTATACTATTTTATATTTTCGTAACGTTTATTATAACTGTGCTTTTTTATAACCAATATTTAAGTATCAATTCTGAAACATCTACGATGAAATATTCTATTTATTGAATTTTTTATCAATTAACCACAGCCACTATAAAAATTCTTGTTAACAATACGCACAATTTTAAAAGAAAATAAATGGCACATTACAGTTTAGCACCATTAAAAAATGTAAAGATTAGAAAACATTGTGATAAGTGGTATATATGATAGGTAATATTTTATACACTTAGAAGTACCAATGTGCAATATTTGGGGAAAGCAAGATAATGTGCAACCCCGAGTTGTGCTACTAAATTATCGAGTAAGTCAATTTAAATTTATTAACATTCATTGCAATTTTTCACGAATATAAAATTTTTGATCATAGCAATAAATAAGACTTGAGTTTGGGCTTCGTCGGAAACTAATTTAGTTCAGATTCTGAGAAATTTGACGAATAAAATTGACATTTTTTATATCCATCTCTGAGTGGAGCAATCATAAACGTAACAGTTGGCGGGGGAAATCAAATTAGCAAACAATAAAATCGAATTTTTAAACAAAAAATATTTTTGCTTTCTTCCACAGAAGAAACATGCTGCCCCTCCCAGTAATTTAAGTAAAAAAATATTTTTCCGCAATTTTACAATTTCAAAATTTTAGCATTTGCTGATTTTTATTCGCACACTGCCCAATTAGTCATGAGTTGAAATCCCACACGCACCTGGTGGATGAACTCACTGACCAACATTGTTCAAAAATGAAGATAATTGTGTGTATTGGTAAACAAAAAGTACTTTTTAAAAAAGTGGTCAGTTCTAATTTCTTTCTGCCTTATTTAATTCCAAGGACACTTAACATTTCTTACTATTGTTGGCAGTTTTGTTAGAAAGGTATAAGTATTCTAAATTTACAGCTGGACCCCTAACATATTTCTCTTTCCAGTATGCCGCCTTATCTGTTCCTACTTTTGCCTATTTTTAAAGAAAATTATGTTTTTGGTGAAATTTTGTTTTATCTTCTTCATCCCAATAAAGGATAAATTTGTCCGAATTGAGCTGTTGGGTTCCAAACCATTTATATTCTTTCTACTATTACCCACTCGTAAAGCTAGAACAACATTACAAAAAATATACGGAATAATAAGTGGTTGAGATGTCCGATCGACATAGCAGATACCTACATTTCTACACATAATATCCCTAAGTTTGCGGTTGAGGCAAATCATTTTTTGGAATCACCACGCTTATATTTAGTTGCTTCAAATTGAGTGACTTTGTGCCGTAGTAGACTAGCTTGTCCTATGTCACTGTTAAGCAGGGTTATTTATTATTTCAGGTACAAAAAATAACATAGTACAAATTTATCCACGCAGACCCGAAGTCACCCCACTTGTAGATATAGGTTTTCATTCCCAAACCCGCTTTGAACGCCAAAGAAAATTTTAACAAAAAGCTTAACCAAGCTTGGAAATCAAAAAATATTGCTATGCAAAAAATGCTTTTTAAAGTATTTTTTCATCATTTGTGACATGGTCCTACCAAAACTATTTCTTCCGAAAAAGCCAAAAAGATATTTTTTCATAATTTCCTAATAATTAAAACCTTTATATTCTCTTCTTTTTTTTTGAATTATCTTTCATGTTTCTTCTTTATAATAATTTTATTCATTTTATTTTTCATTCATTAAAATTTTTACGATCAAATTAATTTATGATAAAATAATATTCGAGGAGAGTGATAATTTGAAAAACATCGAAATGTAGATGCAATATCAAGCCATGTTTTAATTTAATTCACTGCATTTCAGCCTCTTTCAATTCAATAAATTTCACATTTTAGAATCTTTTTTGTTTTCTTTTCTTGTTCATCTCTTCAAAGAAAATAGTTTTGGCATCGTCTGTCATAACAATTGCTCTAAAAAGCTTTTTTTGTATAAAAATACAGTTAAAATTTAAAATATTTTAGCGAATTAACTTTCCCGTTATTTAATTAACTCCATCTCTGATGGGTGTTTCGATGCGCGATCTTTTGATACCGAAAACAACAAAACGTCGTTTTTCAATTTTGACAAATTAGATTACGTCCTGAAAGGACATTTTTATTTAATAAGTGTTTTGATTTATTACCTTAATTTGTCCAGCCGTGGTATTTAAATTTAAAACGTGACCAGTTACAAATACTGAACCAAAAGTCTTATTGAGAGTTATAATCAGTTTAGCCAATTGAAATTAATTTAATTTCTTGACGTAGCTACTAGTAAAACTGTGCTATGTAACCGTGCACAAAAGTCACTGTGAAAAATAAACAGAAAGTTTCAAATTCAAGGGCCTAAGGTCAATATTCTCCCAAGCACTCGTTGCGAGAAAAGAAACTCGTCGGCGAGAAAACTCATTTTCCTGTGCGAGTGATATCAATGTTTGGCAATTTTCTTTGTGCTGTGTGTTTTCTATTACCGATATATTATAATTACTACAAAAAAAAATCGAAAACTCGCAACAGTGTGTCGGAATTTCGGAGAATATGGAGTTTTTATTTCTACTAACTCTGTTTCATTAAAAATTTCTGTTATCGCAAACATCTTCAGGAAAATTAAATAAAATGTCAGCAAAAATGTATTGGTTATTGGGAGAGAGTAGGGGTTTTATTCGCACGAGTTGGTACCTTACCTACGCTTACGTAAGTAAGGAACGTATTTCTGACATTTAAATTTGTACTTTATTGCATCTACTCCCAGTAAATAAAAAATCATTTTTAAAATGGGAAGACTCGTTATTTAAAAAAAGAACTAACATAACTATAAAATAATTGTTTGAAGAAACCAACAAAAGGGTATCTATGTGAAACATCAGGACGAAATAATAATAATAATAATTGAGATCAAGTCGTTACAACTATAACTAGAAAATCACTAATTGTAGGTTACAAAACAAGGACGAAGATAAAAATATTATGTAAAAAAATAAGTGGGTGGTCGAACAAACATTTTTGCGTTCTAATAGCTACGCCCCTGTTTTGAAACACAGTTTTGCCAACCTAAAAACCTAACCTTACTAAGATTTCGTTTTTGAAATGATAAAAAGATTTATGCACCTATGAATATATTTACAGCATACCGAATATATTAATTAGATTTATTATGAATTGATATAAGATAATAAAAAAAATAGAAAGGCTAAAGTAATTCAATAAAATTAATAACACTTATAACTTGAAAATATACCCAGTGTTTGATAACTAGTGCCCTTAACATAAAAGTTTTTGTGCTACAATATAATAAAACTACATCACTTGAGAAACCACCTTGTGAATTTTCATTAAAAAATGTCACTAATGTTTGTAAATCTACAACTAATAAATTATTTAAACTAATTGTTTTAAATTTATTATCTAAATGTAACGGAGTATTCACGTTCATTTGTTTAATTTTATTACCATTTATTTTGTTAACTAAATTTAAATCAATTTCGTTGCAGCTGTACTTTCTGTAATTGCTATAAGATTGATTTAAATTTTTATTACTTTGCTTTACTAATAATTGAAAAAATATTGTTGCTACTCTCGTACGAGTACTCAAACTTATATTCTTAATTACATTATTTAAAGATCTTTTATCTACTGTGTTTGTTGGTACGTTAAGAGAATATAAAAAATTTTGAAGATACGTATAACATAATATAATTGTAATACACAAACCTAGACAATATTGGTAATTTGCTTTTGTGCAGTTTTGAGCAGAACTTGATTGGGGGAAATCTTCTAAAATCGATGTATCTTTTCGGATCTGAAATAAAACACAGAGTTACACTACTAATCTATTGTAGTACTAATCGTACTAATATAAGAGATTTTTCAAAAGAATTTTAAAAAATGAAATGCAAAACACGCCTGAGGTTAGAATTGACTTTATTTGGACTCGAGTAATTGCATCAGCAAGTCTTAAATTCTGTTTTTCGTGAAATGAAATAAAATGTAATTAATTAAAAATTAAATAAAAAAGCACATAATAATATATTGGTCTAATATATGATATATGGGTCAGATATCAAATCCACGTCATTAGGTATGGAAAGCCCAAAAAACATGAATTTTTAAACTGCATTTTTTCACGTTACGTTTTCGGAGAGTAAAACATTTTGAGTTTGCTTTGATATTAGTACAATTTTGGGGAGAAGATTTGTTTAAATAGCAAGTCAGTAAGCTTATCTAATGAACATCTAAGCATCAAATCACTGTTTTAGAAAACTGCTAGCACCATTTTGAGGATTTATCAACGGGTGAAATTTCAAATTACAACGTCAATGCAAACTCAATGAATTTAAACATCATTAGTAACTACGTTTACGTTAATTATTACCGACGAATTATTTCCGAGTCGACTAGTAGTTTCGAATATTGTAATAACAACCAACTTTATGCATCGATATTTAATAGAGTAATTACTATTGTCATCATCCCTGATCGAAACCTGCATTATCTGTTGTCTTTCATTGGGTCAGTTCTAAAGATACATTTCGGCTACAACACAAGCAGTTTAGTGGATGGAGTTTGACATCACTATCGTTGAGATAGTGAGAAAATTACTGAGAAAATTATAATGATGGGGCTGTGCGGAACCTCACGCTAATGACAGATATAAATAAAATAACGAATATGCAAAAAGTTCATTGCAGCTGATGGTCAACTAACTCTTCGGCCCCTCAAGTCGGCGTATGGAGGTACATAGACGGAAGTCATAAGATGCGACGATTCCGCTAGGAGGCCACGGGAAGAGAGCAAGTTGAAAGTGGATCTGACCAGCGGTTGCAGGGCATTGAAGTTAATCAGGTGTTTCCAATGCTGGGCAGTTGACCATGAAAATAGATTTGCAGGAACAATAAAGATCGCTCCAAAAAGTGCCGACTGTAGCACCAAGGCACAGTTTTGTGTCAAAGACCGGGTCACGTTACAGGACAGGCCAACTCGGCCTAAGAAAGACAGCCAGGCTCTATCAGGACGAAACACCATACCCTGATTTTGGAGAAAGGGAAAACCACGAATTGGAGCAAGCGCACATCATAAAGTGTTATACTCGAAAGGGAATGCAGTTGGAAACCTAAAAGACTAAAACGCAAAGTAAAGAAAAAAGGTTATATACTCTACTAGGAATTAGTGGACCAAGGACTGGTCCGTGGAGTGCAAGAAGTAATGCTTAACGACTTATTAGAAACTTATAACAGCTTATAACAAAGCGACTGCTACTTGGTGTCAACATTAAATAGATGCCACTCGATGAAAAAATATTATTGGCAGTCGAAGCGGTAGAGAAAAAGGAGTTGGCAGTCGTTAGCGAAGATCACTTTTAAAATTGTAAATTCAGCTTGTATAGTTACCAGGCTAATTTTATCAATGCCGATTGAAGACATCATTATAAACAATAAAATACTGTTGGCAGTCGCTGTAGAAGATACGCAAAGAATTGCAGTCGGAAGAAACGTGTTATGTAAAAAAGATTAAATTAGGAAATTAAATTACCAAGTAGTTAGCAGACTTTTTTTTATTACTGATTGTTTTCATCATTATAACCAATAAAATACAGTTATCCATTTCGTGATTTCAAAAAGCCGGTCTGGCAACGCTGTCAGTTGATAAATATCTGTCACCTGAAGTGTCATTTATTTAGTGAAAGGTTTGCCATTTACAAATATAGATCGTTTAACAACCGAAAAACGCGTCAAAATAGTTAGAACTTACTATAAAGGTGGTGGTTCAAACGCGGCCACTTTTCGAGCATTACAGGGTGATTATAGTCGTCATAATCGACCTACTGTGCAAGGAATTGGCAAAATTATAAAGAAATTTGAAGAGACTGGAAGCGTTACAGATGTGGTCAGGCCTGTGCATCATCGCAATGTGCGCACTGCCGAAAATATTGCTTCTGTTAGTGAAAATGTGACGGATAATCCGAATGTTTCGATTCCACGGCGTTCTTAACAATTGGGCCTATCTTACGACTCACTATGGCGTATTTTGCATTTGGGTTTGCACCTCTATCCATATAAAGTCCAACTCACGCAACAATTAAAGCCGGCTGACCATTCACAACGCCGTAGATATGCTGATTGGGTGCTAGAGCAACAGGCTTTCAATGCTAATTTTTCGGACAAAATTTTCTTCAACGATGAAGCTCATTTCTCACTCGGTGGTTACGTCGACAAGCAAAACTGTCGCATATGGAGCTCGGAGAACCCAGAAGTAATTATGGACCATTGCATCCGGAAAAAGTGATTGTTTGGTGCGCAGTATGGTCTGGAGGTGTCATTGGACCGTATTTTTAAATGACGCTGGAAGAAACGCTATGGAACGCTATTATTATGATAACCCACTTGTTTTGGTCTTTAATTGAAGATTATGAACTGAACGATATGTGGCTTCATCAAGACGGTGCCACGAGCCACACAACACGACCGATTTTGGCTTTATTGCATGGGAAGTTTCCAGAACGCGTAATTTCACGTTTTGGCGACGTCAATTGGTCAGCAAGATCTTGCGATTTGACGCCGTTAGATTTTTTTGTGGGGTTACGCCAAAGACCGTGTCTACGCGGATAATCTCTTAACGTTGGAGCATTTTAAAATCAATATTCGTCAAGTTATCGCCGAGATACCGCCCGAAATATGCAAAGAAGTGGTCGAAAACTACCTCATAAGAATTAACTGCTGCATGGACGCCATCTATGGCAAGGTCCAAGCATTATAATGAAATAAAAGTTTCAACGAAATCATAGCTTTATGTGTGTTTTATTTAACTTTACTTTTGAAACTAGAAAATGGATAACCCTTTATTGCAACTTGACAATAAATTGGCAAAAGTTGCTATTAGACATTTAGGCATGTGACAAAACTTCATTCAAGCTTTCAATTTCGGTCAAGTTTTTATTTTACATTGCATGTATTTAATGAATAAAATCATATCCTTTAAATAGTGCAACTTCACATTATACAGCTCTGGTGCAACGCGCGTATTGGCATTTTATTTCAAGAAGTAATTATACATTTTACATTTGTATACCTTCGTGAATTTGGCCTCCCATCGTCCCATCTTAATCATTTGATATAAAAAAATATGGAATCGTTCGATCTTGAAAAGTCACCCGGTTTAACGTTAGGTCGCTTCTGGTTTCTAAAAAAATTATTACATTTTCGAAAATTTTTTTTTATTTTGATATTAGAAAAGAAAAAAGTTTGATATTTTGGAGATTGACGGTGGTCCGATAAACCGGACTAAAGTGGCCATCAAAAACGAATACGAATTTCGCGTTCATGCACCAATGTCGTCTGAACTGAAATGAAAAAATTAGTTAATTCTTGTTTTAATTAAATATTTTGTAAACGAGGTTGTAAATAATAATGAAGTGGTTTATTCGTTTTGCAAAAGAAACGCTGGGGGACAGAATTCGAACCCGTGCAGGTTAAACCTAATGAAAACAAAAGAAAAATACCTAAGCAGTATTTCACATTTTGGCAAATAAGTACAACACTTTGTACTTACTTGTATTTTCACGGGAAAATGCAAAATCCAGTTAAACACAAAAGAAAACTCGTTAGGAGGAATTTTCCTTTCGCATGACTTCTTCATGAATTTTCATTTGTGTGCAGATAAAAAAAGACTTACTTTAGTTGTGGAAAACTCTGGAATTTTCCTGATCGGCACAAACAGAAACTTAATCACACTAGAACTACTCATTATTTCACAAAAACGTCCTTCACGTCATGCACTTAAACACAATAGTTTAATTATTTCTCCACAAACGAAGCAACGCATCTTCCACAGGTCGTGATATGACAGCAATTGAACGCGTATATCTGACATCACAGGTGTGCAGAACGGCAAACTAAAAAATATTAAGTATCTAAAAATGACATTTGGAAACTAATCAAAATCGCATAACAAAAATAACGAAACCGATCGGGTATTTTTCCAAAATTTACCAAAAATTTGTCGGCAAATGTGAAGATTTCCACTGTTAGAAAATTTCAACTGCACAAACATTTCTTTAAATTTCCACCGAAGAGAATGAATCATAAATACTCACCGAAAATTTAAAGAAATTTTTGTGCAGTTGAAATTTTCCAACAGTGAAAATCTTCACATTCGCCGACACATTTTTGCAATTTTTTGTAAATTTTGGGAAAATACCCGATCAGTTTCATTATTTTTGTTATTCGATTTTGATTAGTTTTCAAATGTCATTTTTAGATACTTAATATTTTTTAGTTTGCCGTTCTGCACACCTGTGAGTCAGATATATTATATTACGCGTTCATATTCTGTCATGTCCCGACCTGTCGAAGATACGTTGCTTCATTTGTGGAGAAATAATTTAACTATTATGTTTAATGTGAATGACGTGGAAGGACATTTTTGTGAAATAATGAGTAGTTCTAGTGTGATTAAGTTTCTGTTTGTACCGATCAGGAAAATTCCAGAGTATTCCACAACTAAAGTAAGTCTATTTTTATCTGCACATAAGTGAAAATTCATGAAGAAGTCATGCGAAAGGAAATTTCCTCCTAACGAGTTTTGTTTTGTGTTTAACTTGATTTTGCATTTTCCCGTGAAAATACTATAAGAAAGTGTTATACTTATTTGCCAAAATGTTAAATACTGCTTAGGTATTTTTTCTTTTGTTTTCAGTAGGTTTAACCTGCACAGGTTCGAATTCTGTCCGCAGCGTTTCTTTTGCATAACGAATAAACCATTTCATTATTATTTACAACCTCGTTTACAAAATATTTAATTAAAACAAGAATTAACTAATTTTTTCATTTCAGTTCAGACGACATTGGTGCATGAACGCGAAATTCGTATTCGTTTTTGATGTGTCGAGTTCGAATTATTGTTAACAATAAAATAATAATTAATTATCGGGAATAATTTTGTTTTAATACTTAAGTGAAAAAAATGTGAATGTTCGGGTTTGTGAGTGACTTAAGTTTATTGGAAGGAACCATGAAGAAGCTATCCTAGCCACTAGGAATAAGGCAAAAGGACTACAGTGATAAAGGTAATTTGACGAAAACCGTTCTCATCTGAAATGAAAAATAACAAAATATTTTCTTTATTATTGTAGGTAGGGTCCAACTACGTGGGTTAGCGGCAATTCAGGTTAGTAAAAATTTTCCCTTCAGTGATACAGCCAGTGAATAGTTTGAAATGGTGAAAAAGTGCATTTTTCTTTAAATGTACGAACTGCAGTTGGGTAAGAAAAGTATTTTTTACGTTCTGAAGTAATAAAAAATTGCAAATAAGTAATTGTTTTTCTCCGTAGGTTTACGTGGCTTGAAAGTTGGTTAATCCAGAACGACCACTTTAGTCCGGTTTATCGAACAACCGTCAGTTTCCAAAATATAAAACTTTTTTCTTTATAATATCAACATAAAATTTTTTTCGAAAATTAATCATTTTTTTTAGAAACCAGAAGCGACCTAACGTTGAAACCGGGTGACCTTTCAAGACCTAACGATTCCATATTTCCTATAAACTAAATTAATATCAAAATGATGAAGATGGGAGGCCAACTTCACAAAGGTATAAAAAATAAAATGTATAATTATTTTTTTATGATCATAAGACGCTTGAAATAAAATGCCAAAACGCGATGCACCGGTTCTGGATAATGTGAAGCTGCACTATTTAAAGGATATGATTTTATTCATTAAATACATGCAATATAAAATAAAAACTTGACCGAAATTGAAAACTGGAATGAACTTTTGTCACATGCCTAAATGTCCAACGGCAACTTTTGCCAATTTATCGTCAAGTTGTAATATTTTATTGTTATAATAATAAATAAAAAAAATAATCTGCCAACTACTTAGTACATTTATATCCTAATTTAATCTCTGTACTTTCTTCCGACTGCAATCCTTTCTGTATCTTCTAAAGCGACTGCCAAGAGTATTTTTATGTTTATAATGATGTCTTCAATCGGCATTGATAAAATTAGTTTGGTGACCTATAAACTAAATTAACAATTTTAAAATCGATCTTTGGTAACGACTGCCAACACGTTTTCTTCTATATTTTTGACTGCCAATAATATTTTATCATCAAATGGCATCTACTTAATGTCCACACCAAGCGGCAGTTGGTTTATTATAAGCTGACTTGATCAAACTAATAAATTTATTTTTGCATTTTTTTTAGCAATTTTAATCGATTACTGTCGATAAAGTACCCCACTCTCGGCAGTCGTGCATTTTTGTAATCTCCACTTTCAAATTAACAAAATAAAATATAATGTAAATTGGTAAAAATCGTACAGGTATTTTGTCGCTGGCTCCCGGACTATAACCAAGTTAAAAAATTAGGAAGTTACGAGAGAGTGACGGGTTAGTGCAGGCGTCGGCAGCCTTTTTTGGCTGGGGGTCAAAATCAACCAAAATGTGACCATAATGCTCAGTTTTTCAATCGTTAGTTAATCCAAATTTAAGGGTTAACTACCTGATTGGTTAGAAATCTAAGTTAACCATTGAATTTGGGTTAACTTACGATTGAAAAACTGGGTCTAAGAGACGGTTTAAGTCTATGGGTATTTCCATTTTGTAATTTTTTTTATATATTCATACTTTCAGTCCAGCCATTTTGAAATAAATGCAATTATAATTTAATTTTATATCTTATATTCTTATAGTTTCTTTGCGGAACTGTAGGTCACTGGAAATTACCAAATAGGTCACTTGGTGACCCGCGGGTCATAGGTAGGCGACGGTTGGGTTAGCGTGTTCTTCAGGCCGCACAACCTAAGCAACCGAATTATTATATTATATTTTTTCATCAAAATTTTTTTTCGATGAAATAAACTTTGATTTTCCTTGGTTTTTTAGACATACAAAAATGTTTTGCTTTTTAATATTTTAATAATAAAATATTCAGAAAAATATGATATCTTCATAAATCTAAGTTTTATTATGAATAAATTATTATGTACTATATGTAAAATTTATTAAATTTAAAAAAAATTAATTTATTAAATTTTATTACTTCGTGTTTCGTCTGACTATTGAAAATAATATTTTTAAATAAATATGTATGAATTCTTATTTACAATAAATACACGGATGACAATTAATAGAGAATCTGCATCATTTTTGATGGCACATATCTTCTAGTAAAATTATAAAAATTGCTTACCTCGGCATCATTTTTCCAATACTCATTTGGAGCGTCAATATCTAATGAATTGTGCTGGAAGTCACTCAAAACGTTAGTTTTTGACGATACCACTTTTGTTTTAAAGTCGTTGACAGTTGGAGGCGTCGTTGTTCCATACAAAACCAAATCCCATGCCAGTACTTCGGCTGAAAATGAAAACTAAAATAATATTTTGTTGCTAAATATGAAATACCAATAAAAAATCTACAAAATAATAATCAAGCCAAAATAAAGTGTTTACGGTGTTTAAAAAATAAAAATAGGTTAATACTCATATGCAGAATTAAAATTACTTATTGCGTGAGGTTTTCAAACAGATGCCATCAATAAAGTAAAATACAGCATACAAATTTATTTATACGGTGAAAAACATGCATCATATGAAAAATTTCTACCAGATTGTCATATTACCAGTGGTTTTGTCCTTTGGTGCAAGTGCACCAAAAAAGGTAGTAGTGGCATCTGATGGTCTAGAAGTAAACATTTTAGTGTTACGATTGGAATTTATATCACGACTTTTTTCTTTCTGTTTTTGTGTTTTTTTGAACTTTGTGCCATCCCGAGCCGGAATTAGAACAGGATATGTAATGCTTATATTTTTAATAAATTTCCAATACTGTTTTCCATTATCTCCACTATGAAATTTGGTATTATTTAAGGTGTAATAATACGGCGAAACCGTTACTAACGGTTTCCTATTTTTATTATAATTTGAATTCAACGTTAAATTGACTAATTGTTTAGGTGTATTATAAGGTATTACTTTTTGTTTTATCTGATTTTTATATGATTTAGGGGTTGTAGAAATAATTCTTTGGTTATTTTTATTTTTTTGCTTTTTAGAATTTTTCTTTTTATTGTTATTATTAGATTTTATTTTAGTATTTTTATCTGGTTCCGTATTTTCAGAAGCAAGATAAAACTTTCTTGTTCCATATAGGACAAGAGACCAACTTTGTAGAGTAGCTCGGCCTGCAAAGCGAACAATTGGGTTAGCTATAGCAAAAATCTCATTTTGTTAGCAGTTTATTGCTCCAAAAGATTACTTTTAATCTTTTATTTTCAAATAAATACAAACCTAGTAAATGTCCATCGTTGTGAATTTCTAACTGCCATGTTCCAAATGGATTTTCTCCCCACGAATGTACAGACATGAAAGGCCAATGGTTGAATCCTGCTTTCGAAGCATCATGAGCCCTGAAACAAATTTTTCATAGAAATAACAAGTTCTCGTCCGATGGATGGATATATTAAAACGGGGATATTGGGTATGCGGACTCCAAATAAAACTACAATGTTAATTTGTCGGACGAATTTTTCATAGAAAATAATACAAAAATACATATCTAAGACGAATAGTGGAAACCGCGCATCCGTAGCACAAATATTAACAAAGATATATCTTTAAATCTTTAACCGACAGGGTCGGTGACGTCACACTGCCACAAGCAATTAGGTTACAGGCGACGCGACGTATAGAGCGTAACCAGTGTGTATGTATTTAACGTCTAGCTGTGTAATGACATTGGAGTCTCAAATACAAAATTTCAACTTTCTACGACTTGCCGTATTTGAGTTATGCGACGTACAGACGTCCGTACGTACAGACGTCACGACAAAACTACTCAAAATGGATTCAGGGAAGGTCCAAACGGATATTTCCGTCAAAATCTGAAAACCGAAAAAAAAATCAGGATTACAATACTTCCTTATTACAAGGAAGTAAAAACCGGTGTTTGCTTAATTTTAATACTCTTTCACCCTACCGAAGCTTGACCCGATCCTCAAGTTACATTTGAGCGGTTTCTCTTGGGAGCCGTTTCTATATCTTCGGCATTTAATGTAGTCTTTCAATTTTGCTGACAGAATTAGCACCATTGAAACCAGAGAGAGACAAAACTACAGAAAAACTGTACTCCGCTAAAGTGAAAAACGGTCGAAAGTATTCTGTTCTTCGTGCATTCAATGACTGCGATACATCTAATCTTCAACTAGAAAATATAAAATTTTATACCGCTATCCTGGACTACTAATATATTTTTGACGCCGAACCAGAGAGCATTGTGGAAACAAAAGAATGTTGTCTTTAACAATTTCATGACATTTCGTGCTAAATGGTTGATATTCCAGCACTGGAAGTTTTGTGAAATTTTATTAAGGCATATACTATTCTTCAAATTTGTATTCGGATTAACCACGTAGAATGATGAACTAGAATACTTGCAACTTCACTTTGCAATCAAGCTGAGCTGTATCATCAGAAAGCGTCTAGTTTTTCCCTTATTTTTAGTGGGATCGATTCTATAACTCTAAAATTAAAAATGATAGTCAATTAGCCTTGCTTTGTTTAGTTACTCCTCTATACACTTTGACTAGCTGAAATTTGGAGCTGAAATTTGTCTTACCTGTTGCGCTTTTTAACTTGAGGTAAGAGCTGTTCCAGATTTATTGCAATGTCGTGTATCTCCGTATGCTGCCGGCGCCATTAATCCAAGGGTACTTAAAAATCGAGTGAGGGAGAATTTGCCGGAATTTTCAGTATTAGAAATTCTTGTTTAGTTTTTCCGGAATAGAATCCACTTTTCAAGGTCAAGAAATCGGTCATTAGAGTGTCATACGTTATAGAGTTCGATTCGATTCGGCTCATGCAGTTGTGAAAAATTGCTGTTTAAATAAAGAAAAAATTCGCTACATTTTACAATTTTTCTTCGATCAAGGAGAAAACGCCGCGCTTGGTCGTGAAAAATTTGTGTTGTTTATGGTCCAGATGCTCTCTCAGCAAAACAGTGGTTTGCGCGTATTTGTTCTGGAATTTTTGATGTCAAAGATGCACTACGCTCTGGTCGGCCAATCATTGAAAAAGTTGAGGAAATTCTAGAAATTGTGGAACAAAACCCTCCATGTAAACACTGTAGAGATCGCCAAGAGTCTAAACATCAATTACCAAACAGTTGCAAACCATTTCATAAAATCTGAATTCAAAAAGAAGCTCGATATTTGGGTGCCGCATGATTTGACTCATAAGAATTTGCTCGAGCGAGTTTCCAACTACGAATCGTTGCTGAAACGTAATGAAATATTTGAAATTTTTGAAGCGAATGATTACTGGAGATGAAAAATGGATTACATACGACAACGTTGTGTGTAAAAGATCGTGGTGGAGGTGAAGCTCCCCAGACGGTGGCAAAGGCCGGACTCACCAATCAAAAGGTGATGCTGTCTGTTTGGTGGGATTGGAAAGGTATTCTGCACGGTACTGTCAACAATTAACTAGATTACAGCAAGAGATTTAAAAAAAGCGGTCAGAATTGATAAATGGGAAGGGTGTTGTGTTCCATCATTTCAACGCCAGACTTCACGTATCTTTGGTGACCCGAGAAAAACTGGAAGGGCTTGGCTGGGAAGTTTTGATGTATCCACCGTATAGCCCGTACCTTGCACCATCAGTTTATTATTTGTTTCGGTTTCTTCAGAATTCTCTTAATGGTGTATAGTTGGCTTCAAAAGAAGCCTGTGAAAACCACTTGGTTAAGTTTTTTACCAATAAACCACAGAAGGTATATCCCTATATAATATATCCCTCAAAAACTTCAGAGGAACATCGACTTCTAGCAACTATTTCCTGCTCTGGAGTTGGCTCTTCACTTTTGTATTTAGAGTTTATCTATGATTTGCGATATCAACCCATACTCCTGCCCTTTATGGTTGTTATTATGGTAAAGCAGATATCTTTAACCCACCAATGCGGCTTTTTAAATTTAATATTAGGTTTAACTTCGTCTCAAATCTGTCTTTATTCGGGAGATTCTTCTCTAGATTCTTCTAGATCTAGAAAGAAACTAGATTCTTCAGATAATGTGTTCAAATTTTCCAAATTATTATTTCATTTTTATCTGCATACTTGAATTGGTATGGAATCGTAATGTGATCTTCCTGTGGACGGAACAGTTCAGATGTAGGAGATTTTATCCTAATTAGATGTCTTTTTACATACATTTTTCGTTCGCAGAATCACATCGATATTGCTCCATAGGTTGATCTTTTAAAATGTTAGAGGGCGGCTTACAGAGATGATTCTAATAAAAATTTTTCAGGGGGGGAGCAGTCCCCAGTCTCGACTTTATTTTTAGCTTTTATTAGGAGAGTCAATTAGAAGCTTCCATCTTCTCTCGTATGGGCAAAATTCTTCATCCTGTCGTTATTGTTTTTAGAGTCAAGTTTTAGATGTACAGTTGAAATCTTTCGAAATTTAAATTTTTTTCCCGTGTAGAACATGAAGCGTAATTTCGAAGTCATGCAGAAGTGTTCCGAGTTTGCTACTTTGGACTAGGCTAAATATTCTACCTACCCTATTTTACTATTACTACTTTTATTCTAAATAACTGCTACTCAGAAGACAGGCACAGCCTGGTACGTAAATGCATCAATTGCTAAGCCGAGATACCCGTTTCGATTCCGGGCGGAGTGAAAACTTTATTCGGAAACAACCTGTACAAACTAGGTATTTGGTAATTTTTACAGATTGTCCTGTAACTGAACCACCGAAACAATTTAAAGTCCAGACGTTTCTGTTAAGAGGCATACGACGAAGAATAAAAAAATATTCTATTACATAGGGAAATAAGTGCGGTAAAGTTACAAAACAAAACGAATCGTTTCATTAGATTAGCACTACAATTTTGAGCAGGCAATCTATTACTTTAGCGGCGTCTAGTAAAATAAAAAATTTGATAATCTTTTTTTAAATTCAAGAATTATACATTTATCGTGGTAATCGTCATGAGATATAATATGTATATTAGACCATGCTGTATTTGCATTAAATGTCCAGTTATAATGATCATTTATGCATACTTATTAAAACTAGAGTTAGTTTGTAATATTGTGTGGTTTGTTTCCGTAGTAGATAATATCAAATTAAAGTTAGTGTCATGATTATTAAAATTAACGGATCTATTTGGCAAAGTTTAATCCCGTTTTATCCTATTGCATAGTTAGAACAAAAATAAAGTTTACCTGTGCGCCAAAAGAGTGACCCTAGTGCCCATGGGAGATGTTAATTGGATATGTAGATCCCCACGGCGATCCGATGAAATCGTTAGTTTTGCTTGAACGTGCTCTAATATTTTAACACCCTCGCATTCAGAAACTTGTAATTGTAACACAACTACGCTCTTTGCTGGAATCGATCTGTAAATAAAAATGAAAATGCATTCTTTGTTTTTTTGACCTTGTCGATTTATATTGTTTAAAAAATGATTACCGTTGAATTTAGAAAACAAAACTTACTTCTGTATATGTGGTGCCGTAATTTCACATTTATGTTGCTCAGGAACCGTTGCCCACTTTCGCGCCAGTTGGACCATGGCATATGCGTCCATAAGACCATATCCAAAACTATGTGACACGTTTCTTCCTACCCCATTAGTTTGCCAATCCGAAGAAACCAAATGGTAAGGTCTTGCAGTACGAACAACAATGTGCTGCATATCTCTCCAAGTAAGGTTAGGATTGGCTTCAAGTGCAAGTGCACATATACCAGCAGCTAACGGTGCCGATGCACTAGTACCAGTGTGACTGCTAGTGCAAGAATGGTGAAGATCGGTAGTAACTACTTGTTTTTCTCCGACTGCACCGCTGCTATAAGTGGAAGCTAACGTCGAACTGCACGCTTCGCTATACCAAGGCACGTGTCCTTGCTCAGTGGCACTTGATATTGACAAACTGTATATGGAATTTGTGTAACCATCACAATTGCAGTTGTCGTGATCTCTTCCACCATTCCCCGACGCCCAAACAAAGATCGATCCCTTTCCGTTTCGACCCTTTAACAAAATTGAAAATGAAAATAAAAAATGGTAGCTATCAGAATTTAGTTTATCGAGAACTGTTTCAATTTGTATGTGCAAATTTTAGAAATAAGGTTGATGCATTACCTTGGTAACGCCTTCGATGAAAGCACGGCGTGCTAGTTCCCCAGGTCCATCAACTGTTTTACCATCATCATCAGGTCCCCACGAGGCACTATAAATATCAATGTGCTGCGGATTTAAACTTAGAGAACGTGCCTCGACTGCATCTGTTACATCTCCATCCAACATTCGAACTCCACCCACTTGAGCACCATGAGCGACCCCCAAAGCACATACAGAATTATTACTGGTTGCAGCTACTTCTCCAGCACAACGTGTTCCATGACGGTTCGAATCGATCATATCATATCTTGGACTTGGATCAGAATCGTGATTATTTACATCGTATGAAGCCATTGGATCCTAAAAAAATATGAAATTACTCGAAACGTAAACCAATAAATTGAAATTTATTGTATATCAAAAAATATTTTCGTGAAAATCGTTCAAAATTAGAAAATATACAATACAAATTCCATACAAGTAAAAATGCATCGAGATTTTTGCCTGACGAGACTTTAGTTTGCAGTATCCCGATCGATCTGCTTTTACGAAATATTACGAACAAAGATTTTATCAAATTAAATAATTTAAAACTAACTTTATTTTAAGAGCGGTGCTAGTTTTAGTTTACAAAACACGCTCCAAATTTCATGTATGGCAATTATCCAATATGCAAATGCAATAGAGCACTTGACTGAAATCAATAGTAAAATTCACTGATGTCATACGACATCTTCTATGTACAGTGTGTCATTATATTTAGACGATAAATAAAAAAATGAAAATTTAAAATTACTATTGTAATAAATTTAAAAAAAAAATTATGTTTGGATTTGAACAGAACATTTTTCTAGTTAGTACGGCTACGTACTAAGTCTACGTCTTACGTAGTAAGAGACACACGTCTCTTACGTTAATTAGAAATTTTGCGGCTGAAATAACCGAATATGTTCTAATTTTCATGTCTAATAGTGCTAATAGTAAATTTTAATCCCCATTGAGAAGAAATGGGTTATGTACAGGGTGATGTAGGCATGGAGAATATCGATAATGATAACAATAAGAGATGAAAAATTGAATTTTATAGAGAAAATGAAAAGTTTTGTTTAAAACCAAAAGTAACTGTCGTCTTTTGTTTTCGAGTTATAAACAAATACAAACAGTCGATTTTTCCACTTTTAAATACATGTCGATATATCTATTATTTGCCTAGAGAAAGCACTAGTTTCGGTGAGTAAATAGAGAAAAGTTATTTACACGTTCTCAAGACACCTTTTGAGTAGAATGAAATTGACAGATTTTAGATATCTTCCCTTATTTTCACGTTCTAGGATAAAGGTATGTTTCTATAAATGCATGACCTTCTTAAATAGTTTTAATTTTATTTTCAATGTTATCCTTATATCATATAGGGTCAGCTATTTTTAGATGAAATATAAAAAATAAGGTTAAGTTTGAAATCGTGACAATTTAATGATGACGTTTATTCCAAAAAATAATCTAAAAAAAACAATAATAAAAATAAGCTTCTTTTCGATGACGGTAAATTGTGTCCCACGGTCAAGGGTATGCGGGTAAATTGCGTCCCATCCACAACACGGTCAAATCGGTCAAAACTGCTAATTTAAATCTTATCTCATAAGCTGCGAATTTTACAATACAGGGTATAACAATTATTGTTACAACATTATTTTTGTATTTATATTTATTTTTATTGATTTTTACAGCTTTTTTCAAAATTAAATAAAGGATTTCCTAAAAAAGATATAGATTAGTTTTTAAATCAGTTTTGAGCAGGGCGGGACTGAGGGTAGGGACAAGAATTAAGAACGTACATAATTAAAATTTTTCGTTGTCAATTTTCGATGTAAGTTTTTTTAACTATAATAAGGCCCTAGCTGTAAAATTTTGTTACTTGTAAGAAATTTGTAGAGAAACTCGCGATACCTATGGTTTAATATGAAGCGTCATGCGCATGACTCGTTGAAGCACCGGGGGTGAATTGATTTGATTGATCTAATTGATCTAAATATTATGTTTCACTTTGAAGTTGAGGTAACGCAAAGCCTTAAATTGTTTCACAACCAAGGGTGAACTGATTAAAAAGGATCAAACCTTGTTTTATTTTGAGCGGCTTCTCTTTTTTCTCCCTCTTTGAATTACAGGGTTTTTTACCCTGTGTAAGGGTAGTTTACCATTGACGGATTATAAAGGTAGAAAATTATTGCAGTGTTAGGTCGCAAAAATTGGACCAGGCAAATCCAGGTATTCAAACTTGCCAATAAAAATAATCTATTTTTATAGCATTAAATAAAAGTCAATTTTCAATACTATTTAGCGATCAGAGAATTGGTTCCTTTATTTTTAGCATTTATCTAATTTTAATTTTTTGTTATTTTAAATTATTATTTTACTTTTTCGTTCTTTATTGTTTTTTGTTCCAAGTACCTACTTTATTTTTGTTTCATCAGCCTAATATTACCGTAAAACGATATTATGATGTTTATTATAAGTTGAATTCAAGTAATTTTACACGTGCTTTCAACGCATTTGTGAGATAGGGTATCCATCTAAGTTTATTATTCTTTAGAATATTCAATTTCCAGAGAACGTACATATTTTAATTTACAAGTGTTTTTTCAAAAACCATTTATTAAAGTTGCTGCTTTATAAAATTAAAATTCAATGAACAACCTTGATTATCTAATTATGCGGTAATGGTTTAAATGAGATGAAAATCAACAGTTCAATTTAAAAATACAAATAAAAGTAAACTTACGTAGTTTTTAACAAGATCGGGATGATCCTTCTCTAATCCATCGTCCAAGATAGTGACGATTGCACCCTTCCCGGTAATTCCTTCCAACCAAGCTGGTATAACATTCATGTCCAAACCGTTTCCTCGATTCTGCAATTATGGAAAAACAAAATTAAAGTAAATGTTTTTCAAAATAATGATATATTAATCAAACGTAAATTTCTCAAAGGAAAAATAAAACAATAATATAACAACGTATAAATTTTTTGACGTGACAGGAGACAGATGCCTTTTAACGGATAAATGTACACTAAATTTAAAATACCTTAAGGGCAGGGGTTTTTAATCCAATTAGTGTTTTCTTTTACCCGTATAGGGATTTCAATTAAGTAAACGTGTGTCATTTTCTCAAAATATTGTTTCATTTTTAATCTCGATGCCGAGTTCTGTTCTGAGCAGCATTAAACTGCTCTTTGCAACTCCATTTTGCACATTGCACAAACATTTTATGTGGAAGTTTTCCTTCCGAAAATTTTGGCATTGCATTTTTGTGTGGGTTGCTCTTTCGACTTCATCGGGAAGTAACAAGGATTATATAGTTTGAAGTATAGATCTTCAGTTTTCAATTAGAGTTTTCCAATGCTCATGCACTAGACTACTTCATTTATCTTGCATAGACTTAAAGACTTCCGCTCACTGACGGAGCATAAATGTTGAAGGAGAAGGGCAGGGACTTTTTTCTCGGACAGACTTTTCCGACTTCCTGGATGATTGTCTGGACGTAAGCTTCAACTTATTGGGTTCTTTTAAAAAAGGTTTGCAGTATGGTATCATTATAAAAAAATTATGTTATTCATATCATATATGGTGCATCCCTTTCTTAGAGAAAGGTTTAAGCCATAATCATTTTGAAGCATAATTTAGAAACATCTCTTTTTGGGAATAGCATAACTCACGAATATAAAAATTTCCAGTATCCATCCCTTAAAAAATTTTTGCATCGAGTGCACGTACTGTCAACAGAATAGAGCTGGCTTTGTCGGGCGAATCGGGCGAATCTTACGTTAAAAATCATAACTTGAAAATCGATGATTTCCTAAATTAATGGAAAAAATTATGTTAATCCTTAATTTAATCGGTTTAATGTAATCTACCAAATTCTACAAGAATAAACATCTGCAGGCTGGGTAACGTATTTTTTTCTTTTCTTCTTCTTTTTGCTCTCTTTTCTTCTGTTACATAATTGAATCGCGCCTACCTCACGCTATAAGCTGCTATCTAAAGCGTTTATTTTATGGACTCCGTTTTCTATAGGCAAGTTTCCAGTTTGAGAATTGAGTAGAATTTATTTTATTATATTAGAGTTTACTTTACATTACTATACTCAAAGCTTTCACAATTCAAAATCAGTCTGATGAATGGGTTGAACAATTTAATTATCGACTTTTTAGTTATTGTTGATTTCTTTCAGCAGATTTAATGTGCATGTGTGTCTTCGTGCTACATTTTCGGCAAATGTTAAATCCAAAAATTTGTTTGTTTATGCTGTTCAATTTAATGACCTTATTTTTAAACACAATTTATCATTGGCGTACAGGAGAATATTCCATACCCCGGTTTTAGAGACCGAAGGTTTTTGAGTATTTTATGTGATATATGTATATTATTAAACAGAACCTCTCTACCTATCTTTTTAAATTTCTGTTTACCATTATAACGGATATGAATGAAAATGATATTAAACACTTGATATTTTGTTCTTTAATTATTGTTAAAAACTCAATTATAAAAATGACAATATAGCACCTTTAAAAGAAATTTAGTCGTCTTTTTTTAGCAATAAAATTTGCACAATGTTACTAAAGCGCTATTTTTACATTTCATTATTGAAAAAAAAACAAAAAAGAAAACATTTTTTGTTGTTTGGCTGTGTAATTAAAGAACAAAAGCCGGAATTTAATAAAATTCAATTTCCTACTTTTTTTCTTTAAGATCGGGTGCGAGGTGTGAACATGATATACATGTTTACTTTCAAGAGTACATTTTTATCAATTTGATGTGCTACAACAGTCTGAAGGATGTTTCTTTTTAATGTTCTTTGTCTACAAAATGAAGATTTTTCCTATGCTCTGCGGAGATTTTTAAAATGGGTCCTATTTGTAATTAATTTCTCGTACTCTGCGGGATTCTCTGTCTTCCATGTTATATGTAGTCTGTAAAGAGGTACTTTCCACATGTATTTTGGAGAGAGAAAAAAAACGGAACCTTATCTGAGTTTCTAGACATCTTACGACTTGAATTTGTTTTTGAAGTTTTCAGACAAGAAAAGACAGCTTCAGAAAATTTAAAAATTTAGAAAAATCAAAAGTGACTTAACATAATAATTTTCCACTTTCGTGTTGCTGCAATTGTACAGGATGTCTCAGTCTGAGAAAGCTTATCAACTCATAAAGTTTTACTACATATAATGTATTCAATTTCTATCGGAGAGATTCGGGTTCGAAAATAACATTACGAAACTAAGAAAAACGTGATTTAAAAATGTTATGAAGAAAAAACTATCACCGAAATAAATTTTGTCAAGACCTTCATCGATTGCTCATTTATTATTTCAGCTGAAATTTCTTCCCTAGAGAAGATTAAAAATTAACTCAAAAAAAGCATCGAAATATTTTTTAAATTATCCAAGTTTTCTGTACAATGCTAAATATTTTATAATTTCGGTGTTTTTCCTTTAATTTATTATTCTTTGCTCACCGAGGTTCTGTAATATTTCCATCTACTTTCCGTGTTTATAAAAAGCACATAATTTATTTTTGTAACATTTGATGAGTAAGTTTCTGTTGTTTCAAAATTTATACTTGGCAATTTGGAACTATATAACCTGTATTTCGTTTAATTGAAAAATATTATTTACTTACCAAATACCACATACTGGGCCATTTTGGATCGGAGTCTAACAATTTGAGATCCCTTTTCACTCTTTTTTTCGCTACTTGTTGTTGAGCCCATCGAACTCTTGTGTCAGCTGCTAATTGAACTTTTTTTCCTAAATTTGGTTTCGTTGATCGTTTCGAAACTTTTCGATGCGTAAAATGATAATAATCGTCGAATATCTGAAACAATAAACTGGCATTAGAAAAACTTTTAAAATACAAAATATAATAAAATGGCTAATTTTGACAAAAATACAGAACTCTGTAATTTAAAGTTGATAATTATGCAAATTATTAGTTACAATATTCACAATCGAGTTTAATAATTGAACGACAAAGAAATTTGTTGTCAAAATACAAATTTTGTATAAAATAAAATTTTATTGTGTAAAATTCGAAGAGCAATTTACATTTCGAATACATTATCTACACGTTCCAGTTGGAGCGTACTTTCGTTTCAGTATAGTGATATTGATTGCAATTAAAACATTATTGCGAATGCCTGTTTTTAAATTAGCGAGTACCATAAAATCTGGTAATTGAGGTGAATCTTTATTTAATATGAGCGCATTGTTCAATTTTTATTTAAAATATTCGGAATTCAGAAACGGCGTTGATCAAGACTACGTGGTTTATAGCGCTTCAAATTCAACAAAATGGATCCATTATTTGAATTGATTCTAAATGCAATATTGTTAGTCGGCTCGTTTGTTAATACGTTGACGTATAGAACGTTTACGTTCAATTGTATCGAATTGTCTTCTATTAAATTTTGAAATATACGCAACTCTGATAAATGTATACGCGTCGCCTGGTACTTGCACTATTGCTATTTTTATATTTTCAAATACTTCCTTATTGTGCCAAATAAATCACGAAATACCAATAGGTAGCTACAAAAGGAATTCATTCATTTTCTTTGTTACGTTTTTTTAATAAAAAAAGGAAACTTTTTGATTTTTTAATTGGTGAGAACTGTTATTTTATTTGAATTACCTGGCGACTTAATTCTTACGGCTGACTTTTCGCTGAGCTTGACATTACTTGAGTTGTTAATTTAAAAACATACAACTGAGACCTTCCACTCCAGGCGTGTCTACATTGCGTCAAGTTCTTTAATGATCTGCCTGAAGATATTAAGCTTGTAGATAGGCATTTTTCAGAGTAGAAAAATTTTGAATTGCCCAATAACGATCTTTTCATTCCTTAGAACATTTTCAGGATGGCGCCCAATAAGAATTTTTATTTATCTTTCTTATGTTATGTGATTAAATTGGCATGTTTGATATTGTAATTGCAATTCCATGGAAGAAATAAATTCCAATTTTAATATAATAAATCTTAAATTAGTAATGAAAAATTAGACGTTAGACCTTTCGTTATATCTTAAATCAAAATTGATATTTGTTTTTGGCAAAAAGTATAAAATATTATGACAACTTTCTGTAATTCAAATGCTTTCATATCTCTGCGGATTTCTAAGCATTGAACGGGAACAAAACTGCTGCGATATATTGTTACTCCCCTAGGGAATCCAATACAGTCGGTAGCGTCTGTGAAGAGATGGCCTACCAGTCAAGACAGTAAACTTCTCAACTAAAAATAAATCAAGATTTTTATTCTTAAAATCTCGTTAAGTTTTAAAAGAATAAAATTTCAACATCAAACGCTTCTTAATTTTTTATTTTATTCTTGATTAACAACTTAAAAAGTTCAGCGTCATGTACTAATTACATCGTTGTCCAAAAAGTTTTTTTTTATTTTTTTGACATTTATTCGCTGGTGCTTCCCTATCCACTCAAACAATCGCTAATATTTCAGTTAATTATTTAAAAAACAGAATGTTGGATAGCTGTTGTCAAAATTATTATGTCAATATTGACAAACATGTTAAGTGTTAAATGAAAAAAAAACTAACAGAAAATATGCACAAAATATAATAAAAAAATACTTGTTAGATTATTAAGACTCACGTGTTTCAGATAAAAGCCATTAAAGTTTTAATTATACAGGTCAAGTGAGGGTAAATTGATTTTTTTTAAATATTTGTGTACATCACAATTAGTTTTTCAAATATCACAATTAATAATTGTTGACAATTACGTGCTAATTTACAACTGCTATTATAAATTTTCCTTTATCTAAAGTACATCAACTAAAAGTTTCAAGTTTGCAAACGACATTTAAACAATCCAAATATAATTAAATTTACACTGAACAATGCTCCCTCAAATTTATCCCGTAATTAATACATTTTCTAACATTTTTTTCTACAGAAAATGATACATACAACATTAACTCACTTTCATTTTAATTACGCTTGAATGTATGTAAAAGTTAGAAGAGCGCGAATGCTTAATTTTAAAATTGTCCAGTCATTTCCGGGTGATTTACCTTAAACGTTGGTTTAAAATTTGCCGCCACTAGAATATGCAATTTGTTATAAACAAATTAATTTAATAGTAGTACCATTGTTTATATATATCTAGTTGGACAACCGTACCTTTGCGCATGGCTGCAATAAGTCTGTATAGTGCTGTCCTCACAATTTAGTGGTACACTTATAAAGTAGAATGTGGTAGTATAATGAAGGGCGCAAGAGTTGGTTCGAAGGTCCACTAGATTAGAGGCAGGTAGTTGACCAGGTACATGATGACTATAGTCATTGTTTGTCTATTTAAATAGAATTGAAACTATTTCTTGCAAAGAGTGAAACATTTGTTATGTCGAATAATTTCAAGTTTGAAATAAATATTAAGATAAAAAGTATTTTAAATTTTGAATTCAAAATTCCTCCGACCCCCCATTGTCTGTGAAATCATCACGTCGGTATTGCTCCCTTCCCTCTTTTTGCAAACGGCATACTCTAAAAAGCGCAAGGGCACGTGTCCTTCAATCTGAAACAGCAAGTAGTTTAAAATTTAAATAAAATTTAAAATAAAAAAGTTTATTGAAATCAAAATTTAAGTAAAAATTAAAAATTTTAAAAACCTCTGACTGTAAAAAAATTCTTTTGAAGTCAGGGGAAACTGGGATTTGTTCCACTTACGAAACCTGACGTTTATGCATTCCATATAAAAAATTCTCCGTTTCCCCTGATTACAAAATTAATGTTTAAATTTGTTTTTTATTTAAATTAAATAAAATAACAAATTTAAATTAAATTTGTTGAGTGAACAAGAAAAAATTATTTTTTTCTTTTTAAAGGGAGCAGTAGTTTTTAAAGTGAGGTGTTTTTATTATTAATTCTTTTTTGAATTTTTTTCTACAGTCACAAGTTATTAAAATTTTTAATTTTTATTTTATTTTACTCTTTTTGGAGTATATTTATTATTAAATATCCACTACACCTCGAATACATTTGGTTTTATTTATTTAAATTCAAAGATGTAGCATAGTTAATGAATGACCCTACACAATCTAACAAATATAGAAAAGGGTGAGGGGGGAATTCAGATGTAAACAAAAGCGTAAATTTTGCTAGTAAATATAAAACTGCATAATTCCAAACCAATTTCATAAGTCAATTATTTTGATGTCATCTGTTTAGTATAAATTTTTATGTCATTCTTAAAAAAATCCAACTTTAAGTAAGTAGGTACTGGTGGGAGGGGTTTACAAAGTCGTATGAAGTTGCTGATACCCTTTGTTGATCATTTAAAACAACGGTCTTTATATCGCGACTGAAAAATAAAATTTAATTTAAAAAAAATGGAAAAAAACTCATTTATACAGGTATTTCAAACATCGCTTTACGTTTCCTCCGACCCCCCCTTTCACATCACACCGGTATTGCTCCTTTTTTGAGAACTTATTTTATCAAAGGGTCCTTAGACCCAGTTTTTCAACGGTTAGTTAACCCAAATTCAAGGGTAAACCTACGTTTATGACTACCTGATTGGTCAGAAATCTAAGTTAACCATTGAATTAAGCAAGATTTAACAGAACTAAACAAATCGTTAAAACAAGGTCGTTTAGTTCTGTTAAATCTTGCATTTTACAAATACACACTAATATCCACAAAATCTACTTGAAATTTATTTTCATTGAATTTAGGTTAACTTACGATTGAAAAACTGGGTCTTAGCGTTGATGCTTTTGTGTTGTATGATTCAGTGGTGTAGCGAGAAACTTAGTTCGGGGGGGGGGGGGGGGGGCACGAGCGAAGCGAGTCTTGTAATAGCGCCGCAGACGAAAATTTTTCAACTTTTCCAGGTCAAACGCTTAATAGAAAGTTAGAAAATTACAATACAAAGAAAATTTCGGGGGGGGGGGCGGCCCTGAATACGCCACTGGTATGATTTATCAAACGCGGCTTACTCTAAAGAGCGCACGGGCACGTGTCCTCTAATTTCAAACAGCAAGTAGCCACTGTATAAAAAAAGTTTGTTGAAATCAAAATTTAAAAAATTAATATTTACCAAAATTACGTGCTTTTTAAAATTTGTGTTCTATCAAAATGTCACAAGCCGCCACTGTGCTTTATAGCAAGGTATACGCCACTGGTATGATTTATCAAAGGCGCCTTACTCTAAAGAGCGCACGGGCACTTGTCCTCTAATTTCAAACAGCAAGTAGCCACTGTATAAAAAAAGTTTGTTGAAATCAAAATTTAAAAAATTAATATTTACAAAAATTACATGCTTTTTAAAATTTGTGTTCTATCACAATGTCACAAGCCGCCACTGTGCTTTATAGCAAGGTATCTACTTTGTGGATTTTACCTTTCTGCTCCCTTTTCCTTCTATAATGTTCTAAGCTTTACCTTTTATCATAGCTTTAAACATAACTATTGTAACAATGATAGTTATAACAATAGGTAGATTAGTACGTAATCCCAAAATGGGAAAAATTTTTAATTTTTTTGTATGCCATCTATTGTAAATTGTATCAACTGGGTTGCAACCATTTCAGTTGCAAACCTTATTGTTCGATGATAAAAGCGACTCAAAACATCCAACCCCTCTGTACGCCAACATCCATAACTAAAATATTTTGCAACCGAGGCTGTCCAACTAGATATATATAAACAATGGTAGTACATATTGTCTGAGTTGTTCTTCCCTCGATCACTGTTGGGTTTTATAAATAATTACTCAGTAATATCAAAGGTAATTTAATATAATAAAATAACGTATAATACAAATTAAATATTACATTAACATGACATAATGTATTTCGTCTGAGTTTTACTTTTACGAGTGTTTGTTGACGACTGACTAAAAATAATGAAATTGTAACTTATATAGTTTTCTGAAGGAAACATTAAACTATTTTTAAACTATGTCTTAATGTAACCCATTTTACTATTTTACTGTTAACACAATTTAAATCTTTTATTTACTTTCTTAACACCCCCCTTTAAATGAAAGATTCTTAAAGTTATTAATAAACAAACAAAACATCTTAATTTTAATTTTCTTAAATCTATCAAATATTAATTTTACAATTTGAACATAAATTTATCTCTAAATTTTTCAAATTTGATACTGTCAAGTGGCTTTGTAAAAATATCAGCAATTTGTTCCGTAGTATTACAATATTCAATTTTTACAATTCCACTTGTTACTTGTTCATGTATATAATGGTATCTTACATCTATATGTTTACTTCTTTTATTCATTGTACCATTTTTAGCTAGATCTATCGCGCTTTTATTATCAATGTTTAGCACCGCACTAACGCTTTTACATTTTAATTCTTCAATTAAATTTTTAATGTATATTAAGTCTTTACAACAATCTGCAGCAGCGATATATTCCGCTTCACTAGTTGATAACGCCACTATTGGTTGTTTTCGCGAACACCACGAAATTGGTCCGCCGTTGTAAAATATTATATACCCGGTTGTGCTTTTTCTTGTTTGTATATCACCGGCATAGTCTGCGTCACTATATGCTTTTAGTTCATCATTATTATCACTATAAAATTTTATTCCTAAATTTTGATTTCCATTTAAATATTTCATGATGTGTTTGATATTATTAACATCACTTCTTGTAGGCTGCTCCATAAAGCGACTTGCGTAATTAATTGCAAAACTCAAATCTGGTCGAGTTTTATTACTTAAGTATAATAAACTTCCTATAGCTTCTCGGTATGGAAAATTTTTATTTGGCTCAATGTCACTTCTTTTTAGGTCGCCACTGTTTAAAGGAATTTTAGTTTTATTACTTTCTAGCATTTTATATTTTTGTAGCACTTGTGATGTCATTTCGGTTTGTTGTAAAATTATGCCCGTATTGTCACGTTTTATTGTTATTCCTAAATATGACGAAGGATTTTTACTTATTTTTACTTTAAATTCGTCATTTAATTTTGCTAAGAAGTCGTTAATTTTAATTTCATCACTTCCTACTATGAGTCCATCGTCTACGTAAATAGCAATTATTATTGTTCCATCGGCATTTTTAAATAAACATTTTTCTGATTTTATTGGTTGTAAACCGGCGCTCTTTAAAAATTCTGTAAATCTATTGTTCCAATTTAATGGTGACTGTTTCAGGCCATATAACCCTTTAAGTAGTTTGCATACTTTATTTTTAATATTATAACCTTGTGGTATTTCCATATAAACTTCATCATTTAGTGGTCCATATAAAAAAGCTGTTTTTATGTCAAATTTTACTATTACATAATTATTTTCAGCTGCAATTGCAAATATTAATCGAATTGCACTACTGCTTATCACTGGACTAAAAGTTTCTTCATAATCAATTCCCAATTTTTGTTCACATCCGCGAACTACTAGTCTTGCTTTGTAAGTGCCGTCCTCTTTTATTTTAAATACCCATCTATTGGTTAATATCTTTTTGTTGTCAGTTTCATTTTTATTTATTAATTCCCACGTATTGTTTTCTTCGAGAGAGTCTTTCTCTTCTTGGATTGCTTTAATCCATTTATCTTTATCTTCTCCATTTATCGCTTCTTCATATGTTAGCAATGCAAAATCTTCATATTTTGCAGGTACTTTTTTAATTCGCTTACCTCTTCCTAGTTCTTCAATTTCATTTGGTATTACATTTTCACATGTGATTTCCTCTTCATCACTTTTTGGCTCTTCTTCATTTTCCGATTCGATTATTACTTCATTTGTTAATTTTAGTTTTGTTTCATCATTTTTAAATATTACATCTCTGGCAATTATAATTCTTTGTTTTTCGTTATCAAATAATCTGTAACCATTTTGTGCGTAACCTATCATGGTTAATTTTTTTGTTCGCTCATCGAATTTTTTTATGTATTCTAGTTTTTTAGCATAGGCATCTGTTCCAAATACTTGTAAATATTTTAAATTCGGTTTTTTATTGTTCCACATTTCAAACGGAGTAATTTTTAAAGCTTCTGTCGGCATTCTATTGGTTAAGTAAGCCGCAACACGAATTGCTTCGCCCCACATATTTTTATTGACACTTGACTCAAAAATTAAAGCTCTTGCTTTATCTAACAAAGTACGATTTAATCTTTCGGCTTTTCCGTTTAATTGAGGTGTATATGGTATTGTAAAATCAATGGTAATTCCTCTTTGTCTACACCAGTTTTTTAAATATTTATTTGCATACTCTTTGCCATTATCGCATCGTATTTTACTTGTTTTTAAGTTCCATTTTACTTCTGCCTCTTTTATGTAATCTTTTATTGCATCGACTGCTTCATATTTACCATTTAATAAATATACCATACAGAAATGCGTATAATCATCTAGAAATGTTATAAAATATTTCTTACCATCCCAAGTAGAAGGTTCGATTGGTCCACAAATATCGGTATGAATTATTTCTAAAGGTCTAGTTGCCTTCTGTCGGTTTTGTTCAAACGGTTTTCTCGTTTGTTTTGCTTTGATACACACTTCACATGTTAATTTTGCGAAATCTTTAATTTCTGCATCTGTTAGGTTAAATCCGTCACTTATTGATTTTAATTTTAACATATTTTTAGTACTTAAATGTCCAAGTTTTTTATGCCAAATTGAAGCATTTACGTTTTCACTTATTAATGCCGTTTCTTCAATTTTTGTCAAATTGACCAAATAAAGTCCATTTTTATTGAGTTTTCCTTCTAGAATTTTATTTTTATTTTTATACACTTGAACTGTTTCGTTTTTAAATATTATTTCCGCACCACTTTTTACAATTTTACTTACTGATAACAAATTTTTACTTAATTCAGGAACTAAATCCACTTCTTTTAATATGCACTCAGCTGTTTCAATATTTCCGGTTCCCAATGCTTGCATTTTTACATCTTTTCGTGCAGTCCCGATTTCAGTAACATTTAATGTTAAGTTTTTAATTAATTGTTTTTCATTTGTCATATGCGATGTTGCACCAGAGTCCAAAAACCATTCAATATTATTGTTTTCTGAGTTTTCAGTGCTTTCATGGTTTGTTAAGAATGACATCTTTTTATCTGGTTGATTAAACCCGCTTGCATATGTTTTATTTTTTCTAAAAAAACAATCAGATTCAAGGTGGTTAGTCTTTTTACATATATTACACCGCAATTCAACTTTTCTGCAATCTCGTGCAAAATGTCCCGGTTGTCCACATTTGAAACAGTTTTTATTTTTACTTTTAAAATTTCCGCGGTTATATTTATTTTTATTTCTTCCGTCCATTGCAGAATTAAATGCTACTTGTTCACTGGAGTTTTCTGGTATTTGATGTCTATTTTCTTCTGCTAATAATCTGGATGTCAAATCTGTTAAAGTTTGTTTTTCCGTTGGAGTTGACTCCCATGCACTAATGAAATATTTATAGGTGTCTGGTAGTGAAGATAAAATTTTTGTTATTAGCATCATTTCGGTTATGTCTTGTTTCAATGTTCTTAACTTATGTGCCAAATTTTCTAAATCGCAAATATATGTTGACATATTAGTACCTTTTTCAAATTTATAATTGTAAAATTCTTGCATTAAATTACATTTTTGTTGTTGATTATCTCTTTCATATAAAGCTTTTAATTTTTTAAACATCTCACTTGAATTTTTACAGTTTAATAAATACGTAAGTGGCTGTTTTTCCACGGTTGTTACTATTATTTTTTGTGCCATTGCGTCTTTCTTTTCCCAATCTTCTTTAGCAGTTGCATCTTGTGGAGATTTGGTTTTACCGCTCGCTATATCAAAAAGTTGTTTTGCTTTAAAAAATACGCTTACTTGAAATTTCCACATTTGAAAATTGGACCCGTCTTTCAATTTTTCAATGTGATAATTTTCTTCTTTAAAAGCCATTTTAACCTTTTACTGTTTTTACTTAAATTTTTACTGTTTTTACTTGCACTTGTTTTCACTTTTACACGCGATTTTCACTAAAGTTTTTACTGTTTTTACTTAAATTTTTACTGTTTTTACTTGCACTTGATTTCACTTTTACGCGCGATTTTCACTAAAGTTTTTACTGTTAAACGTTTTAATTTTTAATTGTAGGCCTATTCACCTTCACTTAAGTTTAACAAAGTTTTTTTTTTTAAATTTTTTACGAGTCACTTTTTTACACGACGAAATACACTTTTTAATTTTTACTGTTTTTTACTTCCAGTTTTACCTGGATTACCTGAGATAACTGAGATATCTGGGCCCATAACCTGTTGGGTTTTATAAATAATTACTCAGTAATATCAAAGGTAATTTAATATAATAAAATAACGTATAATACAAATTAAATATTACATTAACATGACATAATGTATTTCGTCTGAGTTTTACTTTTACGAGTGTTTGTTGACGACTGACTAAAAATAATGAAATTGTAACTTATATAGTTTTCTGAAGGAAACATTAAACTATTTTTAAACTATGTCTTAATGTAACCCATTTTACTATTTTACTGTTAACACAATTTAAATCTTTTATTTACTTTCTTAACAATCACCAATATCGCTGTGAAATTGCCACGTGTCACGTATTCCCGTGAGATCACTTACCATCAGCCATCTTCATTCATCGTTACAAGTAATGTATTCAATCAACTTACCGGTTGACGTTTTTATTTTTCTAACTATTTTTTTTCTCAATGCATCGAATGGAATCAATAGCCTGACTATTCAAATTTAATGTTTGTCATTCATGAATTTCGTTTATTTTCGCAAGATATGGTAACAAGAAAACGCCTTTACCAGATACACCAAATTATAATATCTAAAATTGCTCCGATCGAAAAATACACACGTAATGGTACTTCCACACAATGAACGATTCGGCGAATGTTTGCCATCGCGTGGGAGATAATATTTGATGAATCTAACGTTCGCCGAACATTTGGATAACTTACATTTGCCGAATAATACTTTACTAACTGCATTAATATATGTAGGTGTCCAGTTGGTGTAAACTACTCCGTTGGGTTATATGACATTTAATAATTTCACATTATTTGATAAGTGATTGTTGATATCACATTTAATTAAATGGGAACGGACAGCCGGAATTGCAATATTGCGTTGTAATCCCGGTAGGTTTAGACGAATTATTAAGGGATGCATCTATCATACTACTAAATGATATTATACGGCTATATTAAATAATTCTTTGCCAAATATACCTAGCTTTATTTATTTATTTAAATATTACTTTATTTCAATTTAAACATTTTTTTTATATTTTAAAATGGCAATAATAAATCCAATGCTCCGAGCAATATATGCTCTACAAAGCTATATAAAGCAACATAAATGAAAAAAAGATCCCATTGACTAAAGCTAAAGAAATATTAAACTTTGAAAACATTACAAAAGTCTACTCTATGTTATAAAATCACGATTTCTCAAAAACTGTTACATTGAGTTATAACTTCGATAATGAAAAAGAGTAAGAGAATTAGGTGATTAAGACGCGAACCATTTCTTAGCGTTCTTTTTAATTCATATATTTTAATTAACTCCCGACTGAAGGGAGAATGATTGTATTATTTACTGTACCGTAAATACCGTGCGTTCATTTAGAAAAGATTCATTTCGTAATTTCGTATTAACCTCATCCACCCCATAATTTACGGCGTGCGCGATGTTTAATTTAACAATTATTTCTAAGTTATGTTATTCGGCAATTTAAACAGAAAATTTTGAAAGTTTCTGGAGATTTTCTTTTTAATATCAGAAATGTATAATAAAAAAATTAGAAATATTACTGCGAGAATATCTGAGAATATCAGAGAATTATCTGGAATACAAGTAAAGGAATATCGGAAGAGTATTCAAAAAATTAAATATCTAAATCTCTAATTATCATCAATATCATTATTATAAAAGGCCAAGTGTGTCTGTTTATCATTCCGCAACGAATTAATGGAGAAATTCGATTATTTAGGAGGTATTAACATCATAAGTTTGAATTAAACCTGAATTTTGAAAAATTTTGAAAATCCTGCTGCAAAGCGACGACGATTGGAAAAAAACCCGTACAAGAGATAATTACACAAAACGTAGTATTCCCGGGAATTTTTGATAATCTTAAAAATTAAACAAATGAAGTTAAATTTAAAACATTTAAATCATGAATAAGCACAAAAAACGATTTCATAATAATCGGTATGCAAAATTTAGGTTATAATAACAAATACATATCAGAAGCAAAATCATGAATTAATAAGACGCGATTAAAATTTTGTTGAAACTAAAAAATGCTTTCAAAAAGCGTTTCTATGAGTTTAACGTCATAATAATATGTATTAACTGTTATGTATAATAGAAATAATTTATTCGGCTTAATTACTGCCGAATAATATTTCGACGTAATACAATATTTTATGGTAAGATCCTTTTTCATTATAAACGCCGAAAGTTTTGCCATTAAAATACAAATTTTTTGAAAGTCCTCCTTCATAAACTATAGAACTAAAATTAAAATCCGCAGAGAAATTGATTATAATAATTTAAACTACAAACTGTGATATGCGAATGCCATATCGTGACGTCACATCCAGTTTTAAATGCTAATTTTCCGCAACAAACTTGAATATTTATTTATTAATTTACAACATTTAGTAGAACTAATTAGAGCTTTTTATAAATAGAACCCATCTAAGGTTTCACTTGGTGGAACTGCAACCAATCAACGTTGCGTCCAATTTGTAAAACGTAAACTTTTTTTGTTGGCAATCAAGTCAAGTAAACAAGTCAATTTTTAGGGGTAAGTCTTTGTTTTAAGTAGGGTTCCTTGATTATTGGATTACATTGGATATTCTACAAAATGGACTAGCGAATAATTTATTAAATTAGATATTTCAGAAGAATTTACGCCCAAAAGAATTACGCAGGGTAAACCACGTGGAAAACCCTCAAATATGGCTACTAACGAAAAAATTCTAATAAAGAAGTAGCTGCCCAGCAAAAAGCAGTTGAATGGCAGAAGGTGGAGTGAGAAAAAGCATGTAGTAAAAGTATGAATGATGTCAAAAGAAGATGTAATCGGGATAGTAAACGCCTGCAGGAAGCAATATAAGTAAATGGAGATATTCATAGCTCGTGATTGGATAATATAAGATAGATAAATAATGCTTTGGTGTTTGTCAGATTCTCATTCTTTGATCAACAGTTTCAACAGGTCCAATATATACATACAGTTGAGCAAAATGTAGTCTCCATCTGTCGGGAGCAAAGCTCATGTCCGATAATTCAGAAACAATAGGGCTCATATCTAGGAGGCGAAATAATGTTAGCTCCCATGAACGCTATGGATGCTTCATGCAATAAAAATAACAGATATAATTATAACAGACTAGATGGATAGCCCGTCCATGGACGGGCATCTAGCCAAGGTAAATTAGCTAAGGTTGCACTGACCGCTTCACTTATCCTTATTCAAGCCAAGATTCCTTGGCTAGCTGCCCTTCCATGGACGGGTTTTGCATATATTATCTAATATTTGACATTTGAAATGTTAATGTATTTAAAATCAAATATGCACGATTTGTAATTATCTGCGCCGGAAAAGGAGCAAATTTTATTTCGAGCAACATGAGGGACCAGTAAGTCCAGTTACTAAAAGTTGAGTTGACTGATATTCTGCTTCCACTATGAGATTCCAACTAGCTATCCCTAGGGTATAATATAGAGTATATGAACCGTTAAGACATCAGGACAGCAAACTAGGATGTGTACCCTACTTCGTTTCATTTGTTACATTTTTAAATATGAGGTAACGTATTCTAACTGCATTACTCCCTCCATTTTTTCAGAAGCGGATGCACATCTTACCATAGTTGCTGATGTTGGGTCACGGTGATAAGAATGAACAAGCTATAACTGATACTGATGTCTAGGCTTGGTTCGACTAGGAGAAGAGATGGTAACTTCATCAGAGTAGCTTCATCTTAAGGATGCTTTTTTATTTTGAGCGATGCTTTATTTTACCAGATTAAAGGTTGCTTGTTTTTTTTTCTGGAAGATCACAACGTAAGGCAGTTGCAACCTATTAACTCAATTTTTAGTAACTTTAGCTTTTTCTTTTGTTTTGATAAAAATGCATAGCTGCTATCGACCCCTACGCAGTAAAGTAGCTAACGGTTTGATCATACATGTTTGCATATCGTGGTGGTAGTTCCCCGACTAAAATAGTAATCTAATTTGGCATAATAAAGACATTAAAATGATCATTAATTCGTATTTTGTTAGTTTAATTTATTTGGAAACAAAGTAATGAGCATTAAAAATGTTGTACTGAAAACGTGAAACAAAATTAAATAATTTTGCAGTGGGTTAATTTAATTAGAAAGCTTTTATAAACTTTTAACTAAATTTATTCACAAAATCCCAAAACATAAAACTTTTGTGTAGGGATAAATAAATATTTTAATTGTATGATAAAACGAAACATTTAATTAAAATTTTTTGACTTTTCAAATTCTAAGAAGCATTTAAGAGATTTACTTTATAAAAATTGTTCAATTTATTCAAAAGCTTTGTTGAATATCATTATGGCAAAAGAGATAAAAGAAATTGGGTTGTTAAAAAAACGTTTACGTTCGTGTACTGCTGAATCTTGATATCTTCATTCTCACTTATAAAAATTATGTTTTATTAAATTATTGTCTACCAAAGAGTGAGGTTATCGGAAAATAATTGTTTGGAAAGCGACAAATTAAAATAGAAAATGACGCTTTCGTTATAAAAAATGATAACAAGTGTTTAAAATTGTTGGCAAAATTGTATTGCGCGGCGTGGATATTATTAGCCCATTTTGCATCAACAAAATACTTTTTACCTTAGTAAATAAAAAATATCACACTAAGTTGGTATGCCGTTCTATTTAAAAGTACATTTCGTCATCTGTCCCATTTATCACTTATCCTACTTTCATAAACAAATTCGTTTTACTTGTATTGAAACGCTTAATATGTCAAAACGTTTCGAACAGAATAAATAAGAAAATAACATGTTGAGTGTCACATTAAACTTTATTTTCAGTCCTATTTTCAATAAAGCATATCCATTATCTAAATTACTTTACCTTAACAGAGCCAAGGGTTAAATATAGCTACCTCCGTTATCTATAAAACAAAATCAAAAGTTGGTTTGCAAAATTTAGTTTTGGGGTCTAAAGTGAGATTAGTAGCGCGTAACTAATTAAACCAGACAAGATTGTCAAAACTTTGTTATCTATGGATAACAGATACTATCTAGATATTCACTCACTTCATTGCGTTTATTATATTGATTAAGTAGTCAAGTCGATTTAATCTGCAATCCCATCTACAGGGCGGTGAAAAAAGATGCTTCCAAATTTCAGGATTACGTAAAACTCAATCTAAGTCTAAAAATAAGTTTTATTAAATTATTTGACGTTTATATTAGACATTTTGCTGTTTTGTTTTGATAAATTCTATGTACCAACCCCTGAAATTTAGGGTCTTTGTTTTTTTAACACCAAGTATACTTCATAGCAATATATGGGCCATTCATAAAATAAGTTAAATAATAAAAGTAATCAATTAACTTCAAACTTTTATTAGAACTTTTAGTAGTAATATATATAATATAATATACATTACTCAGAGGAACAATTATCACAAACTTTTCAATTTGCTTAATGATAGTTGAAAAACACACCTGACACCATGTACAGTTGCAAATATACCGCTTAGTTACAAAATCACCGAATAATAGTTCTGTATGAAAAGCACACAATTTGGAGCATTTCTCGGCTCTCGCATACCGCACCTAGATATATACTGCAATGCTATTGAATATTTCATAATTTATGATTATTGCTTATATTTTATGTACCCTTGTACAAATTATAAGACAATGTTGGACAATTCCCTATTCATAAATATTAAAATTGAAAATAAAATTCCAGTTCGATTAAAGGGAATTCATTATTAAATAACACGAAAATGTGCTCCCCTCCTCTTCAAGTAGAAATTTATAAATTAGTTGTTCAACTTTATAAACGCTTTCAAACTATTTAAGATAATAGAATCGACCCAAACAATTCACAATTTGCGTAAACTTGGAGAATGTTTACAATTTTGATTTATTGTTAAACGCCATACTTGCGTTTAATAAATTAAATTTTAAAACTAAAAGCAAATCGTTTATAAACCTTAACCTCAAATAAAAACATGAAATTGTATTTTCTTTGAACCTATCTTTTCAAATAACGATTGTTAACGTAGAAGTAATTGCTACAATGTCACGATTTCAATTTAATTAGATACTACGTGATATACCAAAACAAAAGTAATTACTCCAAAATATTGCGGATTTATTAAATTAACACAAGAATGCCTTTCAATTTTAATCAAGTTGGTAAGAATTTGAAAATTAAATATTTAAGTGGTCAAGTTTTGAGTAAAAATTGTTAAAAACAATATATTTATATTTGGGGATTCCCCCTACGTTTTATTTGAAACATTACGTTAAATAGCGATATTTAAAATTATTTAAACTGGTTTCATTCATTAAATTCTGTTTTTTTAAGAAAATAATAAAGCGTTCGCAAGGAAAATGGCAGAATATGTAAAAAATTTACCGACCGAGTCTTATAAATTTTTATTAAAACACTAAGTTATTCTTAAATAACTTCATAAAAATATATAAAATGAGCGTTTTAGAAGCACAAAACAATTAATATAAATGACGTTAATCTCGTTAAACGTTGTTACATTAAAATTTAATTTCTTTTATACTTTCTCTCCATTTTAGAAATTCAAATTAATTTAGTTGATATTTTTTAAGTAAGTAACACTGCAGTTTAACCCAATATTAGGTACAATGAAAATATTAATTTTGTAGAACTTTTGCTAAAATTTAATTAAGAAGGCCAGGGTTTTGGGGGTGCAGGGTAAGTTGTCACGGTTCAATTATTCTTGACATCACCGACATGAAACGTCTTTTGTCACAACTGTTTGTTGTTTGATGTAATATACACCTATCATTATAGTTTCAGTTCGCTGGAAACATCTGGGGCTGAATTATAGTGGTTCTTTTGCTGTTTCCACATGATGAGCACCTCATTGTAGTCAATTAATCTTTTATCATTTATTTTCTCTGATTCTACTGTTAAAACTTTTGCATCCTATGTGCATTAAGTAGCGTTCAAATGAATTGTATTGTATTGAATAGATTTCAAGAACCAATTAAATTAATATAAGAGAGAGAGAGAGAATATAGGCCCTTTAATTTCATTGGTTCTCTTTTACTATAGTCTGATATTTGGCCTCCTACGGTTGGGCATTGTACAAAAAAAGTGCGAAACATATTGCAAAGGCAATATCCGACAATAACTTGACCAAGCAATAAACAAAAATAGAAACAAAGAAGTCTTAAACATCTGGTTGAGCAAAAATGCGACAATCGATAAAAAATAAAGTAAAGACAAAACACATAAAGACAAACAAATTATATTTACACAAATATTAGAATATAATAAATAGTCTGAACAATTACAGCATAATTAACTTTTAAATAAATTGCATGAATAATGAATTCACCGGAGGATTATACGATTACTTAAATTTTATTAATGTTTTCTATAATGTAATACATTGAAAAATGTTCGGATGGTTTAGTCAAGATGGATAAACATTAAGCAAACAAATGAATGTTAAACGTCGGAAGCGAATTAGGAAAATGTGTACAACGCAGAAAATCAGAACAACGTCCTTGTCTCTACGAATCGTTAACGAACGAACAACAAATGTTCGCAGTGAACGTTTGAGCTGTCATAATTTTTTAACACGTCTGATGAAAAAAATCAGTCTTTAATTTTATTTTGTATAATTATTTTTGAAACAAACATAGAATTTAAGTACGATCTTGTTGGGAAAATAAGGGGAAATAAATATGTCCAGTCTTCTATTGAACACGGTCGTAGGCTGGCAGTTAGAGCATTAAACATTAGATTCACAACGTATCTTTCTCACAATGCGATGGGACAACTTCTGTGGTTTCTCAATTGAAATCTGCTTATTAATTTATTGAATAAAAAAATGAAAATATCAGCAACAGAAAATTAAAGCGATGGTAATCAATGGTAATCATGATCGCTGCTTTAAAGAATGTGTGTCCTAAAATATGGATTTCTAAGAACAATGGTGAAAACCGCTCATTCATATCACAAATATTAACAGAGATACACTCTTTTAAACTTCAACCGATAGGATCTGTGACGTCACACCGACACGACAGGTTACTGGTAATATATAGCGCGTAAGCGGTTGTAGATTACCGGTACGACGTGACTTCTGACTTAAAAACCTTGTATCTTCAGAATGAAATATCACAGCAATATCCGGTTGAAAACTTGTTCTTAGAATTTTCTGTACTATAAACTTCAATTTTATATCACACCCCTTTAAGAACCAATATTTTTAATATCAACTTAAATCCGAGATTAAGATAAACTAAATTCAAAATACTGTGTTATATTATTTGCGAATGTAAACAATAATCCCAACGAAATTGTGTTTTTATCGTCTCTTTATTACTTCTTTGCATTTGCAGTGTATAAACTTTTCGTGGTTTGGAGCCCGTGTTAAATTATAGATCGCTTATGTCTGCAGATATTTCAACTCGCTCACTATGAACATAGAAAATAAAAAAGTAAGCTGTATAAACTCACAGAATTACTCTTTCTATAGTCTAAAGATGCCTATACGTGATCACACAGCCTGTTCAGGCGTGAACATACATAGTTCCTAGCAGCGTAAAATAAACCAGTTACAGTGACAGTTGGCAATAATCAAAGTCGGTTCCGACCCCGGCACTGGTTTTGTCGGTGTGGATGAAAATTGATATTTTGATATCTTTTTATTTAAAATTTGGATCTCTTTTCTCAAGCAAACAATTGAAAATTGAGTCTGTCATTATGGTTTAAGTTTACAATAGATTGATTAAAACTAGATTATTTAAATTACCTATGAATCTGACATTTCTCCAAGATCAATTCATAGATCAGAGATTGTCAGCAACCTAGTGGTTAACACAAACAACTGTTAAAATCATTCAGTTTGAATCCGAGAAGAAAATAATTTTCTTACAACTGTCTTCGTATTTCGGAGAACACGTAAATTGCTACCATTAACAACAAAACAGGGTCACAGACACATACTTTTATTTTTATGTGAAGAAGGCTCAGTGCTCAACAATGGACAATAATAAACTGACATATAGTTGTTATCAGGAAAGAAAGCAAAATCACTGTAACGTCCACATCCACATACATACCTTTCAGGTTGAATTAAATAAAAGTTTAGTCAATGTCTCGTTTAACGTTTAACATTTTACGATGCAATAAGCCTACGTTATTTTCCACATATTAAATGTATCTGCCAATGTGACTGTAGAGAACGTTTAGGGTTGTATTATAAATATCAAAGACTTTAATAAATAGTCAAATAATTTACTATTAAAACGCTGTGCAATAATCAAACAAGGTTAATTGTATTAACCCTACTATGGATCATACATCATTATTAATAATAGGGTTGTGCACAAAATTTTTTTTGTAAACTTTGTTAAAATATAATTTTTTCCACTATTTTGTAGCATATTATTGGGCAATTAGTTAATTAAGAAACATGATTTTGTGATGTTATAGATTTCAATGTTGTATGGAAAGCTGTAACGTCACTTAATCATGTTTCTTAATTAATTAATTACTTAATAGGATATTGTCGTGTTACAAAATCTATTTTTTTGAATTATGAATTTTGGAGTTGTAATTTTTATTTGTTTTTATTTTTTTTGAGTACTATCCGATTTTTTATTTTGTGAATTTTAATTTTGGATTTTGTAAATAATTTATTATAATGTGAATATTTTGAATAACTGTTAGCGCCAACAAATTGTAACTTGGCACGAAAATTTTGATTAAGGATGCTTTTTGCCAGGTTGGACGGGCGCATTTTGCGGAAGTCTCAGCTGATTTTGTTTTATTTTGCGTCTCTGATTGGAGATTGTTTGATCTTTTGTTAATAAATGATTTTGATTTTCGTGAGTACAGCAATTGTTTAATAATTTGAATTATTTTTGTCCTGGTTTTGGACAGTTTTGGACGAGTTTTTGGATAGTTTTTGGATGATTCTCGAACGATTCTGAAGAATCAATTATTGAAAAAAACGCGACAACGATTGAGTGTTGACTCTGCAGCGACGTATGGTCGGTGTATCGCCACATTTAACGTTGTATTTGAAATTAATTTTGAATTATTTGGAAAAATTTTGGATTTGGATTTTATAATATTCGGATTTACAAAATTTCACAACAATATACTAAATTATACAAAAATACGCATAAAAAAATAATCAAAAAATACGGATGTTAAATGGCAAATGACATTCTAAGAATTGTAATGTTACAAATTTCACACAAAAACCTTTTTTGCAAGTGCTTCATTGATAATCCACACAATACGCGAAAAAAACTGATATGCATTCAAACCTACAATAAATTCATACAACTTCTATTGAAATACAAACAAAAGTTCAAATAGAATCTAAAGTTTAATCGTCAGTACGAAGGAAGACTAAACAAAAAAGCACTCTAAAATAAACATGCAAACAAATGCAGAACAAATTTTTTTTCGTTCTCATAATTTTCGAATTTCAGAGTATTATAAAACTTGACAAAAAATATTCAGTCAATTTTCCATTAGCAACAAAGCTATTTCCCGACTATCTTTTAAACAGACACGTTGAACATTTTTTATGATATTGTATTACAATACACCGATCTGGTTCAAAATTAAGTGACATCAAGCCAAAATATTTGATAATATGTCAAATATCAAATTTCAATAAAAGAGTGTCAAATGCAATTTGAATTAAAAATATTTAAAGGTAATTTTTGTTGAAATTGAAAGTGTAGAAATGTTGTAAATGTCTACACACAAAACCACAACACATTTAGAGTTGTTTATAGTTTCGGAGTTGGTCAATCGCAAAAGGCCAATAGGCTCGTCACTCTAGTGGATGAGATTGAAACCGCGGTCATTCAGGAAGGTTTGTCATCATTCAAATTAACACACGAATATAAAATATATTAAACCTTATTTTAATTAATTTACAATTAGTAAGAGAATAATTTAATACTCTTTTTTCTTTGGGCGGCGGATTTAATTCTTAAAGCGGTAGAACATTTTGTACGACGAGAGATAATAGATTTTTTGATGGGAATAAGTTAATTTAATTTTATTTGGTTAGTTCCAGATATAGCTTTAAAAAAAAACTAAAAGAGTCACAAACAAAAACTTGGGATCAATAACTGCAGCACCATTTTAATAGCTAGGATTCTATAACACACTTTAATTTAAATTATTTAAAACCTCTACTATTTGAATTCTCTAAATTGACACAAAATCGATAATGTAGTTTATCCAATTTAGTTGTTTGCGGAGTTTGTGACAATGTTATATAACTTTAATTTCCACTAAACTAATCCTACATTTAAACTGACTGCAGCAACTAATAAACTAAATAAATTATTTCGAGGCCTATAAATTTTAACATTTAAGCCATGTAACTTTAATGCCTAATTCCAAAATATTTGATTTTGTACAAAATTAATTTATTTATTTGTTAAATATTGAACTATTTTATTATATATTATATATTAACTAAAAACTATTACTACTTAAATGAGATCATAATTTCAGTGTATGTAACTATTTTGGATTAACTAATGGATTTCGAATTCTCCCCAAAATTATCCTTATAAAAATTTTGAAAATTAAAAAAAAATTATTTAGTTTCAATGCATTTTTCATGCAGAATTAATATGCCAAAAAAATCCAAGTTGCCATTTAAAGCACAGTTAACCTTGAAAACGTCTATTAATTAAAAAAATAATTGCTCTGTGGTTCTTGCTTCTTCCCCCTTCGCTTTTATACAACCTTTGTTGGAAATATTGTTTTATACGGCGTTTAGTTTTCGAGAGATTTTTTTTGCTGAAAGTTACCAAAGCTGGTATCCGGTATATAAATATAATAATTGTAATGTCTACAATGATTAACCTCGAAATTATCCTGTATTTATTAACGCAAAATGCATGTGATAATGCATAAGATAAAGAATAAAAGTATGGCAGACTGTTTTAATTAGTAATTTTGTAGATAACGAACTGAATTCTAGAAGTGACTTATTTTCTACAAATGTTAAATTTTCCATTAAGACAATTTTACAAAAATATTTTTATTCATAACAAGTGTTATACATCTATTGATTTAAAGTAAAATATAATTACATGAAATTCCACAAAATATACTCAACAATTTGTGCAAACCATTATTCGTTAAGTCAATTTGCGCCGATTATTTAAGCGCGTTAACCCAACTGAATATGTTAATATTATAACTCTAATATTTGTCTAACCGCAATTACACAGTCATTTCAAAATTAGATTAATTGATGAAATCTTAGAATACTTAACAAAATTACAAGTAATTTTTATAATAGAGTTATAAGTGATAAAGTCGACGTTATTGCAACGTTGGGGGCTACCCCCAATATTTAAAATGACATTATGGGTTATTTAATTTTGACAATTTTTCCCTCCGTAATTCATGTTTGCACGTAAGAATATGGTACCGCAATTTAATATTTTCGATTTCCAAAAAGGCAGTTCTAACAGCAAGTTCATCTTCTTTTAATCTTCGTTTATTACGAAACCTTTGGGAAGCCATATTATGTTGCAAACGTTTTAACATGGAATCATCGCAAGTATATTTGTTGCTAATGTCCAAACTCGTGGTTTTAACATACGTATTCTGTATGGATCCCAACATTTCATTTCGATATTGATAATACACCAGGTCAGAATTCAAATTTTTAATGCAGCTTGGCAAATTAAGGTTAGCCGTTAGTTCCATTGGGTCATTAGGATACAGTAGAAACGGTCGTGTTTTTTTCTTATCTTTCAAACACGGCAATTTAATATCCCGAGGGTTGTAAATTTTACCTGAGGATTTTACAATTTCTGGTATCCTGGACTTCTTCCTTGAAGAGGATGTAGATGATTCACCAAATTTTAAATTACATGGAATATTGGGAAAAGTTTTCATTTGATCTGCAAACAAATTTTTGGACTCCGCAGGTTCACTTGCAAGCACAATTGCAGATGTTGAAGGTGTTGGTCCACTAATTTTCGGTTGAATACATTTTTCTTGAAATATAGTATCGACATTCCCATACCGGTCCTTTGTTATTGCTGTATTTTTTGGGTAGTTTGGACAGAATAGCAGAGGAGGTACGTAGTTCGGTTTGGATGATGTTATCAATAATGTTGGTATAGTTTTGCCATTCATATTTAATGGTACTGCTAATGGTGGTACAGGTTCATTTGCCACAGGTGTATTAGCAAATCTTTCATTTAACGTTGAAACCACACTGTTTCGCACTTTTTTATCGCTATTACAATTCCACTCAAAAGGCATCTCCATATAACCAATTGGAAATATATTGCTGCCATTGCTTCTCTCCACTTTTGGCAATTCTTGCACCTGTCGCACACATAAATTTAACGGTTCTTCTTCAGGTGGAATTGACGATAATTGAAGGATTGAATATAATATTGAATTTTCGTAATCATTCATCATTTTTATTCTCACATTAACTGTTCACCTCAATCAAAACAGTGTTAATGTAGTATAAAACAGAAATAATGTACTGATAATAACACAAATAATGTGTTTAATCAACATGCACCTGTAAAATATGACAAACTGATTTCAGGATTGTAGTGAAGGTATGAATAATTATTACTTTGACAAATTATATTGCAATTTACAAATTAATAAGCGCATGATTGAAAATCTTAACATTCCTGTTCAAATTTAAATTGTTAAATTTATATCCATTGATCATTCTACAGGTGGGCGATAACACTTTAGATGCCATAGATCATAAGAGTTGATTTCCAGTTGTAACAACAATATTTGTTTATGTCGTGGTTTGAAAACAAACGTAGCTGTTTGTCTCGAAAAGAAGATTTAACAGTAAAACATTTATTAATAATAATTAGTGACGCGCATGAATAGATTAACAACATTTATATTACGATACAATAATTACTATAACACTTTTTCTAACGAAAATCTTTTTCTTTTCCGCATTTAATCTTTTTTTAATATTTTCGAATTTTGAATCTAGTTTTCATTCAAAATGACGCAATGATCATATAGATCATTAGAAAAGACATATATACAAGCTTACTTATTTCGTAAGTAACTTACTTTGTCTTGTAACTTTGTTTCTCTAAATAAATTCTTTGGTTTAAAAAAAAATTTTAAAATCACCATTGTATTTTATCAAAAATTTTCTTTTAATGCAGCACAATAACATTGTAAATGTTATTATTGGGGTAATAAATAAAAAATGCGTTGAAATTTTCGAGTATAATAAATTATTGTAGTTATTTACTGTCAGAAAATTATTTCATGGTGGTGGAAAATGTAAAATGATACAAATTATCCACTTTGTTTTCCACTTCAATATTCCCCTTAAGTAACATGTGTCAGCCCTCTTCTTAATGTTATTTTTATTCCTAATACCATATCTTGTAGGCATTTCCTTCCCTCAAATAATCATACTACCCCAAACTTTCCATATTCACCCTATTCAATTTAGAAATGCAATTTTCGAATAATTATTTGCGCTTAGCGTTGATGCCCTGCTTTTCTAGGGTTCGAAAAAATCAATTACAGTTAGGATTTTGAAATAATAAGTAGATTTTAATTGAAAAAACAATTTGCAATTTCGAACGCGAAACGAGAAAAATATAGAAAAATAAAACAAAAAAATTGAAAAACTTGAACCTCATTCATTAGCACAAAAAGTAAATTTGTAAAAATTTAAAATTAATGTGTGAGCAGTATTTTTTAATAATTTGAAAAGTTTAAAAAGTTAAGAGATTTGCGACTCAACCCTGAAGTAAGATAAGAGGTCAACCTTATTCGAATAAAAAACCTTAATTTATCGTCCAGCCATTATTTTCAAAAACCGTGCAATTTTTTAAACAAACAATTCTCTCTTGAAGATTCGCGATAATCTGAATATTAATAATTAAATTAATATTCATAAATGACAGGAAAATGTAAAATAACAAAATAATTTTTGAATTTTGAAAAATTAAACAGATTTTAAAATAAATTCGAAAAGGTGAAATAACGAGGAGATTTAAATTGAAAAAATGATCATTAAGCTCACAAACGTAAATATACCTAAGGATTCATTTACACAAGAATAACACAGCATTGTAACGAAGTTGCTATTCATAAAAACAAGTCTGATTTTATACATCCCCATCTACATAAAGCAGGTTTTTGCTTTAGAACAATGCAAAAAATATTGTAAGATATACAATTTAGAAAGTTACGACCAAATATAAAAACTAAGTTCTTTATTTTGCCAACACCGAATTAGTAAGTCGAATGAAGATTTGTAAAAAAATAGTAAAGCGGTTATTGTCACTGTTATTTTGTTAGCAAAAAGTAAAATCAAAGTTATTTGGACTTGCATTCCTCATATATCACACTAATCCATCAAATTTTGGTTAAAAATTAAATAAAGAATAATAAAAAAATTTATATTGTGACATATTTTTGAAATTAGCAGGTTGCAACGTAAATAATAGATCTAGAAATTGAAGCAATTTCATTTTCAATTGAACGAAAGATGAAACAGAGACACGTTATTTTAAAAAAATGCCGTATATTTTCTGGTTTCATTAATGTTTTCAATATTGAGTTCTACAAATCACAAAAATTTGAATTCGTATTAAATAATAAAATAAAAAATATTTTATTTTTCTGGTCGTGACAAAACCAGGACCTTTTAATGTCTGGGCCCTTGTGCGATCGAACACATCTGAAGGAAAGTTTTCAAAAAATTGAAAATATTAGACCATCAAATGCTAAGTGAAAAAGTTTACCTGACGTCTAACAGTTCAATAAGTCCATAGGTTAAAATTTGCCCATACTGGAATTTACCTGGAACAAAAAAATACAGTATTACAAAAAAGTTATAGGTAAATAAGAACAATAAAGATTAGTTAACATAAAACCTAATCGAGTACATCTAATAAATAAAAATTGAAAAAAAAATCGTCCATCAACTCAAATTTTAATAATTCGACTTACTAGGGTCTTCGTTTGTACGTTAGATATGCGATGAATATGTATATAATTGTAATAAAGATGAAGAGACTTTGGGTATTACATTAGTAATTATTATTATAATTACAATCATTAAGTCGCAGCGACCGAAGATTTGACATTGACATTTTTACACATGGCAAAAACAATTGATAACTTTTTGTGTTTGTTTCTTAAGCAAAGTAAAAAAAATAATGAGTTTTGACAAGTATTAAATCAGCGTAGTACAGATAATTCTTGAGCCAGTCCTGGCGTTTCATTGATTTAACTTTTTTCTATGTAAGGACCATGCTGCTGTAAATAAATGGCGACGAAACACCGCAAGTACGATCGCAGGGGAGAGATTATAACACATGTACGTGACAACGATTGAGTGTTGACTCTGCAGTCGCGAGATTTTTGTATTCTTCCGCTCGATGAAACGCCCGATAAGTAACGTTTCCTTTGTAGACATTTTGAGATTTGAACGTGTTTGCAACAGTAAAAATGTTACAGTTTTTTAGTGAATTCTTCAAGCGTAGTTAATAAAAACTAAACCTTCAAATATTTTATACGACTTGCCAGGAATTGAACCCTAACTTTTTGCTTAAATTGCTATCGACGAACACGTTGTAAAGCTAAACTAAACTAAGCTAAGTCTTTTTTTTTTCAGGTGACACAACTACAAATGCCAAATAGTTTGCTCTTAAATAAACAAATTTTATGCTGAAAGCAAAATCATGGAGTTGACACTATTTGACTACAAATTGCGCGTTGATATGTTATATTTAAGCTTCCAACGTTTTTCAGTATAAATAATTAAAATTTTTACTTAATTGATGTAATTAAAATTTCCATTTAAAAATATTTCCACTCGGTCACGCTAATCTTTGCTGCTTTAATTTTGAAAATAAAACCCTTATGTAAGGGTAATTGAAGGGGCGAGTAAATAGAGTTCGGTGTTAATTGACTAACATTTAAAAATGTTTATTGGATAAATAAGCTTTCACCGTTTAAAGAAATTATATTTTTAAATTTTATTTTAAAATTACCACAACCTCAAAACGCAATTAAAATTTTGAAATCTTATTTGGTAACAACTCTTCCACTCGTTTTTTAAATTTTGTAATATTTGAATTCTCTGTGTAATAATTTTTGTATTTTTAGCTTTATTTCGTATATACATAAAAGCTAGAACCAGTCGGGGACAGTTTGTCCTTTGTTCAAGAGAAAAGTTTTAATTTAAACTTTTAATTTTGGATCGTGGGCCGAGTACCATTTTGATTTATTAATTTTTAATTAATTTTATAAAGTTTATATTATATATTTTTAAAATAAACAAATAGACGCGTGATATAATATCACATTTCCAAGTAAACGTGATATAAATGACATTTCATGCATTAGACCAAATTGAAGTTGTAAGTATTAAATGAAATTAACAGAAAATTGGAATCAAGTATAAGAAAATTATTTGAAAATGTTGACCAGGGGCATTGATTCATCTAAGGGCTTTAAGCTCATCGGTAGCAGCTAATCTGCACCAATAGTCAAATAAACTATAAATAAATAAATGCTGTTAATGACATAATTACTTCTATAAATATTTCTCAAGTGATTGCCGTATAATATAACATAACATTATTATTATTATTATTGTATTAATGTTTAGTATTTGCGCAATAAATTTAAAAGTAATTATATCGTATTTTTTAATTGCGGTAACGTTTTAATTACATCGATACAATGTCATAAATTAAATGCAAATTTATAACAAGGATTTTGCGATTTTATGATCAAATAAATAAAATTTAATGTTTAGCATTTCCATAGTTTATTTAATAGTTTATTTCTTATTTCTATACAGCATACACAATCAAGCACGACTGTCAAAAGTAAAAGTAACGCCTCTTTAAATCGAGAAAACAATAAAAAAGTGCGGTTAATATTGACTGCAAAAACATAACCACAAATATTAAAATTACTACCGAAACCTTCAAAACTTGCGGGAATTTTGACTTAATGATAATAGATTTCCATTATAAACTAGCCGACTAGTCAATAAATGAAAATTTGATTGGCATTATTTTTCAACCGTAATGTCGTTTTATAAAAGATACGTTTCCAATAAAATTTTCTAAAACAAATGACTTGAACTCCTAAGAGATTACATCTCCCCTAGATAATGTAAGAAAAGAGATATCGATTGTAATAAGTAGCTCTTTTGTATTTTTATCTAGAGTTTTAACAATATTTATAAAAAAAAGAATAGAAAAATAAATTAAAAATTTAAACTTTTACTATTTATATTGTAAAATAGTATTCGGGATTTTTTAATCTATTTTTAACAGTCGAGTGTGGTTGGTGATTATAAAATAATAACCAAAATTAGAAATAGTTGAACATATTTTATAAACATGCACCGACGATTAGCTAATTGTACACAGCGGCCAAGTGTAATGTAGCACTCGTTAAACAATAACAGTGAAACTTATGCAAAATTAAAAAGAATTTTTGTTAGTTTATTATATTCTTCGAGTAACTTGCCACTAGGAAACCTAACGGAGCGCTAAAATAATTTGAGAAAATTGGTTTGATCAACATCTAAAGTGTGGTTTATTCTATCTAAATGATTTTTAATTGTTTTGTGCTATTTAAAAGTCACAAAAAGTAGTTACAATGCTTAATCACACTAATTTTTAGGTTAGGTCAACCCTAGAACACTATTAGCAAGTTTATAAAAAAAATGTCAATAGCAAAAAAAGAATCTTAAAAAATATTTAGTAAATCAGGTGAATGGAAGAGCTATTTGATAAAAAAATAACAGTTCGATAACGTACCAGATTTTCTTTTTATTTTAGACCATTTTAATATATTCAGAACAAAAAACAATATTAAGTCGAGTGACAGTCTGCTAGTCATTTAATTTCCAATTGTATTCGATGCTATGTCGGAATTTGTAGTGTCGATTTACATTAAACTTGAAAAGAAATTCAACTTCATGTTTTGTTAAACAACTTCAACCTAACAATGCTATGTTACAAATTCCATGATAATGTTAATAATTGTATTGTATCTGTGCTTTAATATATTGGTTCAATATTGTAGTTTAAATAACCTAAATAGTTCGTTAAACAACGAACCTAAAATTTAATTGCAATATGAAAAAAAACTTGGCTGGTTACGTATTACACGATTATTCTTAAAATAAATAACGGAATGAAAATTTAAAAAAAGAAATAAAAATATAAAATTAAAATAAAAAAAAAAACAATAAAGATAAAATTAGAAAAATAGTAAGTAATTAAAGTTATAGGAAATTTAAAAATTCTAAATTTTCAGTAAAAAAAGGTAAAAAAATAGTCATACAGGGTAAGCGGACTGTAAGCTGTATGTGACTTGTAACTTTTTAAATATGACGCACCATGTATTTTAATAGTTTACTAGCTACGCCAGTTGAAACAACAAAAACGTGCTTTGAAGTTGATTTATTCTATTTCTTCACTATAATTTTCCTACAACTGGAACATTTTGTAATTACGAAGCTGCAAATTTTTTTGCATGTTGAAACCTGTCAGCCGAGAAGTTTATTTTAGTTTCATAGTCACTTCAAAGGTGAACATTATCAACGTTCTTAATTTATTTAGTATCAGACTATTTTTATTTCAATTTTTTCTTTTAAAACATAAGAAGACCCAGTTTATGTTAATTCTTTGTTAATTAGACTTTATTAAAAAAAAGTAATTAGGTAGGTGTAAAATACAAAAAATATAATATTATTCTCAGAAAAAAGTGTTGATTAAATTTAATAATTATTACTCTAGACGTTTGCAAAAAAACGCTAAACACGGTTTATTCGTAGCAAATGTATTTTTAGTGGCTCGTTTGTAATTTTCAAAATTTGCGTCGATTCTACAAACTCACTACTAAAAGTTCACACTTTGATCCTAATAAAACAATACACTTTTTTTCTTCAAATATAAAATATCTTGACATTTTCATTAATTTTTCAAACTTCAAGATTGATTTCCTTTATGTAAAAGCAACAATTATTTTAGTTTATAGCCGGGCGATAGCCATTGCATATCAATAGCTAAAAGCCATTGTATAACAGAAAATCAACGTTTGATCAGAGTTAAACCAGGGTTTACTTTGACTTTGAGCAGCCTGATTAAATCAACAGTGGTTTAACTCTTACCTGAGCTTTTTACACCTGGCTTAAGAGCACTTTTATTCTAGCTTTCCTGAAAGTGAAAATAATAATGATAATTAAATAATAAATACTGAATAAGTTTTTGTTTGAATACATACAATTTATAAGGATCTTTATTCGGAGTAAAAGTAACTTTCTGAAAAGTTGAAAAGGCCTACTTTTGCTTATTATGAAATTTTAAATTTGGGGAAATTTAAAAAACTTAAGAATAGAGAAAATATTGTAAATAAAAATATGGTGTACAAAATGTATGTTGCGATTCCCTCTCGCGATAATGTAGACCTGCAACTGTGAGCAATTAAAAATCAGAAGTTTACAACATATTTGAAACATCAGGTCCAGTTCCAATTTTTATCGAGTAAAATTTAATAATGATTGAATAATAAAAGTGACTCTTCATCGGCTTCCCCGTATCAGTCCACTAACCCGGTCTAAATCTGTAAAGAAATAAATCGAGAGCACTCAAAATAACAGAATTTGGTCGGTCCAGTCCGGGCCTGCATACTATGTATTTCTTTATTGGAAATAAATTTATATTTTGATGATTATACGATATTACGAGTTTTCAAGAAACAATATAATTAAAGTATCTATACTCTCTTCTTCCTATATATATTTTAATTTGATTGGTTTCTGCAAATTCTTTCAGTACAAAACAACTAGAACAATCTCCATGATTGAATGAACGTTATTTTATTTACTTCACACATTTGTGTGAGAATGGTTGCAAGTACATTTTTGTTTATAAGTTAATAGGCGACACTTTTAATAAAATCAATAACAAATACAAAATGAGAAAACAATAGTATCAACAAGCAAACTTAATCTGATACAGACGCGCAAATTGGATCAATGAGATTTTTGCTTTTTTACTAGAATCTTATTTTGAATTTAATAAAGGTATTTTTTATCTTTTAGTATTGAGCATATAAATTGTAAAGCGAAACAATTTCATAAGTTAAATTAACCGAGAAAGCTAATTTTCCTCAACTTTAACTTGTAGGTTAGAAACTTTTTGTATTGACTTATTCTTTAGCGCATATTTTAGTTGCAATCGTTTTATTATTAGATTTTTGTGCCTACAAATATACCTACTTTTGTAAACATAAATAATTTAAAATTTTCAAATCTTTAAAAATTAAGTTTATTATTAAATAACACGGTCGTAGGTAAAGTTGGTAGTTGTGGGTTCGATCCCTGAACAAGTACAATGGATTAAAGAGAAGAAACGAGATAAGCACTGTTTGGTTTCCTTATGTGAAACACCTCCGATTGAGTAAATTAGGCACAAAAAAAATTAACTATATACTTCACAAAATAGGAATTGCATTAATAGTCTGGCCCACGCATATAATGCTGGCATTTATGCAAGTTATTGAAATTTATTACATTTTAAATTTTTATTTTATTTGTTTGTTCCAAATTTTTTACTTTAACTCACCCTTGCAGAAAATATTCTGCAATATACTACATAGATCGCTTTGATGTTGTTAATATTGATAGTTTGACAGGAGATAAAAAGATTACAAAATATTTCGATAACGTCAACATTTGTCAGTAGTATAAGGATTACCAACTGTTACCGTCGTCAAGTTAAAATTTTATGGTTTTTCGAAGATGTCGAAATATATCGAAATAAAAATATTGTTGATGACATTTTGTATTAAAGTTTGTAATAATTAATCAAAAGTTACATATATTATTTAATTTTTATAGGTTGGTATGTATTTTCTAAGCTTCGGAGCAGTCTAATCAAGCGTTTAGGTAACAACATTTGTTGTTCCGTTTGCCTTTATTTGCCGTCAAGCAAATCGTTACCTACAAACTTTCTTACTTTACAAAAGCCTGAATTTCGAAACTTTTTGCACCTAATTTTTCAGCAAAATCCGATAATATTTCTAACAAATTCGAACTTTTTTGTTTAATATTATGACATAAAAACAAAATCCACTGTGTGTGCTCTGTGATAGAGCCATCAAACAAAATTGGGTGTCTAAATTTAATTAAAAGTTCAAAGCACTATTTTTAGAGCGCTTTTCTTATAAACACCGTCAATTAATTTTAACAAGTCTGCAAACTAATGAAATAATTATACAGGATGCTCAAAAATTCAACGTCCAATTAATAAGGGGTTAGGTATATATATAATGCCGAACCTACATGTTCATCAACTGCGATCTAATTCAAATTTTCGTCTTAAATTTGTCCGTCAAATTATTCTATTATCCATAAATTGATACTTAAATTTCTTGTTACTGATAAAAATACACCAAAAATATTACGAAAGGTCAATACATAATATCAGTAATTTGATTAAATTTATCAAACAACTTTTTAAGTTGTAAGTGTGTAAAATATAGTACTTTCCAAGCAGAATTTCATCTTATCAAACTTATTTGAAAATAATAAAAACATTTGTTCAAAACAAAATAAACTTTGTTTTCGAAAACAAAGTTTAAATTTACTTTCAAACGCAGTTGTTTTTGCTACAAAAAAAAACTATTTTTAATTTCTATTGTAAAATGTATTTTAACCAAAATTCCAAATAGGAGGGTGGGGTAGATTCGAACGTGAGGTTAATTCAGGTTTACTGTACAAATTATGTACCTACCATTTCTCATGTGTGGTAAGGGAAAAAATCAGTCAGAGTAATGTTAAAAAATAATGATCGAATAATAAAAGGTTTAAGTAAGCAGTACGAACGTACTCCGCTCTCCCTATCTATGGTTAAGGGTTATCTTAATTTATTGTTTCAATGTCCATCGCGATATAAATGAAACACCTACATTTTATTGTGTTAAAATACCAAAGTTCAATAAATGAAGTTCTTATTAGAAAAAATTCCAAGTAATTTTGGCTTATGCATCTGCTGTTTTTTTAATTTTTTTATTCTACGTCATGGAAATTTGAAATAAACCAGATTGGGTGTTTACGTGTAAAATTTTGTTTAAAAAGTTAGTGTGATGTAATTAAATTCTTTTTTTTGGGTTTATACAGCGCAATTTTGTTTCCTCAACAAAAATGTCTCACATTATAAAAAATTCCTTTGAACAATATTTTAAGTTCGTAGACAAGATGATCGTGAGTTGAAAGTAAATTTTAGTAATTTGAAAAAAAATATATCCAAAATTTTGAGTAAAATTGGCTCGTTTGTTGTTGAAAGATAGATTTTATCTTGTCAGGTCTTAAAAGCAGTAAACCTGAAGATGATCTTTGTACGTTAAGGACAAAGCATCGAAAGAAGCTGATGCTAGGGGCGAAAAATGTAAGTTTTCTTGTGTTCCTCGAACGAAGGGGTGTAAAGTTTGACAGTTGCCAAGGATACACGAGAATCTTGTTGATTAAAGAACAGGTAATTATTGTAGGTTGATTTTTATACACAATTATGTTACAAGTTTATTTCTGATAATTAAAAACAGGGAAACACTTCAGAAAATTAAAATAAATTATAAACACCTCGAAACTTTTTTTTTAATTATGCAAGATTCTCGTTATCTATAATCCTCATTAACAACTTACGAAATATCCTATAATTATAAATTATTAACTTGGAAAGTAACAGAATAAAGTTATAAAACCATTAATTTGCGAGTATAATGACAATTGAAATAGCAATTAACTTGCTAAATTTGCATATCTAAAAATATTTTGACGTTACTTCAAACAGTTTCTACAATTTGTTCAATAAATTAAATATAAATATTAATTAATTTTAGTTATGTTAAAAAAATGCCTTTTCCTTTAACTAATTTTAAAAATAACAATTGCTCTTCTAAACTAAATTTGAGTTTGGAGCAAACTTCGCGCCATTCCAGTTGAATGAAATATTCCGTAAAAATACGAAAATCGCCGTTTTTTAAAATTAAGGGTACAAAAATTAACTTTAGTGCTAAACAGAGTATGAGGCATAATAATGTAAAATGATTAGTAATCTCTGACTTTGTCCCCTTTTTTTGAAGCCGTTTTAGTAATATAAAAATCGATTTTACAGCAAACATTTTTAGACATCTCTTGTTACAAGTTTCATTGCCTTCAATTTTGTTTATATACATTTTTCTATTTGTCGCACCGTCTCTGACTGTCAGCGACTTTCAGCGATTATCCTCTATATCTCGGAAACGGTGCAACGAAATAATAAAATGAATATGCGTTTTATTTTTGTTCTCATACATTTTTCTATTTTGTTGCACCGATTCCGAGATATAAATGACAATATTTTTTGTATTTTGCCAAGATTTGTTTAAGTCGCTGTCAATCAGAAACAGTGCTAAAAATATAAAAATGTATATAAACAAAATTTCTAAAATTTCTAAAAAGTTTTGCTATTAAATCGATTTTTATATGACGAAAGCCGGTTTCAAAATGTACAATTAACATTGTTAACATGGGAGTGTACGAATACTTTTAGAGCCACTGTATGTATATTATTTTGTTTGCCTGTATATTATACCCGAAACCTAAGAAATTATAAGTATTATAAAATAAGCCCTCTCGTAGTTCATTAATTCCCTAGCCGTTGTCCTGAAATCGGTGACTAAGGGGATCACCGTTCGAACTCTGTATCAACCTCATTGCACAGTTGGTAACCCCAACTCTCGAAGAGTGCTAAGCCCTGTAGGTATATATTTTGCTTCTAAGGCCTTTGGGACTAAATTATTTATGTACCTCTTGGTGATTGTTTCACGTGCCGTGTAGATTATCAGCTTCTTTTTTCATTGAAGTAAACATTGAACAATGGTGTAACAAAATAACACAAAACAAACCAAAAACCATAGTTTGAATGTTGGTTTTTGTACACTTGATGACTGATAATCGTCAGTGTGATTGGATTGAATGGCTTCCGTATTTGGTTTCAAAAGTGCCTTGGTCATTGTCGGCATATCCGGTTCCATAGAAGGGATTATTAAAAGTGGACTGGATGGTGCGAAATAGTTCGTGGTGGGTAAAGGAGTTTTAATTGGCGTCATATTTCGTTTGGGTATTTTAAGATTTTAGCAGAGCAATTGTAATGTGATTTAAATGGATGGTTTTGGTTAATCGATTTAATCTGCGATATTACAGATTGATGATATTATTATTAAGTAATGAGTTTGCTTTAATGATTACTTTAATGTTTAAACAAGAGAATAGGAAAGCGACATGCAATTCATGTAAAGTGAATTTACAGTTTATGTGAATAAATATTATATTTTTGAATTAGGGGAATTACTTTCATAATTATTGTCTTGCTGTCAGTTGGAGGAGAATTGAAGTGCCCGCTACAGCATCCATTCGGATGCACAGAGCTGTTGGTCTTGGTTTCTGCCTCGGAGATTGCCGGCATGTTTTTATGTTAACACCTTATGGTAATAACTAAAGTATACGGAATGTTATTAAGCATTATTGGGCATTTAGGATATATTTGATGGGGCTTACCTCGGCTCTCGCATATCGTTGTAACATAGCCATGGTTTGGCATGGAGTTTCATGTTATTTGAAAACATATTAATTAACACATCAAAAACATTTTTATTTCGAAAATTAGTCATATTAGGTATTTAACGCTAAGTATTTGTTGGGGGCTTGTTGCGAAAAGTATTAAAAGGGAAAAACTTGGCCTAGAACAGAAAGGAATGTAAGTTGTACTTAAATTATCAAGAAAATTAAAAAATCTCAATTAATGGAAACATAAAACCATGTGAAATAATATTAATATGCGAGAGTTTGATTCAAATGTCCAAAATATTGCAACGCAGCTCTTGGTGCTGTTATTCTTAAAAATATAGTAACTTTTTAGTATTTGCATAACATAATAATCATTAATTATAATAAACTGTATTATAAAATTATAATTTTAATTATAATAATTATTAATTGTAGTGTAATAAGAAGACGGTTATGGTCTGAAGTTTAAGTTAAGTGCGTCTGAGTGGAGCAAGAACTTTATTCTAACCATCTTTCCTTGTAATTTGCCTTGAAAACCCTTCATAGTTTGAAGTGGTCGGTCAAAACGCACGCCGAGTTGTAGCGCTACTGTGTGTATTGATAATGTAAAAAATATTCAAAACCGTCATAATACTTTTTAAGCAAAACGACATCAAAGCAGATGTTACTAAGTTACTAGATAGCAATAACTATCATTCCTTCTATAACGCATCTTTGATTAGAACATTTTTGTTGCCAACCTAAAAGATTTCAAGATTATGAAAGGCCAATGCGGCCTTCGGGCCGCTCAAGCTGTGCAATCGAAATTTACACCATTCAAACAACTTTTATTTATATTCGGTTAATCACACACACACCATAACCACATTTAATAAAAAAAAAACATGTTACATTATAATGAATATCCTACAACATTTAACGATGCGAGATTCTAGTCCGTGTCTTATTGCAAGTAAACCTATACAATATACGTTGTAATTAGAATGGATTTCAGAAAACTTCTTCAAAGCACATTTGGAATCTATCAGCATATGACAACTCCCCGACGTGATACTCAGGATAAACTCGCAAAGACAGAAATGCAGGTCAGCAGTTTCATTCCATGATTAAACATTATGGTGGATTAAATAATTTAGGAACGACCGGGAATCGAACAAACGAAACAGCTTTCTATATCAAAGAGTTCAATTCTATAAATCTAAAATCAATAAACCACAGATTAAATCTAATTCGGGTAATTCGTAAGCAATTTACCTATAGGTAAATAATTAACCGCTTTACGTGCGAGGATTATTCGATTTTGTTACAAAGTGATTAATTATGAGTGGACAAGTTATAAAAAATGTCTTGGGAGGTAATTGATAAAAATAAAAGTTATAGTTGAGGTTTGCTGGCCTAGCGGCTTCAAACTTTAAAGTGGGTAGCTTTGAAAGCAATATTGCTAGTGCTGCGCTTCAAGCGGGGAGTATTACCCCCAAAGTATATATAGTTATATAAACCTGATCAAGTTAAAGTGTAAATAAATAATACTAGAAGATTTAAATAAATTATATTGTTCCATGTGTTCCAAATTATATTGTCCATGCTCTATACCATGTGTACCTACAAGCAATTGTCTGAATTTGGATAAAAATTACCTCGAAGATATTTTGCTCGTATTATGAATTACCCTGTGTAAGACACTTCATATATGTAACACAATATATTTTTATAAAAATTTAAAAGAACATAAAATCAATAACCAATAAATATGACAGTAAATATGAGTAGGTATAAAATTACGACAACGAAACAAAAAACCTTTCCAGTGAAACAAAAACTAATAGAGCAAATAATGGACACTGATGAAAACAATATCGTTTACGATATCTAAAAACAAAATTATTTGGTAAATTAAGTTTCAATATTTTTATGATTTTTTTTTATATTATTAGGACATCCAATCGTTCAGGAATTAGTAGAAAAATTATTTAAGGTTCGTAACTGGCTCGGAGATGTTAGAATTTCCTGACCATTTGACCGACCGCCTATTAACAAAATAAATAATACATTTTATAAAAATAAACCAGGCACGTTATGGAAATGATCTAAATTAAATTAAAGAATTATCTCGGTAACAGTAATTTGACTATAAAAATTAATTATGAACGATTACTTAACAAAATTGTGAAAATTTAAACTAGAACCTTTTTATAAAATATTGCATTACGTCGTGACAACGCAAGCAAATAAGTGGAAAATAGCAAGTAGAATATCATCAGAATTTTAATAAGGATAAGAAAACCTATTTCGATATTCTGTATTGAATAAAAATATTTCGCTATTACTATATTTCAACGGTTTTCCGTTTATTTTTTTATTGAAAGTATATGTTTTCACGCTAATGACATATCAGGAAATACGAAGAAAGTTTTCAGAATAGAATATTTTGAATTAAAAAGAAAAAAAGTATTAGTTAGTAGGTAGTACTCGAAAAACTCCTTAGAAGTTATAAAGTAATAATCAAAAACCGTTTGGAGGACGGGGTAATCCCCGTTGCACTAAGGAAATTTTTTTAAATTCTAAGTTTCTAAATTAATTACGGTAGCCTCTAGAGCCGAGGAAATCTATTTTAAATTTTCTATCATTAATTTGATGTTAAAGCGGAAATTAATCTCAACTTTTTATTATAAATATAATTTTGAATAGAAAATGTAATTTCCTCGTTCAAATTTACCTATTTTCTAAAAACAATGTCTTTATGCTATAACTGGTAAACTTTGTAAATTAATGATTTGTAGTTTTCTCTATTAGTATATTAGTCGTTTAAAGATGGCTTTACAAACAATAATTAAATTTAAATAGTCAATTATTTCAGACTCCTTTGTATACTCGGAATCTTTTGTAATATAACCATTTAATAAAAGAAAATTTCAGTTTATACGTTTGTGCTGAATTTTGTAAATAAAAATGTTTAAAACCACTGTATTAATTTATTTCAAAAATATTTTAGTAGTATACTTATTTGAATTAAATTAATTAATCTTAAAAAACAACAAAGATATCTTCAGATTGGTGTTAACTAATTAATTATATTGATTAGTTGAAATCTTACTTGCAAGATGACTGTAGATAAATTGCAGCTGTTAATATGTGATGACTTAGGTTCATATCGCATTTACAAAATATGTGTGTATTGAATATGACTTCTGAATGATTCCTCGAAATAAACAATCATCATTGATTACAGATAATTTTTCAATATTATATTCAACTACCTATTAATTCACCTATTAATTAATTAACTTCTTATTAATTACCATTTCAAAATTTCACCAAATTTTCTTGTTGCAAGTAAGTCAAGTTCTTGCAACACTTTATTTAAAACTGTTATTGATATTTAAAATTTCATGTGTAATTCAAGTGTATTAAATAAAACAAATTGTAAATAAATAAAACAAAATTTAATCTTTCCAAAAAATTTAAATCTCAAAAAACCCACGAGAATATATCGCTTATATATAGATATATAGTATATGATACTTTTTAATTAATTTCAAATAAGTATTCTATTATAAAATATAAATATAAAAATATGGATAGTATTTTAAAAATAAATTTGAAAAGTTTCAGAATGAAAAAATAGCCAAACTTTTAATAAACGCGTTCCCGTATACCCGAATCGAATAAGTTTGACTTAATTAATGGTTTTTGATTTATTTTTATCTACTAAATCTAAATTAAATTTAATCTTTATGAAATCCTTCGAGATTAGTGTTAATAAGAAGTGATGATTAATTCAATTTACATCATTTAAACCTCAAACTACCAAGTTTATAAATTATTTTCTCTGATATAGCAAACTGTTGAGTAGCATCCAGCTGACACATACAAAATTAATTTGTTTAAATTTATTTAAAATTGTAGATAAATTAATTTTCAAAATCAAAAAAAAATTATTGTAATTTACATAATAATAAACAAATTTATTTTCATATTTTGATTAATAAGTATAACGGATATTTCAAGTTGATTAACTGTATTAAAATAAAATGTAGAAATGAATTTAATTTTTTATTCTAGCGAAATATACATATTATTATTTGTAGAGAACGCTTCACAACCAGTTTGGCGTACAATCGAAGAACCTAGTATGTCGAGTTACTAAAACCAATTGTGAGTTAATGAATGGAAACGCGTATCAACTCAAATTTTTAGTTATTTACTCGACTTACTAGGTTTTTCGATAGTACAGGACAAAGTAGGTTGTATCATTGTAGTAAATTTACGAGAAAAATACGCTTTTACTCTTATATTATTCAGGATTATCATTAGTTGCAAATAAATTCTTCGCATATATAGCAGAATATGGCAGAATCCATATTTTATATCCGGTACACGTCGTTTCGGCGACGGTCAATTCGGCACTGGCATTTCGGAGAATCTCATTCGGAGATAGAAAATTCGACTATTGATTCGGCGAATTGACTGTCGCCGAATCAGAATCGCCGAAATGACGGTGTCCGTTTTATATCTCATACAACTTTTATTTCATCTGATCCGATGATTCATTAAACTGCACCTAACCTATATTATTCTGTGTATGTAGTTTCTTGAATTGGTAAAATAAACAAATACACTAAATTTGAATCCACAACCGTTCAGACGCGGATGTATGGCCGCGTCCTGCTCTCCCAGACCAAAATAATAAATTTAGTGGAATTGCTTTGAATTTGAACAAAACTCTTAATGAATTTTTAAAGACGGCTATAAATAAGGCAAAGGTTTCTTTGTTTTATGATTAAAAGATTTTTTAACTCGAAAATTATATGTTTTACTGTCAATCACTATCAGTGTAGAAATAGAGCTAGAAGGGGATACCCCCAAGATAATAAAAGTAAAAGTTTTAACTATTCGCAAATTTTATTTTTTGTGGGGCGCTACCTTTTTAATAATTACGTCTAACGATTTCTCGTTTTTGCTAAAAAGTAATAAAAATAAAATTTTTAAAAGCATTACATAAGCTACATACATTGCTGTGTATGTCATAAGTATAAAATGTCTTTCACGACAAGTTGAAAATAAAAGTGTTTGAGAAAAATATAGTTAGAAATATCAACTCTTGAAAATAAACGGGTTAAAAGCCATTTATAACGAAATAACAATTTTTTATAATTTATGACGTTTTCTTATTATATGTTTAATAACGTAACACTTAATAAAAATGATCCCGACCGAGAAAGTTCAAAAGTCCAGATTGTTTTTGTTACCTTTTTTATAACAATTTCTATCTTTGCAGATATCTTTAAATACAATTAAATTATCAATTTAATAAAAAAATGTTTTTTTTATAATTGTAAGGAAGATGGACTATTTCGTAGATCATGTGTGTGGTGAAATAGAATAAGGATTGAAGTAGGGGTTAACGCGAAGTTGAAATAACTTTATATATCAAGTAGTTCAACGAAGCGCAGAATCAAATTTCTCAACTTGTATAACTGAAATATAAAACCGCATGTTCTCAATGCAGAACAAGAGAGTATATTTAAAAGCACATTTGCAGTTTTTGTTTTACTACCCTCATTATTAGCAGATACATTAAAAGCTTGTGTCTAAATAATGCTCTCCGGGTTAAACCATAATGTATTTTGGTTATATATAAATATGCAATTAACAATAGATGTGCCAGCATAAGCCTACAGTTGGAAAAAATTTTGACAACTGAATTTAAAAAGATTAATTAATAACATGACAGTACGAAATTAAGCTGTAAACTATACTTTTAGAAATAGAATCCACTTGGTGCGCGTCAGTAGAATACATAAAATATTTTACTCATATAACCCAAAATCAACGGTGTCAGTAATTAAAAACAACCCTTTTTCTAATTGCAATAGATTCACTTTTTGCTCCATGTTGTCTCTAAATCATAAATTTATTTCCGAAAACCCGTCCGTAATATTGTTTTCTATATCGCGCCAAAAAACACAGGAATTCTACATTTACGTTATAAGGGTTTCGTACTTTACTGCCGACAGATTCATGATCTAATTTAAAATTGATTTATACAAATTAATTTATTGCATTATATTACTTCAAATTTATTTAGGGTTAATAAATAAGGGTGCTATATAAAATAATCTGATAATAATGTCCTGAATATTAAATTCAATTAATTTTGTTGAGGGAACGTTCCGATTTTTATAAACATCACTTCCGTTACCCGTTAGAGCTCTAACCTTTTAATTTAATTTTAAAGTTTTGAATGAATCAAAATACGGAACTACTAAATTCAAAGGTTATCCCATATTTATAAAGAGATCACAATAACGATTTTAGAAGGACAACATTAGAGAATGAAAATTAATGAGTTAATTTGCAACACTACGTTGTTTAAAGAATCTCTAACAAAAGCAGATAGGCTTTTAATCAAGTTATCTTAAATTTTTGGTAATCTTTAAGTTAACTTTGGTATCAAAATTTCTTCGCTGAAAAACTTATTTCTCATACATAGTATTCCTTAAAAAACGAACGAATCAGACAATACAAAAATAATTGTTTTAAAGCAGCTTATAAAATTCTCACAATTTTTATTTGAACAATTTTTTGTATTAAAATTAATTAAAAAGTTAAACGATTTTAAAAATATTTGTATTGAAAATAAATAAACTTTCTGCAAATATGTTTTCGTATACAATTTTTCCAATAATACAAAAAGAGATGCGTATAAGCTTTTACAAAACACTAAACAAACTTTTGTTTAATGGTTTCGTGGTTAATAATTATTTCATAACGGATTATAATCGTCTTTCTAATTAAAAAAAGCACGGCTCTTTAAGCCACACGGAATTGATCCAAAGGAATTTTTCCTAACCATTTTATAGCAAATTTTTTACTTCATGCTGTATAATAGAAAGTAATGTTGTAAAATAATAGTAACTAATAGTTCTCCTTACAATGCACCTTTACTGGTTAATACCAAGAAAGCTCTATGCTAATGATAAAATAAACAGAAAAGTGATAGTAGATTTTCGAAAACTGTACGTTTAACAACGCAGACATACTACATAACTAGAAATTTGCAAATTTTCTTGCAAAACCAACTAGGTGAAGCTAGACCTAGATAGATCTACCAACAGCATAGAAAATTATTGTTTTCATTTTATCATTGCGAATGTTTTGAAAAAAGTAAAATTTTAGCACATGAAATTCTAAAATTTATTGTTACTTGTAACGGAAATATTTCATAAGCGTTTTAATCGCGAAACAATATTTTACAAGCTCTAGAGCTTCGCGCGATAATCTGATAGAAAATGCATTTAGAGAAATAGCCTTTTCACAATTATATAATACGCGTGATAACGAATTCTTTGGGATTGTTTTACGTTTTATCTATTCAAGACCAGTGAAATATAAATCCTATTATACAAAACCGAAACTATCCGTGTCTCTGACCCAGATAAAATTCAAGAAATTTTAAAACAAATGAAGTTGTGGAAATGTCGCATAGAACATTAACAGACTATTTAAAACATTTTCTAAATCCCGACAAAACGGATTGGATTAATTTTGCTGTTTTTCTATAAATTCTTACACACTTCACTGAAATCTATAGATAAAATTTATTACAGAATCTTTTCTGTAAACAATTTCTTCTCAAAATAGAAATTACAAATTTTAAATCAAATTATAAAAATATTGCGATAAAAATGTACTTCAGCATGAATTTAAGACTGAAGATGTAGTTTTATTGGCAAGCAAAGAAACTACTCAAGATAGATAAAAATAGTAATTTCACTATTCAAATAAAAAAAAAAACAAAATAAAGCCATCTAAAGTCGTATATTTCTTTAGTTTCAGAATATAACAATTTTCTTTAACCAATTTAATTTTTTATTTAAATTGTGAATTTAATGTAATTTAACTTCAGCTATTACTATCAAATTAATAGAAACGATATTTTATTTAGATATAGATTCGTATAGATTCGAATTTCAAAAAATACTTTATATTATTAACTGTATAATGGAAGCACTATCCAATCAGGCGTACGAAAAACCATCATAATATAGTCTTAAATGTGCTGAAAATTGAACCTCGCCCATAAACCCTCTAAAGAGTTGGCGTAAACTTACCCGTTTGCCTATATGTCACTGATGAAATCTATTAAGATAGAAACATGTATGTCGTTGTTGAAATCCCTGGTTGCGATTTCTTAAAATTGTAAATTCCCTATAGCAAACGAGGAAGTTTGTACCAAATCCTGTTTAGGATTTATGAGTAAGGTTCCATCTTTAACACACTTAAGACTATTGAAATTGCAGTCCTTCGTATGCCTGATTGAAAAGTGTTTCATTATTATAATTAATATAATATGTAATAAACAAATCACAGTTTCATTTAAAACGATAATCTGTTCAGTTGTTCAGTAAGAGGTTATAATATAAGCCAAGACTGAAGTCGGTGACAATAGGAGATTTCGGGATGTTTGTGGTTACCTATTTGGATTCCCTTGTTGTGGCTTCTCTAAGTTTTAAGAACACTTAATTGCCTCAAACCTTTCAAATTTAATCAATTCGATTTTACGGTTATTAGTTATGACATAATTTTTAAATTATACATAATATTAAAAATAATTAAATTTTTTTTACCTCAACATTGTCAATAACTTTTACCGATTTGGAGTTATTAAAGAAAACATATGGTTTAATAATATGTCTTTAAAACATGTCGTTGTTAATTAATTTACAGCTAATAAAATAAATAATTAATTAAATAGTAAATAATTATTACTGTCAATGGTATCAATAATAATAGGCAAATCAAATTAATACTACATTCAATTGTCACACATTACAAATAAATTATATTTTGATTGTTAGAATTTAACGTTATCGAAATCGGAAATTTTTAATATTTAAAAAAACCTGATTTTTTCCTTATAAAAATCCTTGAAAAAAATTTGATAGAAGCGGGGTTTTCCAATATTAACATAATGTAAGTCAATAATTCAAAACAGTATTTGCAATAAAATATTTTATCTAAAAAATGACTGATTTTAGTAATTAATGTACTATTATAACCTTACATATAACCCCATGAAACAAACAAGATAAAAAAACAATATAAAACTAATAATTTACTCAATTGCCTTGTTTTGTCAATTTTTATTATGAATTATCTTACAGATTAATTAAAATACATAGGATAATGCCTTTGGTACGATGTGAATCTCGGGATCAAGATTAATTTAAATGTAACGAAAAGGTGAAAAAGATGAAAATAAAATAGCTAAAATTTTGAAAATTTTTTTCATTTTTAGCGTAATGTTGGCTAAAATTAACTTACTGGAATTGTTTGTAGCATTTAAGATGGAAATTTATATGTTTGGTATACTGAAATAATTTTAATGTTAGTTTCACAGTTAACCCGTAGGCTTCCTACACGGTGGGCGAGATCCTAACATAATAAGTTACGAATTTTGATGTTACCTGTAGTTGTACTTGAAGTTCGGTACAGTTTTATGCTTTTGTCGTTTATTCTGTAGTTGTAATTACTAAAACGTAAATTTCATAAATTTAAATCTTTATTAACAATTCTATTTATAGAATTGAGCCATAAATGTAGTGCTCATTAATTTAAAACAACCAACGTGCATTTAGAGAAAAGTAATTGAAACGCATTTACTGATTTCAACTCATAATTGATGACACACAAATTAAACATTGAAATTTATGTGTAAATTTTAATTAAACTCTTTTAAACCTGATAGTAATTAATTTTACTTTTAATGTTGAAGATGTCTCTTTGAATCTAAATTTTAACCAGAAACAGGCGCTTAGGAAGGACGAACATTCTTAATTCCACTCTTCCGTTGCAAATTAGTGTGGTCGTACTTTGACCTCATTTTTACACGGTTGTTGAATATTGTACGTCTTTTATTAGTACATACAAGGGATTGCGGGTTGTTTTACAACTTTTATTAAATGTTATTTATGAAGATTAATTGTATCAACCGTTCAGACAATTAACGATTAACTATTTCTATTAGGTTATAATTAATTGAACGCCAATTTATATTTCCTTGGATTATTTACCCTTCCGGTTTAAACGGATTTGTTTACAATTTCTTCTAGTATTATGTAACCCTTAATACTTATACTCTTATACTTTTAATAAATATATTTAATTGCTTCATTTGCAATCAAGAATACCAATAATTAATTTTTTTAATAATTTTAGTAACATTCATATTTAACTGCAACTTTTTAAAATGTATTTAACATTTTCAAAATTTGTTTATAACAACTACGGGCATTCTTATTTAGATCGAAATTATGTACTACGTCGAGTTTTCTAAACTTTTATTTGTACATCGGTAATTGTTTAAAATAAATATTGGAAACTATATATTTTTGGAAAGATAATAAAATAATAAATCTAAATGTATAAAATCCGGTATAAAAAAGATTAAAAAGAACAGTTGTAGCTAAATATACCAAGTCGCTATTTGCTATTGCTGTTATATATACATACATATTAGCTTGTGCAATAATTTTCTGTTTTGGGGGAGGGGGTATTGATAACAAATTTTGATCAATTTTTAAGTGCATAACTAAATTCTTATTTGAAATAATTAAAATATTTAAAATTTCACAAAATTGTACTTAACGACATAATAATATTATCATTAATATAACACTCGTCATTATTAATGATTAAAATAATTATGATCAATTTGAGAACTATTCTATCAGAATTGAAATATCTAATATACTATCTATATTATTTTATACTAGTTTTAATTAATTCTGAAGTTGTTATATTTTCTTTATAATATATCAACATCTATGTAGGCAACCAACATTATCTACGTGTCGGTTTTGCAATTTTTTTCAATTAAAAATTTAATTTTACTATTAGAGAAAATTGTTCAGAACTGCCCAGGGACGTAGGAACTGTTTTGATACGGGGGGGGGGGCGAAAAGAAAAAAAATAATATTTTAAATGTTATTCATTAAGCAAATCTACGCATCCGATTAAGAACGTTGCCAATTGTTGACCTTAGATAAGTTTTGATTCTGTGCAACATGGAGAAACTGTGTTCTGCTATGGCCGACGTTGCGGAAACAACCACAAAAATTTTTATTATTTGTAAAATTTCAGGGAACAGTTGGCATGTTTTTGTATGTAGTCCTCGGAATCTGCAGCTCTGCCGAGCTCTGCAGCATTTTTGAGAAATCAAGGATTCATAAAATCGTTTATGCTAAGTTAGTGCAAGGCTAAGTTGTCAAAACTTGTATAATATGTCCGCAACAAGACAAGACTCAAGGGAGAGAACAGGTCAGATTTTGCATATTTTCTTTGAGAAAACATTGGAGCTGTTTAAGATTGTGTCTAAGATTGAACTGAATATCTCCTGAGATTTCTTAATACATAATTAGACGTTAATTCCAGAATTTCGTATTGTATCTGGAGCGACATGTGTTTCTTTCGATTGAGGAATGACTTAAGAGAAGATACATATTTACATCGTTGCAAGGAAGCGCAAGGATAACACAATATATTTCAAAGCCATTCTTGCTTTGCGCGGCTCGTTTACATTTACTGAACGTATCAAAGCAGGGATTAGTATTTTTCTCAAATTCTCCTGCAATTTTAATCAACTGTATATGCAAATTGCATGTTTTAAATTTGTACAAAAAAGTAGGGGAATCTTCCACCCCCCTGGGCCTTCCAATTAAATTTGTTAATTTCATATTTAATTTTTAAGAAGATATGCGTTTGTTAAATTTCAACAGTTGGTACTTTTAGTACGATATTAATAAATTAAGATTTATGACAATAGCAGTTTATTTCCGAGATATGATAAATGAAAACTTGTAAATCATCAAAAGAGATTAACTGGGTATCTCTTAATCTAAAATAAAGTTCGTTCTAATTAATAATAAAAACTAAAAGGTTTAATAAATAAATAATAGTTTACAATTCCTTGTGAATATATTTATTGCTATTACGCTAATATACTTTCAAATTATTTCATGAAATAAATATACCATAATGTGAAAATGACAACAAATATTGAAAATGTGTTGTAAGTAATCAATTTACTTACACCCTCGCAGTAGAGAATTAGATTTTAAAAATAGATACACTACCAACCTACACACCGAAAAGTGAAAACCTTATCTATAAAACGGAATATCAAAAAGTGCTACATAGTTGTAGATACTAAATTACAGTGAAAAACGACAGCGACCGAAAAGCGACAAAATTGATCAGATTTTAACAACGCTTTTGTTAATAATTATTATTTCATTTTTGAAGAATCACTATTACTTCCTCGTACATGTACTTGGAAATATCCTAATAAAATTTATCTAATTCTAGTTAATGAGCTGATTTCGTAAATTTATAAATAAATAGTATAAAAACGCATAAACAGAAATTTTGAATTGTTTTTATTTTTTGAAAAAATGTAAAATATGAATAAAAACGTTCGTTGTTGCAGTACCATGACATACATAGTAAATACAGATTAATTGAATTAAATTAAGCTTTCATTCCATTCAGAACACAGCTAGACTTAATGTTAGTTTCTCTCCAAAATCTCAACTGAGGTGGATCAATCCTTAGCTCTTAGCGAAATCCGCGACAGCGTGCCCGTGTTCACCAGAGGGCCGAGCTGAGTCAATTCCACATTTTGCTGTGGTAAAAAATAGATAATAAATATCAATAATTTATTAGCAACTTAAATTTAAATAGAAGTTAGATGTAATTTTTGATCCCGGTTACCGCTCTAACTGGATTTAAAAGATTTCGAGTTTTCCATTCTATTTGTAATCAATTGTTTTTGATATGAATTGTAACGGGACTAAAAGTAATTCAGTTTTGTTAATTACACCTATCCGTCCTATCTTTAGTTAGATTGAAAATAAAGTAGTAAATAGATAATGCTTTTCTATGCCGGAACAAATTGCATATTGAATTGGAAAAATATCAATAGAACATTCAAATCAAACAAAAAATATAATAAAAGTGGTGTATATGCCCAGCAGTTCAAAGTAATAAAACAAATTGAACAAACCCCGAACAATGTAGTTAGAATTGCTTTATTATAACGTTCATGTTATTTGATTACCGCTTCTTCGTTCAAACGTTTCTAGCGACGTTGATACTTCACAAAAGCAAAAACATTCACAGCTGAAACCATTTCAAAATAAACTACCAATTTTCGATATAATTTTCTGGAACAATTAGGTTAGGAAACTAATTAATTTGTATAAACGAGTCTACTGCAGTTTTTGTTTTACAATAATTAAGTTAGTACCCACTGTAGACTAAACAATTACAAATTAATTGGAAGATGGTTAGATAAAACAAATAATAACAAACTGAACAAGAAGAATTGAAGTACAGGTACAGAATTGAAGGCATAATAATGTTTGTTAACCTAGAAAATTTTATAAATTCATTAATAATAATTATTAAAGTTTCGTTCAATCGAGATTCCGCGCTACACAAATCTTATATTTACTATGAAGACAAATGAAATTGCTTAAGCGCATTGAAACGTCACCGGCTTCTTTTCGGATTTGCTTATTAATGTTAAACACGTCGAATAATATTAGAGAGCTGACAAAAGATAGAAAAACTTGCATATAATAAATAAAGCAGCGAATAATAATAATAATTCTCACTTGAACCGCGATGTGTTCAATAAAATAAACCACAAGCACACAGCTTAAAGAGAGCGGCATTAGTAGACCCTTAATAATTAATTTATTTATAATCGGCTTGTCCTATTATGTACCTACACATGTACGTACTATACAAGTATTTACATATGCATAGTACTATGTAAGAGATTTATTCATAAATAAATAAACATCTACCAAAAAGGATTTAAATACTATCTCAAATTCCAGCGTCAATTTTTGAATAATTAAATTTTTCCCAAACAAAATTAAAAACACATTACGTAAAAAACTATAGCATTTATTTTCTATATCTAAAACGTTATGAGATACACTGCAGTTGACCCTTACCTATATTGTAATGCGAATGACCTTACGTTCATAAGAAATCTAAAATAGACGAGGGATCCCACTAGAGATGGATCTCTCATAAAACAGAAATGGTAAACTTATTGCAAACATGTACCATCATCTATCATTGTTAGTGTCATCGACAGATAAAATTGAAATATTTTTATAGTAAATATACGGTGTTACGTAATACAGTAGAACCCGCTCCAACGAACGTGGTTATTATGAATATTATGTAGGTATAATTAAAAAAGTCAAAACGCTTACGAAGCATTTCAACGTCACCGTTTCACTTGCTTTTAAGTGCGGTCGTGTAGCCACAAGCGGAACGGCACATTAAGCGATAGTCTAATATTGTGAGCGCCCAAGTGGAACACCCCCATGATAAGTTAAACCGTATAGAGCGTTACTCAGTAAAAACAAGATATAATATAATTATAGTATTTGTAATTGATTGATAACTTATCTCACCTAAGGTGATTTGCTTCAATCACAAAGTTGAATATTTTATTTATTACAGTTTGTTATATATGCATAACATATCATACGTATATATTGATACATATCATGTATCAATACATGAATTAGAAAGAAAAACATGTCTTCTTTGTTTATCAAGTTGTGCGACATTAACATTTTAAAAAATTTCAAAAAATTGAACCGCTGGCTGTGGGTAAGTCCTACAACTTAACGTGGAGTCCAAACCACGGCACAAATAATTTGTGCTTTTTTGCACTACATCAACAAACTGTAATAATAGTAATTAAACTAGCTTGTAAAATAAAGAAATGTTGTAATAAATTTTTTTATAATTATTGTACTCATAGGTTACCTCTATGTTTTATCGGCCACATTACTTTGGCGTAGTTACTAAGTTACTTGAAAATAATTCAGAATAAAGTATTATTTTATAATAGTAGGGTAAGATGAGGTTAACTGGACAGTTTTTTGAAAATATTTAAAATTATACGAGATTGCCTAAACTTAGATCAACAATTTTTATACAGCATGTAGTTTGGTTATATAGCAATAAAAAAAAAATATATCTAACACAAAGTTTATAAAAATACACCTCTTAGTTTTAATTTTTTGCATGTCTGCAATATGGTTCAGTTAACCCCATACTGGAGGTTAACTGAACATATAGGTAGATTAGTTGAGCATATCTTTAAAACTATTAGGCCATATAACCTGGTGTATATGGGGCATTCCACGCCAAATCGACCACTTTTGAACCCGACCCCTTTCGATTTGGCCAAAACTATTTTCTCGTTTTCTACCCCACTAAATATATTTCTCAGAATTTTTTCAACTTTTTTCACCCAACCCAACAAAAGTTATTAATTTTTCAAAATTTGGCTATTTATATTTGGCTATTTTTTCAAATACCCATAACTTTTTCAAAAATTGACTAAATCCAACGTTCTTTTTTTCAAATTTTTCAGTTTTGAATGTACTATTCAGATAAAAATATGAAAAATTTTTTCGATGTTAGGTTCCATGAAATTTTTCAGTTTTTTGAGAAAAATCATCAATTTTTCAAATTCCGACACTTTTAATTTTTGATTTTTTTTTTTCTGAAAAAAACTTCAACTTATTCTGCAGTTAATTCCGCTAAACCCAGAGTGGGCCGACTCTGCTTTCTATTTTTTTTTTTCAATTGAAAATTTTTTTTGTTTATTTTACCACAATCTAACTTTGTTTTGATAATAAATAAAATTTAAATAAATATATCTTACATTTTTTTTACTTTATTCGTAATCTTAACTGATGATTTATAATTGAAAATAATTTTTTATTTCAATATTCTTGGTCGTTTAAATAATTTTGGATAGAGTAAGGAACGTAGAGATTAGGGATAAACTAGCAGTAGAGCCAGCAATGAGGAAAGTAACCGACAGTCAACTGAAATGGTTCGGACATCTGAACCGGATGAAAAATGTGTGGCAGGTGGCAGGCAAAAACAGCGGGGAAGAGAACAAGAAGCAGACCTGCAAAAACCTGGGACGATAACATTGGACAAATACTAAAAGAGATGGAGAAAACATGGAACGAGGCAAAACAAATGGCACTAGATAGAAGAGAATGGCGGAAATTTGCATAAAGTGGCATAAATGAAAATGCCACTATTAAAAGAGATAAGGGACACCGCAACACCTTCGGGTATAAATGAAGCTTTTGATTTTGATTGATTGATTGATTAAATAATTTACAGACTGTATACTCCTCCGAATTAGAAAAATTTCTAATAATCTAAATAATTTATAAAAGAATAATAAAAAGAATTTCTAATATATCTGTGTCTGGTATCACACTGTGCAAGTGCAATTGCTGAGTTCCTGCAATGGTTTTCGTTTTTTAAAATCGGTCATTTAGGTCGTTTAGAGCTTTATTATAATCCACTTCTGGCGAAAACTTAACCGTTATATGTAGTTGGAAGATTATTCGGTGCAGAAGCCCATGCATATAGCTCGTAAGGTGTGGTTTTTGTTTATCAACTGCTAGTTGAAGACTTGCTCTCGCAGCTGCTCTTTTGATCGTACCACCAATTCCATCACACGAACCTTTTCCATGAGCAATCGCAAAAAAATGCCATTCATCAGGCATTCCAAAATCACTGTTGTGGTAGTATAAATTGACAAAAATCTCATCAAATTAATTTAAAACTATTCAAAAATCTTCTCATTGAGGAAAATTTGTACATTTATAACACATCTACTATAGATATATTTATTTAAATTTAATTAATTATTTAAGTTGGATAGTGGTAAAATAAACAAACTTAGCAATTGCACAGCGTGATACCAAACACATTGGTTTTTTACCCGACTGCGGCAAAGCCAAAAAGGAAGGGTTATGATTTTAGCAGTCTATGTATGTTTGTTAGAAATTTATCTAATTCAAAAGAGTTCATAGTCTGTAAATTATTTAAACGACCAAGAATAATGAAATAAAACATTATTTTCAGTTATAAATCATTAGTTAAGATTACGAATAAAGTAAAAAAATGTAAGACATATTTATTTAAATTTTATTTATTATAAAAACAAAGTTAGATTGTGGTAAAATAAACAAAAAAAAATTTTCAATTGAAAAAAAAAAAATAGAAAGCAGAGTCGGCCCACTCTGGGTTTAGCGGCATTAACTGCAGAATAAGTTGAAGTTTTTTTCAGAAAAAAAAAATCAAAAATTAAAAGTGTCGGAATTTGAAAAATTGATGATTTTTCTCAAAAAACTGAAAAATTTCATGGAACCTAACATCGAAAAAATTTTTCATATTTTTATCTGAATGGTACATTCAAAACTGAAAAATTTAAAAAAAAGAACGTTGGATTTAATCAATTTTTGAAAAAGTTATGGGTATTTGAAAAAATAGCCAAATTTTGAAAAATTAATAACTTTTGTTGGGTTGGGTGAAAAAAGTTGAAAAAATTCTGAGAAATATATTTGGTGGGGTAGAAAACGAGAAAAAAGTTTCGGCCAAATCGAAAGGGGTCGGGTTCAAAAGTGATCGATTTGGCGTGGAATGCCCCATATACAAAAAATGTTAACAAATAAGTTGAAAACAACATGAGTTTAAAAAAAAACAATAATGAAAATCAATAGTCAAATACTGATTTTTTCACGTGAAACAAAATATGTAAGAGTTCTAAAATTATTTTAGGCTGTGATTAGGGGATTTTTAATATTCTGGAATATATTATAAACTTAAAGTGACATTTATAGGAAAGTCTTTGAATTGTCAAAATTAGAGCCCATAAGTAATTAAGAAATGGCAGATATATTCAATTGTTCAGTTAACTTACCTGTTCAGTTAACCTCATCTTACCCTATTCGGAATTTGAATAAATCTTACTTGAAAAGAGCGCTCTATTTGTCCTGTGCACAGGGAACCGCATTACCGCAATGAAAACTACTGTATTATATTGGATAATTTTTGCTTTAAAAATTTTATTCGAAATATTTAAAGAAGTTATTACGGTAAAAGTCTAGAAAATGTATCACTTCTTTCGACCGAGAGAAAATAAATTCGTTAGTATGTATTTTATTATTAAAGCAGAAAAGAACTTTCGAAGATACCTTTGTCTTTTTAAACTATCCGAAAAAGTTAGTCCGGTGAGATAATATTTTATTAATGCACTAGCACTGGTAAACTTGACGGGTTTCTTGTGCTAGGCCTGCCGACGGCAACCCGCTTCGCTTTTTACTTAGGTTTATTACAAGTTTTCATTTAATTTACATTTTAATATCTTAATTTTTTTTAATTAATAACAAAAATTACATTAAATAAATAATCAAACACTTTCCTCCTGCTATATTTTAGTTAATTTACCGATTTAGAATTTACGTCGTCTTCAGCATATTATACTCGTACCTTAATTATTAATAAACAAGCATTACACGTGAGAGATTGTAGTTAACCATTTACATGTAATGTTTGTTTATTGTAATTTACGGAATGTCCTGAAGTTGACGTAAAGTCGAAACCGGTACATCTACTGTGTTCCTTGTTACGAAATCCTTGAAAGATCGTTTTAATAGACATAAATAAAACCTTAAATTGTAAACAAGAAATTGTTGTAACATATATTAAGAACAAAATACTTGTAATCTATTGTAAAAATCTAATAACAGATTAAAAGAATTTAATTTATAGCAAAATACAAATAAAACAACAAATAAAACCACCTTAATACAAACTCAAGAAAATTTCATAATCAATATGTGATACAAACGACAATAATAATTATCGATACCACATAACAATCGAACTATATCATTTTATGGCTATGCTTCCTCTTATTTTATTATAAAAATATGTGATTAAGAAAGTTTTACTTATCTAAATAATTGGATTACGACTTACTTTATTTAAATAATTTTATTTATTTAATAAGACGATCATTAGCCTAGTAAGTCAGTCGAATAACTGTAGACACTAAGGTTTCCGGTTCGAATTGGTCAAAGTCTAAAGTTTCTAATATTGCCTCCGTGCTTCGGAGGGTACGTAAAGTCGGCGGTTTTCTTATGTTAATGATTTGCCTTCATCAACAGTAAAACTCCAGGGTTACGATAGACATACATATATATAACAATTAATATGCTCAAAACACTTATATAGTTATTGGTAAAAATACAGTTAAAACTTGACGATAACGCAATATTGCGTTCTGGACATAAATACCGCTCATCAGTGTGCATCTGAAAATGAACAGTCCCTTCGGGGGTCTATATTTCTTTATTGCTAACTAATAGCTCAGTGACAATAATTGGTTAAGTTTTGTGAAAGATGTATCTATCATCTTCGTGATTGCACGACCAAAGTCATTTTTTTATTTAGTTATCAAATACTATATTTTTATTAAATTGTTATAATTTAAATTACTTCAAAATTATTATATACCAAAATATTAATTAATCGACTAATTTAATAAAACGAGATTTTTAAATCAAGTTAATGAAATGAAATAAATTTGGTAAACATAATTTTTTACATGATATACAGTTTATACTAATTTAATAAAAAGCAGATCAAACATTAATAAACACACAAAAAACATAAATACCACTTAAAAATACAAAAAAATCAATAAAAATATTAGGTAGTTACAAAATATTGGTTACAAAACCAATGCCTTCACCGGGGGCTGCCGTAGCATTGATTTTATTGTATATGAAAAGAAAAGGAAAATGCAAAGTGAGAAAGTGAAGGTCTGAAGTTAAAAGATTACTATTGCTGCTCATAAAACACAGAGATGGAGAAGAATGGAAACATGAAAAATTAACAGGTAAATTAGATTATACCAAATTGAAAAAAAGTTACAAGAAAAACAAATTGAATCAAGCCAGTTGGCAAATAAAAGGATACTAAAATATGGAATTTCACTTGTAAAAAAAAACGGAGTGATTATTACAAAGAAGAACCATAAATTATAATTTTTTTGGTTTATAATTATTTATTCGTTCATATCTTTTATTCCTTCTTTGTTTATAATTTTATTTTAGTTGTACAAATCTGTAAATTACATTATTATTTTAACTTTTAAGAGTAGGATTTCTTGCGTCTATTAAGAATTTTTAATTTTAACATTATACTTGTAATTTAAAAAATCTCTAGCATTTCAAGAAAATTGCAAAATAAAAATCTCCTTATTTTTAAATTATTTCACAAAAAAATAATTAAAACAAACAAGAGACGACAATTGCTAATTATTTGAATTTAAAATTGATTTTTAAGAAGTCTCAAAATTGTCGAAAATGTCTGAAATATTGTTTGTTTCAGTCGCTTGTCCACCTTTAATGGACCACATTTGTTTGGCCATTGAATTCTAGTTCAGGAATAAAACCCCGGTTTTCCGCTCTCTAACCTGCCGTTCAAAATGCCGCCGAAAAATGATTAAAGATGTTCCAAATAAATGTTTTAGTTTAAATGTTTTGTCGTTAAAATGTAGACTTCATGAAGTTAATAAAAATTATATAAATTGTTTTCAATAATAGAGAGATCATTTAAGAAACAAAATATAAAGATTTCCAAACCTCCGAACTCTTCATCTATTGTACAAGAAGTAAGTTTCGAGTTTTTCAGTCTAAAACCTGCATTTTATTTAACAAAAGTAAGAGGTTCTTTGACAAAAGATGGTCTTGTTTTAATTTCTATAGCGAAGTGAGATTTTAAGTTAACAAGAATTTTAATACAAAAATTATTAGGCGCAAAATAATAATTTTGATTATTTATTCACCAAAACCCACTTTTTGTGTTTCAATTGATGAATATTAAAAATCCGAAAGTGCAAAAAAAACTTTTATTAAGATTCTTGACACGATTGTCCAATTTCGTTGACACCAGTAATCGATATATTCAACCTCCCCCGTATTGTGATTATAAAAAGGTTTCAATCACACGGGATCGCTTTGTCGCTATCGCCCATTCTGTTATAAAATAAAGACTAATAATTTCAGCAAATTTGGATTTCATGTAATAATGGTAGGTATTGTGTGAAGGGGTACTATGAAGATTAAATTGCTATTGAAATAAAAATTCGTCGCAATAGCGCATTTCTGCTCATAAATAAATTACATATCCGACACTTCGCTCTACAAAGTACGTATTTGGTGAAGTATCAAATAAAATTGTACAATTTCACGTAGTACAAGTTTTTACTTCAGGAAGTTCAATTATATTATTCAATTTTATAAATTGTCGATAAATAACTGTATGTGACTTGCAAATTTAAGAATTCAAAGAAGTTCTGAAGTTGGGAAATACAAGCATATTTCGCTGATTTTTTTATCTCAAGAAAATACTAAAAGTTTTTTTGCATATAACTCTTAAACCGTGACATTTAGAAAAAAGTTTTAGTTTTTTGTTCAAATTTTCCGAATTAGATTTGGTGGGTAGTTTCCTACTCACAGCATGTGCACCATAATAATTAATGTTTGTAATTATTATTTACTTAGCTCAATTTTCGACCATTTTCATGCAGTATCACGCTTTAATATAGCAATAGTATGTCGAGTTCACGTTTTTAGCTGATGAATGTATCTAAAATGTAATGTATAATTAATTACAGAAGTGGAAAATATTTGATGCGTTATCTTAATGAATGTTAAAGGTTACAAAAATACAAATACCGCAGACAAAACTTGAATGTTACTCAAACATACCACTAATGTACTTTTTATTTCATGTTTTCCAACCTAAGTTATATGGTAATTTACAAAAGTCATTTCGTACTTTGATATTCAAATTTATGTAATTTAGAAGTACACAATTTAAAAAACTTCTTTATACGTTTCAAGTGGAGTTCCATAACCTAACTTCTTTTTCAGTTTAAATGTAAAGAAACTTTTGCCTTGTTATTAAACCAGAAAGTTCTGGTACGAGCCCAAGATGGAACACTACATCCATATTTTTTAAACTACGATTGATTGATAGACTATGTTGAACCAAGATGAGGTACATCAACTCTCTAACTCCAACGAAGTAAGATCACTGCCAAAATTTGAATGTCGCTTGGATAAGTGTACTGTTCCAAAACACCAGTGTACACAAAATTGTGTACACTGGCAAATTTGGCACTACCAACCTAATTTTAAAATTTCAATGATGATTATGACAATTAGAGGCTGCGGCAATTTGATAAAATTATATAAAACATTTAAGTTGTGATGTGATATATTTGGCTGTTTTAAACAAATTCATTCAAAATCGAAACAATCTCTCTTAGCAACATCAGCTATAAGAGCCCAAAAATAGTCAAGTCAAAAAGTGTATTAATTAATTTAATTGTACACGTAGACATTGTCCAAATTCCATCCAGTCAGATTTAAATAATTTTATTAATTTACTATAATATAATTAGCCAAGATTTATCATTTTTATTAATGGTTCCCGACGTCTTCTACATTTGATCAATAATAATTGAAACATTTTGGCATTATGTGCTGTATGCATTATGAGCGTGTCATAATGAAAATGTTTTGGCTTTTAAAAGTATATAGAAATGTATTATACCAAAACACTTTTTTGTTAAACTGTTCTATATTGCTTGCATTAAATTTGACGTAGAAGCAATAAAATTTATTGACACAAAATATATGATTAAATGTTTTCATTTATATTCAAAATGCATTTAGTTTATGATCGGGAACAATTAATTAATTCCATTGTTGTATGCCATATCTGCATGTTAATGCCTACCATTAACTTGGCGTTGTATTTATTCCTGTAGGCACATTAGGGACTGAGTGATACCATTGAGTTTCCAAATATTATGCACTTGGGAAATGATATAGTATGACGATAATATCAATGATTAGTTTTGCTCTTTGAAATTATACGGATTGTTTATAGTATAAAAGTTTTTTTATAGTATTTAATTTTGTAATTTGAAATGTTAAACCAAAAAAGATAATAAATTTTTGTACTGTTTTCGCTTATTGGTTTTCTACTTTTCAAGCTTCCATTTGATATGTAATTTGTGAAATAGTTACATTTCATAGAACATAATCTCTAAATAAAAGGTAGTGTGTAAGGCGTGCGGCCTGAAAGCCGCACTGATCCGTCACTATGCTAAACTAATTAACGTTGTTTGACTAGCTATCGCCTACCCCGAGTTACATGTCAGTTTATTTCACCACCGTCTGTCATCTTGTTGATATCGATTTGGATAATTTGGATGGAAAACTTTCTTCGCCAAAACAATTGTGACTATTATTTTAACATTCAGCTATTATCTTTCATTTCTACAAGTTCTTCTTGTATATTATTTCTGCTACTAGTTATTGAATTAATCTTTCTTAATTTGGAATTATTTGAAATTTAAATTCCTTATAATATTTTATTTTCAATTAAATCTGAAAAACTGCGGTCATCAGAGTTCTACTTCCTATAATTAATTTGTTTCGTTTTTACTTCCTTGTAAGTAAAAGTATTGTAATCCCGATTTTTTTTGGTTTTCATATTTTGACGGAAATATCGGTTTTGACCTTCCCTGAATCCATTTTGACTAGTTTTGTCGTGACGTCTGTACGTACGGACATCTGTATGTCGCATAACTGAAATACGGCAAGTCGTAGAAAGTTGAAATTTTGTATTTGAGACTCTTCTAGCATCTAGTTGTGCACCTCCCATTTTTGGTTGCAATTGTCCGGGCAAAAAGAGCACATGTACGCTCACGATACATGACGCTCACGAATGGATTAACGAGATTCTAACTACAAAATAATTATTCTACATTTTAGTTATTAAGAAAAGTATTAACAGTTTAACAAGGTAGTCATATCGTGTCCGCATCAGATTTTTTATATTGGTAAAGGCAACATTATAGTTTATTTTCTGCATGTTACCTTTTTTATGTCTCCCTGCAATATGCGTAAAAAATGATGGGTAAGGTGGAAACCGGAACCCTTGAACGACTGGAAAAGTAAAAAAAGTTTCCCGTAAGGTGGTGATCCCGATAGGACAAATATTTGTATTCAAGATCACGTTTTGGGGATTATGCAATGTTGGAATAATGGATTGCCAAAATTTTGGCGATTAAGATTTGGGAATGTTGACACTAAACTTATAATGCACTGTGATTCTTTTAGATATTAGAGGAGAATTAAAGCCGGAATTCATTGACGCACCTGAAAGCGGATGTGCTCGTATTTTGAAGACAATTTTGCGAGATTGAAATGTAAATCTCAAGGGTCAAGTGTTTAAAAATGCAGACAAAGTTTCGTTTTGAGAATACAATTAAAACGTGTCAAGCATTTACAAATTTACACGTAAACAAAGATTCAATAAAGCGGATATAGCGTATGAAAGTTTTGCGTATTTTTCGGCAAGTATAAAGGTTTGGCCGTATGTTTCGGAAATCATTGCCATTTTCAATAGGTATCGTATATCACATGCACGTATTGATCAAAATAAGGCAAAATTATGCCTGGATTTGTATCCAGATTTAAATTAAGAAAATTGGAAAACAAAAATAAAAAATGCGGCGAGATTGAAAGGAAGTCATGTACGTTTAATATTTCAGCGTAATCCCAATAGAAATATAGAATAATTTTAAATTGTTCCCCGCTTTACAATTTACAGAGAGAATAAACCTTAAGGGCTTCTGTAATACTGCAATTATTACTTATTTGTAGAATACAAAAGGAAATTACGTTTTATATTTAAATTTACAATACCATGTAAGCAGCAGTACTAAAACTGCAACGAAACCTTTGTAAATCTAAATTTTGTCAAATTTGATACTACGTTTATATAGGTAGAGAATCAAATACTCATGGGAATGTAAAAGGTATAACTCTGAAATTTGTATGGCTACTGCCTCATGTTCTTCGCATAAAACTTCATTTAAGTAATCGTGTGTAAAAGATAGATGTGTAATATACAGCTGGAGTTGTCGATCTCATTCCTAGTAAAGTGCGCCCTCCTGGCTCCGGCTCTTCTTAGGCGGTTGTCATAGTAACTGGATTTCTGCCAATGTTTGGTATTCCTGTTATTTGATACTTTCCCATGCAAACAAAATATTACCCCTATTATCTGTAAATACGACCAGGTAGGTATGTATAACCAATACCAATACAGCATCCTCGGAGTACGCAAAATAATAAAATAAATATATACCTATTCGTAAACTTTTACCAAACCACCTACTTTAGCAACATACTAATTCTGTATTCATGTTATTTTATATATAAAGTCTTGACTGCAAAACTTAAAATTTTACATTAAAACATTATTAAAAGTAATAATAAACTGTCACAAATACAAATTAATTTTTGCTACGATAATATAAAATTCACAAACTGAGAAATTGCGAAAAATTATGAATCGTCCATTTTTTTTTTTTTTTAATTAAATAATAATGCCAACTTTTTAAAGGTTTTTATTATAAGCCAAGCAAACTTTTCATAAAGTTAATCATCGCTAATGGATTACTTTTTTATTTTTCAATTGAAGTTCAATTTGTCGTAGTAATTACATAAACCCTTTAAAGAGCTCTTTGTAGAGCTCCAAGTCTAATTGCTATCAATGTCTGTATTCTGTGTGTCTCACAATGTTTCTAACCAAAGTATAAACTGAGGCAACCAGGTTATTTAATAAATTATTGTTGTTGCTTATGTCAAACGTCGATACAGCTGCGAACGCCGACTGACCAAGTTGAAACAGAAATTATGTAGAAGTAGAAGCGTTTATGTATTTCGTCAATGCATGTAGATTTGGAAGACGTGTGCATATGTTTAACTATAACATTTATTTCAAATTTAGTTCAATAAATTGTATCTCGTAATATAAATATTGCATATAAATATTTGCATAATATTGCGTTGTACTTGTAAACAAAATTTTAATTTTAAACCGACATTCTTATACTGTGTTTTATAATATACATTTTTACGTGCGTTTGGAAGTTAAGGTTGGTTTTTTGAAATATTTAGGGCCGGTTCCACCAACTCTGGTTAAATCCTTGTTTAACTAATCACGATTAATGGTTAACCGAAGTATTTAACCGACATTAACTTCAATGTGTTCCACCAAGCGTTTTGTATCTATGCTTAGTTGACTGCTTTTAGGTCGGCTATACTCGGGTATAATCTGGCAAAGACTGTTCTGATTGGTTGATTTCAAATTTATTATTATTTATTATTAGGTATTATTTCCAATTTTTTAAAAGCTTTTATTTCAAAATGAGTGAAGCAAATTTCGTGCAAGTCGGGTCTTGGATTTATATAAACTGCATTCGCAATATTTTCATCAAAATTAAATTAAGTTAATTTTAATCTTAATTTTATTTTTGAAGTGTTTCTGAAGTTAGAAAAACAATTATTTAAATTTAATAAATTAAATTAATAATTTAAAATTAACTCAATTTAGAAGACTTGAAAATGTATTAGAAAAATAATATTTATATTCAAACTGTCAACAGTATCTTTACCTGTTTGCAAGAAATGCGCATGCACCTAGCATTAACCGTGATTAAACTCAACTAATCGCCCAAAATCGGTCGATTAGTTTGAAGGCTGTTTAACCATGATTAAACTGCTTTAACCATGATTAAATAAATGGTGAAACGCTCTTTTTTATTTAACCATGATTAACTCCAACTAACCGTCATTAAAGTATTTAACCAGAGTTGGTGGAACCGGCCCTTAATGGTAAACCGATACCTGCGAAATATACGGTTACCAGCCGAACAAAAGTTCCTATACTTGCAATTGACATTTTAAAACTAGAAACGCATGCACATTTGAAAGACAAATAAATTTTAAAGATATGCCGTAAAATTTTACGTGCGTCGGCGAAATATATATAAACGCTTCTACAGAAATTCAATGTTTCAACTTCGTCCGTAGGTGTCGCCGGTGTGTCGTTGTTTGACTTAGATCAAACTTTGGCCACCGAATAACCTTGTGGCTTAAGAAATAATAAAAAGTAAATTCACTTCGGTTTATTAACTTGTAACATTTTGTTAAACATTTTCATCAGAACAATAACAATTACGTTTTAATATTACAACAATGCTATTTCATCCTACTACGATTACATAACCGTTTAAAATACTCATTGGGTGGCTTTAATTTATCACAAACGTAAAAATAACAGTAATTTTAAAATAAAAATGATAATATCGTTTAAATTACACCCAATTATCATAATAAAATTGATTTTTGTAGTAATGAGATAAATCCCTAGACCGATATTCACCTGCTATGTAGAGATATAAAACACTCTCATAATCAGTTGAAATTTGTAACCAAAATGTTGGGGTTAAATTCAAACCCTTAGAGGTTTTTAAAAATCAGCAAAATTTTTCAAAATGGCACAAAAACTATTAATTTTCCAAAACTGAATTTAATAATAAATTTTGAAGATAATTTGATAATTTTAAAAAGGAGTTAAAACAGTAGTTATAAACAAGAGGAAATTGGAAGATTAGAAAAAATTAAAGAATAAGTTAGATAAAAAAATAAAATAGGTAGATTGGATAAATTTTTCAAAATTTTAATTGTAATTAGAATATAATTCGAAAAACGGAGTAATATTGATACTAAAGCATATTCCTTGCTTTATTAAACTTATTTAGCGAGTCGATTTAATAAATTGATTTAAGTTGAAGAATTAAAAAAATACTTGAAAATTTTTATGAAGTATTTATTTGGATATTTTAGCCTTTTAGACTGTTTTCTATTTAACTACTACATGTATGCAATATATTCAAAAAATGAAGTTTTTTTTATCTCAAAAATTTGAAAATGCAAATTTCGGAAAATTAATTCTTATTTTTCGTTTTCCTTTTCAATCGTATAATAGTAGCAAGAAATGAAGAAATAAAACAACCATTTTTAAAAAAATGTTGAATAAAAAATAATCGCATAAATTGAATAAAATATCTTAAACAAATATATTGATTTTTCTGTAAGTATACTCTAATTGGCTTCCTAGTTCAAAGCTCAGTCGCATTTAAAGCATTACAATAATGTTGTTTTTTTTTCTATATTTATACATTTGTTCTATTTCTATATTTTCATATATACCTCAACACTGCATTGTGAACAAGCTTACGCAAAACCTATTATATATTACATTATGAAAAACGCAACGATGTTAAATATTAACAAATTAATGAAAAACCAAAATAAAAATAAAATAGTTTATAAATTAATAAAATATATTCAAAATAAATTAATAAATAATAAAAGGATTTATTGACCAAAATGTTACAAATGAAGTTATTTTAACACTAATTAGGTTTTTAACAACCTACTTTACTTTAAAACCTAAAAGTTATCAAATTACAATTAAATATAAAATTTAAATCACAAAAAAGTTTCATTAAAAACCCTTACTACGTTGAACGTAACTTATTAATTTAGCAATTTTCAAAATTTCTCAACTTCCCAGCAAGAATTTTAATGTGGTAAGCAGGGAACTAAATGCAATTTGAATTTAAGAAACAAATAACTGAAAATCGATAACTTTTGCTCGCGTTTTATAAAACTTTAAAGTTTTTATTAGTTTATAGGTCAGGGGTGTGTTTTCATTGTTCACATAGACACATTCGTTTTATCGATGCGCTATCGCCATTTTTAAAAGCATAAATTTACTTTCTTCTCATTAGCGCTCATTTTTTATATTACACGCTCGCCTAAACTGGGGAAATAGTCGCTTACCTATAGGTAAGAACAAAATCAGCAAAAATTGTTGTTACAGCATGCAAAAAAGATACGTAGGGGAATCCCGTTTAAAAAAGTTAAAATTTAAAGCACGAATTTGAAAAAATAAACCATAATTTCTTTGGTCGTTAAAATGAAATGGACGCTAAACCAATAGAACATGGCAGATCATTTCTTCTCATAGTCTACAACCTAACCGCAAAACTAGTTTGGTCAGCTTATGTACTATGTGGATTTAAATTAAAATGTGAAATGCTAGTTTGTGTTACATTAATATTAAATAGGTACAATTAATGAGCCAATTTTGACTATATAAATATATAAATCATGTAGTTGCTGTGAAACATTATTTCCTTTATGGACCTTATCGCTCTATTTATGTATTATCAAAATGGGTGCATTATTCAAAACTTAATAGAAACAGTGAAACATTTCATAATTTTCTACTTTCCAAGATGCATTCTGCAGAATAAAAATGATGATGATTGATCTCATCAATGTGAATTTTTTCCTCGGGATCTTTTAAGAAAAGTACATTTAAAAACCGATTCCGAACCGATTCGATAAATACCGATTATAAAAACCATAACCTGATTATGGTTGCACAATCATAATTTATCGGTAGTTTAACGGAATATGCGAAAGTTTCATCCAGATAAGACTCATTTTAGCCATGAGCAACCAGAAATTTTGTTTCAAGAATAGAAGCCCCAAAATAAGAAGCAAGTGAACTGAAATCAAATATTTCACATACTTTGTAAAAAAAAATTATATAATAAGAAAAATCGCCTCTGGTTGGTTTATTTTAAGTTACGAATTTAAAAAAAGAGTTACCTGGGAAACACTAATTTTTGAAAAAAAAGTAAATTTTGGTATTACCGAATTATAATCAAAATTATTTTCTATATAAGCACTACTAAAAAACCCAAAAATTTTGGCTAAGCAGTTAATTAAAAACAACTATGGAAGAAGTTACGCTGGGAAGACACCCTGTATGTTATACACGGTTGCAACTAACTATTTGGTTAGATTTTACCTGGACACTAGACGTCATGTCTAACTTTATATTTAAAGTATGGTACCGTTACATTATAAATTTTTGTAATCTGTTCCGAATTCTATTTGAATAAAATTATTGATATTTAACAGAACTAAACAAAACGTTAAAATAATAGAATTTTAACAGTCAACTGAAGAAATACAATACGTAGAAAATTATTATTCAGAAAACCAAAAAAAGACATAAATTCCCACTACTATTATTATTGTATTTTTTCACTTGACTGTACCAAAACTCTGCTTACAATTTCATATTTTAAGCTCAAAAATTTTGTTAAAATACTGAATATATATTTTATTTAAAAAAAAGCACAAAGCATCTTACATATATTAGCATTAGACTGTGACAGGTGCTAAGTGTAAAAGTCTACCTGAAGTCTAACAATTTTGCAAGTCCATGGATTGAAAGTTGTCCATACTGGTATTTACCTGCAAGAAAAAAATAATTACAAAAAAGTTATATAAATAAGAAGAAGAAATAACAGGCTAGTTAATATAAAAATATAATAATATAATAAATCAAAACTTTACATCTGAACCAACTTAAAAGATTATAATTATGGAGCTTGTGCTTAGTAATTATGCTTATTGTAAAAGGTTACAAGAATTAAAGTAGGTAGAAATATTGGTCGTAAAAAGTTTTTTGAAAAAGATGTAAAATGAAGAGAAAATTAGACATTTCTTGTACGAACCATCTCAATGTCAATTTTCTCATTTCAAATAATACAAAAATTCATGTTTTGTAAAACTCAGGTAAATGTGATGTGTAATTCTAAACCCAGCAAAAAATAATTTTTTGTAGTGTTTGTATTTTATTTAGGTTAACTTGTAATATCCATGATTCAACAAAATACAAACGAACAAATTACTATGCTCAGGTAAACTTTTTGTAACATTTCTAAGAATAATCCTCATAATAAAATATTTCAAACATTTCCTTTGCAAAATTTACAATCCAAAAGCAAATAAGTATAATTATCCCAATATAAAAATATCCATTCAAAGTCAAGGTCATCAATAAAATAAATCTGTAACATTGTTGCATTGTTTAAACTCTTTAAAGGTATCAGTTAGTTTGGAATGCTGTAGCCTACGGCATTGTACAGACCCCATGCTAAAATAGTAGGAACTCAACCTATCCAGGTATGAACTTATAAAATAATCTAAATACGCATTTCAGTTTCATGTAAATCGGGGAACTCGCATATTAGTAAAAAGGAAGCTTTCAGTTTAGAGTTCTACACTGACTTTAAAACTTTAAAATAAGTATTGTGAAAAACTAACTCACTCGATTTACCATCATGGTTTTTTTTATATTATGAAGAGAAGAGTGTCCGTCCAATCAGATGTGATATTTTTTTTATCACATGGGGTTTCACCGAGATTTCTACATATAGTCAATGTAAACATTCTTACGCATCTAACGTTTGCAAAATTTTGCAAAAAATTGGCATTGCAGTATAAAACGAATATCGAAGACTCGAAAAGAAAGATGTTTTGATTAAAACTAACATTGGCGTTTAGTTTCCCTAAAAGAATTAGGTTTTTGGCACCAAGTTTGATAACAGATCCGCATTTAATATGCAGATACTGTTTACAACTGTAGAATCAGAAGCTAAAACAGTAATCGAAACAAGTTAAGGATATGATGGAACTAAATTTAAAATGATTTTTATTGGCCCAACGTACAACGTAAGATAAGTTATTTAATAGTCAAAAATAAACCTGTAGAAAAAGATTATTAATAAAAAAGATTTCAGAATGGGGAAAAACAGCTGTTTTAAGAAGCAATAAATAAAATAGTCCCATAATAATTTTGCCAAAAATGCCAAAAGAAAATATTTCATATTTCAGATGGGTGTACAACGTACATCCGTTGTTATCTGTCTTGGCCAATATATATCTTCATGGACCACATAAGAGACAAAAATTCGACAGTTGTCTGCTTGCATTTTTTTTAATTGGCGTAATACGTATGTCGACAACGTCGACAATATAACTTTACAATATAATGGGATATGGGCAAAACCCAATTGCTCCGATGAAATAATTACAATCCATTCCATTATATGTATTAGTAAACACAAAAACTAGACTACAACTCAGTTTGCTAATGTTTTTTGGCATCTCCAACTTTTTGGCATCTCCAACAAAAAACCCCCCAAAAAAAAGTAAAAACAGAAAATGAGAACATTTATTCGGTTACATATGCAGCTGAGGAAACAAAAGTTTGCTTGCAGGAAGGCAAACAAATGGGACATTCGTCACGATTGGAACCCAAATTTCTACTCTGAAGCTCAACCACAGTCGTACACTAAGCCACTGCTGTTGACTTAATATGCTCAAGTGACGACGCCAGAGTAGCTCAGTGGCGCAGCCCTGCCGGTCAAGTTAAACGTAACTGGGATGCCTGAGCGTAAATCGTAGTTCAATAAAACAGTGGAAATGTCGTTTCATAAGCTTATCGAGATACGCAACTAGGGTATATTTTAGACCGCATTGAGCTTTCTTATAATAAGCATACAGGATTAGTTTCCATTCTATTACGTACAAAATTAAGGTCGTGCAATGCTTTTTACAAAAATATAGTTAAAATCAGAACTGTTTATGTTCTTTAGAATCTATGTTAGAAATATCTACTTGGCAGATTTCAATGACCTATTCCTCAACTATAATTCTATTATTAATTGTTGTTGCATTATATTTTAAACCATTTATCTCTCATCTATCATCTTTTTACGATATTTTGTTTCATTATTAATCGTCTACCGTTCGGTGAAAATCGGCGTTGATTCAGCACCGACAGACACCGAGTATAATAAATAGCCTAAACGAATTACATCGGCACCTGTGCGGTCAATTTCCCATCCAAATAATAAACCCGAACTTGAAGAAAAGTGTTGTTTACATTTTCCTCACAAAATTTTCAAACAATAAAACGAAAATATTTAAAAATGAATTAACCGGTAAATTAAACACCACTTGAGTGTTAAAAAAAATTAAGATATTTTGAAAAAGCTTAGAAGTAAATTTTTTTAAATTGTTAATAAATTTATCATTCGGCATGCCCAAAGCTAAGTATAAAAAAGAGAAACATTAAAAATTTTAGCAATATAACTTCAAAAGAAAAAGTTTTAAGTCTTTTACACTTAAATCCATTATGTTCACAGTAATTCATGATCATAGACTAGAAAAGTTGAGTGCTCTTTTCTTTCAAGAAAGCTTAAATCGATAGCATAACGGGGTTTTTGAAAATGTAAAATTTATTTCGCGGTTTAAAACACCAGTTTTGCAACTGAAAATTCGATTAAATCAAATGTTTTCATTAAACAATTAAATTAATAAAGAGAAAATTGCATAATTATCAGCTGTTTAGAAATAATGAAGCAATAAATATTAAATAATATAAAATTATAATACCAATAAAATTACAGAATGCAAAATCATCAACGTTTGCGGGTAACCCGTATCAACCCGTATATTATAACGATTTTTTAATATAACGAATCTTAAAAGTGAGGTTAGAAAATATGTTTTTATAAAAAAAACAATTACGCTGTCAGATGGGATTCTTTTCATTATGGAGGAAATACCACTTAGTAACTTAATTTAATATTTCGCCTTTTTGAACGGATGATATGTTTTCGGAATAACAAATTGCGATTACAAAGTTTGATGTTGCGATTATAGAATTACTCACGTCGATTAATTTTACAAATGTCATAAAATTTGAACTTTTAATGTGATTGTATTAAGAAACTTGAAAGGTCATATCTCAACTAAAAAAGTAAAAAGTTCAATATTAAACGATGTGCAATGATAAAATGTCATCAATTTTTATCAAGTTTAATCGTCATAAAAACACTTGCGTGCGACCTAAATTAATTTTAAAATCCCAGATTTACAAATGATCTTTACATAATAACGCAATTATAACAAGATTTAAATTTTGCACATAACTCCCTTCCTCCGAGGCGAGCTTTCAATTATACAGTTTTGGAAATAATAATTTAAAAATTAATAGTTTACTATTTTTCCTCTTCTGAAGGAACCTTCACTCTGAATCATTTTTTTTGGATAATTGGATAATTGGATTTCTGGATAATCATTAAGGATGACCGTTATTAAGAAATCGTCCCTTCACAGGGGGGGGATTAAATATTTACTTCACATCAAATTTCAAAATTAAAAACTTTTCTATTATCACTGAACTCGTTAAAGTTATCCAGTTGTTTATTTATAAAATAAAACAATTGGTAGTCTAAAAATTTAGTCATTCGGTACTTTTTATTAATAAAAAAAACTCATTAAAGAGTGGATCACTGACAAGTTTACAATTAAATCACCTTATAAATGGCAACAACTGCTGCGGTTGTGAAACATCAGAGCAAAGAACGATGACGCAAACAAATGGAATTTGAAGTGTAAAGCTTGGCGTATTAAATTTAAATCGTTTTGCATCCTGGAATAACCCTAAATTTTCGATCGATTGCGGTCCGATTTAAAAAAATTGAAAATTGGATTAGTGCGAAATAGTGCAAATCTAGTGAGGTTCAATTTAAGATTTGAACCTGTTACAAATAGTTTATGTACTTATAATACTGATAAAATATAATATACAAATCAAAAATAGGCTAACATAATTTTTTGAAAATCCATTCAAGAGCATACAATTTTACTGCCTATTATGCACTTTAATTTTTCTTGAAGATACTTTTGTATCAAATTTGAAGTTTCAAAATAAATTAAATAAACGCTACAATAGAACAATAAAAATAATGTTCGTTTTTTTCGTATGAAACCGCCCACAACACTAAAATCTTAGAAGTGTTCGGGAAACGAATACTAACATTAATCAATCTTTGAATTGCCACTTTATTGTATTTATAAATTAATTTAAAATCAATCACCCATTTTGCAACTTCAATTTAATTTTATTTTGCAATTTAAAATAAAATGGATACTAAGTAGGTACACTGGATTTCTCTCAATATTTGAATTGTGTACGTAATTCATATTACCATGTAGTATACATATATATTTTAAGCCAGCAATTCCCAGTTTTCTTTCTCTATTCACCCTGCTTGAATTTTAATTAAAAATTAACTTCATTATAAAAGGAATTAATAGTGAAATTAATCGTTTATTGTTAACTTGTACTTGTACTTTTGTACATGATCTAAAACCCCAAATTTCGATCCATGGGGCTATGCATTCTACTATTATCTAAGTGCTCACACTCCATAAGTAGCCAAATATAAAACTTAACCCATTAATGGTATTTCAAAGAAATTGTATAAACATATTATATTATACATAATAAATATAAATATTAAAACTCAAACCGTCTCTGAAAACCGAGGTCTGGGATATATAGAATACCTCCCAAGCCAAAATTCTTCTCCCAAAAAAAATTCTTTTTTGCCAGCTTTTCGATGTCAGTTTAAACCCAAGATTAACAAAAGGAAACTACCCCCCGATACCCTTATTAATAAATTGCATTTAATCAAAAAATTCTTATCGTGATAAATAGTCCGGGACTCCGCGACAAAATACCTGTACGATATTTACCATTTTGAATTATACCCCAAAAAATAATTATTTAACTTCTCTTTATTATATTTCGTATAAGATCCTGCGTTCTCTAAAGAAGGATTTAGATGCTCTAAATTTCAACATTGATTTACTATTAGGTACTATTTCAGAGATTACAAGAACATTTTTTCAGGTTCTTTCATATAAAAAATAATAAATAATAGGTTTCCACTTAAAATTTTCAAAAAAAATAAGAAAATAAAACGTAATTTTTAAAATTTATTTTGTTTTCCAAATTTTCAAGAAATGTTCCTTGCCCCAAAATTTTAATTTGCCTGACCTTTGTTTAAAAATTCTCTGACGAAATTTGTACAATTTTAAATTTCCTAATTTTCCTTCACCAAAAAATTTGGTTATTTCCTTGCAAGAATTTGTTTGTTTCTATTATTTTTATTAATTTCTTGGAAGAATTAGAAAAAAGAAAAAGGGGGTAGATGTGTAGAATTTGACAGTTTGATCAGAAAAATTACCAAAATATTGAGTGCCTTATTTGTTTCATCTTGGGTGGACCAACTTCAATGCACGATGCTAATTCTAAATAAAACAAATAGTTTTCAAGGGAATTATCTTAATTTCTTTTTATTATGATAGAAAGATCTTGACAATTATGTGTGAAACAAAATATCAACCAAATGCTTGCCACAGCTTCGGTGGCATACCTCAATCCAATGGTGAAAATTTTTGATGACGCTGACGCACAATTAAGGTTCAATGTGCCGAATTATCTCATCCTTTAGCTCTTGAATTGTTCTTGGCTTATTGATGTACACTTTTTCTTTTAAATATCCCCAAAGAAAGAAGTCCAGCGGTGTCATATCACATGATCTTGGCGGCCAATTGACATCGCCACCATATGCCATTGTTTCGTTGGCTGTGTGGCAAGTGGCAAAGTCCATATCCTCAATTTCTGACCACATAAAGTCCGTTATCATCTCGCGATAGCGAACACCATTCACGGTAACTGCTTGGCCGACCTCATTTTCGAAGAAGTACGGGCGAACTGAGCGAACATGCACGGGTGTTTTCACCATGACACAAATATTGTATCATAATGTGTATCACATCGTGGTTGTTGGTCCACCCTTTATAAATAAAATTACAAAAATACCACTATAATTGACTTTAGAAATGTTTATAGCATAAGTATTTTTACCGGCATAATAACAAATGGTGAGACATCCTTTTTTGTTAAAAACTTATCAGCGTAATTACCTCATAGGAAACAAAAAAACACTGATATACAAATTACGACCTTTATTCCATTCTGTGGAAATTTGATTTATAATTTTCAACAATAATATGTAAATTTTCACATTTGCTAACAATTTTTCGCAAGTTGCGATGTTGAAACTGTAAATTTGAGGAAAATGCCCGATCGGATTAATTATTTTTGTTTTGCGATTTTGATTAGCATTCAAGGGTCATTTTTAGACATTTTATTTTTTTAGATTGCCGTTCTGCGACCTCAACGTCACTACGCGTTCGAGTTCTGTCAAATCTCGACCTGTTTAAGAAACTTCACTTCTTTTATGGAGAAATAATGAAACTATTGTGTTGTGTATGGAAAGCATAATATGAAAAAGAAGACATTATTTTCAATAATAACATTCAGTAACAATATTTAATAATAACGTAAGTTTTTAAATTTTTTATTGGTGCGCAAATACTTATATTAAATTTTTGTCTGTAGGTGGATTGATGTGGAAGAACGTTTTTGTGAAAAAATAATCAAGAAAATTCCAGAGTATTCCACAACTAAAGTAAGTCTTAGAATTTAACTTGTCGTCCAAAAAGAAATTTCCTCCTCACGAGTTTTGTTTGGTGTTTTGTATTTTCCCACGCATCCATTGCTTAGGTATTTTTTCCATTATACCGTGCTTTGTAGTCAAGATAAAAATTTTGGGTTCTCCACATATTAACCAACTAAATATTATTGGAGAAGCCAAATGTGTGCAATAACAAAAAGTAATGTCTTCTTTGATGTTTTTAACCGAGATTATTTTTTGCTTTAAATTTTCATTTTTAATGACGAATACAATTTTCAATGCCTTACTGGTGATGTGTATTTCCGTTTACGAATCTTGCACAATATTTTACAATCTCTCCCTCCCCCCCTATGATTAGTAATGCCTTTGTGTCACTTAAATCGATAAAACTTTAAAATAACTAATTTTTCCATTGCAGTTCGGACAACATTGGTGTGTGCACGCGTAATTCGTCTTTCGCGTTCGGAAGTGTTCTGTGTCGAGTTCGAATTATCGTGAAGAAGTTTCATGAAAGCTTTCTTAATAATCGGGAATAATTTTATATTAATACTTAAGTGAAAAAAAATGTGAAAGTTTTCGGGTTTGTGAGTGACTTAAGTGTATTGGAAGAAGCTATCCTGGCCACTAGGAATAAGGCAAAAGGACTACAGTGATAAAGGTAATTTGATGAAAACCGTTCTCATCTGAAATGATAACTAACAAAAAATTTTCTTTATTATTGTAGGTAGGATCCAACTTCGTGGGTTAGCATCAATTCAGGTTAGTAAAATTTTCACTCAAGTGATGTGAATAGCCAGTGAATAGTTTGAAATTGTGAAAAAATTGCATTTTTCTTTAAATGCACGAACTGCAGTTGGGTAAGAAAAGCTAGTCAAATATTGCAAATACCTAATTGTTTTCTCAGGAGGTTTTCATTGCTTGAAAGTTGGTTATTTTCTTAAGCTTTCCATAAATCACGTTGTCGAGCCGTTAACAAAGCTAGATTTAAATAAATCCCAAAATAAAAATTAACAAAGCATTTTGTTAATTGTACTTGTTAACGCCAAGCAGGCAAATAGTAAATTATTTAGGACTCACATCCAGTTGGGAAACGGTCCCCGAAAGGGGATGTTAAGTTCAGAATGGCCACTTGAGTCCGGTTTTTCGGACCAACGTCAGTCTCCAAAAAAATCAAACTTTTCTTTTCAAAAATCAAAAATAAAAATTTTTCGAAAATGTAATAATTTTTTTTAAAACCCAGAAGCGATCTAACGTTAAAACCGGGTGACCTTTCCATATTTCCATATTTTTTTATATCAAAATGATGAAGATGGGAAGTCAACTTCACAAAGGTTTACAAATCATCAAATTTAAAATAACAGTGACAAATAATATTTGACCCCAGTACAACTTTTCTTGCCTGCGTTTATTTTATTATTATAGTTGTTCCCACGAAAGATGAAGCTGACGTCAGAACTATCTGAATGAAATATTGGATGAATGGATGAGTTAGCTGTCTTAATAAAAACAAATAAAATGGGTCATTAGAGAAACCGGACTGTCGGACAATTTTATTTGTTTTACTAAGATCGCTAACTCGACCATTCATCCATCCAATATTTCATTCAGATAGTTATGATGTCAGCTTCATCTTTCGTGAGAACAACTATAGGTACCTGCTTCAAGGATTTAAGTAGCACCCCAACAAAATATTGGACACGTTTTTGGTGGTACGACAGATTAATAAATTAAATGGTTTTTGGGAATTTCGGACTTAAACAGGTTGGTAAAATCACTGTGCCAACGTTTCGCTCAACTGTTTTGTGAGCTTCTTCAGGGCTAAAAGTGCTTTGTTAAAATTGCACTTTTGAAAATATACAACTCGTCTATTAGATGTGTAATTACTCTGTGAAATGTGTGATGTTAAATTAATAAAGTTAAATTAAAAATTAATAAAAAATTAAATTAACACCACCCATTTCACAGGGTAATTAGATGAGTTGTATGTTGTCAAAAAAATTCACAATTGTAGTTAAGCACTTTTAGCCCTGAAGAAGCTCATAAAAAAGTTAAGCGAAACGTCGGCATGCATACAGTGGTTTTACTTGGTTTAAAAAAACCTTTTAATTTATTAAATTGAAAATGGACGAAAATGTATACGTATATACGTATCGTACGTACGACAGATTGTGTATATCCTATAATGTGTATACTTAATAATCATATTAATTGCAATTTGCAATCCTTAATATTTAATTACTTATGTTTAGGTAATAGAAATAATTCAGTAGCTGGCGTTATTTTTTTAATTTATTTATAATTATCTATAATTTATTATAGATATTCAAATATTCAATTTGAATACAACATAATTTATTACTAATATTATGACCCATTGAGGATATATTCAAATTACAGTGTGATCTTATATTTTGTAGCCACAAATTATTAAACAAATCTAAAACTCAATATGGAAATTATTTGTTAAGAAAATAAATTTATTTAATCGATTAATAGCAGACTATTCAAAATTTGTATAATATTTAAATTAAATCATCTTGAGTTTGTTTTAAGAAAAAAATAGTATTTTCTTATCGTAATCAAGAATAACATTATATGTTAGCACACTTCAATTTCACGTTTTGATATAGTATATTTCAACCTTACACGTATCCGAGCCATTCCTTTATACGCCCGAAATTGGGTATCGTTTAGGGCTATTGAGAGTTTACTGTATTTTATTTACAAATATTGCATTGTCATGCAGTTCTGAGCTATGTTTACAATTTCAAATCTCCAGCTTATTGGGTAGTTTTTCTATCGAATTTTTATCGAATGGCAGCGTTGCAAGCGAGTTAATAAAATCGTAGTAAAAAATATATTTTTGTCTATTGCTGTTATGATTATGTAATACGCTTGAAATAAAATGCCACAACGTGATGTATCAGAGCTGGATAATGTGAAGTTGCACTATTTAACCTTTAGTTAGTGCTGTGGGGTCTGATAGACCCCAGCTTATCTAAAAGATGATGGAATTATTTTGTTTGATAAACACTTTTTCGAATTGAAATTCCTAATAAAATGCAATAGGTATATTCTAGGCGTGTTGGGGTCTACAGATCCCACGGCACTAACTAAAGGTTAAATGATATATGATTTTATTAATTAATTACATGCAATATAAAATAAAAACTTGACCGAAATTGAAAACTATTTTCTATTGAGAATATTTTCGACTTCCAATAATTTTGCAATTTTGATCTATTACTGTCGATAAAGTTTCCCACTCCGGGCCATCAGTCGTGCATTTTTGTAATCTCCACTTTCAAATTAACAAAATAAAATATAATTTAAACTGGTAAAATTCGTACCTATAGGTATTTTGTCGTGGACTCCCGGATATTATTTGTTCACTTTATAGTATGAACTGAAAAGTTAAGTTTTTCTTATCCTGATGCTGTAGGTAGTAAATTAAAATCATTCGTCAATAATAATAATTATGGTATCTAATACTTAATAATGATTCAATATTCTGTTTTGAAAGGGAGGCGGCTCCTTCATCGTCTTCTACGTACCAGCCACCACTGGCTATAGTAAATGAACTGTTTGTGGTTAATTCACTTTGTCTGATAATAGCATTAATTTAACGCTTATTTGGTGGTGTGCTCAGAATCGCTAGGTCGCGTACAAATTTAATTTAACCGCCCCCTTTGTCCTGCTCTGCATTCAATTATTGGCCGTAAATTATTTCAAATTTTGTTCAAAATTGTTTTTGTTTTATAAAAAACGAATATTTATTCATATAAACAAAAGAATAAACTAAATAATTCAAAATTATTAAGTAAATAAATAAATAGGCAACTACCGGGTTTAAATTTAAAATTTATTTTAACTTTTAAATTACCCAGTATTCCCCTCACTCTAAGAATCAATACGACCGCCCCTGTCTGCATGTCAAATGTTTCTTTGGGAATTTTGTATCTCTGGTTAAACCACACTATAATTTATAAACCAATTTTTCAAATTTTTGAAATGATATATTTACGATCTATTTAGGTATTGCAACCTTGGAGTTAAAAATATAACTTTTTTCAAAAGAATAAGGGAAAAGTCGAAAAGTCCCTTAGTTAAAAAACGTTTTCGCTATTTCTTATTTATTTGCAAGAAATTGTAGAAGCTTTATAGTTCAACTTCAAAATTCACATTTTTATAATTAAATTAAATAATTAAATAATGCAAAAATTTATTTGCATTTTCAAAATCTTTACATTGGCAAATAATAATAACAAAAAGCAAATTTTGTTAATGACTGAATTTTTGTCTTCTCACACGAAATGTCGTACTTGATTAATAAAAAAATTAAAGTCTAAAAAATTTTAAAAAATGCCAAAAATATAATTTTTCTTTTTAATCCCAAATAATTTTTCTCAAATAACTCCACTATTTTTATTTCTCAAAATGAAATTACTTTTTCGAAGTTACTTGCTCTACTAGTATTCTAAATTTTATCATCGAATTATTATTACTTTCGGGATATTAATTTTTGAGGTTGTTTGCCAACTCAAGATTGAGCTCTATTTCAGCTCCTAGTATTTTAATATTATTTTTTTTATTCGAAAGCTCTTCGTAACAGAAAGATACTTTCTTGTAAGTAAAGAAGATAAAACAACTAAAAAGTTTTTTTTTTCCAGCCTTCAGTCGAGATGACTTAATTTATTAGATAAGGTACTATCTACCATAGGTAACTAGCCATAGGTCAGCTCGACTGAAGGCTCAAAAAAAAACTTTTTAGTTTTTTTCTCTTCTTTATTATCAAAAAACAGTCGACAATATATTGAAATTTGGTTTTCCAAATTTTAATATATTTTTGTTATTTCTTGTAAGTGTTTATACAGGGTGCTCCGAGATATACTTTACCTAACTTAGGTGGTGATAGACGACACTTTGCTAAGAAACATTTTTAGCAAAAATTTTTTTTTTAATTCAAGCCCTCGAGAATTAGGGGCCTCTTTAAAGCACCTTTTTTAATTTCCACTTTCACGTGGCCATAGCCCGAAAAATATTGACTTTTTAATAAAAATGGATTAGTGCTTTTTTAAAAAGAGTGAAGAAATCTACAAACTAGATTCAAACATTTTTTGTCTAAAATCAACGGCTTTCGAGTTATGAATTAAAATTAAAAAAATATATTGAAAAATTGGAGTTTTTTATTATTTTGTTTTTTTTTCAAAACCCTGGATCTTTTAAACAAAAAATTTTACAAAAATTCTGACGACCCATTCTGGATAGGAAATTTAACGGACTACAACTTCTGTATAGTAATAATTTTTGAAAAATCTATCCCTGTCACAGATGATGACAAGGCAGCTACAAAACAAAAAATTAAATTCACAAAATTTTTATTTTATTGAAAATTTATTTTATTAAGGTTAAACTATATTACATTATTTAAGTAAGTGTTCAAAATGACCACCCTCATTTTCAATACACAGTCGTGATCGTTTTAAAAGATGTAGAGTATTATTTATAATATTTCCTCTTTCGTTATGAGCCACTATAGCATTCGTGATTCTCTCATTTATTTTTTCTGTGATGTCGGGCTTTCTTCTGTTGCTGTGCAACGACACTTTAACAGCACCCCATAAAAAATAATCAAGAGGGGCTGGCCAATTAATTGTTCCTCCTCTTCCGATTCATTTTTCAGAATATGCTTCATTTAAAAAATTTTTACTAGGAGCCCAAAATGTGGAGACATAATTTTCCTGGAAAAAAATAAAGACTAATAATGCGGATTCCTAATATTCCACACCAACAGTTAACGCTGAAACATCTTCGATGTCCCGATTTCAGTTTTACCCGCGGATTTTCTTCATTCCTGCAGTTGTTTACACCATCCCTTGTAAATTGTACTTCGTCGGTAAACAAAATGCTTGAAACAAATGTTTGTAAATTGTAAACATTAACTGTCACTTGTTTTTCTGTGATTTATTTGTGAATTAAATTTTTTGTTTTATATCAGCCTTGTTTATTATTACTTTCTGATTTTCTGTGAAAGGAGTTGGTTTTTCAAAAATTTTTACTAGACAGAAGTTGTAGTCCATTAAATTTGCTATCCGAAATGGGGCGTCAGAATTTTTATAAAAATTTCGTTTAAAAGATACAAGGTTTTGAAAAAAAAAACAAATTAAAATAATATCGAATTTATCAACATTTTTTTACTTACTTTAATTTATAACTCGAAAGCCGTTGATTTTAGACAAAAAAGGTGTGAATTTAGTTTGTAGATTATTTCACGCAGTTTAAAAAAGCACTGATCCATTTTTACCGAAAAATCAATATTTTCTGGGCTATGGCTACGTGAAGGTGGAAATTAAAAAAAAAGCTTTAAAGAGACCTAACTCTCGAGAGCTTGAATTTAGAAAAAAATTTTGTTAAAAATGTTTCTTAGAAAAATGTCTTCTATCACCAGCTAAGTTATGTAAAGTGTATAACCCTGTATATTCTAAACCTTAAATTTATAAAATGTTAAATCTCGCTTTAGTCACAAATTTCATCCCAACTTCAATTACTGCCAACCCAAGCATAAGTTACTGGTTTTACATGGTTAACCGACACATACCGTCCATCTACTATTATTAAATACGGCCTTATGTTGGGCATTTAAATTAAATAAAAAAGAATTGGGAATTGAACGCCCTCGTACAAAACGTATTTTGGAATAAAACGATAGTAAAGGTTTAGGTTAACATTTATTATGTTTACAATAAATTGTTTTGGGTTGCAATCTTTTAATATAAAAAGATTACCTTTAGATTTACATTTTATACGTAACATTGTTCAAAGATGAAAACGTTTAACTGCGCTCTTGAAACTTAGGATCTAATATGAAGTGGGTTATTTCATTTCGAGTAAGATTAAAATTCAAGTTTTATAAAATTTAATGTTTAATACGTTAGAGCAATTAATAAGAAAAAAAGTGCAAAATTTATTCTCGTAGTTACTAAATGTGCTCGCTCGTTAATTAATATTAATTTGTAGTTAGTAGTTACAAAGCATTGTAGAGAACACTAATTATGGATTTGGTTCTGGCTCACCATTGAATCCATAAAATCTGTTAAGCCGATGATGGTGTTGCGTATCCGGACATATTAATATAATGCTTTACGGCAAAAAAATTGTCTGAAAAGGTAATTGAAAAAGTACGAAAGGCGAAGAAAAAATATATAGACGATAATTTATAACAAGGTAAGTTCACTTTCACTCGTTAAAAAGTTTAAGCGTTCAAGTTGTTGAGATGAATATAACAAAACGTTCAAAATAAAATGAAGTATATCATTCAAGCTGACGCACTTTAAAAAATGATAAGTGTATAACTTTTTCGATTGTCGAGTTTTAGTTGAAAAACTTGAAAAACGATTTGAAAGCCAAATCGTAATAATATAGCAATATTAAATATTTAAAAAGGGTTAAAAAGTTCCTCAGGACTTTACAATTAATTATGACAAAAAATTAGCAATTGATTATATCCAGCTCATAAATAAATCAGGATGTTACGTTGTAGGATTAGTGCCTTACACAACGGTATTATCGTGATTTAAATTATTGCCTTTTCAATAAAGATTACACGATTTGTGCTTATCGTTGTTAAATTTTATTTGAACTAAATCTATTCTCGTTTTCATTACCCAAAACGTTTAATTAGAAGGATAACGTTCAAACTAGTTTAATCATGAACTCGATCCGAAATAAACAGTTCACCGATAAGTAAAGCATCACTTGGTTACTCTAATTAGGGCTACCCCAAATATAGCGTGTCCCAAGCTGGTTCAGCATACGACAATATCCAGTTCTGACCACAGCAAACCGTTTTCTTCCGTACTTCCTTAAATCATAAACACAGTCTACAGCGCAACCGCCCGAGTCAATTAATATATTTTCAGAAGTGTCATGTTAGTGAAACCCTGGAAAGTTTATATTCAAACAAATAGAGCATTTGGAACTTGACACGTTCGAATTATTTTGGCTGTTCACATAACCGTGGTTTTGTTATAAGTAGCAGTATAAACTGTGGCCTAAGTTAACTATACAAGGTGATCCATACGAATAAATATTGCCCAAGCGCCCTAACTGGAAATAGAAGGAAGTTGAGCGTGTTAGAATCTCGCAAGTCCCTTAATTAAGTCTTGTATTTTGTGGTGTTATTACCCCTTTTTGCTCCACCAGCCCTTTTAATTCATACCATCTCTTTCTTCGGCATTTAACTTAATACTTTACTAACTTTCTCGACCACAAAAACTAATTCCCACTTCTCTCTCCTCGTTTAGTTCCTTGATTATATTTCTGCTCCCAAATAAACCTTAAATTACAAATATTTTAACAACTAAAGTGTTGGTCGCTGTAAAAACGTCAATATCCATTAGGTGCACACCAAGCCATTGAAAATGTAACTGGAGGAATGCTATTGAAATTTTTTATAATAAGTGGAAATTTCACTTAAAAAGTAAATTAATATTACGAACACGATTTTTTGCTTTTAATAGAAGGGTTATGCAATTATTCACTGGCTGAATTAAAGAGAAAGATTTTTAGCATTCCTTAATGCTTGACAAACTCCAAGTTCCAAGGTTTAAATTAATGACCAATTTATTACTGCTCCACAACCAAATTGTCCAAATTGATAATGTGGATAATAAATAAATATTTTATTTTCGACTTGAAAACCATAACAAAGCATCAAGTTCAACTACCGACAGGGTTTAATCGTAAACTTTAATTAATATCCAAATTACTAATTTATCTAGTTCTAAAACTTTCAACCACGATTGCACTAATTAATAAAGTTTTACATTTATTATAAAAGCATCCTGATAATGCAGAATAACTTTGATATTAAATCCCTAATAAAATAAAAGATTTCCTTTTCTGGTTTAGTCAGTGAAATTAGTTCAATCAATCAATCGCCGGCTTCTATTCCGGACAAAACATAACCACACTTTCCAGAAGTCTTCTCACAACATTTCACGAGGTGTTTTACTCCTTCATTGATATGATTAGCTTTGTTTACGCACCTTTTTGTTTTCCACACTTCGCCTTCTATTAGTTTGCAAGCAAAATTGCTTTTCTCTTTACGAATCCGTTCTGGCTGCTCCAGAATGTTTATAATCTCATTCAAAAATCGAATATAAAACTGTCTGTCGTCTTAGACAATATCTTTCTACACTAATTGTTAGCTTAAACTTCTGCTGTTCTAGTGCATAACTCGAACCTAAAACGGTACAACGATTTATAATTTTGTCTTTGTCAGAGTTCAAGAAGTTCACAAGAAGTTATAAAAGTCATAACCGAATAACCATATGAAATATAACCCAACTGTAATTAAACTTAAATTTATATGGGGGATGTTTTCTAATTTCCTTTTTCGTAGATGGTTTATAAAAATCGTACGTGAATTCGGTAGATGGGTTGTCTCCTTATAGGTACGAAGCGGCTGTATAAAAACCGTAGTTGAATTGAACTGAATTATTATAAAACTCGAAACAGTGGGAATATGGGATGTTGCACTCCACAGACCCACCGGTCTCAAAAACCAAGAGTATGAGTGTACAATCCATGATTGATTTTATTAAATCGGAATCTTTCTCTCCGTCAGAAGATATACATCTATATATCGCGGTGGTAATGGGAGTATTGAATTCGTCCAGTATTCCAGATATGTATGGAATAACCGTTGGATTCCCTTAACACTAAAGTAAATTTTGACTACACATAGTCGATGCCCCTACTACAGTCAAAGAACGTAGTAATTCGAGTACCTAGAAATTGATTTGATGGCTTATTTCTAATTTACTAAAAAAATACAGATATATTAAACTTTTGCATCTTCACGTAAAGCATCGATTTACTTGAATGTGCAACGAAAATCATCGGTCAAATTAACTTTTAGTAACTCGACTTACTAGGTTCTTCAATTGCAGTAGACGGTATTGTTCTTTAGGTACATGTTTTTCTTCCGTATGCTTCTTGACAGAAGGACGACTGTTTCAAGTTAAAACCACACCGCGATTGAAGGATTTGACAGCCCTGTACTAGTTCTTACAGTTTGCTGGCGCTACTGGATTAAATGCATGGACTAATTAATTAATTCTCGCAGCGTGCGCAGAACTCCGCATCGCGAAAGACCCCGTGACCGTAAAGGGCCCAAGGCTGAAATAGCGCGACAAACATTTTTTAAATATAATTTTAATTTCATAACTAAGCTCTTCTCATCTTTTATGGTATATCTATTTACAGTGGCTCCAACAATTATTAATACACCCCTATGTTAACCATGTAAATTGCACATTTTGAAACCGTTTTTTGACATATAAAACTCGCTTTTACAGCAAAACTTTTCAGATATTTTTTATTGCAAATTTTAATCTCTTCAGTTTTATTTCTATACATTTTTTTATTTTCTTTCGCCGTTTACGAGTTACAGCGACTTAAAGAAAACTAAGTAAAAAAGTTAATAAAATTAACATTACTCTTATGGGAGGTTTTTACAGAGTTTTCTTCAAGTCGCTGTAACTGGTAAACGGCGAAAGAAAATAAAAAAATGTATAGAAACAAAACTGAAGAGATTAAAATTTGCAATAAAAAATATCTGAAAAGTTTTGCTGTAAAAGCGTGTTTTATATGTCAAAAAACGGTTTCAAAATGTGCAATTTACATGGTTAACATAGGGGTGTATTAATAATTGTTGGAGCCACTGTATATCATGTACAATGTACATATATCTTTCATTTGTGTCCTCGTGACTGTGGAAAACCTTTGAGAAAAGAACACTTTTCTAAGACATATTTTCAAATAAAATTTTTGTCCTAGTCCAAACCCTTGTGGGGATACCTCTCTTTAAAGCAATGTTTTGTATTTCTGATTTTAAGCGGCCATAGCTTTGATATTACTGATTTGATAGCTTAATGGATAAAACTTTTTTAATGATCATTCGTTTATCTACAAATTAGGTTATCACCCCTTATGGTCTAGAATCAACAGATTTCGAGTTATAAATTAAATTAAAGAAAAAATGTTTTAAAAAATGCAGATTTTTTTTTTACTTTTCTTGCGAACCCCGTATGTTTCCCAAAAAAATGTATTTGACCAAAGTTGTAGCCCGTTAAATTTCCTATCCGGTTTGGGTCATCAGTTTTTTTCTAAGACGTTTCCTTTAAGAGATACGGGGTTTGCAAGAAAAGTAAATAAAGTAAAACCTGAATTGTTTAAACATATTTTCCTTTAATTTAATGTATAACTCGAAATCCATTGATTCTAGATAAGGGGTTATAACCTATTTTATAAATAAGCGAATGATCTTTAAAAATGTTCTAACCCATTAAACTTAAAAAATCAATAATATAGAAGCTATGGCCGCTTGAAATCAGAAATTCAAAAAATTGCTTTAAAGTGAGGTATCCCCCAAGGGTTTGAACTTGGACAAAAATATTATTTAAAAATTTGTCTTAGAAAAGTGTCTTTTATCACCACCCCAAAGGTTCTCCACTGTCACAGGGACACCCAATATAAATTAATTTAAAGTTAAATTAATATTATAATTTTTGTGAATTTATGGATTATGGCACTAAGTTTTACGCCTACGCCGCTATTTTTCTAATTTCCTATTTCAATAAAAATAATAATTTCCCAATCCTACGAGGGGGCCCCAGAAGGTATATGGGCCTAGGGCCTACTAGAACCGAAAATAGGCACCGAACAACACATAAATTTGGAACACAAAACACAACATATTTGTTGTGAAAGATTGTAAGATTTGTATGTTCTCGTGGTCAATTTTAGTACACTAGCAATTATATTCTCCGTCCCAATAGGTACTTCAATTTTAGTTTAAAATTTTCAATGCTTACAATCGCAAAAATATAACATGATATCCTTAATTTTAATTATAAAGTAGAATTGAAATATTGCCCCTTAAAGCAAGAGATTGTGATTGTGGTCTGTTTAAATAATCTGTTTTAGGAGAGCGCCCCCTCTAAATTATTAAATTAAACTAAATTTTATCGTTCATGATTTGCAAAAAATCAAAACAATATGTAAATATAATTTTTGATCTATAGCATCATAATATTTGTTATATAGAAATGATGTTTATTATAGCCATACAAAAAAATTCGTGTGAATTGTAGACTGCAAGTAAATTTAAATTTACAATACCTTCTAAATCCATCTCGATTCAAATATAAAGTGAATAATATTCAAAATAAAATTACTGCGGGGCATTCTGCCAAATGATCAAATGAAAAGATCATTATAGTACATACATAATACAAAATATTACAAATATTACGAAGTTAGTATTTTCAGTGACAATCAAGCTCATTGTAATAAAACAATTGATTAAATTGTCGATATGATTATTTAGCCAGCCAACAAAATTTACGCTTTATAATTAGGAATTACATATTTTAAATATTCAATAAATTCTTTATGAAATCCTTTATACATTTAATAATTACTTAGGATTATAATATGTATACATATTATAACTTGCTTATTTTTGTCATATAGCATTTATTAATTTTTTGAATAGCACGTTTATTAATATTCTATATTATAGCAAACATCAGGAATTTAGTGTATTGATGTGTTAATTGAAAAGGCGAATCTATATTTTTGGATATTTTGTTATTAAAGGTTTATATGAATGCCTGAAAATAAAGCTAATTTCGATTACTAGTCGTAAACAGGATAATAATAATTTATTATTCTAAATATCTAAAAACTAGTCTTTAGCAGATACGACCTTTTCAACTAACACGGCAGTATACCTATTGGGTTTAAATACAATACTTTTTTTAATTATCTGCATGACTGTCTCCGTTCCTGAACTGATTTGTATTATTGAACTCAAAAACGGTTGACCCACATATCACAATGGACTTCCTATATATATATCTGTCAACATGCATATATAGTACTTACATCGATAGATCCAATTAATTAATTAACATAAAATATCGGAAAAGAATTAACAATGAATTCGAAAAGGGTCGAGAACCCAGTGTATATAGCTTCGAAATACGATATTATGTTGTATGATGTTGCCCACTGCGAATCTTTAATTTTCAAAAAAATAGAAAAATTCCCAGGAACTCTCCAACAATTTCTTAATTATATTATCAAATCTATTCTATCTTCTTTTCAGATGTTTTTCGTCAACTACTGAACGTAACCCCCTTAACTTTCTCCAAGCCACCCTTATCTTTAGCAGTTTGAAGCTTCATGAGTAATCTAAATGTATTTAGTATCCCAATTAATAGTGCTCGAAAAATAACTGAAGATAACCAAAAAGCAAAATCAGTTTATCAAAAAATATCGGCAAATTTTAAATAGAATTTATTTGTTAGAAAAATTAAATGTTCAAAAAATTTAAGAATTCTACTTGTTCTTCTTCTGTTCTAAGTTCGAAACAAATTATGTTAAGGGTAGGTTAAGGGTAAGTTTTTACATTGAACCACTGTTATATGCCGTTTGTTTCATAATCTGATTTTGATGTAGTAGTACGGTTACATCTAAAACTCACTATAAAACATTTCAGAAGTCGGAGAAGTACAATATAAATCATTGCTAAATTATGCAATACCCAAGAACGTCCGTAAAGTTTCACTGTCATAAAATTAGCAGTTTTTTCAGATAAAATATTTTACAAATGATATTTCAGATAGGAACGGTTTTTTATACAGGGTAATCACCCAAGTGCTGTTTAAACTCCATTACAGAGCGTTATGTTAAATTTTTAACCGAACATAAGCAAAGTTCAAATTTTTGTTAAGTTTTTACGTTTCTTTGAGTGGGTGTAAACAATACTTTAAAATAGTTACAATTCTATTTAAAAACAGACATTGGACTGAAAGTTAAGTAACGGCGTGGAACAAATTTGCACGCCACTCTGACATCGTCACCAATTCGTCATCAATAATTGCTAGTGGCGCTGACAATGCAGCCTTCCGGTTATACCGGAAGTAAACGCAAAGTTATGCAAGTGTAATAACATTTTTTGTAGTATTTTTATCATAAAGAAATTTTCCTAGAGACCACAGCAGTAGGTTGCTCTGTCTGCTGGTTGAGTTATAGAGTGAAAACACGGAGTTCAAATCCCAGATTGTAAAAATCGTGAAATATTGAGGCAGAAAATTAATAAAGAAACTGAGATGAGCATTGAAAATTTGATTTCAGCAAAGAAATTTTTAGATTGGATAAAACTAACTGATATAAGATTCGAATCCAAATTCAAGTGCTAATCACGTCACTAATTGCAAACTTCTTTATCGTGGGTGTACTGGCTATAAATCTGAAACATTCAAGTTGAACACCCGTCGAGGAAACTCTAAATCACTTTAGTTTACTATACAGGAAGTGCAATAAGATCGTAGAGTAGAATTTTGATCTACTATAGTAACAATGCAAGAAAAATAGAAATAGAAATGAACAATAAAATATCCAATGCTTTCTATTATTCTTGTTATGATTTTGAAATCAAATTGTTATCATAACCTCAAATTAATTGAATATTTATTGAAATATGTCGAAATCGTTTACGTACTCATTTTTATTTCTGTGTACCTACTTAAAGCACTAACGAGCTTCATTTATATTTATAAATCTCAATTTAGATTATCTTAATTTTAAATTATGACTGCACAGAAAAACAAATTTTTATCTAAATTGACTAGGAAATGTAAATTTTTTTGAATATGTACCTTAATCATGTAAGGGTTGGCCCGCCTTCGAAGCAGATTCCAAGATTAATGACTAGTTGGAGTAATTTTGAAAATACGCATTCAACGTTGAATAATTATTTGTCATGCTTATATCTGCTTGATATCAAAAACGCACAAAAATATGTTACTAAGTCAGGTATTTACTTTTAGGATAAATTGATAATGAATATATTTAAACAAGGACGCATCAGTAAGCAACAGTAACAAAGCATGAAAGATTAATAAACAAACAGTAATTATTATGTACGTATATTTAACTATGTATGTTTGTGACTTGAGTTATAAATAAAATATTTACGATAAGCAAGCACGAGATTACCAAACGAAAAACTTGAGTGGCACGCCACTGTTATAAAATTGTAAATTAATACTGTTTCGATTTTATTCTTGCGAAAACACTTCAAATATGTTTTGATATAATTTATTTCCTGTTATTTATTTAATATTTAAATAAATATATTTTTAACAATAGAAACCTTGAAACTTTGTTGTGCCAGTTGAAAATTAAATTAACAAATTAAAAAATCACATATTTAGATAAAATCTACCATAAATATGTTTTCCAAGTTTACTTGTAATCTATGTAGATTTATGCAATACTAACATCTTTATTTAATAAACATTAAAAAATGTTAATCGGTTACTTTGGAAAATTTTTTTTTAATAATTTAATATTTCCCAAAAATTTTCCAATATGTATATCCTCACCCCTCACTGCCTCATCGGAAATCAAACACCAACATTTTTATCGCCCTGTCCAACAAAGGGATGAGTGTTCAAAAATTCATTTAATGTTAAAAATGTTAATTTTCCAATTTAAATTTTTTAAATTTAATCCAAGTAAATTTACTTAGGACTACATTAATATTCCACATAGTAAATAAGAAATTCTCATTGAAAATTTCAATTGATGAATGAACTTGTATTTAGAAAGAAATTATTTACAAGTATGGGATTAATTTCAAAATAAATTTGATTTAAGCTAACTTTCTGCAAAAGTATTCTACAAATTAAATTGGGTTTGTACGATTCCACTTACTTAGTTTTAAAGGTTGCTCCTGTATAAACATACAAATTAAATAAGAACTACGATGGGAAAATTTGCCTTGAAAAGTTTTTCCAGTAATAGAAAGTTCCAAACAAAAATTAAAACTAAGTAGTTTTTGGTCTTTGAGTCAGATTTAGCTAGCCGCCACAACAGCCACAACGCTACGCATTTAAATTAAAAATTTTTTTATATTCGGGTAATAATTTTCATTTAATTAAAAGTAAATAAATAAAACTGAAATTAACGTTAAAAGTCTTCTATTTAGATCTTTAATGGATACAGAAATAGAAGATTGCCACACAGACATTTTTAATTTAGACGTAAATCATTCTCGTATACTCTCGTTAAAAGTAAGATTTTCTCATAACGTTGGAAGAGAAAATTAATTATCTAAGTTCTAAAAGAAAATCTATTGTTAAATATGTAATCTCTTTATATTAAAGATTTTTTGGTTTAATCGTGTTACTTAATATCTAATTTGATTACACTAATTGCTTGGTGACATAATATAAATTTAATTTTTTAAAAATTTATAAAAATATTTAGCAAAAAAAAATTGGAAAAAACGAATTTACAGACACTTGCAAAAAAGGATTCTAGGAATTTTGTTCGACAACATTTGTTCGAATAACAGTTGTTCGAATGCTTTTGTTCGATTTAACATTTATTCGAATCAGCAGTTGTTCGACTTAACAATTATTCGAATGAGCATTTGTTCGAATTGGAATTTTATTCAATACACATTTGTTCAACTTAACATTTTTATTCGATATGGAATTTTATACGACATTATCCCGGGAACATTATTATGTTGCGCAGCTAGTAAATAAACAGCAACTATATCGATAATTAAAAGTACCTATATCACCGGTGGGGATATACTTGTTTAGTCTTTCTCAAAACGGCTTGGAGCGCCCGGAGCGGAGGGGACCGGAGCGCAGGGTAGCGCAAACTATGTTTTATAGTGGATCCGTGCATTGCCATGGTTGACTTGTCAAATTCGACTCTGCTCCTGCTCGGTTTTGACTAAGACTAGACCCATTAAAAGTATCCCTGAAAGCCGAAAGAACTCGCCAAAGGTGGAACTCAAAAAAGGTTAAACTCGTTTCAGGGTGGATCCGAAAGTGCGGGGTGCGAAGGGAATCCACCCTAAAAACAAGTTTGGCATTTGTAAAATATATAATTAGTTTTATATATAATATTCGAACAAATGTTGTCAAACAAAATTCCGGATACGAATATTCACAACTTACAATATTCATTCACAACCCAATATTGCAAGCTCGAGAACGAAGCGACGCTGATAACAAAACAATATTTTGTGAAGGTACCCACAAGGTACAATGCAATTGTTTTATATTCTCATCTACGCTTTGCAAGATTTTGCTTTTAATAATATCCGCACTACACGGTTACGGTGACCGGACATTTCGCTTTTAGACATCTCCTTGCCTTGCCACTCCCAATCTGCTACTAATATACGTTCGGTTTTGAAGTACCGTTTATTTTCTGTAATTATTAGTAATTCTAAATTAATCTTCCGTTTGTCGTTAGCTATTATTTTTAACGTTTTTTTTTCAGTAAAAAAACAAAGATGATAACAATATGTCAAAAATGAAAAAACAAACAAAACATAACTAAATGTCCGGGAGCGAATTATCCGGAAGCGAATTATCCGGAAGCGAATTATCCGGAAGCAAAATATTCCGTAGCAAAATATTTTTAAACTCACGTCTACGTTTTTTGCCCTTAAGTTACTTATAATCGTGAAATACATATAATTATGTTGCTGTAGATAAGATTTTTATTTACGCTGACCTTAAATCATACGTCATCAACGTTCGTGACGCTTCGCGTGTACACAATGCAAAATTTTGTAGTTACAACGTTTAAAAATTCATGTAAAAAATATTTTTGATTATCACAGTTATTAATTTTATTAATTACTTTTCGTTAATTAATTCTCGAGTTTGACTACATTTTAACTGCTGTAAAATTGTATATAGATAGAGATAACATTTAATTATGTGTTTTGTTAATAACATTTTTATGCAAAATAAACAATTTTAATTAATTTATACTAAGTTAATCTTAATTTAATTATTTTTGATAAGTCGTTCATGAAATTTGTGACGTACTTTCTTTGAATCCAAAAGAGTCTAAATTGTTTGTGGTGTTTATTCCTTTTTATTTCTGCTTGGACTCAATTGAATTTTGACTCTCATAGTTAACATAGCAGGTTAACTAAATTCAAAAATATCTCTAAAACAAAGTTGGTACAAACATTAAAATGGTACAAACGATGTAGATTATTTTGGATCCAAAATTCTAAATGGGGGGGGGAGGGCTGTCGAAATGCACATCTGTAATCTCTCTGTAAACCGGTTAACTCTCGTTAACCACGTCAGCCAATAGTTGAAAACCAATCTACAATTTTTGTACATATTTTCATACTTACAACAAAAAAATTGCGTCTAATTATAATTGATTATTTAATTTAGTGTCTTAAAAGATCGTCCAATTGAATTACTTACTTAGTGGTTAATTAAAAAATTTATAAACAAAAATTAACAAATGTTGACATGCCTCGTACTATATGGCATACCTACATAGATAATTGCTTATTATCGTAACAAGTTTTAAATTAAAATTATTACGTACACGAATAATAGAGGTTAACATTAATTTAGATAATTTGATTTAAATTGCATAGTCTGATGAAATCATCTTTAAAGCTAAAAGGTCACAAACAAAAAGTGCATTCTATTCTGTAACAAATTATTAATAAATTGCAATTATACAATGAAGATATAAACTGTTACAGACAAAAAAACAGCCATGCGGTTGCATATTATTAAATTTTTTGTTTGTATACTTTGTTTTCCGAGCAAGCGTAAAGAGTTACTTTACACCCTTGGGCGTAAAAAATACATTTGTGCCCTAGCGCGGTAAAGTACCTAGTTTAGCTGCCTAAGGGCAATCAAGAAACATTTTATAAGCTAAATATTAAAATTACAATTGAAAAAACCGACGTTTTTAACTTAATACCTGTAGGATCCATTATTATGTTAAAGTTTGAATCTTCGAACTTTAATATCATGTTCTAATTAAAAAACATTTTAAAACAAAAAACAAAAAGTTTTTTGAAAAGTGTAGTTTTTCTTCAATCTGCGAAGAAGTATATACCTTAATTTACCGAAAAAGTAAATAACTAAATTGCAAAATACAATATAACAAATTAACGCAAATTAAATTAAATTAAATATGTATATGCGGGTGTTAAACGCGGACAAGGTTAGTTAGGTTTTCATTATTGGAAAATTTCGTTTTAAATCTAATAATTCGAAAATGTGTTTAAAAAAGAATTTATAAAACACATAATGGTAAAGTATCTTTATTATTTAATTGCGCGTTCTCATCAGTGACGTACAGCCACGGGGGCTAGCGCGATCTTTCCACCCTAGCTCCTACAGAATCTAATCGTAAATTTTTTTGATCTTTTGCAAAAAAAATTAGGCTGGAGAAGCTTTTTAAAAATAAATTGGTAATTATACATAGAGTTAAGGATTCTGAAAAGATATTTACATTTAATTTTTTATCACAACTTATTTTATAATTCTAAATACATAACGAAATCTTTCCACTAGCATTGAACAACGGATTTGCCAATAATGCAAAAATATATCAACTTATATACATGCGTGATGAATTCGCATAAATCTGAGCAACCAAGAATCAAATCTCATCCACACACACAATTTGAAATAATTTACGACGCGCTAAGTTATCACTATATTGCATGTGAAATAACTTTTAGTATCAAATAATTTTTTTTTAGTGTATTTCATACGACAATACATTTTAGAATTATAAATTCGATGTTTTTTTCGTTTTCTTTTCATTTAGCCACACTTATGTAAATGCAAATTTATTTGCTTTCTACATATAATTTTTGCGCTGGAAGACCATGACAGACCAAAACTAGTCAAACGATAATTTATTATTTGTTATCTTATTATGATCCTTCCCCCCCCCCTTGGCAACGTTGTAATTATAAAAAAAATTTTATTAAATGTGTTTCTGAAGCAGTTCAACTATTAATCCAATTGCTACGTGCACATGATAGTTTTGAAATAGTTCAAACTGCTGCTGAAACAAACCCAAGTAATTAATTCAGAAATCTATAGTTCCTCCATCAGAAGGAATAAGTAATACAACTTCTTTAATTTTGTTGTAAAAATCTAAACATATGATAAAATCACAAAGTAAACTTCGTTTTATTTGCAGGATAAATAAAATAAGTTTAGCATGCTTCCCGTATAAATCATGTCTTTGACAGAGTACGATGTTTGTTATGTCGAGAAATTGTATCAATGAAAGGTAGATAAGTGAATGTACAAGATGTGTTCGCCCTTGTCATTTGTATTGAAAGAAATGAATTTCTATTTGTAGAAAAATATAATAACAACTGGCGCAAAATCCATTAATATAAACAATTATTTGAAAACGTAATTAAGTTCGATATTTGTTACAAGGTATAGTATAAAGATAACCAAGTGACTCGACAAAACTAAATATACATTTCCACATATTAAAAACTTATCTTCCCAAATACAATATATTTGATTTACTTTCCATAGATATTTTATTTATATCCGATAAAATTAATTTCAAAATTGATGACACGAATTTTCTTGGCGATATTTGTGCTATTTTTAAACAATCACATTTTTGGGCCAAAAATTTTTATCCAAAATGTTTCATGTTCTACCGACGATCGCCTTAACAGAGTCTACAGTCAACCCTCCTGCATTGTAAAGGATACAAATTATGGAAACCACGTTTCCACTGTGAAAGTCAGAAATTTGTTGAAATGTTGTACAAAACCGCATTATATCGAAACCTTCCGCGTAATACAAAGGAGCGTCGTAAATCATCAACCGTTTTATATCGAAACCGCATAATAGGATTCCTGCCACCGAACAAATAATTGTAAAGTAAAAACTAACCTATTTTTTGCGCGTGTTGCTCAGAGGTCAATAAGTAACCGTTTATGATAATTAGAAAATCAAACTTCCGAAAGTAAAGTTTGAAACTTATTGTTCGAAGTAATTCAGCTCTATTGTGACCCCTCTGCTGCCACCTTTATTTTCCGCAATTTATAATTTTATTTTATTTTCTTCAAAACAAAACTGTAGATCTGTTGATCTGATTTTATCTGAAGAATTAATTCTTTCAGTTGAGCAAATATTTGGGTTGGATCTTTTTCAAATGAACAAACGGTAGAAACAATTTCATTTAAAGAGGATCACAACCCTAAATTTATCTTTGTTAATTATTCCGCGATAACACCAAAATAATTGACGTTATGTAGCAGATTGGAATATTGAGTATCTGCAAACTTCAAGTTTCTAATAAAGTTTTTAGGTTTATTTTATTTGATGCATTTTAGAATTCGATTACTAGCGAAGCTATTACACCAAGTTTTTGATATTTAATTCGAGCCTTGAAAATGTTTTCAAGAATTTTATGAAGTTATAATGTATTTCTGAGACAACTTGAGACGCTTTAATTAGTTTCTGATAGCCGTATATTTACATTTCCATTAATGTTTTACTATCGATTTTTAAATAACGTCAACCCGTGCCGGCTTGCTTTAAAAAGAACCACCATGTCATGGCACTTTCTATAAAAATCCACCTTCAAAAATTCTTTATTTTTGCTAATACCAAGATTGTTAACTGAGTAATCGATTGGTCAGTATCAAATTGATGACTGCTTTTGGAAAATCAGCCCATATATACTTAAAACTCAGAAAATAGCGTTAGAATTGCGAATCAGAGTTCATCTTCTTGTGACTCACACATACGAAATGTGGATAAAATAGCTAAATAAATAAAGCTAAACATAAAATTGGTTGACCGAAAAAAGAACACCTGGATAAGAAATTAAACAAAATTCTGAGGTCACACTATGAGGCAGAAAGATAACAAATAGAATAAAAACAACAACTTTGAAAACACACAGCTAAAGCCGGCTACAGACTATGTGCACACGTGTGCGCACGTACGCAAACTTGGAGCATACGCGTATATGTGCACGTAGTGTGTATAGTACCACACATCACAAACTTCGTCTATGTGTGGCATGTGTGGACGTTCGGATGGAAGTCGGTAAATGAAGCACACATCAAAGAGATAATGGTCTCCACCATTACCATCACCACACGTGTGCACATGATAGCGCATGGTGTGTATAGTGCATTCGTTACATATTCGCATCAAGGTTAAATTTTGCCAAAGATGTGCACATATTCGCACATACCTCACATTTGCGTACGTACGCACACGTGTGCACATAGTCTGTAGCCGGCTTAAGATGAGCATACGATAAAAAGAGTTTTGCTGGCCTTGCTTGAAGGCTGGAACTCAGAATTGAAAAACTTGGAGACAATTAGGGGAGGCCTTTCGTCAGAAATTTAAATATAAGGGCTAAATAAATAGATAGATTTTAGCATAATTATAAAAGATGCCAAAAAAATCTAGAATTTAAACAAGACGACCATGTTCTTAAGATTTGTATTTTTGTGTTACAAAAACAGTAAAATAGAAATTTACCTCAAGTTAAAATGCTAGGCAAATTAGTACATCCATTCTAGTTCGTCCTCGGTGGCATAATGGTTTTTGTACATGAAACTCATAGCGAACGACTTTATATTTTATAAGTTAACAGAAGATGACGTCTTCTCAACTGCAAAAGGTATAACGTAAAGGTATGGAATACCCCCAGTACACTGAGATATGAGTTGCTTGAATTTACTAAGATTATAAAATCAATAATAGTACAAAAATAGGAAATAAAATAAAGGAATAGAAGTTCGAACATCAATTAAACTTAAGATTTTTAACATACGGTTTTAACATTACTGCTAAATTGTTGGCTACACTTAAGTGTTTTTTAAAAAAGCATAGTGCAAATTATTTGTATTTTGCTAATAGCTAATAAATCATTTTTTACGAAAAATGTTTATCTCCGACATTAAAAATGTACCGTTAACAAAAGTTTGATCCAATTGTTGTCTTATTTATATGCGAATGTAATAGGTTTTACCTTTAAAGCTTCTTTTAGCAAGGCAAAAATTTAAATTATTTGGGAAATTTCATACAAATAAAGTAAAGAATGCTAAAATGTAAAAATGTAGCACAAATCCCTTATTTCAAAGATATTTCGGTTGAATGAAACACAATATAGGTAGGTATAACATACGGATGACACAAATGATGTCTTGTAAATTTGTAGGTAACAGGTATGAAAAGTGTTTAGGGATAAGTGTTATTCTTATTTAAAATGAATTATGTATTGTTTAGGTCATTGACAAATTTACTACATAATTTATCACTTTATGAAGCCAATTTTCATTTCAAACTTCTGCTATGCGAACAGTTAAGATGCAGTTACATAGATACCGTTGACAATAGATCAATACGGCGTGCAAGAACTCTCCGTATCCTAGCTTCACATTGAAAAGTTAATCATAAACTTACTTCACAATAAGTAAATATTACTCAGATAAATGGTACGGTTTCGGCGAACATATAATAAATTTCAAGGAAACTCTTTGGATGGAAAATTTAATTTCCTATAGCTTTAGTACAATGTTTACAAGTTAATCTTGTTGTATAAATTATTACTTTTTATGCGTTTCCTCGAAATGCTACAGACGTTTATCATTTCTTCAGTCAAAAATATTGAAACTGTTATACTACTTCTCAAGATCTATTGGACCGATTAGACCTCGGAAATATTACAAAAAATATTTTATCTTCCCCTATTTAGTTCATTAACTATAATTATTGTATTAGCTACATTGAATAAAATGTATAAAAATATAATGCTCAATTATGTAATATTTAATGTTGAAAAATTAAATTTTTCGATTTAAATATGAAAATTTTAATAGCTATTTACAGTCGTGCTGGAGAAAGTTTAACATTGCGGTTGAATAAGTGATATATCAGAACGAGCGATTAGCGAGTTCTGATAGCTTACGAAGTCACTGTATTTAGCTGTATTTAGCGAGTCACTTTATTTAGCTTTACGTTCAAGACAGGTCCTTTCCAAAAAAAAACATAAATTATGCTTTAAAAAGTAACGTTTATATATAAAGGTTAATAGAAATGAGACGCGACATAACGGAAGTAAATAATACTCTTAGCTATTAGCTTGTGATGCAAAATTGCACGTGCACTTCAGTAGGCAGTGAAAACGCAGACAGAGTAGCAGTGTATTATAAAAAACGTAAACAACCACCGTCTTTTACTATTTATAATCTTGCAGCTGTGCCTTATCGCTTATCAACAACCGCCGTAGCCAGGAAAGGTGGTCACGATTCGAGTTCATTATAAGGGTATTGCATTACTTGATTGTATGAGTGCGGAAAGGTACTAAGAGTGCGGAAAGGTACTAAGAGTGCGGAAAGGTACTAAGAGTGCGGAAAGGTACTAAAAGCGAAGCATTCTCACTACGTACAATAACTATAACCCACTATGTACGCCACCATTGCTGCTTATGTGCAAGAATATTCCGAACACCGCTGCAAAGTATCATTTTCGAGCGATAAAAACTACCTGATATGCTATACTTTCTATAGTCGTGTACGTAAAATTATTAATTTCATTTTGTAATAATAAATATTATGAAATAACAGAAAAAGATGACTTACTGAAAGTGAGACAGAGAGATTACATGAGATTACATTACAGAATGGAACAGAGCAGTAAAAGGTGAAGTAACGAGAGAAAAGAATGAAATATGGGAAAATAAATGTGACGAACTAGACAGGTATATGGGTGGCACAAGAGTCTCGCAAGCTTGGACGGCAATAAAAAATATAAGATAATTTATAAGTATAATATATAATATAAGACCGGCGTACGGGAAATAAAAGTGAGAGAAATCCAAAACATTCTAGTAGAAGTAAAGAACGGCAAAGCAGCAGGGCCGGGAAACATTCCTATTGAACTGGTCAAATATGGACCAGAAGTGTTGCACGATATTCTGGCAAAAATATTTAACAAATGTATGATAAATGGAGAGGATGTCCCAGAAGATTGGAATCTAGAATCTAGTGGGGAGGTTGTATGGCGGAATATTAAAGAAAAGGATTGAAACTGAGTTTGCAAGCAGAGAGGAACAAAATGGATTTCGGCGCTGGAAGATCGTGCATGGACAACGTTTTTGTATTACAGCAAATAATTGAAAAAAGAAAAGCTAGAAATTTGCCCACTCAACTAATATTTGTAGATCTCGAAAAATTCTGTTCCAATAAAAAAACTTTTTGAAAGTATGACGAAAGGTGGCATAAATGAGGCATCTCTTATTTGCAGACGATCAGATCATCATTGCAAATGATGAAGAGAACGCTGATTTTATGTATAGAAAATTAGTAGAAGAATACCAAGAGTGGGGGGTTGACAATAAACAATAAATACCTAGGCAGCATAATTTCAGAAGAAGGAGCATCACGAAAAGACATTACGTTGTAGAACCCAACAAGGTCGGAAAAGCACCTCGGATTTTAAATTCTTTGTTATGGTCCAGCAGGATAAAACTACTGTACAAAAATGACCATCTATAGATCAGTAGTGGAACTAATTTTAACATACGGAGCAGAATGCTGGTAACTAAGTAACTAACGAGCAGAGATAAGAAACTTATTGAAGCTACCGAGATGGACTACCTAAGACGAGCATGTAGTCTCCCGAATGAGAAAATTAGACGACGAACCAACAGGACAGAATAGAGTCTCGGCAACTAGTATGGTATGGACACGTGATGAAGATGCCCGAGGATCGGTGGCCAAAAAGAGCTATAAACTATATACCCGCTAATAAGAAAAGTAGAGGACGACCCAACATGTCATGGATGCAAGGAATAAGAGAGACAATGGCGGATCGGGCAATAAAGGAGGAGGACTGTCAAGATAGAGAGGTGTGGCGATCGAAATGCGGGATGCGGCAAAGGCTGTAGTAATATATGGGTACACTTTTGAACCCGACCCCTTTTGATTTGACCGAAATTTTTTTTTCGTTTTCTACCCCACTAAAAATATTTCTCAGAATTTTTACAACTTTTTTCACCCAACCCAAAAAAAGTTATGAATTTTTCAAAAATTTGGCTATTTCAAAAACCCATAACTTTTTCAAAAATTAAATAAATCCAACGTTCTTTTTTTTAAATTTTTCAGTTTTAAATGTACTTTTCAGATAAAATTATGAAAACTTTTTTCGATGTCATGTTCCATGAAATTTTTTAATTTTTTGAGAAAAATCATCAATCGGAATTTTCAAATTCCGACACTTTTAATTATTGATTCTTTTTTCTAAAAAAAATTCGACTTATTCTGCAGTTATTCTGGGCCGACTCTGCTTTCTATTTTTTTTTTTCTATTGAAAAATTTTTTTTGTTTATTTCACCGCAATTTAACTCTGTGATATTTTGAAAATTCTCATAAGGTTCGCCTATCAGATACTACTAAATGTATAATCAAAGCTTCAACGTTCATAACGCTTTGTACTGGATGTAAAGATTTAATATGTTATTATTAGACATTAATATTAGATATTAATATGACAATATTTGCAGATTATGCTACTGATTCGCTTCGGCTTGTGAATGGTTAAACAATTGTCTAATCTGAATTACAATTGATGCTTTTTGAATTACAAGTAAACTAAAATTAAAACTTAAAAATTGCAAAAGTGTTGATGAGCCTGAAATAAATTTTAAGAAATTATTTTACGTTTGAGAAGCATTGCAGATTGCAAATTGTTTATTTTCAACGGCATGTACTACAAAATGATCTTTTAGTAAGTTAAGTAGGATTAAAAGATTAAAACATGGATTCGGTGTACTATATGTAAGTGAAAATCGATTTGATGGTCTTCGCGTGGTAAATATTCTATTAAAATTCATGAAATTGTAATTATATGTTTCATAAAACATTTTTTATAAAATATCATTATTCCGAGTGTTTATTTGACTATTTAAATGTGTCACTCAGTAGGCTCAGGGGTGGTTGGTATAAGAAGGAAACAAAATATAAAAGTTACACATCTAAACTGATTGGTTTATTTTAAAATGTATGGCATTTGAAGTATAGTGCGAATATATTCTAGTAGGTTGGTAATCTTGCTAAATCTTATAGCCTATGGGTCGGCCCATGTACTAAATTCATTCAAAATATTTAAAAAATCGATTTGATAGTTTATGTATAAATTTGGAAGTTGGTATTTTTAACATTATAAATATAGCTACTGTAATTGCTCACGAATTTGATTAAATAATGTTATTTAAGAAAATAACATAGATTTACTCGTTAGGCGAACAAGAGATAAGTGCCAAGAAGTAGGAGCTAGCAGACAGTTAAATCAGTTTAATATGGAAAAATTTAGAAAAATCCATACTTTGTGAACGTAAATAGAGTAATGGAGAAATGCGTAGGAAAGCAGTTATAGTTAAGATAAACAATACGTCGAATTTTGGTAGCGAAAGTATAATAATACACAAGTTTTATATAAAATAGTTATTTATGTTCGATAAAATTGGCCGCTTTCGTGACATTTACAATAATTTAGTAGCATTTCGTCTGTAACTATAGCAACAAGAAAATTTCATACATTGAAAACTTCAATAGATATGGAGGAATTTAGCATACACATGATCAATAGAAGCGCTTGACTGGCACTGGTATTTGTGAGCAAACTAACTCCACGGTTAGGACGGTTAGTCACTTTTAAAATATCCTGAGGCGAAAATTTTGTTGGGAAAAGAATTAATAAAATTATTATTGGATTTATGTTTGATTTTGTTAAAGGAAAATATGAAATAGGGTGATAAAATGCGGAAATGGAAAAATTGCATTTGGAACTTGAGTTTAAAAGATGCACTAAAAGATGTGCAAGTAAATGTGAGCTTTACGTGCCCGGCAAATATTCGACTCGTGAGACAGCTTTCTAAAAGGAATTTTAAGATCACAAAACCCCTGATATCCTGGTATATGTTGACCAGAATTTTAATGGCAAACGCTAACTCATGAAAAATCCTTGAAAATTTAGCCGATCAAATTCCATAATCCTTTTCATCACATTTGAAGTGACATCGAATGTTTTCAATGAGCAAATTTGAACAATTTATAAATTATATTTCTAAAGAATTTAATAACAAAAGACAGACAGTTATTGAAGTTACTTTTTGTCAAGTAATTACAAGTCGACGAGGCGAATTCACAATAGAAATAATAATTCAATTTTTGCAATCCTTTACCACTAAATTTGTTTGTCGGGAAACAAGAAACGACAATTTTCAAATTTTAAATCTTAGGTTTTATTTGCCAGAAAACGAACAATTATAAGAATTATTTTTGTCAACCGAAACGTATCCTCGGATGCGAATTCTGCTGACAAGGTAAAATGCTCGAATTAAATTCTTTCCTGTACATTTGATATCAAATCTGTTGTGTTTAGCAATCATATCTTCAGTAGAAGACACTTGACTACCATACTATTTGCCACTAGCAATTACTAAACATGTAAATAGTCTTTTATTACGACAGTGACGCAGTTTACGCTAACAATTGCGAAGCAGTAAACAGTAAAGGTATTTTAAAGAAATAGTGCCGCTAGGAGACGCCACTGTTTGCTTGTAATTTCAACCGCAGTATTAAATATTTACACATTTACGGCAAATTAAGTTACAATATAAAACACTAACTTCTTTTATTTCCCCCAAGAAACCCAATCCAAAGCGAAATGAACATATCAACCTTTTTTTATTAATTCTTTACATCTTTCATTAAAATTATAAATTAAAAACTTTGCTTTTAGTACAGGTCAACTCTCGCGCCTATCTCTATCACTTCCCTTATCAATACTTTTTCAATATAATTAGCCCCGATCAATGATTTCATGATATATAATATTATGAAATAAAAGATAAATACGACAAACGTATTAGCTCTTGTGTGATCTTTTTCGTAATAAGCAAGAGAATTGTCGTAAGTTACATTAAATCAAAATAAACGGAGTTAAAACTTGAATCATTTGTTTAACTGACAAATCCTAACGAAGTCCTTCAACATCTGTTTTAAAGCAATTTAAAACTTATATTACTTCGGTTACTAGAAAATCCTTAGATGTACTGGTAATTAGTTAGTATACATTATATACAGTGGAAGTAGGATCAGAACTTATAGGATGTGTCACTGAGTTAATTTAAAGCACAAAACTTGGTGTAAACATGGACCTGTAAATAAACCGGTGCACACCTAATTTGTTTTAGATATACTTTGTTGCACCTTGAATTACCGAAATGTTAATAACTTCTACAAACATTAGCCGTTTTTAAGTGTTCTTATTATGTGAAGAAGTAATTATTACTTCTCCTTCTATTACGTCCTGACAGGAACAGACCAATAGAAAGAGACGTAATCTAAGTACGGATCTGGTAAAAGAACTAAACCGTTTCTGAACCACCCGGTATATGAAACCTCCAGATTATTAAGTTGGCAATACAAAAATAACGATAATTAAGGAATTGATTTGGAAATGGCACCCCATTGCCATTCCCGTATCGGCTACCACTGACCTTAAGTACGAAGTTATTGAAAATTTAAGACAAAAAGTCTGGTTTTTATAAGATTTTAGAAAAACATTTTTTATGCAATATTTCCATTATAAGGGCATCTGATGTTGTTAGCCCAGGGAGGTTATAATTTTGACACTTCGCTCTTTGAACGTTTTCGATTAGGACTCGGAGCTGAGTGAAAAATATTTTATGATTTTTCAATTTTGTGACAACGACAGAAATGTATTTTTTATTTTTTAATTAAAAATTAATTTTTAAATAAATTCTTATATCAAAAATATTCTGAAAGTTGAAATTTTTTTCAAAATTTATTCAAAAATTATAGGTATAATTATAAGTATATATAGTTTGAAAACGGCAATCTATTGGAAATAAACATAAGCAATTAGAATCGTAAATGATAAGGTAAATGCGACTTACTTTTATTTACAGTACAAATTTATTTAAAATTTGTGACATTTTTACTATTGCATCCAACTATAAAACTTAACAAAACGCCAACATTTATTTATCACTTTGTGTCAAGATATAATAATTAATGGTAATATTTGAAAAAGATAATGAAATGAAAGAGAGCCCACGGAAATCGTGAAATATCTTGAGAAACAATAAAATATAATTAAATAAATTGAACACAGTCTAGATAATGCAATATGGCGCAATTTGATGGGTATTACCAATCGTGAGTTGCATCTAATCCAAAATAATAAAAAGTCAAATATTTACGCTTTTGAAGTTTTTTGTTAAAATTTACAATAAATTACCGCACCTTTACTCGACGTTCCTTTTTGAATTGATTTATATTAATTTATTTATTGTTATGTATAAATTGTAAAAGTAACTTCATAATAAGTTAATCATAATTAAGTAGAAAATCAATGCACATAAAAATTACTTAAATATTTATTCTAAATTAAAAATACTAAATTAACAGGTTATTGCAAATACAAAAATATAATTTTGTTTAATTAAAATTCCTAAAAGCTTTCGGCAAAAGTTCAATTTTGTTATAATTAATATAATTACGAAGATTCGCACAATGTTATTAACTTCAATAGAATCTGTATACATTTGAAAAAAATTTATTTTAACTTATGGTTAACCAGATCAAATAATTTTTGAATGAGCTTACTACAATTTTTATTGCGAAGATTTAATCGTATTTAACCTAAATCTTACTATAGCGAGTTCGTCATGTTAGATTATTGGCTCACTTGAAACCGATAATCGTATAATCTACATCAATTACCCTACTGTAATCTTTATTATTTATTAAGCTCCACGAAGCCTTTATTTCGCAATTTCCAATTTAAACAAAAATGCGTCACACTCTGGAAAGTCAGCCGTAAGAATTAAGACGCAAAAGACATTTCAAATATTTTTAAATCTAAAATTGTGTAATTTTTTGACAATTTTTGTTAATTTTAACACACCTCTGAATTTAAACAAAATATTTTTAATAGTAAATTAAAGATTACTTGACCTTAAATTTATCTAATGTCGATTTATTTATTTATTTACATAAACCGCCAAGTTCATACTAATAGATATGAGTACACGCGAAAACACTGAGATATTATGTTTTTATGTACATAAATAAGTATAAAATCCCGATATATGATTATTATTGTACAATAAAGGAATGAATCGACGCTTTTGTGTTTATATGAAAAATATAATAATAAAAGAAATGTAACACCAATGTATTTATTGTTCAGTAAATAATCTACATTATGTACTATTTGTTCTATAATAATAATAATAGTAATTTATTTTCAGTTATTGACTGAAATTTTATTGTAAATAATTAATATTCTTCGACGTTTGGGCTCACATTGGAAAAATGCAAAAACAGTCAAAAGATACTAGGGAGACTTTTATATAACATTTATATCCCACACAACACAAATTTGTCCGTTGGATATCCAGTAGATATCCAGCTGTCTATTTATAGCTTCAATATATAGTGGATATCTCTGGGCATCTACTTATTACAGTTGTCGATTTCTACGGGATGGTTGTATGAATTACTATATACGTTCCCGTTTTAAGCCATTTGCTGGATGTTCACAATTAACATCCCCTAGATATCGTTCTAAATGTATATCATAGATATCCAATCAATATCATAGATATGCGCACATGCTTTAGCTTTAATTCACTACATTTTGATTGCTTTGTGTGATAAAATTAAAAGTATTCGTATGACGGTTATTTATCCGATTTATTTATCTGAACTATTAAAACTTTGGAATAGCAAATAAGTTCGACTTATTACAGACTTTGTTACTCTGCGTCATTCAGGCTATAAAAAACAATGTGCAACTTCTGTCTAACTATCTGTTGATTATAGTATATTACTATTATAGCCGATAATTAACAAGGGAAAATTTAGATAAACGAATTAACGAGATTTGGATAAATATGAAACACGTGTACTGGGATTGCTGTCAAATTTGTTAAGAAAATATAAATTACAGAGGAGAGCCAAAATGTACAAAGAAAGCATTTTCGAATTTTGATCTTGGCGTTCATATATGTAAGAAAACTATAGTTTTAACGTATAGATACGCCGGATTCAATGACATGAAGGAAACAAGAGTAACAAAAAAGCTGATGATCTGGATAAAACAGTTCTAAAGCTAACCCTTCGGCTTTGAGACGCAGACTACGCCGGTCATCAAAACCTTTTATCCCTTTCTAAAACAAAATACCAGAAGTCACATGCTAATGTATCTAACCTAGAAAATCTATTCAAAAACAATTCTCGAGAGAATTCCTCTCCGTTTAAACAAAAAGTTTTTAATAACTGCATTATAGGTTTTAGGTTACGTATGTATATGACAGGGTAATTAGGTTTTTATAATCTGTCAAAGTTTGCAATCAATATAAAACAACCAACACGCAAATGCACTAAATGCAGGAATGTCATTGTAATATACCTACTACCCTCGGAGTAAAGCATTTTGTTAAAATATAAAATAAAATATAATCTAGTTATAATGGAGATTTGAAACTGACCGACATGACAGCTCAGGAAGTGTAGTTTAACCAAATGACGCACTGTCATTCATTTATTCAGTCAAATATTCAATAGAAATAGAATAATTTAACATTTTGCGGCAGAGGGTGAACTTTAAAAATACAAAGAGGAGAAAATGTTAGTGTTTTTAGAATAACAAAATCTCATTAAACTTAAATATTTATCTAATTTGCCTAATTTAGTGCAATCATCTGTTCAGAGACTTTAAAAAGGCCGTTAAAGTAAATTACAAATAAATCTCTTCTAGTACTTCCTCTGCTTGCTCTATGCTAAAAATATATCGATACACCCTCATAAATTAAAAATAAAGAACTAATATACCATGCCCAAGGGTATATTATATTATATTATCCTCTATAAGTTAAATATAAATATGTTTTAAAATATAAATATTATTGTTAAATCTTTATTCAAAACATAAAACTTATCATTATAAGTTAAAAGGAAGGTATAAAAGGAAATTGGATCACTAAATCAGAAAACATGCTAATATCGAACAATTTTCATTTTTTGAATACGAAAATAATCAAAAGTAAATTTAATAAGACGTAATTTAATTGAATTTTCTTTGGTAGCTTGAAGGTATAATTAAATGGTTCAAATAATGCATGCTGTATTTCATGCTTTAGAACAGTGTTTCTCGACCTTGCAAATTTGTTTTCAAATTCAAAAACGGTAAATTTTTTTATCATTGAACCGTCTCAGACGAGGGTACTTTAGAATTCACAAAATTGCGTAACAAATTACGATAAAGTGTGTCGATAACATGGAATGCTATATCTTCGAGTTTTCAACGCGATACCCTAAAATGTCTTCAAAGAACTGCTTTGGGATGATAAGGGCTTATTAGGCGTGAAAAAAGAGGGAAATTCAAGAATTTAAGTCTTACTAATGGAGAATTTCATTAAAACTCTAAGAAAATAGATTAAAAAACTAATAAGAAAGTTAAGGTAACCAACGACGGCTTCCCGACAACACTTAGGCCATAATTAAATCGATGGTAATAAAGAACGCGATAGCACCTACATACATACATCAACGAGTAAAAATTGATATTTGGGTTGATATGCGAGCGAAATATTGCATTAATGGAAGGTTTCGATATCCTCACACCGTAGGTATTCCTTACTTTTTTTTTATTCGCATTTTAATTATAAAATTGATTTTTAAGTTAAAATTACCACTTAAATTTAAAATTTGTAATGTAAATGGTTATTTCGTGTATTTATTGCTTTGTTATGAAAATTCAATTCAAAATAGCATTCTGGATTATGAAGCTGAGTGTAAGGCATTTCACACTCGACTGCCCAAGGGTTACACATGGAAGAATGAAGAGTGCCAATACCAACATTGACAATCATCAAACACGACCGCATTCTATTGACTTTATAAAATATATATAACAACTTTCAAAGATACAGTTTATTTACGCCAAAACATTATTTGAAATACTTTTGTAGGTTTTTTTTAACATACCTTGCCTAAATTGTTGAATCCATGGTCCACTGCAACTTGATCTGCAACTTGTGGGCCTCCATGAATATGGAGAACCCATTGTTGACTGTAGTGCGCCCTACACAATTGTATTAAATATATAAACGTACATAGGACATAAAAATTTGAGTACATCGTCACTTTTATGTTTTAACTGCAAAAATATCACACTGCAGTTTCTATTTTTACTTTAAAGTCACTCAGTCTCCATTATTCAACTAAAAAAATAAATTACATTTTTATTTTGAAAATAAAAAATCGAACCGGTCATGGATTTACAAACAAAAATTGAACCTGATTGCCATTATTAAATATCGATTAATTTTTATTTTAAATTGTAAATTAAGTCGCTATATTTCCTATTTATTAGATCAATTGACTCAGGAGCAATGCTAAACGTCACAACAACGATTACCATTATTGCTCAATATTCCACTTCTCGCAACAAATAAAATTATTTAAATAAATAAGTGAATGTTAAAATTCGATTATCGTATAAACTTGAAATGTTATTCTATTGGTTTCCCATTCTCTTATGTTAATTGAAATTCAAGGTTACATTTACTTTCGTACCAAACGGTTCAAGATCATTAGCACTTTTGATTATTTAAAAAAAAAATTAAAAAAATATCGCTAAATCTTTCCTAACAATTTGTTTTCCAACATAGAACGGCATATATACGCCATCAGTACACCGCAACGTCAATGTGCAAAATTCCATGATAATAACAAAATTGATGTTTCATATTCTTATCTTTCGAGAACAATGAATTTGTGCAAGAGTATATTGACTTCAACACCGAGTATGTTATTTATTATAATTATTATCTCGCGGTTCGTATCTCAATTTACTATCCATAACCACACCCTTAATTCTTTGTTTAAGTTTTAAATTTAAAATACCTCATAAAATATTTTAATGGCTAACATAATTACTTCGGTATAAAATTATCAAAATTGTTTCTAGTCCTATTTGCCTATTAATCAACAATAAAAAATTACAAAATTGTATCTGCTGTTTAAAAATATCTGATGACAACGCATTTGTTAGGTTCAACTACCTTTATTTGTTAAAAAATTACGAGCAAAACCAAAATTCCAAAAACCAAAGTCGATCGGTATACGTGTTTCCGGACAAATTTCAAGAAATTCGACTCAATCACTTTCCTTTCCTCTGTTACTTAATATGAACATAAAAAAATGATAGAAAAGTGTAATAACTTAGACGCATCTTATCGGCATCAAACGGATATGTAATGTTATTGTTATATATTAATCACGGTGTCAATGATTTGTACCGCATGTTCCGTTATAGATGTCTAATGAAAAAGAAAAATTTAACTGTTAGTAGTAGTAAAGACTAAGAAGAAAGTTAACAAGTTAGAGGACTTTCGAAACACGTCCAAACCGCATTAAGGTAGTAAGAATAGCGAATATAACCCGGGTATAACCTAATCCCGATCTTTCTTGAAGACGTTTGGGATCCAGTAATCAGCAGCTACGATAAAAAAAACTAGGCCAATTTATAAATAAAGAAAATCTTAAATATTAAAATTTTCTTACGTGTTTACAATTGCCGATTGCTGGAATTAAACGATAAATGAAATTAGTTTTTGATTTGATTTTTCAAATCCGCCATGTTTTTTTATACTTTTAAATTAATATTCATTATTATTAGCACGGGAAATTAATGAAGCAAAAAAGCGACATTTAAATATTTATTATGTTTGTTTAATAACAATATGCAATAAAATTAACAGCTTTTAGAATAGAAAAAGTGTGCCAGAAGTACCAGACAGTGATTGAGTAGAAAAACAGCAATTTGTAATTTTTTGTTGATACCTTTAAACCTAAATTTTCTGTAGAATAATTTATAAACAAACATCATTAAAAAAATTTACGTTAAAATTGAACAAAATGTTCATCCAGTTGACGCGAATCTATAACAAAAGCTTTCACAACCTGAAAAAAAACTTTTTGTAAGAATTTTTATGAAAATTAACCAACCCTACATTAATAGAACTGAAATTAAAGCAATTTTATTTTTAAAATTTAATATGAATTTCTAAATAAAAAAATATTTTTTTATATGACGTATTTTGACAAATTGAAATATTTATAAAAGCTTTTATCGGATTTATGTAAATTTGTTATTCAATTTATTGTCATGGAATTATTTAAAATTTAATCAATGACAGTTGAAGGTAAAATAAAATTTCAGAACGGTCCAAAATCATACATTTCCGCTATCAGAATACTAAAATAACAGTTTTGCAAAAATTGATTGTAAAATGTCGAGAATATTAAATTGTGGTAATTATCGAAATTCTGAGAATTTCATCGCGTTTTCAATGGGTAGTATTCAGTACGTTGAACTTTAAAAGTGCATCCTTTCAGTAACGCCAAAACTACGCTACATCATTCTTGTTAAACTGCACATTTACTTATTTATTTGTTTCCTCATAAAAACTTACATCACAATTTAACCGTCGTACGACTTGGTGGTATTACAAAACTGGAATTGCGGATTAAATCTTCTAAATTAGAACGTCTAATAAATTACTTAAGCCTTTTAAAATATACGAATAAAAATTTAAATAAACAAAACATTTCCTAAAGAACTCCAACAGATAACAACTCTTTAATGGCAACTCTAATGCATATTTACATTTCCAGTTAAGAGGTAGACTTCAGAATATCAGAATAAAATTTGACTGTCATCTGTCATAAAACCACCCTGTAGTTTATAGGTTATGTTATGTTATATTTGTAGAAAACATCAGTGCATCTATACATTGTCACCTGATGACAATCAAGGATGAACTGATGTCCTTGTGTAAATAAAAATGAGAAAATTGTCCTTGCGACGAACAAGTACGCAAAACCAGTAATTTTATGTAATAATAAAATATGAACGCAGTGGTGTAGCATAAACCACAATGTATATGTGACTTTATAAATAAAACTCACTGTAGTACTCTACTAACAATATTTCACCTACTATATTTGCAAAACAAAGAAATAGTTACATTTTTAGAACTTTTACAACTTTGTCGACGACATATTATATTCAAAAAAGTTAACAAAATAAAACCGACAAAATTTTGGAAAAACTTCATATTAAAAGTGTTTTGATGTCACTATCGTAAATTTTCTGTTTTTGTCGTAACAGAAAAAAATACTAATTACAACTTCCCGTCTATGATTAAAGCTTCATTCAAATTTTAAATTGAGGGCAATCCTTTACTACTGAAAATTCCAATTAAAAATTAATAGCTGGGTACAAAATTTTTGCCTAATAGGTTTGCGTACCTGTAATAATTTGAGAATAAATATTTTCGAAATTATAGTGGATCATATTACAAGCAAATTTAGAAAAAGTAAGGACCTGTTTACACATTAAATTCGAGCTTTAAAGCTTTTAAATTTAAAGCATTCTACACGGATCAATAATATCTACGACAAACAAAATTTATGAAATATTTAGGGCAGACAGTCTAAAACTGTAATTTCCAAATAATTATTTTGTAAAATGTCTAATATACTTAATTACTCAAAAGTAACTTAATAAAAAATGTCAAAAGTTTATAATTTTCGAGCTATTTATGTCAAAAAAATAATCTATTTTTACTAAAAAAATTTAATTAACTAAATACCTACATTTTCTCTTAAATTAAAGGTGTGTTTAAATTAAATTTTTGAGAAAACTGTCAAATTTTGAGACTTCAGTTAAAGCTTCCGAGTCGTTATGATAGTAAGGGTAGGTTCACCCGAACGTGTTACGGTACGGTAATGTGATTTAGGATATCCAAACCAGAATTTGTATTATCAAAAATTTAGCCCGTCAAAATCCAGCTCGAGATGAATAACTTAAATGAAATTAGATTAATAAAACTCAAAATTGTCGATATCTTGGATATTTACGAATAGATTTCTATTTTCAAGTTGTCAATTTAAGATAATTTAAATTATTCCGACAATTTTTACTCTCAAGTCAATGTTTTTCAAATATTTTCATTATTTAATATCATCCAACTTAGTTGATCATCTTCAGGATAGAGCGTTAAATTATAAAATGGAGTAAAAATATCTCTGCTTAAATACATCACAAAATGAAATACAGCATTGACTGTGGACAATTAAATATTTTTGGAAATATAATATTCTGTTTTAAATCTATTATTTTAATTTTAATGTATATCTTGGAGTTGAAGTTATGAAATATTGTCTAGCTGTGCAAACCTGCTCGCTTTTCAGTTTCGAAACTTAGGTCTGAATAATTAATTATAGTTAAATTTAAAAGGTTTCATCAATTTATTAAATTAACAACCACACAACCGTCGATAATTATATTTTAATAATTTTTAATAACAATAAATTTTAACTTTAACATAGTAATCAGTAGTACTAAAAATGTTCAGTCTCGTTGTTAATTTTCAAGTGCACAACAATTAAAGAAGATTTATCTTCAAATTTACATATCTGCATCAATTGGTTATTTCCATTACTCAATTATTAATTTTTGAAGTTTCTCGAAACTCAAAAAAGATAACATTCAAGATTATACAGAGTGCTATTTATAGGATACCATAAATTTTTGTGTGACAGATAATTTTAGGTAAAAATTACTAATTTATAAACGGGATTGAAAACTAATTGGGACATTTTCAAATTTACGGAAAATCAAAATTTATCTTAATTGGATTAAACGAGTATTTTAGATGATTATTGCAGGTTTTGCATAAACATGATCGACCTGTCTTTAGCTAAAATGTTTGAAAATCGCCCGAACAATTAACTTATTTTCGAACAAAAGGCTGAGAGCTCACAATGAGAAGAAAATGAAACCTTCAAATACAATTTGATATGATGATAATGAAAATACACTATGAAAATTTTAAAAATCGTTGCTAAATATGAGATTATACTCCTTTTTTTTTATAATTATCCCATTTCATTTACACGTAAACCGTAACTAAATCACCTCAATTGCGTGAATATTATACAGGGTGATTCTAATCAAGCTTCAATTTTATAATATCTGTATATTCCATATACAGTATAAAACAATAGAAAACCTGTTTTTTTTTAATGGACCCGTTATATATTTTCTAATTTTGCAAATTTAACGGACTACAAGTGTGACTTTGTACATTTTGAAAAACCTGAAAATATTAAACAAAATAAAACCAAACAAACGTCAAAAATATTGTTTTAAAGAAACTTTCCTCCCCTGAATTAAATAAAATTAATCGAGAAAATTATTTTCGGGTTAATCTAAAACTGATGTTCAAAATATAAAAAACAAAGCGTTTTAAATTTCTTAAATATCTCAAAAATTGTGCACCTTGAATAATGGTTCACAATTCATTAACTTGTGTTCGACAGTCTCGAGTTAATTTTACTGAGAACACTTTAACTTTCAAATGATTGAACTGATAAATGCGAATTTTGCAGTTGGATTAAATTGATGACATAGTGGCATAATAACGCGGAGCGTCGCGACGCTGAAAAAGCTAGCAACTGCGAATCATTAAAATGAGACAATCTGATTGACATGCAAAAAATTTATTTAAAAATTACATTTTCCCTTTTTATTATTGTATAATAAAGCAGTATATTATTCGGCTTATTTTCACTTTTTCTAACTTATTAATGATCAATTAATTTTCAAAAACCGAAAGGTTAATACATTTTTTTAAATAATTTGTATCGCGAAAAGCAAAATGAAAAATGTACATGTTTATTTTTGAATGTATAAAAAAGTAGAGCGATTAAAGATATCTTAAAAGCACAAATCGATAATTTTCAATTTAATTAAAATTTTACTAAATGCGTATATATCGTAAGTTTACTTTTATAGAAGATGGTTATTGTTTCCTACACGTTTCATTAAAATCAAGTTTTTAAAATAGCAAATAAAAAAAATTGTTTGTAATTTTTTAAGTACGGTTTAATTTATTCGTTCATATTCAACCATAAAATTCAATTTTTGAGGTATTAAAAAGAGATGAATTGGCTATTTGAGATAAACGTGACATTTGTGACAATTTCAGTTCAAATTTAAAAAATGCAAACTTTTAAAAAGATTTATTTATTTTATACAGGGTTGCTAATGACGTGCGATTTTTTCTCAAAAATCTTACGCTACGCCACTGCTTTTGAAATGTATTTAAAAATGAATTATTTTAAAAGTACATACCTACCTCGGACCTCGGTTGTGTTTATTTTTTTTTTTTATAAAATTACAATACAAAATTTCGTTTTAGTGGGCAAAAAATTAGTTTCTTTGTAATTTTAAAAATTCTTGTTTATAGGTAGGTACCTACATAATTTTTACGCTAAATTATCAAACAGATTCTACAGGTCGATGCCTCATGGTTTAGCGCAAGGCGATGTTATTCATTATTAACAGCCTGTATATTAGATTATGTCTTCCTAATTAACATTCTGCATGTTTATATTTACATTTTCCATCTAAACAAATGATGTGGTGTATGAAAATAAGGGGTAACAACCCCGCACGGACATTAGTAGCCTAGAAAATTAAAAAGCAATCTTCGGCACAACAAAAATCTATAATTCAAAAGTTATTGCCGAAAAACTTTGAAGCGCTCTCGTAAAATTAATTTGCGTCAATTTAAGTAAGTGGCCAAAATGTTTGTTACGTAATTGACGTTAATTAATAACATTAAAGTAATAAATAGGTAAGCGAAAAATTGTTAATCCATGTCGGGAGCGATTTAAAAATTTTCAAAATCGACTAAAACTTTTGTTTTACGAGCGGTAAATTTAAACTAATGAAATAATATTAATCGAGTTAAAAACGCACTACATAATTTTGTCCGAAATTGGAATCCGATGACATGACAAGATGACAGCATCTATATCTATCTTCGAACCGGAACAATGTTCAAATAGCACCAACACTCCGGGCACTAGATAAAACACAATTTAAAGACTAGAAATTTTTTATTACTCAAACTTTAGTACAATTCCACGTGTTTTACATTAACAAGATAATTGGTTACATGGATGTATGTATTCGTTCAAAATCACGAATGTCAGTACTAAAAACCAATCTACCATACACTCGCTTACTAAACCAAAACGGAACTGAACTGAAGAATCCGTTGATAGAAGCGATACAGCTCTCGGTTTCTCGCTATCTTTAGTCACAGAAAAGCGAAAACGAGTCGACGCATTGCATAGCTACCGTATAGAGTAGATGGCGCCTAGAACCATGTAATTTTTATTTACAAGAAATTCAAAAACAAATAAACAATGTAATAATTACCAAAACATCCACATATAATTTTCCCTCACTAAATCACATCTTTCCTCTACAAAAAAACTGCGCTTTCCCAGAGTTTTAATAACCCTAGCGCCAATTGTTTTCAAAAACCAGTTCAAATTGACAACGACACGACATAAATTTAAATTTTAAAGTATATAATATTAACTTCCGTTTGCAATTAAATACAACGTAACATTTATTGTTTGTTTGTTTTTTTATTATTCACGTATTTATTATTCAATCACCCCGAACTTACCACATTCATTTCCATGATTTTTTAAATTTTACGGTTTACGGTAAACTAGCATCCATAGTTGAAAGACAAATTCTTTACCTGACCGCGTGTACATTAAGCCCTTTTGAAGGGTCCTTTCGACACCCCCACCTAAAAAAGAGCAAATAACTTTAAATATTTACTTTACCTATGATAAATCAATAAATTTGTGATAAAAAATTTTTTTGATCGAAGGTAAAAACTATATCTGCTCGTAAGACGTTAAATATCATACATCAAAATTTACAGCATTTAATTTAACATACACTATTCCATTTCATGAATAAATTACATACAAACAGCACTCAAAAGTCATGACTAAAATGAAATTTTAAAAATTTTCCCGAGTTAATAATTACGGTATCGATATTACCTTTTTTTAAATTGAATTCAAATAAAAAGGGTGATTACAGCCCCTTGTATAGTTAGCGCGCCAACTTACAAAAAAATCCCTTTTTTGCAAAGCAATTAGATAGATTCCATTTGATAGTCATTAGGTAGTGATTTTTCTCGTTTAGTGATCAAAACTACAATATTTATTAAATTTTGAAAAAAAAGATACGAATTTTTGACTCTTTTTGAAAAATCCTTTAGCATAATAGTTGGTTGGGTAGAAATTTTTAACTTTTTAATGGTCACATCGGAATCATCGGAATCAAATGGTGCAAGATTGAGAAACACTGCATTAGAAGAAAAATGGAAAAACTTAGTTAGAAAACAGCTGTAAATTCTTTAAGCGCAGGTTCCCTCAAACAAAGATAGATATCATATTTCAATGCAATAGAGAGAGACGGAAATACAATTTCATGTTTCTAATAAAAAGTATTGTACCTTCAGGAATAACTAATTTTTGTAAATTCAAACCAATAAATATTGGAAAAATTTAAAAACCCTTTTTTTTAAAACACAGATTTTTGTATATTATAAAAACTAAATTTCTAAATTAAAATGTTAAAGCAACTTTTTATTTTAAATAATGAAAGACTTACTTTAACCCTTACTTGCCACACTGGGGTGTAGAATATCCCAAGCCCACGTTTTTTTAATTTTAAGTATGTATACCTGAGAAAAGCGGGTTTATGGCATCTATTAATAGTTCAGAAGTACCCTTTCAAGCCAGTGGCGTAACGCTTGGACCGTTAGTCTATCTGCAACAGTCGTCGAAAAGCGATTGGGATCACCTGCACCCCAGTGTATCAAGTAAAGTTGAGTTTGTGAAATTCGAATATTTTTTTAAATTATATTTTGGCATCAGAATCAGATGCAGATCAAGTGTATATTGCACCCCAAGCTGAACCAAAATTTTATATTTGATTTGGAAATTTTATTTTTTGGTACATTTAAATTACCTAAGCTAAGCTACCGACCGACCGTCATAAAATTTGTGTTCCTTGTAAAATTGTTGTTCAAACAAATTAAAAGCATTTAAAATTCTTACCATATTTGTTATACAAAAATACCTATTAATTTATTTCAATATAATTATTTTCTATAAAACGGAGATTAATTTTAATAATAAATAATTATTTAGTATGGAAACACTTATTTATTCAGTTTCAATAAATTCTTATTATTATTAAATTTAATATCCATCTCCCAGTAATTATTTTCCATTTCGACCACTGAATGTTTTCATCATTTTCTAACTGAAACCTTATAAGTATTATTCGAAAACAATAAAATTTCTGTGATTTTGAATTTTGAATAATTATTATAAAATGTTTATTTATTTACAAAATTCCTATCTTCATATTTGAATTTTTTAAAGATATTTTTCCTTAATTTAATTTATAACTCGAAATCTGTTGATTCTAGACGAAAAGGGGTTATAACCTAGTTTGTGGAAAAGCGCATGATATTTAAAACTGTTCTTATCCATTAAGCCTAAAAAATCAATAATATCGGAGTTATGGTTGTTTGAAATCAGAAATGACAAGAATTGCTTTAAAGGAAGGTACCCTCAAGGGTTTGAACTTGGACAAAAATTTGTCTTAGAAAAGTGTCCTTTATCACCACTACAAAAGTTCTCTACGGTCACGGGGTCACACCTTGTATGTCTAAATATATAGTTTTATCATTTATTCCTTACAAAAAAATTTCTGAAATTTCATATGAAAATGATTCTTGATTCCAATAATATTTGGTATAAGCTAGATTTTTCTGGTTATTCACAAAAGGTATCTTTCTTTAAACAAACAAGAAACACAGTAGTGCAGTCATTATAAGATTTGACCCTGAAGAAACTCTTTGGCGCTGTTTTATTGTTTAATGCTTTCGGGGAGGTCACTGGGAGTGTGTACCTTTGAAATGGCGACCAAATCGGGCTGTTGCTTGTGTTCGAACATTGATCTTTTAGGTAAAAGCGCTTTTTCTTGAATAACTCTGCCATTATTGATTTTATCGGAAAATCGTAACGACCAAAATTGTAGGAAATTTCATCCTCTACAAGTTTAGTCCTTACAATTTTTCTTCTAAGATCGATATTTTTTTAATTACACTCAAAAAACCGTGAGAAATTCGAAAAATTGAATAATCTCGTTTATTTTCAACTTTTCAGCTATAATGAAAATGACCAAACTTGTAGAGAATCAAATTTCCAACAATTTCGGCTTCTACCTTTTTTTTTCCAAAAATCGAAAGGTTTTCCAAAAAAGGAAAGGTACGCGGGGTGTGAAACCTATAACAACCACTGCTACACTCGCCTCAGTCAAATTGCTAAAGACGATCTCATGAAAGTGCACAACGAAATGCCAGTCGTAAGACAGGACTAAAATGTTATGTCTTATGCCACAACTGCGCTGGAGAGAATTGCGCAAACATCACGCAACTTATAGGGATTTCGTTGACGAAGAAGATGATGATGGTAGCGACATCGACAATCCTGCACCATCAACTGAGCTGAACTATAACAAATTTACCGAAGAAGACACCGTCGATATGGATTTGGAGGGACCAAATCATTTTAACACATGAAGAAGGGATACCAATACCTGCGCGGAATAACCATCTATGCGAGTGCGGTTGGAGAAGCAGGTCTGCGGGATCCGTTTGGAAGAACAGTTAACTGAAAGTTAAGTGGAAAAAGTGGCTATGTCGCTCCTGAAATTGCTTCCTTGTGGATTTCACGAGATTAAAAAATTTTATTTTTATTCCGTGCAGGTATCGATACGTGGATTAGGCCTAGGGGCCTATTATAGGGGATTATGCTCATTTATGCTGTAAAGTTGAAGATAAACTAGATAATGTTAAATGTTGAAATCAGCGCTTCTTACAGGTTTAATTTCAAAAATATCGAATTTTATAAAAAACGGTAGAGACCAAAATTGTTGTAAATTTGATTCTCTATTTTTTATTCTCTATAATTGATCTTGGTTATCTGAATAGTTAAAATAAACGTGATAATTCAATTTTTTGAATTTCTCATGGTTTTTTGAGTGCAATTAAAAAAATATCGATCCTAGAAGAAAAATTGTAAGGACTAAACTTGTAAAGGATAAAATTTCCCACAATTTTTGTTCTTACAATTTTTCGATAAAATCGATAACGGCAAAGTTATTCAAGAAAAAGCGTTTTTACCTAAAAGACCAATTTTCGAACCCAAGAACCAACATCCCGATTTGGTCGCCATTTCAAAGGTACACTCCCAGTGACCCCCCGAGAGCATAAAACAATACAAAAGCGTCATGAGTTTTTTCAGGGTTAGGTGCCCACCGTTACCAGTTGATAAAATTCTGCATATTTATCACAGTACTTTTCAAAAGTAAAAGTGGAAAACTTTGATCAAAGATTTTTAATTTCCTTCAATTAATAAAATTGCTAGTATTATTTTCGTTTCGTTTTGTTTTATTTTATTTTGTTAACCTCCTTTTGTTAAACAAATAATAGTTTTTTTAGTATTAGCTCCGCAAAATGGTTACTTTTGAAGCGGTTTGGAGTTCGCAAATTTATATTTTAGCGGCCTAGTACTTAAAGTCGTCATGACAACATATTAGCGGACTCAAATTTGTTTATTCAGAAATCTGACAATTCAATTGAATTTTGTATCTTTATTTTATTTATTAATTGATTTTATATACATATAATTAATTATACGCAAATATACAAATTAAGCAACAAATTAGAAAACAATACACTATTTAGAAATGTGAAAATGAAAATGACAATTTTTGGCATACTTGAAGCTATCGTCTGAAAAAGAAACATTTTCCAACGAGGATGTTGAAGCTTCAGCTCCTCGAGTTCGAGTACGAACGACTTCTTCAGTAATAGTCGTGTTAGTGGTAGAATCAGATAATGTTTCGCCTTGTTTCTGGCCCAAAATTAATTTTGACACCCATCGTTCAAATATTAAACATTAGAAATGTAAATAAAAATGGTAAAAATGTAATTATTGAAATACTGAAAAAAAAAACTTTAAATATTCGGCTACCATTTTAGGCATATTTCGGCACCTGCATCAGCAACAAGCGTTGCAGATGTCTAAAGCAATGCCCTGTGTAAAGTTCAGGATTGGACAACTTTAAATATTCGGCTACCATTTTAGGCATTCTTCCAAATTGTACATTTTTGATTACGATATGACATAAAAAAATAATTGTGCTGCAGATTTTGTGGTCGAAGACGTGCATATTTATGAAATAGTTCTAACGGTTCCACCGCTTCACCTTTGTATCGGCCAGAGTGATAATCAATGAATTACCGGTATCCACAATGTCTGGCAGTTTCAGAGAAGCAGTTCTTCTCTTCTGCAGGCACCGCAAATGCCAATAAGATGAGCAACTTTAACCATTAAATAAGTGTCGTCTGGAGCCTCCTTCAAAAAATTGTTAACTTCTTCTCTTGAAAGGACCTTAGATTTTTTAGCTTCATATCCTACGGATTGTCTTTTTAAAAACGCTGTCCCTTTTGAATAATTATCAATATTTAAATTTTCTTTCACCGAAAGAGTAGCTTTAAGCATTGAAAATTTGGACCACAAAGACGATGGCTTTAAAGTTTTTGATTTTTCGTGAAGATAAGTCAGCATTACATCTTCATTTACTGCGGTAATGTCGTTTTCTTTATTCCAGCTTTGAAATATTTCATATTCCTTTTCATATTGGCTACGAGATTTTTTTGGTAGCAAATCTAGTACAATATTGTTTGCCCTTTCGGTAATCGATTTTGGTCAAAATAAGCATACCAATGTATGTATTCGAATCTCAGTTTTCACCGCAGATAGCATCAATTCCCTTTCGAGGCTGTTAAAGTAACAGATTTTCTTTGCGTCCAATTTTAAAAGAACCTCAAAATCGTCACGGTTCGTCAAATTCTAAATAGGTTCTAAATGAATGAACTTAATTTGAACTACCAAGAAAAGGCAAAATTTTATTTCCACCACTAGTGGTGGAACCTCTAGAGCCCACCAGGCATAAGTCCAAACAGTTGACTGCCATCGACGCAAACATGCCGAAGAAAATCGAACAAAAAAGACTTTTCGCAAGTTTTCGCAAAAAAAATTAATCTTTCTTTTCAATGTTCAATTCTTCATTTTTATCAAATCGGTCTATATGCTGTCAGGTCCTGTGGAGATCTGTGGTGTTCTGAGAACTGTGGAGTTCCTACATACAAAATTGTTATTTACAAAAATGTTATTTTCTTGTCGTGGCACTCCTGATTAATAGATCGCGACGAAAACCTTATCCTTTTCCTTTTCTTTCTACCTTTTATTTCTAAAAACCTTTCTCCCTATTTAACTACTATACCAAATTTGACCGTGATTCCGTGATTGATTGGTTGGACAGTTCCGGAATAAATCGAGGGACAAAATTTGACGACAGACGACAGAAAAATTTCTTTTCTATACGACTATCATAGAATCTGGGCATTCTGATTCCATTTTTAAATACAGAATATCTACATTCTTTCTTTTTTTTATTCTCACACCGATATCGGTGCGAGAATAATTATTCTCACACAGATTAGACCAATTAGAGCAATGAATAGACTACTATTTGAAGTGACATCTATTACCAAATTTTTGAACTCAATTTATTTACATATCAACAAAAGTCAAGTTTGTCAAATTAGTAAACTTTTTTGCGTGCGATCGATCTGAATTTTTGCACATATTTTCCTATCGATAATTCATAAGGGTTGTGTACGAGGGGGGACAATTTATTGCTCAGTTTTTCGATATCTAGCGCCGTTCTTGAGTTATTGCTGCGTTTCCGTCACACAAACTTGAATTAGCAATAACTCGAAAACGGCGTTAGAAATCGAAAAACTGAGCAAAAACTTCTCCCCCCTCGCTTCAATTCTCCCCCTGTGAATTAACGGTGGGAAAGCATATACAAAAATTCAGATCGATCGCGCACAAAAAAATTTTCTCATATTTACAAATTCTAATTACGGTCAAAACTTATACAGCTTATTATTTTAATAGTCGTATAGAAAGTATAGTCTGAAACACGTTTGGAATGGCTATTCCGCACTCGCGAACCGTCACCCTCGCCTGCCGGCTCGGGTGACAAACTTTTCCCTCGTGCGGAATATGCCTAATTCCAAACTTGTTGCAGAATATACTATTATTTTTCGCAGATCTTTACGTTTCTGCACACGGCATCACGACCTCGAAAATGTAAAAAAAATATTTTTTAATTTTTTTACATTACGTTACCTCCAAAAATATTTTATTTTTAAAATGTAATACTTAAATTAGAAACTACATATAAACAACTAGTTTTTTTTAAACTGGCTCTTTATATTGTACAGTTTAGAACTTTTCAATGTGATTACTATTTAGAGGTACAAGCGCTAAAACTTTATTTAAAAAAGAATGAAATAACGTTTATCACTAGTAAATGAATTAACACAATAATATCTTTCTGAGAGATTGGCGCTCAGCCGCTTAGGCTTTTACAAATGCAAATTTTATCAGTTAGTCATTGATAAAAAAGTTTTTAGCTACCTATTTAATCAATGGTTTTGTATATTTTCAATTGTGCTGCTTTCACTTTCCAGAAAATAAATTAAGTTTAGTAATATTAGTAACATTTTTTCAAAAACCTTAAGTTTTTACAAAACTAAATTTCGAAAAGTAATTACTGCAACCTTGAAACAGATTATTAATTGAATAATCATTAACTATGACCGCATGATGAGACATCTACGTGCAATTCAGTTTATCTTAAATGTAGATTTCTATATTATTTTTCACCTTTAAAATCGGTTCCAGTTTAGGTTACTAATGTTTAGGCAGTTTCCTGTTTAATTTCAATAACATTCCGGGTTTCCGGGTTCATTCTACTTAAAAATTTTCTAGTAAAATGAAACAGTTAAGAGAAAATGATGTGGCAACACATAACTTTCATATTTATTACTAGGCTTAATATAAATTACTAATTTTAAATGAGAATTTTACCAGAAGAAATTTGGCAAGTATTAGGCAAAATCAGAAGCGTTAAGAAATTCTTTTTCAACTGATAATAATTTCAATACTATCCACTTTAATGGAAAGAAGTACTGGGCATTAACAATTTTCATTCTATGAAAAAATGAAGAATGAAGAATGAAAAAAACTAAGGGATTTCAACCAAAATCTAATCAGCTCTCTAGATTCCTGCTACAAACCATTATATGAAATTTGAACCCACGACAGATCACCCACACAGATCCGGACATCATTGCAGAACTTGTCTCAAATGATTTGTATGGACTATAGAAAAAATGCTAACTCCGATTAGAATTAGAATACAAAGTTTGAAATAAAATTCAAAATACAAGATAATATAATAAATAACAGCTATTTATACTTTTACAAATGAACCAAATTTAGAGATTTTGGTGAAAAACAATGCAAACACTGCACTTCTAAAAACAAAAGACTTCGGGCGCAGTGAGCCTAAGAGATCAAAAAGCCTGTATACGCTCTCCAAAGTAACGCAGATAATTTGATCTTAATGGTCAGTTCAACACTAAAAGTTGGGAAGCTACTGACAGATGAGAATTCTGCCCAAGAAGGGTTAAACTGAAATATTATGGTTTTTTTGACAATCTTAAATCCACGATAAGATTACGAAATGACTGAAAAATATTCAAATTGATATTATGCGACACTTTATAAACATTGAATCCGTTTTTTCGTATATTATGAAGTTAACAAAGAGTGTCTCTAGCAGCACAGTATTGATTATCGTCTTTTCTTTGATTACACAAAAAATTAGTATTGTATGTTTTAGTCCTTTGTGTGGAACTCTTCTATTACCTACTTGTACTCGTATTAAAAAGAAAACCCAAAAAGCAAGCAAAGTCTTGAGTATATTCCTAAGCGATGAGATTATTGCTTTATCATAAACATTCTTTTAAGTTCAATAAATGCGTAAATGCTTTCACTGTTCCGTCTACTACACACAGCATAGTAGTTTTACGATGGATTTTATCTACAATCCGCTTAGAATTCGGGTAGCAATTCCGTACCTTTTCTGGACCACTTGAAAACCTGAAATTTTAAAAAGTAACCACTGGACGAAATTTGGATGCGCCCCATAAGAGATGCCCCATAATCCAACAAAATGTCTTTTAGAACTACCTCCATCTTGATTAATCTATTCGACTCCTACTGGATGCATTAAAGCCTCTTTGCTGTTGTAGTGAAAGGCATTATAAACTTTTGTAACTTATTGATAGCTCTGATAGAAAAATATTACGATAAATAATAAATTAATCCTCACAGCAAAGGACCCATTGCCGACATAACAATATTCTAATGAAATAACAGATCTAAACATCAATGCAATGTACAAATCAAAAATTTAAAAAGATAACAACTAGTGTTCAGTAAGCTTCATTTATGCACCCGGCGTGTTTCAAATTGAGGTTTTAAAATTCGTATGCAGTGCTCAACCCACACTTGTTTGTTCAATGCAAAATTTAGTATCTATGTATCTAGCAAAGTATCATGTTACAAACAACAGCTATGCACAGGGCGTACTTATCATATCGCCAATGACCGCAAGGCGATTAGGGGGTAATATTTATACTAAATTTCAAAATGGTACTTTGACTGAACCCTTCATTATACCGTGATTTAAAATGCAACGTTTATTATCCTGATCTCCAAGCATTTTCAAAACGCGTTTTCGCAAAAAATTCTGGAAGGTTCATTTGGAAAGGCGCTTCTAGATACTCCTTCATTTTGTCTTCTTCGTCTGTTGCTATTTCAGATGGATGAGGTTGAAAAATGCTGGATAGATGCTTTAAAAATAAATGCGCCTTTTCCCTATCACTTCTAACCCATTTATTGTTGACATCTTTTATCAGTCTCTATCTTTTATCAGTGGTATTGTAAGTTGGGGCTGCTACATGTTTCTTGCGGCATTCCATAGAGAATAAATCGGTGGTCTGTGTTGCTGGTAGTTTCTAAGTTTGTTTCCAGCGCTTTCTAAGTTTTTGCTTTTCTGAAACTTTTTGTTTATTATTAGTGGCACTGATTCTTTAATTTCGGATATATAATATGCATCAACTGTGGCTCACCAGGCAGCTTGTTGAATACTTAGCGTTAGCTGCTAAAATGTTCATGCTCTGTTTTCAGATAAATCTCCAGTTCTATCATCTTGTCGAGCTCTTCACTGAATGTGTTCCAATCAGTTTGGTTGCTAACAATGTCGGTTGTTTTTCCTTATTTTTCCTTATGTGGTCTGAACAAAGATCTAGGCTGTTTTAGTTTTTTTGGTGTCAATGCCTTTTGTGATGCAAAACAAAACAAAAAACAAAAATGGACCCACACAACTAATACTAAACCCTAACTAAACCCAAACTCCTGACCCAACACCCACAATTCAACCTGCAAATATTGACTCACGCATTACGGCCCTCCAAAAGGAGATCGTAGCTTTCGAAACATTCTGCCTACATATGAACTTTTTCATAAATCGTAATAAGGGCCAGGTCCAGGCCCGAGAAAATCTCATCCGAGAAGTGGCGGTTGTAAATCATGACCTACAAGAAATGGCGAGGAAACTCACAGTTTTCTAAACCAACAAAAATATTGACCAACCCAGCAGTACCCAGCAAATATCGACCACCAACATCAACGAAATAGTAGAAAAGACCATTACAACCATGAAAGAAATTTCATGGTTCAAACTCCAGATGCACCCGAAATAACCACTGTACCCAAGAAACAGAACCCCTCCTCATGTCATGGTCATGGTCTTCCCAGACGAAGGCAACAACGCCGCCAGTGCTGAGGAGACCAAGAAACAATTGACCAGCATCAATTTAAAAGACTTAAAGATAAAACCCTACCGAGTACTAATGGTTAAGAACAGAGTCCTCCGACCCTTCGTTGAACTCCATGATCGGCAACCTGATCCTCGAAAACAAGAAACTCATAACAAAAATACCCGTTGAAAACTGGCCTGCGATAAGCATGTTTATCGCAGAAAAAGAAATAACAGGCTATCAAATTAAACAGGCGATCGAAAACGAATTTAGTGATGCCGTGAACCTTGCCGGATCTGGATGGCTCCAAAGTATCAATCCAGTATTCTCTAGAACCATTCCCTACAATAAGTGGATTATTGAACTTCACCCTATCGTAAACAAGGCGATAGACGCATTCCAATTGATTGGAAGCAGGATCTTGGGACTGCGGACTCTCAAATAAAACAAATTGTTACGTTTTCGACGTTTCGAAAATATTTGAAATTGGTTGGAGAATACGTACAAATTTCAGGACTACATCAATGTCACCAGATGCTACAAATGTCAGCGATATGGACATACTACAAAATATTATAAGTCGGCACTCACTTGTGCATACTGTGTCAGTACAGATCACACCTCTCGTGACTGTAACGTACAGAACGACCCCAACCTATGTTGGACCAACCTTCATTCTGAACACTCTTAAAATCATCCATGTGAACCTCCGTAATTCTCCGTAATTCCGTAATGTGGCCGACAATACCCAGACTCACGCTTTTTTCAAGAACCCTACTGTTACCTCTCCAAATGTCAATGCCGACTTCCATTTTATCCCAATTCTAATACCGCCGCAAACACTAGCAATAAATTTCTCACCTGTGCTTATATAAACGAAAAACTCAACAAAAACCTGACCTACACCTTCTTAGACACCTTTCTACTCAGTCTATCAACATAATCTCTATCATTAGAGACATTTTCCCGCATCTGGACGACCTCAATAAGGCCATTAAATCGGGCGGTGGGAGAAAAACCTACATCTGTGGGGATTTCAACTGCCGTTCTCGGATGTGGCATGATGAGGTCGCCAGCAATGCTCGAGCATTGCTCCCAAACATCAATTTCACTTTTGAAATTTGTCGTGGCAGGAGGAATATAGATATTTCCATAGGCACAACAAATCTCATACCTTTCACAACCAACTGGGACGTCATCCCTAGTTGATTTTACCGACCACCGTACCATCTCATATGACCATAACACTAATTCCCTGTCCGAAACCAAGACGAAAATAATGTGCCACTATCCGGTACGCATTCACAATTACGACCTTCAAATGAAGTTAAATAATAAGAACATACAAATTGTCAAGGAGTTTAAAATACCTTGGTATAATGATAGGCCACCAGCTTCCTTTCCGAAAGCATAACAACTACGCGTGCAACAAGACCCAGCGACTCATTGTCAACCTGCAAAGGATAGCAAAGAGTAGTTGGGATCTTGAGACTAACAAAAATATGAAGACAATCTATTACGTGCAGTGGTTACTATCACTGCATACGGACATAAAATCTGGATTCACAAAAACGAAAACAAGCATATTCGTGCCAGCTGTTATCAACCTACGGCCTCAGCTGTAGGATGATAGGCCGAACGTACAAGACCGTCTCCGCCCTTGCAGCCGGGGTCATTCCAGGATACACCCGATCGATCTCGAAATAAGAAAAGAATTAAGAAACGAGAACACCCCGTTTTCCTCATCATATATAAAATACAAAAATACAAAAATCATATATAAACCACGGTTGTGAAGACAATTCACCTCGGAATATAATCTTGGCGCTATGGCTATAATGATAGTCTTCACAACCTTGGCCTATAATATACTATTACTTGAATTTCCTTACTCAGGATCTGACTTTCCCATACAAAAATTGAAACTTATAGAAACAAAACTAAACAAACTGGAATATGCCTCAAACTTACAAAAAATACGAAATATTTTACTGTAAAATTTAGTGGTTTGGAATATTCTTCTGTCGTCAATGTATGTAAACCTAGTTCGTAATGTAGGCTAATCACAGGGGTTGTTCTATATGCGCCTGTATTATACGTAAGGCATTATTTGTATGGGAACAAGAAGTTTCATTCATATGACTAAGTTTTTCTCATTAACCTCATGTAAATAATGTGTAAATGAGGTTATTAGTTACTAATCCACAGATTCTTTTTTGATAATGATGAATAATGATAATAGTATATTATTTAACGCGGATGTGAAGGCATATTAAGAGCGAGGTAGATCGTATATCACGAGGGGGCAGCCGAGTGATAGTATATCACTAGTATGTGGTGGTAATCCTAGTGGATAGTAATCCTCACGAGCATAATAGAGAAATTAACAAATTAATGAACAATAAAAAAGTTGCTGCGCCTTCGCGAAAGCACTGCTCAAGGCCTGTCCTCACGAAATACTCGAATATTTTTCGCACCCTAGGGCTGTTACATACGAATATTAAACCAAATATTTTACAAAACGTATTTTCACAAATTTATTTCAATTTTTGTAATAAATAAAGAAATGCTGCAAAAGAAGGATTTAACTGCAAAAATTTAATAAGTAAAAGTTGGTAATTATAGGTGATAATCAAAGGTGGTATCTACCTATAATCAAAAGTACTCATGTGTTCTAGAAATTTTCTTTGTTCCAATTGTGCTTTATGTATTTAGTTAAAATAAATTGCATTTTTCTATATTAAAATTGTTTTTTGGTACTCGTGTTCTGAAAAAATTGGCGCACAACATCGAACGAGATTTTACAAAACATAATTGTAATGCTAAATTAGAAAATAAAAAGATACCGATACCGATACCGATACCGATACCGATAAGTCGATCAAATGGCGAGCAATGCGGACTCTTTAAAAGAAATTACATTTAACACGAAAGAAGAAACTTCTGAAGTACGAACAATTGCGTGTGATTGTAAGATAAAAAAACAAACTTCATTACAAGAACATGATGGAACATCCTATTCAAAGAAAAAGCCATATGTATGCGAAACTTGTGGTTTGGAATTTTTGAGGAGCGATACCTTTGGTATTCATCTAAAAACTCATTTGAGCCCAGGCAAATTTGATAGACAGGGAAGTTCAAGCAAAAGTGACGTGACCGATAATTTCAGAACGAGTACCAACGCGGGCAAAAAACCATTATTAGAGTGCAGAACTTGTACGAAACAATTTGTAACCCCGAGTCAATTAAAGACGCATGAAAGAACCCACACAGGTGAAAAACGATTTCAATGCAGTTATTGTGAAAAGAAATTTACACAGAACAAAAATTTAAAAAGTCATGAAAGAACCCACACAGGGGAAAAACCTTATGCATGTAAAATCTGTAATAAAACATTTACAGTAGTGGCATATTTAACTAGTCATTTAAGAACTCATTCAGGGGAAAAACCGTATGCGTGTAAAACTTGTAATAGAGCATTTGCAGATAGAACTACATTACTACGTCATAAGAGAATTCATACGAGAGAAAAGGTTTCTACGTGTTCAATTTGCAAACAGCAATTTTCGTTGCACACAACATTGATCACTCACATGCGAACTCACACTGGCGAAAAACCGTATGAGTGTAAAACTTGTAATAAAACATTTACACAAAGAAGTACATTGGTTAAGCATGAAAAAACTCATATAAATAAAAAAAAACCTGAAAATACAAACGAAGAGATACCTGAAATCAAAAGTGAGCCGATATCTGAAGATGAGAATGAGATTAAACCTGAAATTGAGATTAACTATGATGAAATTGATATAAAATATGAGAAAATTGAGTTCAATAATGAGAATGAGATTGACTTCAATATTGAGAACGAAAGAGATATGAAATCTGAGTACGAGAATTAAAAGAAGAATGTGATAAAGTAATTTAAGAAAGAGAGCAAATAATTTTTAAATTTTTAATAATTTTTACTATATTTGTTGAAATTTTCTGTATTTTACATTGTTGTGTAAACATTTGTTATTTTTAAACATCAAGTGTAATATTTTTTACTTAATTAATATTAGGTATAAAAGTTATTTTTCAATTTTTTTTTTCTGAATGGTGTTATTTTCCTTAATAATCTATAATACTCTCAATACTTATATACGCATCTATCATATTATAGTATATATCAATTACGCATATATCTATTATTATTATTATTATAAGTGAATGTATGGCGTTTACAAATGTCACCTGTAAAACCGGATTATCATAAAGTTGGACGTTATTCATTCTTTCTTGGAAGACAATGGCAAACCACCGAGTTTAGTTACCAAGAAAAACTTTTAGTTGGAAAACTTGGAAAACTCCCAAGAGAAAATAATAACATTTTTTTTATGAAATTGCAGCGATAATTCTACTCGTGTATAAAACAAAGAAACGTCAAACTTGATAGTTTGCTAGCGGATAAAAATTGTACTTAGGAAGGAACAGAAATGCAAGTGGATATTTTCTTGTTTACCTTTTTTGAAATGACAACCAAAGTGAATTTTTAAGTTTAAATAGTTTTATGCATATTTATGGATCATACGAGTTTATTTAATGTAATATTTTAAATTTAAATTTAAATTTTATCGTTTATTCGCAGAATTATCTAATTAAATACCACGCAAGCTTTGATTACTATCCTGATAAAATTTATGATAAAATTTAATTTCTGATCACTCATATGTGCTTTTAAAATTTGGCTCGAGAAAACTGTTGGTCGGACAAAATCACTCAAGCAATCTCGCTAACGCTCGATCGCTCTCGTGATTTTAGTCGACCCAGTTTTCTCTCGCTAAATTGCTAATCACGTATTCGTTGAAATTAAAAATTATGCGGATAAATCAAAGCTCTTGTGGTATTGCTTGCGACAATTTTTTAAAGTTGATTTTAACGCAAATATAAGCGACAAATTTTTTTATTAATTGCAACAATTAAATAATACATAAAATATTGATTAATTTTTAATGTCAATGTATCAACAATACATTGATTTTTACTTTAAATTAATTATTATTTATATTAACCTACCATATTTTATTCGTGAAATAGTCTAAATAAATATCCTCCCGTGCATTTCAAATTAGTACACAATTTTATTTCTCTTTCACTTATGCGTTTGTTGCTTTGCGTTTGCCTCCCGACTAGAAGAGGAGGGAAAATTGCCAAAAGCAACAAAGGTATTCGTGAGCTCCAAAAAATTGTCGACAATTTGAATTTATTTATTTATAACAAGAATACATCCTAATCAGCAGAGCTGGTATAAGGATTAAAATTTACATTAAAATATTAAAATATTATTTGCAAAAATTTTTAGTTATTTTTTAGTATTTACATGTTCCTGAATTAATTTTTTAAATTGTAGTATTGTTTTGGCTTGTTGAATATGAATTGGTACCTGGTTGAATTCTCGTAGTGCATTCTGTTAGTAGTTCTTTTTCCCAAATGCACCTGGTATTGCATATGATAATTTTATGTTTTTCGATTTTGTGTTTTCAATTTGGATTGGGATCATTTGGATCTCGGTCAGTAATATACTAATTTTCGTATAACCCGAAATGGTTGACGGTTTTTCATGGAAAAAATTAAATTTTATTTTTGTTTTTTGTAGGTATTTTGTAGTTTCACTTTTTACTGCAAATAAACTTTACGGTATGCAATCAAGATTTGCAGCGGTTTGCATTTGAATGGATGACCCCACGCAAACCTTTTTATGAATATCGATGAAGGATCACGTAGTTTCAAAAACAAAATTTTGTAACAAGAATGGTACTGATTAATTTTCGCAATTCCTATGAAAAAACAACTATTTTAGTAAGAGAAAAATAAGAACAATTTGAAGTTAAATAAATACCTGTCAAAAAAATTTTTAAAGAAATTTTTACTATTGTTCCACCAGTATCTCACAAACAAGAACCATTTGAGTGTACACTATTTTCTAATACAAAATTTTGTAACAAAAATGATTCTAGTCAGCAAGCCCTTATTCTTAAACTCGGTGACTCATTATGAGTGATATATTCTACCAATAAAAATTTTATAAAAATCATTATTAGGCTGATTCCATAGTAGCATACTTACTGTGTTAAGTGGAGTTAAATGCTGAAATCTTTCTCTACAGAAAAATACTGCAGTTATCGCCGATGGTTGGATATTGTTGATGATGTTATATTTAAATCAGCGAGAAGAAAAACGGTACATGTGTAGAGTAAATACATGGCACGTGTACGCATTCTTCCACTCGCCGTTTCATTTAAACTAGCAGGAAATATCTCTATATGAATGATGTACAAAATTTTCTTCATCTTCCTCATCTTAATCTAGGACAGTGTCTTGTATAACCCAACATGGTGCACTAGGCACCAAATAGCCACTCATTTCTCCTACTTTCTTTATCTCTTTTTACTATCAAACAATGTATGCATGACTTTTGCAATTACAATTTTGTTTTTTCATTTGAGATTTTTATTTAAATTTTTCTGCAGTTTTTCGAATTTATACAGTAGTCTTTGAAGGCTACTTCGTCATCCACCACAATAACCGCATAGTCCGCATAGCTAATTATTCTAATTTCTCACGTTCTCAGTCTATAACCGCCATCGGCTGTTTGACTTCCGTTATTATTTCATCCATTATTAGGTTAAAAAAAGGTAATCTACAACCTAGGAATTCTTTCGCAAATTGTCGGAATTAATTGGGCTCAACCCAATCTTTTTTAACCTAATAATGGATGAAATAATAACGGAAGTCAAAATAATAACGGAAGTCGGTTTGTAGATTAACCGACAGAGTAGTGAGCTACTATGCAAATTCACTAGTACTTTGAGGAATCTGCAAAATGGTTGCGGTGTTTCAGGCAATTTGCAAATTGTCTTTATTGTCAGTTAATGTGCTTTTTGAATACGTAACAGACTCATACTGACTAGGCAATATAAAGGACGATATTTTAAATGAAACATGTATTAAAACATGTCTCATTGAACATTTTTACGTAAGAATAAAAACTATATGAACCTACAAATATAGGTTACTTATTCAGATATACGATAACAAAGTGTTATTACACATTACTTAATTTTTAAGGGATTTTCATGATTTACTTATGCACTTTGTACAACTACAATTCCACATTTCCTGACCACCTGTAGAAGAAGCAGTTTAAAGACTAATTTCGTCTGCAGGTACATCTTCTGCATGTATAATGTTCATATCGACTGTAGCATTTCTGAAGAACACCTGATCTAGTGCCTATTTTTTAAAACCCCTTCGCCAAAAACTACACCCAACATATTCCTTGGATCTGTTCGACCCCTGTCGGAAAACGGAATGAATGTGCAGCCTTTTAATCTTTTTTCAGAATTTCCAAGCATTTTATTGCTTGCAAATTTTTGTCAATAATTTATTCACATTTTCATGAAATATCTCGTTCTTTATGATTGCATATCACGCAATGTCTAAGCACTGTGATGTATGCGCATACTCAAAAAGCACATTAACTAACAATATAGACAATTTTCAGATTACCTGAAACACCGTATCCATTTTGCAGATTGTTTAACGTACTAGTGAATTTAGTCGGTTAACAGATTACTTACTTAGTCGGTTTGCAGATTACCTAGGAATTCTACAGATTGTTGGATTTTGGATATACATAGTTTCAGGAAATAACATAATTTTTCTCTTGAAACATTTTTGATAGAATTTTACCTCCAATCAATTTAAAAAAAAAAATTGGAGGTATGGTAATCGAAAAAAAATTTCAACTTTTTTTTTGCATTTTCGAGATCACCCTGTTCAGAAACGTAAAGATCTGCAAAAAGTAAAATAAAAATTTCTGTGTCGGTCTGTCTGTCGGTCGTCAAATTTTGTCGATCGATTTGCTTCCGAACCATCCAACCAATTACGACCAAATTTGGTATGGTGGTAGGGTTCACGGTGGAAAGGTGAAAATAAGGTTTTCGTCGCGATCTATCAATCAGGAGTGCCACCACAAGAAAATAATACGGGATTTTAAAAAAATATTTTGTCTTGCGATATGTTATTTTAAAGGCCTTAAAAGGCTTTATCCAGAATAGGTAAAATTAATCTTCTATCTGTCGTCTGTCAAAAATCACGAGTTGTCAAAGTTGAAACTTTAAGAGTGAATAACTCTAGAAATGCTGAAGGGATCTTACCCAAATTTGGTACGTAGGTACATTGATCCTAATGGATATGAGAGCATATGTAATCCTTCGATAGAAATCACTAATGCAACATGAAAAAAGTTTTTGTCGATCGATTTTCTCCGGCATTTCTGCGTCGATTGCAATCAAACTTATTGGACGTATGCCTCGTGGGCTGGAATGGTGAAAATAAGGTTTTGCCAGAGAAATCTTCACCAGGGCCACCACAATAAAATAAATAAAAAAAAATGAAAATGTCGTCGTATCTCCGGAAATGTTTAACCGATTCAGCTAAAATTTGGTGTGTCGATGGAGCTTTGAAAGTATAAGTATTGGTGAGAAAACAAACCGAGCCAATTGTAACAGGGCGGGGCAGGTCAGAAAAATTATAGAAAATATTAACTGAAATCTTAATTTATATATTTTTTGTGAGAATTTGTCAGATGGCTGGCAAAAATAAAACAATATATTCAAAATTTTAATAAACGTCATAATTTTGTGACATATGTGTCAAAATTAGGTTAATGTTGATTTGTATACCGAGTGCAGCATAATTAATTTTAGAATACAAAAATAGGTGGTTCGGTGGGAAATATTTTATAATATCGTCGTACGGACTGACGGAACGTTACTTTATAAGTAAAAGGTTCTGCCACTAGGTAGCGATCAAGTTTAGGCTGTTTGTTAAATTTTTTCGCAAATATTTTCAGAATCAGTAAATCGACAGTCAGTAATTTACAAAAATTTATTTTCGAAAAATCCGCTAGATGACCGAAAAAATTTGTTGTACCAATCTTGCAGAAATTTTAAAGAAAACTTTTATAGATAGATTTAGGGTAGGGGGTGATACATATACATATTGCGATGTCCACCGCGGTCAAGGAAGAAAGTTCTTGGTGAGAGGGATTTCCATGATCCTAGAATTTGTTCATAGGATACTGGGAATCGAGCAACAAATTACCATCGTTAACTTAACTTTAATCTTTGTATAAATAATTTAAGTTGCCATGTTCCTAAATTTAAGTTTTTAATGACTAACAAATTTTTTCTGGGTTTTTAAATATTTTAAAACAAACAAATAAACTAGATCAAGAAAGATAAAAGTTTTGGAAAATTATTATGAAAAGCTTTAATGTAATAAGCGTGCCAAAATTAAACATCTCCAAGGGGATGAAGAGAATAATAACGGCCAAGAAAATACACAGAGCGAAACGGTTGACGAAAAATTCGTTAAAAATATAAATTAAAGAAATAGTGCAAGCAGATTAGGCAAGTGCGAATTGCCCCCTAATAAGACAGCCATTCTTAAATAAAAGGACCCAAGAGTTAACAAGGAGTTTTTCTGAAATCATAAAGTTGTGTTTGTGTGGATATCATCCAGGAAGTTTCGAGCGAGTTTTAACGAGAAGCCCAAACCGAGTACGAACAAACAACAATTAAGGTCTTACAAATATTTTAAAGTTTTATTAACCCGGACTCACCCAATTTATTTATTATTAGTTGTGTTTTTGTTTACTTTTTGTGTGTTATTCCTAGAATTAAGTACACGCACTACCACGAACATTACACGACACGTTAATTTTGTTAATTTGTTTAAGTTGCTTTCGTTCAATTTTTATTTTTGTTATTAAAAATTTGTGTTCCCTTAAACATCCTCTTTGATTTTGTCTAACGACGAGGAAGGACTAATTTAATAGGGGAGGACATAGCAATATAGATATTTTTGCCAGGGCTACCGATATCTTTGTTAAGGCTACCACAATAGAGAACAAAAATGAATATTATGTCATCGTATCTCCGGACAAAATTTGGTGTGCTGGTGATTGGAGGTATTGCGGCAGAGAGTGACGATATTTTTTTGGAACGAAATTGTTAGCGTTGCTTTACCGGGAACTCACAAACAAAAATCATTCAAGTATACAATATTTACAACTACAAAATGTTGTAACAAGAATGATTCTAGTCAATAAGTCCTTCTTAAATATAAATTTTAAATATATATAACTTTTAGTATCTAGTATTTCTCATTTCATGTCAAAAATAATTAAACAATCCCAATTAAATAAATTTTTGTTTTTAATTAATTTTCAATTTAAAATGGAAAACAAAAACCACTCACTGAAAATTTAAAAAAGTTTATTTGGAATTCTAACTCAAACTCAAAAATTTCAAACCCAAAATATTAAAATATTAAAATTATATATATCTTTTGGTGATAAACGGAAATTGTGTGGAAAAAGCTTTCGACCAAAGGGCCACTTTTTGAGTGACCACCAATATAGTACACACTAAACATATCCGGAGGAGATATGTTTCCATGAAATTTGGTGTACTGACGATATAATTTACTGTTGCTTTACCGGGATCTCACAAACAAAAACCATTCTAGTAAACAATATTTTTAAATACAAAATTTTGTGACAAGAATGATTCTGGTCTACAAGCCCTTTAATTTTAAATTATAAATTTATGTTTTGTATTCCTTTTTCCCGCTGGATAGTTGTCATTAGGGCATCCAAGGCGAGGAAATTGAGATATTACGGTGAATACCGCGGTTGCGGTTGAGACAAACTTTGTGAGTTTTATTTAAGAGTATATTTTGTGTATAAAAAATTGGAAGATTGAATTGGTGTTAAAATTTAGTTTGGATATTAAAATTCGTAATATTAATTTTGAAAAATCATGGTAAAATTAAAATTAAAATAATACGACAAAAGCAAGTTACCTTGAACTTTTTCATTTATGTAATTTATATAAGTTAAATTTGGATTTGACTCATACAAAAATAAACGGAAATCAATATTTGAAAAATTGGCTCTACAAATTTATCATGACGTAAGTAACCTTAAGTAACCTTGACCCTGATTATATAAATTTATCAAGCGAAAGATTCCTGCACTCAAAATCTCGGATTTTTCGAAAATAAATTTTTGTAAATTACTGACTGTCGATTTACTGATTCTGAAAACATTTTCGAAAAAATTTAACAAACAGCCTAAACTTGGTCGCTACCTAGTGGCAGAACCTTTTACTTATAAAGTAACGTTCCGTCAGTCCGTATGACGATATTATAAAATATTTCCCACCGAACCACCTATTTTTGTATTCTAAAATAAATTGTTACAAGCCCTAAACTCAATTTTTATGCTACACTTGGTATACCAATCAACATTAACCTAATTTTGACACATATGTCACAAAATTATGACGTTTATTAAAATTTCTGACCTGCCCGGCCTGTTACAATTGGCTCGGTTTGTTTTCTCACCAATACTTATACTTTCAAAGCTCCATCGACACACCAAATTTTAGCTTAATCGGTTAAACATTTCCGGAGATACGACTTTTTCAATTTTTTTTATTGTGGTGGCCCTGCTAAAGATTTTACGCCACAGAAATGGGAACAATCGAAAGCCATCGAAAGCCAAAATCGGGAGCCATCGAAAGCATGAGAGCAGAAATGACAGAAGGTTTTAAGGAGAATAAAGAAGACATATTGCGGATGAAAGAGGAAATGAGAGGAATTAAGGAAGAGATAAGGATCAAACAGGTAACTTGGGATAACGAAAAAAGGGAACTAATCCAAAGAATAGAAGCTATGGAGCATGCTATGGAAAACCAGGAGAAGGCAAGAAGAAAGAACAATATAGTGATAAAAGGAATGGGAACGAACAAAGAAGGTGAACTGATGGAAAATGTACATAAGTTGCTGATGGATAAATTGGGAGTAGACGTGAAACTAATAGAAACATTTGAGATAGGAAAAGTTGAGGGGAGAAAGGCAGTGGTGGCAAGGGTCCAAAACTGGGAAGAAAAAATGAAAGTAATGAGAAACAAGAATAAACTGCGAGGAAGCAAGATTTACATCGATAACGACATGACGGAAAAGGAGATGCAGATCCAAAGTAAAATAAGACAACTAGCAAAGAAAGAAAATGAGAAAGGTAACAAGGCCAGAATAGGATACCAAAAGTTAAGTATTAAACAACAAGGTATATTAATGGAAAGATATACAGGAGACCATGCAATCCCAGCAAGAAGGCGTGAGTCGATTAGATTCAAAAAACTAGCAGAAATTCAACAAGATTGTTAAATTACGCTGACCCCTGCAATTAACATGGACCTTGAGATTGATAACGAAATTTGTAGTCGAGTTAAGCAAAAATTAGGAAAAAGAAATAAAAAGAAGAAAACCAAAAGAATAGCAACTTGTAACGTCAGAACGATGCTGATACCTGGAAGAATGAATGAGGTAATTAATGATATTGAGAAGTACAAAGTAGGTATAGCAGCAATACAAGAAGTGAGATGGAAGGACAACGGGGAAATAAAGAGGAATAATTATACAATGCTATACTCAGGTGAGAAAAAACAGGGAAGAAATGGAGTAGCGTTCATACTATCACAACTATCAAAACATATCATAACTAAACTAAACCACAATTAACTAACATACTGAAATATAATTTACTTGAATTCCCTTAATCTGGACCCAACTTTACCATACAAAATTTGAATCTTATAGAAACCAACCTAACAAACTGGAATATGCCTCAAACTTACAAAAAATACGAAATATTTTACTGTAAAATTTAGTTGTTTGGAATATTCTTCTGCTGTCAATGTATGCATTCCTAGTTCGTAATGTAGGCTATTCACAGGGGTTGTTCTATATGCGCCTGTATTATACGGAAGGCATTGTATGGGAACAAGAAGTTTTATTCATATTACTAAGTTTTTCTCATTAACCTCATGTAAATAATGTGTAAATGAGGTTATTAGTTTAAATATTAAAAAGTTTAATAATAAATTTGAAGATGACTATAAAATATATTCATTTGGTTTGGTTGTAGCATTACCGAGTTCAAAATCCCATCCTAATTCTAAATTTTGGATAAATTATTTTTCTTCTGATTGATACAATATTGAGCAATATCGTTACCATATGTCATAACACACTAATATTTCCCAAGGGAAATATGAAACGTCATATCATATTGTCCCAGGGAAAATGTAAAATGTAATAATATTTCACCATAAAAATGTTTTATTTTTTAATTAAAGCAACAAAATGATTATTTTGTTAGCAAATATTTAACAGTTTTTGCATTTCTAACGCTATTTATCAGAACTAAAATAAAAATTGCAATTCTCAAAATTTCCGCTAAAGCGATTGCAACCAGATATAAATGATGAAGAATCTTGTTCGCAATTCGTCGATGAGACTGCCATTTCCTCAAGAGCATTCCGTTCAGTTGTGTCTTGAACGATTTTCCAAAAACCGTCACCAAAGATTGCGATGACTGTGCTACACGCGATGCCATCATCGACACACCAGGAACCGTAACAGATGCTGCAGATGGCTCTCTTTCCGCACCAGCTATCATCTTCGCTACCTTATTTTTCTGTATCATACTGTCAGCTAGATAGCCTTCCGCAACAGACGAACTTTTCTAACCCCCGTGTCTCTTTAGTGTAGTCATTGAGGCTCCCGCATCGGCCACCAAAGTCGCGGATGTTCGTCTTCCACAATGGCCTGTATACGCTTTCGGATTATCCAAACCCAACCATTCAGCAACCTTACTTGGAATCTTTCCGAAAGTGTTTTTGCCGACAGGCTGAAGAGTACATTTATTATTTCGATAAGCCACGAAGAATCTAAGAACGCCTTGCGGACGCAACGCCGAATATTCTCTCACCAAACGAGCAGCACCCAGATCTTCTTCATCAATAATTGTAAATTTCCTATTTACATCATTCTTCGTCTTTAAAACTTTAATCAGGATCACCGACCCACGATCTTCGATATCGGAAGAGAGCATATTTACCAATTCGTTCGTTCTGCATGCGCCAAAAATTTCCATAATTAAAACGACCTTCAAAATTACGGATGTAACAATCTATTCAACAGAGAAAATCACAATAAAAATTTTCCTTATACATCAAAAAAATGTCTTGCTTCTCGCAAGAATTTTTTGAGTTGCTCTCGGGACAAAACCTCTGATTTCTTAGGAACGTATCCTTTATTTTTATTCTTCACAAATGCTTCCACTTCATCGAAAATTTTAACATCAGTTTTTTGCTTTAAATGTAGCATTGACCGTAGCATTGATTATTAACCTCGGGTCATATTTCACTCATTTCGGACGAATCAGAGAGTCGCATTTGGAGCTGTCTGAGCGGAGACAAATGCTTGTGCACATCTGCCTTAGGGCAATATTCGAATATTTCCCAAGGGCAATATTCGAATATTGGCCTTGGACGGTCTTCGAACGTGTCTTATAAATTTAGTTTCGGGCGGAGACGTTCCAGCTCCCGAAATTTAAATTTTGTCTAAAAATGTCAAACAAACGCTAAGTAACGTGCTCTCTAGTGTAATCGAAACACTAATATTAAAATATACTACTCTCATTTTGTATATATGCTACACTTTATCCCAACTCGTGCGCACTAGCTACTTTGGTTATTTAAAATTTTTTGTCTATCTTCAAGACTTTTTGTGCTGTTTTATTTCTACAACTTGCTTCTAAATTTAGTTGTTTGTTATATTTTCACATTCATACGTAATTCGATTTCGCCCTTTGGGCACCAATATAATTCGCATGCGTAAAATTTTGCTACATTTTAATAAAACTTTTTCATTTTCGGATTAAAAATTTTCTGTTACATTTTAAGTTATCCTAAATAATACCTGATTGAATGTCAATGTTAAAAGATGCTTTTATTTTGTGTATTTCGGGTTTTTAAATTTTTGCTTCTCGGTAGTCGATCGTGCTATTCCAGCTTTCCTTTTTCTTTTAATAGGTTTCTCCCTTCACCACAATATAAATGTCACTGTCAAAGTTTTGCGGGTTACGTTTAACAATGAAATCCTAACCTAATTTAGGTTAATTTAATCCAGATGGCAGATGGCGCTAATTATTAAAACTTGACAAAAATCTGACATAATAAAAATAATTTAAAATACATAGCAAATTTTTTATTCTCGATTAATAATCTTGAAAACAGCCCTCGAGCGCAAAAAATATCTCGAGTATTTACCTTCGACCAGGCCTCTCGTCTGCTTTCCCTCGGGCTGCGCCCTCGCGAAAGCAATACTCAAGGCCTGTCCTCAGGAAATACTCGAATATTTTTCGCACCCTAGGGCTGTTACATACGATAATTTTGGCCACAACGTGTTTGGTGAATATTTCTGCGACTATACGGATAGAATGAATTAGTCATACCAATTCATATTCAACAAGCCAAAACAATACTACAATTTAAAAAATTAATTCAGGAACATGTAAATACTAAAAAATAACTAAAAATTTTTGTAAATAATATTTTAATATTTTAATGTAGATTTTAATCCTTATACCAGCTCTGCTGATTAGGATGTATTCTTGTTATAAATAAATAAATACATACGTCAAAAATAACAAGAATCAGAGCAACATACCAAATCTTCAAAATACGCTAACAAAATATTTTCGTCGACACCATTCACCAATTTTTTTCTTTTCCACTCTTGAAAATCTTCATACGCTTTAGTGTAAACAGCTTTAGATTTTTCCGGAACCAAACATTCACGGGCTTTCGCCGCTTGAATTAGCACGTAATCTGACATTTCATCAATTTTATTTATGACAAGACCAGGAAATCAAAGTAGCCAACCATGATTTTTACAAACACGACCCTTAGCAACGTTAGTAATCCAATAAATTCAAAAATTTACAATTCAATAATTTTTCATTTTCAGAACATGATTGTTTCAATCAGAAGAAAACTATTGATTACAACACGGAAAATATGAATATATTTCCCTTGGTTGTCTATACATCCCTCGGGCTTTGCCCTCGGGGTGTAAATAGCCAACATCGGGAAATATACTATTCATATTCCCCTAGTTGTAATAATAGCTATATTTATTAGCGCTAGTATTTGCCAACAGTTTCTATTTAAACAACCGCAGACCTATTTTTTGGGGGTAGATCATGATCGAAAGAAGTGAAACTCGCATTTAATTTAGCATCTAAAATTTTTCTAAAATTGATGATAGATAATCCGCAATTATTTAAAAAGGTCAAAAAATTGTCAAATAGTAGGGTCATGTCTTGCAGGTTGCCACTTCTTGCAGGTTGCCACCACAGCCGAATTTCTACATTCTAGGTGGGTCAACCCTTAAATTCCGACGGCCATCGATGTTAAACGAGTAGTTGTCACTTTTAAACCTATTTTGGTGCGTACCGACATAATAACAGGGTGTTTTTGGATAAAAGTGTGAAATATTATTTTTTTAAAATTGAAAAATTAAAATTGTGTTTTTTTTGTGTGTCCGTAAATTGAACTTTTTCGTCGACAATTTAAGGTAAATATTTTTGCTGTGTTGCTTTTACATTCAATTTTCATATTCCTTAAAAATTTCTAAACATATCATGAGTTGGCAGTTTTATTTTCACGTATAATCTAAAGTGGTGTAAAAGTGCAGTTTGCCACCTTTCACCTAAATTCATTTTAAATAAATAAGAACGTATTAAACTTTTGTCTCAATTTTTTTATTGACTATTTACAATACAATTTACAGAAAAAAAAATAAAAACAATTTTTTTCGAATTTTTTATAAAATTTTAAAAAATAATTTTTATCAATTTACATTAATGTTTTTTTCATGGCCACTAAGTGTAAATATTAATAAATAAATATAAATCATATGTTTTTACTTGGTTTTTTCTACATTTTTAACAGTTTTTCATGGGGTGGCAACCTGCAAGACAAAATTTCAAAGTGTCGATTTTAGATGTTTTTGAAAATTTGCTGTAAAGTTTTAGTTTTTGAAAATTTAAATGATTTATAGCTCAGGATAGTGCCTTTACACTTCCCCTTTCCTGTATATGTGATTATATCAACAATACGTTGATTGTATTACGAGTTATGATCAAAAAGGCTATGGGGTGGCAAGACATTACCCTATATAGAATTTAGTTCAGTTAACAGATAGTAACCTACACGTTTAACATTAGCTTAAAGGCTTATCATTGCGGGTATCTGTGACTACAAATTTAATTAATCTCTACTGAAGTACCTTTATAATCGACCTCTTGAAGTTGAGGTGTACATCCCAAATATAAACAAATCCACGTCTGGAATACGTTTGGTGGTGTAACAAATATTTTACAAAACGTATTTTCACAAATTTATTTCAATTTTTGTAATAAAGAAATACTGCAAAAGAATGATTTAACTGCAAATATTTAATAAGTAAAGTTGGTAATTATAGGTGATAATCAAAGGTGGTTAGGTTGAAAGAAAATTTAAATATTGATAATTATTCAAAAGGGACAGCGTTTTTAAAAAGACAATCCGTAGGATATGAAGCTAAAAAATCTAAGGTCCGTTCAAGAGGGAAGTTAACAATTTTTTGAAGGAGGCTGCAGAGACACTTATTTAATGGTTGAAGTTGCTTTCTTATTGGCATTTGCGGTGCCTACAGAAGAGAAGAACTGCTTCTCTGAAACTGCCAGACATTGTGGATACCGGTAATTCATTGATTATCACTCTGGCCGATACAAAAACAAATCGCAAGCGAATTTTTTCTGTTGTTGCGGAAGATGAAGCGGTGGAACCGTTAGAACTATTTCATAAATATGCACGTCTTCGACCACAAATAGTGCAGCACAATTATTTTTTTATATCATATATCATATACTCTGTAAGAAACTCCCATAAGAGCAATGTTAATTTTTGTTAACTTTTTTACTTAAGTTTTAAGTCGCTGTAACTCGTAAACGGCAAAAGAAAATAAAAAAATGTATAGAAACAAAACTGAAGAGATTAAAATTTGCAATAAAAAATATCTGAAAAGCTTTGCTGTAAATGCGAGTTTTATATGTCAAAAAACGGTTTCAAAATGTGCAATTTACATGGTTAACATAGGCGTGTATTAATAATTGTTAGAGCTACTGTATATCATGTGTAAATACAAATTCTGCTTTTGACCCGGAAATGGAGGGTTTCGTTGAGAGAGAGTTGACGAGAATGACTTGGGCAGAAACTGTTGAGTAAAACGTCATAGAAAACGCTATTTGCAGTACCGGTTGTGTCCAACAATATTAAATGGTAACAATTACCAATATTTTATGTGGATGAGAAATTTTACGTGATATTTTATCATTGATAATTAACATTTTTTTTACAGACTACACCGAGATTGTGGTTTTACCGATAGAGAAATAGTATGTGTATTGGTTACTTCTATATTAATCTCAATTTGATTTATATAAAGTTTTCTGATGAAAGTCAATCTCAAGAACAGGAACTTCCTGCGTGATAAATAATCGAATTGAAATTTTTCATGCAAATAGTTCCCGTTTTTGGAATCTTCATGCGACAAGATTTTATATTACACTTCCATAATTATTATAATAATAAGATTATCTAACTGATTTATTTATTTATTTACGGGTAAACCAATTTTGAAAGTGAAACATTTTGAAAGTTGGATCGACATCTTGGCATCTTTTTATGAAGAACGAAGAATTTTGAACAAATCTCAATCAGTCATCTTATAGCTTTGTAAATAAATCCCCGCTTTTTAGCCTGATACTCTGTTGGAAGTAAATCTTGAGAACAAGCAACCTTGAACCTGATAACTAATTTAAATACAAATTTATCAAGCAAAAGATCACTGCACTCAAAATCTCGATTCACCTATTCACTAATATATATTAAGATTTAATTAAGTAATTAATTAACCATTAAGCAATAACTAACCACTGCACAGTGGGACCAACGTTCGGAAAAGTTGCCAAAAATACATTTTTGTGAAATTAACAGTTACGCTACAATGTTCTGTATATCTTTAAAGGAAACATCAGTGCACCTTTTCCTAGAATTTCAAGTGAATTAAAAAATATTTCAGCTTTCAAGAGCGATGTAACATCACCGTCCATTAATTGCTAATTGAGTGGCATTTCGCACCGTGCGACAGCAATTTTTAGTGAGTTATTGTGCTGATTTCAGCTTAGGGTTCAAATTGGTATTTATAGAAAAGATGTCTTGAGGCTTGAGTCCAGGCGCCAGATGTATTTGCAAAACATAAAATCCTGGTAAGGGATTTTTGAATTGGATTATGTTAGTGGGTGGCCCCTAAGTGTAAAATCAGGTTTTTGGCGTCCGATAGCACTCGCGTCAGCCGCCCATCTTGAAAAACGCGTTTTTATTATTATCTCGTAAACGGTGCGCCGGACGATAAAAAGGATAACAACCTTTTTTAATGTAACAAATGTCACAGTTACATATGAGAAATTAGCGATACGCGTAAACGCCGGTTGGAGTATACAAAAAATAAAATCAAAAACTTTTATTATGTCAGGAAAACGATTTTAGTTAATTTATAAGAATTTCAAATCATAAATTAAAACAATTTTAGAATGACAAAAAGATATTAAAATTTGGAAAACCAAATTTCAATATATTATCGACTGTTTTTTGATATTAAAAAAATTTTGTTTGTTTCGAACACGAAGGACCACTTTCGTTGTTCTGAAAATGAGTTTCGTCTGTGTCCTTTACAGACAGATTGTCCAAAATAATCAATATCAAGCTCGTCATCATCGATGTCGTCTAATATTGGTGGTGTGTTGTCACAAGTTTGACCGTTGCAATTTGAACAAATTATTGAGCAGTTCAAACCGCTCTTTCGGCAACCACGGGCAGGCCCGCAATTTGTTGTGCATTTGCAAGAAATTACTTTCAGCAAATTTGGCGGGTCGGGAGCTTTTTTAGTTGAAACCGGTGATAAAATGCCGCAGCCAGTTTCCATCCCCATTCTTCCGGCTCATGATGAAATCCCAGCCAACTTTGAACCTGGTGGTATGTTCGGAAAGAATGGTAGCGTGCTGTATCTTGCGTTGGTGGCAAAAGTGACAAGTTTAGCTTGGTGCTGCGAGCCAATGTACCAAGGCGTTTATAGGTTTATACCGTAAGGAGTCAATGGATGGTTCGGTTTTGTTCCCTCCGTATAGCGCTATGAAGAAGCGCTCGCCAGCTTGAGCAATCATATTGCAGTCAATTTTATTTTCTGTGAACATCCCTACAGATATCAATAATTGTTCATTACTCTTCAATTTTTATTACTCATTTTACACGATGTTCAATAATTTTTGAATTTAATGTAAAATTTATCGTCGGACCCGTTTACGGGATACTGATACTGATAACTTGATAACTTAGTTTTGCACTTAAGTCTACTTACTAACATTTTTCTTTTAAAACATCCATTCATTCCGATTATTTATATTTTATACTCAGCGAAAATAACTTACTTTTGGACTATTCGGCGTACTTTATCACATTAACTATTAACTTTACGAAAAAAAGCTTTAGATGAAATTGAATAAATTAATAGTATTTAGTATTTAATGACCAAGTCATTACAAAATTTAATAATTTTAAAATTTAGACTAATGGAACAAAAAACAAGCAGCAAAAACTTTTATATATGTTTACATATAATAAAACATTAGATTTTTAACCGTGTATCATTGAATCTGAAGATCTGCATAGATCTCGATAATGGAAACCATCAACGCCATAAATAATTTAAGTTACCATTTATGGGAAAATAATTTCTGTCATCAAAACCCTTCAACTTCTCAACTACTTAACTTTTTTTTCCTTTTTGAACTTGATTGGTTTTTTTTTCGGACCTATCGGTCCGGCTTGTGTAAATATAGAACCAATTCTTAATCCACAATGTGTTATGCACAATGAAATCAACCAGCGATCACACCAATCCACACCGCTGTGGTTAATTTCTTAACTTAAAAATTAATAATCAAAAAAGGTAACAAGATATCTTGTATAATAAAAATAATCTTTTATAACTTGAAAGTACAATATTGATTTTAAGAATATCCGGACGCTCCTATGCAAATTGCCGGTTTTGAAGTCATTTTTTGGAATATGAAAATCCATTTTACAGCAAAAATTATATATAGTTTTTTGTTGAAAATTTCATTGCCTTAAATTTTCTTTATATACTGCTATGCCTCCAGCGGTATAATTTTGAAAAATTGAACTGCTACGGAATAACGCCTCGCTGGAATGCATACTTTTTTTTGTGTATTTTTTCAAAATAATTAGCCAATTATAAGAATTTCAGTGTAAGCAACAATGCTGTTATAATAAATCAAACAAAAATTCCAAAAAAAAAACATAAATGAGGGAAAAACATGTTTGCCCCTAAAAGAAGCCGCGTGACAAAAAATAAATCAAAATAAATTTCAAATTGTTTTCTTCTGGCAAATTCTTTGTTTCAATGTCCAATGTATAATATTAAGTTACTATCAAGTTTTCTGAAATCTAATTGCATAGTTATGTGGTCATAAAATCTTGCCAATATAATAAAATGCATATTTATTAGTATTATATTCACTGATTAAATAAAATTCATTGTAAAAATAAGCCAAACTTTCTTTTAATCTTTTGTTGAATTGATAAGTAACAATTAAAACAAATTAATTAAGTAATATTGAATATTGATAGTTTCAGTTATATTTAAAAAACAGTAAAATATAAATTTTTAAATAAAATTTACTACTTTCGCAAGTGTCTATAATTATAATGTATATTTAACTATAATTTGAAAGAAAACTTTCAATCTTAATGAAGAAAAACGACAAATGAGAGACCACTAGCAGCCTGAAGGTACACGCTACCAGGAAAAAGAAGTATAGGCCGACCGAAGAAGATATGAATGCCGGAACAGGCAACAGCCTAAATTAGAAACAAAGAAGTAAGAGAAAAAAATATATTCAGACAAAAAATTTGTATTATTATGGTGAAATTGGTTTTCCACGGAAAAGTTGACATTGAAAGAAGAAGATTTTGAATAAAGTTATCTATTCCAAATTTAATATTTAATTTATACACATCATAACATTTATTTATCGTGTAGGATTTCAACAATAGATATATAATCTCCATATAGAAAATATATTAAATACCTACTATACAAACTTTCCGTTATATTGTATTACAGATAGCAATATAACTAAACTATACATATATATAACCTGGCCAAGGCGAAGTACATTTTTCTCATCAGTAATATCATAAACACTGATTTGAAAAATATACATCGTTTTAGCAAGGTTGATGCAAGATGAATTATTTGTTAATAAAAGGAAATATTACAAATAATACTGGCTGTGTACCAATTCTCCATATTTTATTTTATTTGTCTTTTTATCAAAAATGAAAAAAAAAAGAGGGAATCCCCGTTCTTATTTTACGGAATATACAAATGAGTACCTATATCGATTTGTATTTTTATGTTTGCATATTTCTATGGCGAAGAATTCAAAATTCTGGAAGTTCTCAAAAAAGTATAAGAGTATGAAGCATTTAAACATAATTATTATAGTAATTTTTACTTAGTAATTTTTACTATAATAATTATGTTTGATTATTAAAATGATTAAATCAAGAACATTTTTAATGGTGAGATAAGTTGTATAAAATAAAAATATTGAAATAATGGTGCGTAAAGCCCTTGCAGTCAAAAACGCTTTTTAACTTTAAAAAATATATATGTTTAAAAAAACATAATACGAATAGGTAGGAAATTATAGTAGACCTTTATTTAACCAATTTTTATTTTTATTTAAAATTAAATTGATTGAAAAACGAATTATTGTTGTACATTATAAAAATTATTTAAATAGACCCAATACTCAACCATTTTTAAACAAATAGTTCTTTAGTTCCCTATTGAAATACAAAAAATAAACCAGTGCAGCTTACAATTTTCAAAAATATTCAAATGCAATTATAAATTAGTATATTAAAATTACTTACTGCTTCTTCTTTTTCTTCCATGAAAATACCAGTTGAATGCGTTTAGGAGGAACCGATGTCGAGAAAAACATTTTTCAAAACAAATAATATTAAAAAACCAATAAAACAATAGTCCTAATTTAAGATATTAACCGAACAAATTAAAAATTAGACTGATGTGATTGAATGAAATTTTGCTTAAACAGTGCTACCAACCATTTACTTCGGAAGGAAAGGGAGTACAACGTACTGCCCACTTTCAAATAAGATTATTCTACGTGTTCTAAGTGGAAGAACTCGAAATTGAATTTTAATTTTAAATTAAAACTATTTTGAGCATTTCAAAATATTATAGCTTAAAAATCTGTTTTCAAAAACAATTCATTTTAAGTAATTTGCAATGCCTCTAGAAGTTTAAACTGTTCTGCATTTTGCAAAATTATGATTTCCTTTTATTTTAAGTTTTTCCATCCAAGGCCGGTCAAAAGTGTACTCCTGGAAATATAAAGCATTTATCTTCACAAAACAGCAGAGAAAAATTGTACTTAGTAAAAATTTTTAGTCGCATTACAACAACAGCATGATGCATGAACCATTTTGGTGGTACATGAGTTTTAATTGTTTGCATTAGTTCATTTTTGATTTTTTTTTATATTTAATAAAAAACACATAACTTTGTACATACTCAAAGCCCAGATCAGAAGAATAATACCACTTTTATTGTAGTTACCGCTAAGGACGCTATAGTTTTGAAAACTGCTAATAAAATTTTTATGCTGAGAATTTGAGCATATCCTGAGAATTTTGAATACGGCTTTCCGACCGAATATAGTTGGCAGGTTCTGTCAACATTTTGATGAATTCGCAAATTAAAAATAAACTTATTCTTGGAGCTGCGCATTTTGTCTGTAGACATTTTTTTTTTTAATTCCTTTTGCATTCCGAAAACTATCAAATTTTATCAAATTTCAAATAGCAAAGGCATCTGATCATATTTTACTAATAAACCAGTGGTATATTGTTTCGAATAATTTATTTATCAATAATTCGATAGCTCAGTAATGTAAATCTATATATGTACATATTTTTCATATCCATGATTCTTTTATTCTACTTGTTTATATTAAGATAAACAAAATATTTTGATATCTACATATTTAAATTATTTTACTTTATTAATTAATTTTACCTACGTATAGCGTATAGCTAATTACTTTTAATTGTAAAAATTTAATTCTAATTTATTTTATAATATTTTCAATTTTCACAAAATTAAAAATTAATTTATTGATATTTATTTTAATAATGTCAACAACATTTCTCAACAACATTTAAAGATTGTCCAATTATTTTATCAAAATTATTATTCCTTAATTGAAACTTATGTGATAATCTTTTAATATTTAAATATACAATATAATTTAACTAATGAAAGTTAGTTTTAAAGACAAATTTAACAAAATATTAAACACTTTATAACATTAAAAATTAATTGTAGCCGAGAGGCAAAGCTGCTCCATTTCATTCTAGCGCCTCGTATGCACATACTAGATGCATACTATATGCATAGATGCATAAAGTTGGTTTAGAAAACATGTCATCGCAAGGAGGGCATGGCTGAGCATATCAGATGTAGAAGTGGAATGTCGCTGTTCACAAGCTTCATTGTATTTTGTTTTCTTTTCTTCCTCTGCCGCTTTTAGAACTGCTGCCACGGAACGGGATACATATGAGGTACCATCAGTGTCAATGACACGTACGTCAAATAAAGACTCTCTCTGTGATTCCCAAACTCCGCGACAGGCTAAATCGCCTCGCAATCCTGGTAACAAATGCGTTTCCTCTCTAATAATTGGTTCCTTGACAACCTTTCCCCATGCTTTCTCCATCAATTTGGCTAGTACATCTCGAACTTCGTTATGTCTTCTTTCAGTCCTCCTTTCTTACAACACAATGCGTGTTCCAGGGTGAAGCTGATTCCGCCACATCCATCACATGATAATGGCATGTTTGCTGGGGTTCTTTTATATCTTATGGCTAGTGCGTCTTTGAATTCGTTGGGCGAAAGATCAAAATTATGTTTACTTATAGGTAGCACTGTTAACCATTAAGAAGATTTCATTTTTGATTTGTCAATTATAGATCGTTCAATAGCTCGTTTGGAAATTTTTCTATTGTTATCTTCACTTGTTCATCTTCTTGTTCTTTTCTTTTTTTTTAGCTGCCAAATTAGCAACTTTTAGATTATTGTTGTGAATTTCAATATCAAGTGGAGATTGTGTTGAGATTGCTCTAGATGTTTGAAAATATATCAACGATTGTTGAACTGGATCAGATATACCTAAACCTCCTTTATACACTGTCAGAGTGAATATATCTAATTCTTCGTCTGTGACTTGGCCTTTCAAAAGTGCTGGCACAAAGTTGTTTCTGATGGTTTTTCTAAGTGGTTGTATGTTTGTTCATTACTTTCTAGAACTCTTTGCAGGTATGTCCATTGGAATTTCAATGATTTTGTAAATGCAGAATGTGCTGCTTGTGGTTGAACTTCAGCTATAACAGATAATTTTTCTACACTTGTAACCCAATTTTGTATTTTTTCTGACAAGAATTCCTTTTTTTGTTTTTCATTACCAATAAAACAGCCTAGAAATCGTTGCCCAGTCACGACTTTCACTTTTGTTCCTTTTAAAATTTGCTGTGCTTCTTGTCGATCATCCTCATGCACCTTGTGCCGATGAGTCGTCAGCGTACCAACATTGCGTAACTTCTTCTTGTTGTAGTGCTGCTAGAGTGGTATAGTAGCCAAAGCGTAAACGAGCATGGCCAGTGGATCTCCTTGTGTCACACCTTCTTTACTATATAGACGCTCCTCTCCTCCATGTAATACCAACTCTACGTGCCCTTTATAGGTGTTATATAGGTATCTTGCACAGCGTGGCCAATATAGGCGTGCCTGCCAGATAGCCATCATCCTGTTCATGGAATTGAACGCATTTTTGGCATCAACAAGTAGGAGCCCCCATCTTGATTGTGGTTTTGCGTTATCACCAAATAATGCACTCATTGTATGAACTGCTCCTTCTATTCCAGATTTCAGTCCTCCGCATAGCTGTCTTTCTCCACAAGCATCTGTAACAAATGTACCTGTCGCTTCAGCCATGCATTTTCCTAAGATTCTTCTTAGGCATTCACCAACTCCTATTGGTCTTACTCCAGGACTTTTGTCCAAGGCTATAAGACGGCTAGCATTAGGGCTTTGATGGTTGCCCAAGGTACATCTTCATTGTTTAATTTAGTGACAAGAGCCGCTACAGCTTCCCTTAGACGTAAGCTTTGTTGCCCATACCGTAGAAGAAAATCAGTCCATTGCTCTGCGTTTGAATCACCAGGACCACCTTCTCCATGTAATTTTCTTGCTACTTTTTCAATTTGTTCGCTGCTTATGTAGACATGTTGTAAAGGTGGTATGGTCTTCATTTCTTCTGGTTTTTCAAATAAAGAGGGGTCTGGTTCTGTCGGTTTTGGATGTTTTTCGTGTAATTCATCTAAAACAGTTTTTCCTGTTGAGTCAATGTCATCATCTGGATTTAGGACAAAACTTCTCCCATCTTCCGTTACCCAACGTACTGCTTCACGTACTTTATCTTGTAGCATGAGTCGATGAAATATTTTCACTATATGCTCCTTATCTATTTTAGTCTGTTTTCTGTTGCTGAATTTTTACCTCCAATCAAAAAAAAATCAACTATCATTAGATTTTCCTACGCAATTTAAATAAGGTTTACCAAACGCTGCTTGCAACTTTTCTGTGCTTGACAATTGAATTCCCGATTCTTCCTTTTTATTTGACGCTTCATTTGAGGTTTCTATTGGGGCATTTTTTAAAAGTTTTGAACCATGCTTTCGACCTCGATGTATTTGTAATCCTTTTTCCGTTATGAATGATTTTGTGCAAAAAGAGCAAGAATAGAAATTGGTATCTGATAGGGCTGACACGTTAAGTTTATAATTCCTCCATGGAGAAGAAGCTATCTCGTTACTTTTCTAGCACTCAGCTCCATTGTGGTCTTCTGATGAGATTTTACTTGCGATATGTTTTAATTTACTTGCGTTTCTTGGGTATTTATAAAGATTAGAGCCATTTCCAAGCGAGGTGTCACTGTCAGTTAATGACATTTAAACTTATCGTGAGCTTTTTCCAATTTATCTTCATTATAATGGTCGAAATTTTTTTTTTTTTTGTTATTTTTTAAGAGTTGCAAATTTGACAGCTAAAAAGAAAAGAAAAGAACAAGAAGATAAACAAATGAAGATGACTATAGAAAAAATTCCAATTGAAAGAAAACGAGCAATTGAACAATCTATAATAATTATAGATTGTAATAATTATTATCTATAATAATTATTGGAATTGGAAATTTTTTCTATTTTTTGACTTATCAATTATTGACAAGTCAAAATTGAAATCATCTGGATGGTTAACAGTACTGCCTCTAAGTAAACATAATTTTGACCTTTCGCCCAATGAATTCAAAGACGCACTAGCGTCTTTACTGAGATATAAAAAAAAAACAGCAAACATGCCATTATCATGTGATGGAGTGGCGGAATCAGCTTCACCCTAGAACACGCATTATGTTGTAAGAAAGGAGGACTAATTACAAGAAGACATAACGAAGTTCGAGATGTTCTAGCCGAATTGATGGAGAAAGCATGGGGAAAGGTTATCAAGGAATCAATCATTAGAGAGATTAGAGAGGAAACGGAGTTGTTACCAAGATTGCGAGGCGATTTAGCCTGTCGCGGAGATTGGAAATCACAGAGAGTCTTTATTTGACGTACGTCAAATGTTTCCTCATATGTATCCCGCTCCGTGGCAGCAGTTCTAAAAGCGGCAGAAGAAGAGAAGAAAACAAAATACAATGAAGCTTGCGAAGAGCGACATTCCACCTTTACACCTCTGGAATGCTCAGCCAATGCCCTCCCCAGGTGACATGTTTCCTGAACCAACTTTCTAAGAGATTATCCGACAGATAGAGAAAACCTCAAGTTGGACTGAAATTATACGATATTTTTTTTGTAAATTTTATTCTATACATTTTTGTTCATATACATTTTTCTATTTTGTCGCACCGTTTCCAAGATACTATAATGACAATATTTTTTGTATTTTACCAAGTCTTGTTTAAGTCGTTATTGTCAGTCAGAAATTGTGCAATAAAGTAGAAAAATTTATATAACCAAAATTGAAGGCAATGCAATTTGAAACAAAATATGTCTAAAAGGATTAGCTGTAAAATCGATTTTTGTATGATAAAAAATATCGTCACTCTCTGCCGCAATACCTCCAATCACCACCACACCAAATTTTGTCCGGAGATACGATGACATAATGTTCATTTTTGTTTTCTATTGTGGTAGCCTTAACAAAGATATCGGTAGCCCTGGCAAAGATATCTATATGTATCACCCCTACCCTAAATCTATCTATAAAAGTTTTTTTAACAAAATCTAAAATGAAAAAAAATTTTTATTTTTGTACGCCACTGAATTTTTTCCAAAATTTTTATATACGTCACATAATACCGTAAGAAGTCACAAATAAAATTTCTCCAAGATTGGTACAACAAATTTTTTCGGTCATCTAGCGGATTTTTCGAAAATAAATTTTTGTAAATTACTGACTGTCGATTTACTGATTCTGAAAACATTTGCGAAAAAATTTAACAAACAGCCTAAACTTGGTCGCTACCTAGTGGCAGAACCTTTTACTTATAAAGTAACGTTCCGTCAGTCCGTATGACGATATTATAAAATATTTCCCACCGAACCACCTATTTTTGTATTCTAAAATTAATTGTGACAAGCCCTAAACTCAATTCTTATGCTGCACTCGGTATACAAATCAACATTAACCTAATTTTGACACATATGTCACAAAATTATGACGTTTATTAAAATTTTGAATATATTGTTTTATTTTTGCCAGCCATCTGACCAAATTCTCACAAAAAATATATAAATTAAGATTTCAGTTAATATTTTCTATAATTTTTCTGACCTGCCCCGCCCTGTTACAATTGGCTCGGTTTGTTTTCTCACCAATACTTATACTTTCAAAGCTCCATCGACACACCAAATTTTAGCTGAATCGGTTAAACATTTCCGGAGATACGACGACATTTTCATTTTTTTTTATTTATTTTATTGTGGTGGCCCTGGTGAAGATTTCTCTGGCAAAACCTTATTTTCACCATTCCAGCCCACAAGGCATACGTCCAATAAGTTTGATTGCAATCGACGCAGAAATGCCGGAGAAAATCGATCGACAAAAACTTTTTTCATGTTTTTGCCAAAAAAGTTAATTTTATTTTTTTCATGTTGCATTACTGATTTCTATCGAAGGATTACATATGCTCTCATATCCATTAGGATCAATGTACCTACGTACCAAATTTGGGTAAGATCCCTTCAGCATTTCTTGAGTTATTCACTCTTAAAGTTTCAACTTTGACAACTTGTGATTTTTGACAGACGACAGATAGAAGATTAATTTTACCTATTCTGGATAAAGCCTTTTAAGGCCTTTAAAATAACATATCGCAAGACAAAATATTTTTTAAAAATCCCGTATTATTTTCTTGTGGTGGCACTCCTGATTGATAGATCGCGACGAAAACCTTATTTTCACCTTTCCACCGTGAACCCTACCACCATACAAAATTTGGTCGTAATTGGTTGGATGGTTCGGAAGCAAATCGATCGACAAAATTTGACGACAGACAGACCGACAGACAGACCGACAGACAGACCGACACAGAAATTTTTATTTTACTTTTTGCAGATCTTTACGTTTCTGAACACGGTGATCTCGAAAATGCAAAAAAAAAAAGTTGAAATTTTTTTTCGATTACCATACCTCCAATTTTTTTTTTAAATTGATTGGAGGTAAAAACGGCTTGAAAATGTACAATTAACATTGTTAACATAGGAGTGTACAAATACTTTTTGGAGCCACTGTTTATTTATTAATATCACTAGCTTTTATAAAAAAAAGCATAGTATTTCTTACAGCCCAATCAACCGGAAAATTTCAATCACGCGGCATGTTTACGTTCCCGACTTTGCCGGTTGAATGGGCTTCTACGTAGTCTGTTTTTATTACAAATCACCCAAATCACAAGCAAGGCATTTTTACGTGCCGCTTGTGCGAAATTGATGTCGGCCAATGGGTAGGAAGCCGATTGAATGGATGGGTTCTACAAGTCCCGAATGGTTAAAAATGTTGTTATAAAATATTATAAACTTTTTTTAAACTACATTTCAAAAATTAACAAATGAAATTCAGATTGCCTTGTACTGTACCATCAAATTCCATTATAATTCGCCGTATTTTAAGGTTAAATTAATAAAAATAGTCCCCATTGTTAGGGATTTTAGTTGTTGTCGACTTGACGTATGAATGTATCATTCATGACTAATAAATGACTGTAAACAAAACAGTTGATCGTATTATGAAAGGCGTGTAACGTAAATTTAAAATCAAATTTAAATTTTTAACATTTTATATTAGATCACTTCAATGTATAGAAAATTGTATTGTGTATTTTCATTATTTTGGTAAGTTTACCTAACATTTATCATTTTTAAAATATATAAATGCATAATATTGCCACTCCCACTATCTCAATTATAATTATCTGACCCTCATTTAATCCGATATTCTTTTAGATTTTTAGAAAAATATAAATGGTTATACAATAATTATGGAACTGAAAGAATTAATTGCTATATGGTTGTTATTTCAAGTGGTATTAGTGAAAGGACAGTACAATCCAAGTTATGATAACGATGTTTATTACGATCAACTAAATTGTCCAGAATATTGGGTACAATTTCAGCAATCATGTTATCGTTTTATAAAGTCACCTTCACGTCCATTCGGAGAAGCTAGAAGAATATGTGAAGTAAGCTGTTTTGCTTATATTTTTTTCGGCCAACAAAAACTTTTTATTTTAGTCTTTTGTACCTGACACTGGCGGATCAGATCTCATTTCTATTAACAGTTTTGAAGAGCACGGTTTTATAATTTATCAGCTGACATGGCAAGATCCACAACATCGGCAGTGGTATACAGGAGCTCATCAATTAGGCATCAATGACTGGCAAAACGGAGATGGTTCGCATTTAATGAATATGGAAAATGCATTTCTACCTGATTTATATCCATATGGAAAAGACTATTTGGTGTATAATTTTTCAACCGATCTAATGAAGTGGGGTTTTCAAGCTGTAAGAGGAGATGAACCCCTCTTGTACATATGCGAAGCTAATGTTCGTAATTTGCAACGACTTGTTAGTGATCAAAGGACTTACGAGTACGGTGTTGATGTTGAAAATCCAGACTTTATTCCTAGAGGGCCGTACTTTATTAAGGAACCTACCGATGTCACATTCGATTTATCAAAACGAAAAATTTTCAACGACGCTTCCTTAAGTTGTCTAGCAGGTGGTTATCCGACACCTATATATCAGTGGTTTAGAGAAGATTATCAAAACGATCGCCTTGTTGCACATGAAATTAATCCTCTGGAAGATGTTAGATTTACAATTAGTGGAGGCACTCTTATCATCAATAACCCCGAACAGGTACTTTCTAACTTATTTATTTTCCTGCTTTAATCTGTTAAACCTCAGTAATTTGGTTTTATTAAATCTCTCCATAATAAGCTTTGCTGTAATTTTTTCAAGATTCGTTTGGGCAACTTTATATTGATTAGAAGAATAATTTAACTTTATAACTGAATTATAGATAAAAATTATGAACTTGATCCCTGTTATTTCTTATATCACTCTACCGGTTATCAAAACCTGGTGCATTCTTAGGACTACTTTCAATTGCTATTATAATATGTTTCATTTCTATGACTTTGAAATTTTTATTGAGTAGGTTTATCTGATAGATCATATTGTGTCTAATAGATGTGAAATTGAGATCTAACAAGATGACGGGATAGTGTCGGAAAGCGTTAATTAATTTGGTGCAGGGACAGTAACTGTCACCTAAGCATAAAACAATGGTTAAACTTAATTAGTATGATGATGATTTCATCATTTAAATACAATATACATATATATTACATAAAATTACTACTTTTTTTATACAAAATTTTTGTAGAAAACGGATCGAGCCACTTATCATTGCAAAGCCACTAACAAATTTGGAACCATCATTTCTGAAAGTGCTGAATTAAATTTTGGTTTTATATTGGAATTCGTGTTGCGAAGATCTCCAGAAATTGGTGATCAAAATTGGGGCAAAGCAATCTATTGTGACCCTCCAACTCACTTCCCAGGTGTTAAATATTATTGGTCTCGTGATTATTTCCCCAATTTTGTAGAAGAAGATAAACGAGTGTTTGTATCTTATGATGGAACCTTGTACTTCTCTGCATTAGAAACAATCGATAGGGGAAATTACAGTTGCAGTGTCCAATCTGAAGTATCAGATACTGGTAAGAATGGACCACTATTCCCACTTCGAGTGAATCCACACTGTAAGTTTCTAAAATTTATATTGATAACAAAATTACATTTAATACTTTCCAGCCAATTATCAACAACTTAAATTTCCAAACAACTTCCCTAAAGCTTTTCCCGATGCTCCTGTAGCAGGAAGAGATGTCAGATTGGAATGTATGGCTTTTGGATAGTAAGTTAAATATTTGTTGCTAAAACATTTGCTCAAACTTGAAAATTTTAGTCCAATTCCTAGTTATAACTGGACAAGAGTGGGGGGTAATCTTCCAAAACATGCTTTTTTTACAAGTTACAATCGAGTTTTAAATATTCCAAACGTACAAGTAGAAGATCAAGGAGAATACAGTTGCAGAGTTTACAATGACAGGTCATCACTTTCAAACAACGTAATCCTAAATATTCAAGGTAAACTAATGTATACCAAACCTAAAAATACTGTACTAATGATTTTTGTTCATTTAGCTGAACCTAACTTCACAATTCCATTAACTGATAAACATATTGATAGCAGAGGAGAATTGGTATGGACATGCGAGGCTTTTGGAATTCCAGATGTAAACTACACGTGGTGGAGAAACGGTCGCCAATTAGGTAAGATTTATTTATTTATTTTATATGGAAAATGTATTGCTTATTGATATCGAGGGAACTTGACTTTGACAGTATAAATGTAACTTGGAGGGAATACCTTTTTTACATTTTGAACCTAACAGAGTTCTTCTTAAATATAAAATAAAATAGGAAATATGTCAGTGGCTTAACAAAGTATTTGTACATTCTTACTCTAGCAATGTAAATTATACCTTTTGAAGGCTTTTTTATAGTATAAAAATTGCTTTTACTGCAATACTTTTCAGACATTTTTTATAGAAAATTTTATTCCTTTCATTTTTGTGTATAACAAATAAAAACTTAATACAAAAAAATTTAAGGAAATCTTTCAAAAATCTCGTTAAAGGAAATTTAGTGTACACAACTTTGCCTTGTAGTGACTTATCTCTTATAACATTTTATAACAATAGCACTTTCATCATTTCGATTAGTTTTATTATATCAATGATAAGGAAGTTCTCCAGGGAAAATCCTGTGTGGAAATAAATATTCATATGTTGTCACTTATTCTGCAAATAAATAAAGAAAATTACGCAGCTTGAGAATTCCCCCCTGCTCTCATGTAGCCCCGCATAGCGCTCTACCTTATCCCTCCCCCTCTTCACCAAGCCACGTGGTAAATTAAAATTTAAAAGCCTACTCTGTTAAGTAAATATTTTTACAAAATAGCTAAAATAAATCGCATAAATTTATTTATGTCGCATAATTATTCGTATACTAACGTAATAGATATGCAGAACATGATATTATCTTTATATAAACTTTTGCACATTTGCATTTTGCTGATGTATTAGTAGTTGTTTCAGCATTAAAATAATCTTGGTTCAAGTGAATATTGTTAGTTTTAAATGATTATTCTTTGCAATGGGTCGTAAGCAAAGTGAAACGACACTTGAAGAAAGAAAAGTTATATTAAAGTTGATATGTGAAGGTAATTCTTTACGGGAAACTGCAAGAATTATTGGTAAAGCACATTCTACGGTGCAATCAATAATAAAGAAATATAAAACTGAAGGTACCCTCGAAAATAAGAGTGGGCGTGGAAGAAAATGCATTTTAAATTCAAATAACAAAGACTATATAATGAGACAAATTAAGTGCAATCCTGATATAAGTGTTCCAAAATTATCTGCCAAGGTTTCTACAATTATTAATAAAACTATTTCTACAGCAACTGTTCGCCGAGTTTTACGCCAAGAAGGCTGTAATGGCAGAATTGCTTGTAAGAAACTTTTTATAAATAAAGTGAATAGAATGGAGAGGGTAGAATTTGCTAAAAAATATATTCACGAAGGGCCAGAATTTTGGAAAACCGTTATTTTCAGCAACGAGCGAAAGTTTAGTATTTTCGAGTTGAAAAAAAATTGGAACGTAATGGTTTGGGGATGCATGGCTGCAAATGGTGTTGGGAAATTACTATTTGTTGATACTGCGATGACCAATCTTGAATATTTAAACATACTACAAAATAATTTTATACCTAGTGCTGAGAAATTGGGTCTGCAAGATACATTTAGATTTCAACATAATAAAGACCCCAAACACACTGCGTATATTGTGAAAAAATGGTTGTTATATAGTGTTCCAAAACAGTTCCAAATGCCGTTTCAATCGTCCGATCTTAATCCAATTGAGAATTTGTGGCTGGATTTGGAAAGAAAAATACGGAAACATACAATTTCTAGCCAATCCTCACTAAAATCAGTGTTGTTGAAAGAATGGGAGAAAATCGCAGAATCTAGAACGCAAAAGTTAGTGGAATCTATGCCAAGGCGTCTGCAAGCAGTTCTGGATGCAAAGGGATATCCCATAAAATATTAATTTTTTTTTTTAAGAAAAAACTTTTTGTGTATGAATTGTGTAGGTCTCACAAATAATGTTGTGAGATAAATTTATGCATTTATTTTAGTTTTTTAAATTTCAAGTTAATACATAGGTTTTTAGTTTTAAGTTACCGATATTATAAATTCCAAATTATCATTTAACATAATAAAAGCAATTAAAACAAAGGAAGTATTACTATAAAATTAATTGTGTTTGTGTAAATCAGGTACCCACTTGTTTTGAATAACTGAAAAAGTCAGGGAATTTTTGATTTTTAAGCAAGTCTGAAAAATTATAACTTAGGCCAAGAAAATTTTTTCAAAATCAAAAAATAAAAAATTATCCTTTTTATAAATAGAATGATTTTAGGTCTTGTGCGATTGGAAAAATCCTTTGAGTTGTAGAGATTAAATTTTGCTTTCTTGTTTCATTGAACTTCAAACCTATTTTTTAATTTCAGTTATGGGGTACCTTGATATCGAAGACAGAGGAAGAATCAAAATTCAGGATAACATTATGACAATTACTAACGTTAATGATGAGCGAGATCCTGGAATGTATCAGTGTAGAGCAAGTAACGCCTTGAAGACTCGATACTCTTCGGCACAACTTCGAGTACTTGGTAAGTTTTTATTAAGTTGCTATCATGTTTTTATATTTAGTATTTTATAGCTTTTAAACCATCGTTTAAAAAACATCCTTTGGAATCAGAAACTTATGCTGCTGAACATGGGAATGTGACTATAAAGTGTAACCCAGAAGCAGCTCCGAAACCGCAGTTTGTGTGGAAAAAAGATTTTAATGTTATAGGTAACTCAATAAAAAAAAAGTTGATTTGTATTTTTAAATTATGTTTTTTTAGGCTCTGGTGGTCACAGAAGGATTTTGGAAAATGGTAATTTGGTTATAAGTCCAGTTTCCAGAGATGATGAAGGAGTGTATACCTGTACTGCTAGTAATGAACTTGGAATGGATGAATCTATTGGACGTTTGATAGTTTTACGTAAGATTTAAAAAAAAAATTTGGATTTATTTTTTTAATCAGCCAATTGTAGATAATCCTAGGCTAGTTGAACCATTAAGACCCAGAATTATTACTTCTATGAGTCGAGATATTTATTTACAATGTCGTGCTGAAACTGAAGAAATGTTAGATGTTGCTTATATTTGGACTCATAATGGTTTGAGAATTAGGGATATTGACGTCAAAAATTCCAATTACAGATTGGTAAGTAATTTTTATATTGTTTTTGTTTGTTGATAAAATTACAGCAAAATAATTAAAAATTTTCATTGCTTTAGAATGTAAATGGGGGTCAACTGTACATTAACAATGCAACGTTTTCTGATGCCGGTGATTATGAATGTATAGTAAATTCTGCAGTAGGTGAAATTTCATCTCGATCCACGATCATAGTTGAAGGTCCACCTGGCCCACCTGGTATGCAAACAAAATGAATTCAGGTTGCTTGTACTAAACAGTTGTTTCACAATTAGGTGGTTTACAAGTAATAGGAATCCAAAGAACATCAGTAACTTTACAATGGACTGATGGAGCTTCACACGGACGACCAATTCTTGCCTATACCATCAGCGGGCGAACAAATTGGAACAGTACATGGGTTAACATAACACATGGTGTTCAAGCAACTGAAATTGATCGCTACACTGGAAGAAAAGAAGCAATCATTGATAACATTTTAGTTCCCTGGTCTGTTTACGAATTTCGAGTTAATGCTTGGAATGAATTAGGTATTGGGTTACCTAGTGCACCCAGCCCTAGACATTCCACTCCTCCCGATAAGCCATACCTTGCACCTAGTAATGTTAATGGTGGTGGAGGAAAAAGTGGTGATTTAACCATAACATGGATTCCACTAAAAGAAGAAGAACAAAATGGTCCTGGAATCCATTACAAAATATTTTGGAGACACAAAAATCAAGAAATTGAATTTCAGACTTTACTATTGAAAGAATTTGGAAATATCGGTAGAGCTGTTGTGTACATATCGAAGGATAATGACTACATGCAGTATGTTGTTAAAGTTCAGGTTTGTTTTTTTCTATCTTCTTTTGTGTGCATTATCTATCTGGAAGTGTAACATTTAATATTGAAAAGGTCGAGTAGGAAATTAAAGAAAGCTTTTTATAGGCTTTCAATGATCTTGGTGCAGGTCCAGAGAGTGGAGAAGTTGTTATTTTCTCAGCTGAAAAGATGCCTAAAGTTGCCCCACAATTGGTCGTTGCTGTTTCTTATAATTCAACTGCACTTAATGTTAGTTGGATTCCTTACCACGAATCTAGTAACTTGTCGATTAGGCATCATGGTAAACTTATTGGATACAGGGTAAATTTACTTGTAGAAATATTTGACAATTTAACTGATTAGATGTTTAGGTTAAGTATTGGAAAACTGAAGGTTTTGAAGAAGAAAGTGTTTATTATTTATCCAGAACAACTCGACCTTGGTCTCTTATCGTAGGATTGCAACCAGACACTTACTATTATGTAAAAGTGATGGCGTTTAATTCGGCTGGTGAAGGACCCGAGAGTGAACGTTATTTAGGTTTGATTTCCGATTTATTTAAAACAAACAGAAATTTTATTTTTAAATTTCAGAACGTACTTATCGTAAGGCACCTCAGAAACCACCAACTTCAGTTCATATTTATGGAATTAACCCATCAACTGTAAAAGTTGTCTGGCGTTATATTCAACCGTCTCTAGATGAAGAACCCGTTCAAGGATACAAGGTGGGTATTTCAATTGGGTTAACTTGATAGATTTTAACTGTAATTTTATTAGATTCGAGTGTGGGAAATCGATCAAGACATAAGTGAGGCGAACGATACGATTGTTGTGGTAGGCGGTAAATTGGAAGCGTACGTTGATACTTTGTCGCCTGGAAAGGCATATAAAATGAGAGTTCTTGCGTTTTCTAAAGGAGGTGATGGTAGAATGAGTTCACCACCCCTTACGTTCCAAATGGGTAAGTTTGGACAATCTCAATAATTCTGGTGCTGGCTTTTGTAACAATTTTGTACTCAAAATGAAAATATAAAATTATTGTATTTTATTTCTTTGTTTTTTGTCTTCAGGTGCGCCTGCATTTTTTAGAAGTGGTTCTACAGTTTTTTACGAAAAAGTGTTCACAGTGTCTTTGATAACTACAGCATGGGTAGCAATAGTTTATTTTAATAAATTTCACATTTACTTCTGAGATTTACAAAATAATTAAATAAGACATGGTGCCTTAAACCTCATTAGATTTAGACTAAAAATTTTATTAAAGAAGTTACGTACAAATCAGTAAATTTTACACAAACTTAATGGCATAATTTTTACAATGACAGTTATTTACATTTTTTGTAATATAAATTGATTAACTTTAGCTTTTGACCCCAGATAAGATAATGTAGATGGCTTTAGGGTATTTGGTATTTTTGTATTGTGAAAAGTCAGTATTTTTTGTTGTGTTAGCCATCATTCCAATTTTGTTGTAATTCAAGGAAATTATTTCAAAAATTATACCCGAGGTATTATTTTATTAAGTAGCCTATAAGTAGGTATTGACAAAAACGAATCCGTCCATTTTTAAGATTGTTTTATATATATTTTTTCTTATTTATATCTGTTCATTCTCCTGTTTTAAACAAATTATACATGTAAAATAATATAAATTTTTTACAAATAAACATTTTTATTAAAATTTACCATATCGTCACTTGAAAGCCACAGTGAGATATCTTGCAAAAATACAATTTTGAGTTAAGCATCGAATTAAATTGCTTAACGCCCATTTTATTTAATGCAATTATTTAATGTTCAATATTTTCTTGGCCGGTAGCATAAGGACAAGTTAGTAAATTGCAAGATATCTCACTGTGGCTTTCAAGCAACGATATTATTATTTGAATAAATTTTTCTTTCTGTTGTTTTCTTCCACCTATTTGAAAAATCGGTATTGAAGTCAAAAATGGGGTCTCTGATTTTTAGAATTTTAAAAATTAAGATCCTACTTTTCTAGTATTTCTGCAAATACACTAATATCATTTGATTGTTTAACTTTATTTAATGCTGATTTAATATTCCATAAGTATACAGTAGTAATTAAGACAAAAAATCTACAGTCAACATTGGGTATTCAATTTGACAATCTCACAAATTTTAAATTATATCGGTAAACAGGTAAAAAGTAATAATTTTACCTTGCGAAAAATTTTGAAGCAAAATCGGTGACAAGGGAGACTTCTTTATTAGGTAACATTAAATATTAGTGTTGCCTTACGAGGAATTTTCTTTTATTAAAAACAAACAACATTTTATATTGCACATTATTTAATTATATAATTGGTTTATATGATAGTTTTACATTGTGTTTATTAATTAAAATCGGTCTTATTTCATTAAGGATAAACCTTGTACAAACCAGTATACAGTTTAGACAGGAAATTTTTTCTTAAAACGAAAAATGTTCAATTAGAAATACAGCAATAATTAAAAGTACAAAATTTTACACAAGTGGACATTGGATTTCATTTCAAAGTGTGCTAATTTTTTACATGTATAATTGCAAGATGTTTGATTTAAAGCTTGAACCATTCATATAGAAATAGTAGTTGTAATAAATTAATATTTGGTACAATCTAGTAATTTCCGTTTGAAAATCTGCCACGTCAACAAATAATATTCAAACACTTGAAGGAATTAAAGCTCACAAAATAAAAGAAAATGATAATCAAAAAAATGAATTAAATAAAGCAATTTTTATCAAGAATAGACTTAGAGAAATAAACAAATATATAATGGGAATTGATCAACAAGTTGATAGGAAAAACAAGTGACTAAAACACAGTTAACCGAAACAGACGCTTAATAACGTTTCATGAATTTTTTGTGCAATATTAAAAGTGGAAAAGTTAAATCAAACATCTTGCAATTATATTTTTTAAACAGCCAATTGAATCACTCCAGTTTGAGAAAGGAAAATTATAAAAACTAGAAAAAAGAATGAATGCTAATATTTATGATTAACGGAATAAAATTTAACTTTCATTAAAAAATACTTAAGATTTTTTCAACTCTGTAGATTTCAATGAGTTACTCGAATCCAAAAGTGTACATAGTGGTTAAATTAAACGTCTAAACGATAGTCAAAATAAGTTACTTCTTCTAGTATAATAATAAAAGAACTTATATTGATTATCGTTATTCATTATTCTTTTTCTTTTAAATAAATTGTGTGGGTTTCTGTAACTGCACCAATACTCTGGTTAAGATGTTGTCAAAAATTCATGACGAGTAATTAAATATCGGTCTCGGTTAACTGTGTTCGAGACATTTGTTTTTCCAACCGACTTGTTAAGCAATTCCCTCTAAATCCAATAATTTCTCTATGAGTATTCTTGATTAAAGTTGTTATATTTAATACTTTTTTTGATGTTACATATTCTTTTATCTTGTGATCTTTAATACATTCAAGTGATTTTTATTGACGTTGACGTGGCAGTAAAAAAATTTGAATATAAAAGTTACTAAATGTAAATAAAAAGCTCGATAAAAATTTTAAATTCAAAGTTTGATACAATTACAGAGTTACCACAAAATTTATCAAATAAAATTCAACAATTTTCCTGCTGTATTTGTATTTATCAGTTTTGTAAAACCAACAGAACAAAAGGAAAACCTATGTATTGAAATACTAATGCACACTCTTAAACATCCGATAAGACATTAATGAAACCAGGTTGTTTAACCCGTAACCGGTATCATATTATGTACCAGTTATGGGTTAAATAAACTCACAATAAACAAAATTTTAAATTACGCAGCAGAAAAAATATATTCGTCTTGTAAGTTCTGTAAGTGCATTAGTAAGAGAATCTTACTAAAGAGTCATGGTGTATCGCCTGTATCCAATGTGACATGGTTAATGGTGAAAGCTGGTACATCAGCGGATTAGCAAATTGGATTGATGATAAAATCTGAAATGAAGGTAAAAAATTAGTAACTATTAAAAGTTAAATCTATCGTAAGAACAAACAATCTTTGCATATAAGAGCTCAATGTTGAAACTTAAAAAGAAAGGGAACATAAACAACTGTAATCAAATACCTTTATTCTATACACTGTTTAAAAGCCAAATTCTGCTCAAAATGCATTCTTCTTGATATTTATATTTTTGGTACTTGCTCACATTGTTTTCGCCATTTTATTTCTTCATATCAATTTATATTATAACTGGCGCAATTATCATTTGTGATATATATTTAAAAATTTCATGAGTTGTGATGATAATACTTTTGGCGGTAAACTTTTCAGCTACATGATTCTCACATCTGAATCCATCTATATAACATTTATAACTGAAAATTTCTCTCAAATGTGGATCACGTGACTTTTATTCGCACTGTGATTGGCGAACGATTCAAACTTTCAATTATTTTAACATGCGCCGACACCATCTGTCTCCCGTTTCTATGGTTACGTAAACCGTCTTTTTAACCCAACCTCGTTTTATTAATATTGGAAAGTTAATCCTTTTTATTCAATTTTAAATATAATAGAAAATTTCGCTATTTTTTTCTCTTAAGTTTGATTAAAATATCTTTTACTCTTGATTAGTAATTAAGTTGCGACATAAATTGAATTTATGATAGAAAAATCATTTTCAAGTTTACTATGTTACGCCACTGCTTCTTATTTCAAACAAAGTCAGGTTATAGTTTTGTTATTAAAATTTTGAAACTTCTAAACTGGCAGTTGACTTTTCTAACCAAACATCACATTCAAAATGAACAAATCTAGAGAGGTAATTCGATTATGTTAATAACTTTTGGTCGCAGTGTTATTTTGTAAATTTTAGAAGTGGGTACCTCCAGATTTTGGACCAATAGATGCACCTACCAGTTCCTTAAAAAAACCTAATAAGAAATCTTTACTGAAATCAGGTAAAGATGAATTTGCGAGAAATCCTAATCATAGATTTGTTAACTTTATTGATATCCTCAAACCTCAAAAAGTGGAAGATTTGGCTGTGCATGCGAAAAAAATCGCCGAGGTAGAACTTTGGTTACAACAAAATGTAATCAATTCTAACAGAACGGTACACAAATTAAATTATATATTGATATAGATTGATTAACACATAACTTTTAGGAATTCTTACCAATTTTGCTGTTGTCTGGACCTACAGGATCGGGTAAAACTGCAACAGTTAACGTTTTGTGTAACAAATTGAACATAGAAATAGTTGAGTGGATAAATCCTATAGACCAAGAAAGCGAATGGAATTATGCCGACAGTCAAATTAATAAATTTTTAGATTTTTTTGTGCAATCAAAGTACAACTCACTTTTGTCGCAAATTGGTGGTAAAACTTTAACATTAGTGGAAGATTTTCCCAACTTCGTTATTCGCAACTCTAAAGACTTTATAAAGGTTCTTGAGTAAGTAAAAACAAACTTCGTTAATTTTTCTTAAATTTTTTTTATTATTTAGGAAGTGTCAAAATGGAAACACACCGGTTGTGTTCATATGTAGCGATGCAGCTAACAGTAGATTAGATTTGTCTCAATCTTTATTTCCTCAAGAAATTCGAGAACAGTTCCATATTTCCACAATACAGTAAGTAATGCTGTTTATTTTATTATTTGTGGCTCTCGATAAATGTACCCGAGTTCTCTTTTCATTTTTGTGCTATTATATTTAAAAAAATTATTATCGTTCCGTATGCATTTCAAAATATCTTAAATTTTGAAAAATGGCTTGGACTATCAAGGAGCTTGACCACCCCTGGTCTACTGCATAAAGTCTTTTTATGCAGAAGCAGAAGCGACAATAGACTCTAAATCGACCCAGAATGAGTCGAATTCAACCAAGAAATTCTTTGCTCTAGTGGCAAATTTTTTAAATAAAAAGTTTCTATTTATGTAATACTGTAAAAAAGAATTTTATTTTAAACAAAAACAATCTCTCAATAATAACTAAGAAATAAAAATACATGGTGTTTTTAACTTACAATAAAAATTGGAATTTTGCACAAATTATTGATGCAGACAATTTTTTGAAAATTCTCCCCCTCTTAGAACACCAACTGATTTTATTTTACTTTTGTAGCTTCAATCCATGTGCTTCCACAATATTGAAAACGCTGTTAACTAGATGTCAAAAAATCGCTCAAAAATACCCAGACAAATTTAAAATACCTTCGAGTGACGTCATTAATGCAATAATCTCGTCAACGATGGGTGATATTCGTTGCACCATAAATCAGTATCAGTTTTCTACTCTACGAGGCACAAGTGAAATTTCCATGGTTTCCAAGTTGAATACTAGCCATGGTGTTAAGCGAAAACGGAATGATAAAAAATCGTCATCCATTGTAGCGATGTGTAAAAACGAATCCTTGGGTATTTTCCATGGGTTAGGAAGAGTTTTAAATCCAAAACGCATTGAAGTTAATAACTCCTGGCGTTTCCAATGCGATTTTAACTCTTTGATTGATCAGTTTGGTGGTCAACCATCAACTTTTAATGCGTTTTTGCAAGAAAACTACTTGAAATATTTTGGCGACTTTGATGATGTCCAAAATGCAGCCGATATTTTAAGTTTTGCTCAACTATTTTTTAATAATTGGATTGACCATCAGGACGTTTTAGTGTATGGGATATGGATTGCTGTTTTAGGTCTGATGGTCCATAATAATCATAAAGTTTCAAAATGGAACCAAATTAAAGGTCCAACTAAAGTCAACAGGTTAGATTAATCGATACAGAATAACAATGGCCTAAGCCACAAATAAAATTTAAAAAGTCTAACAGAAAGTAATCTGGGATGGATATCAAGGGTATTTATTGAATTTGTCGCCTAGGCCATTGTCAATTCTATAAATTTATTTGCAACTAACTTTTTTTTTTTTAGATCTAGCACCAAATCTGAAATACCATATTTAGAGAGAACTGATTATTTGTATTATAATTTGATCACAAAGACTGATAAATTTCATACATTCAAAGTGAAACCACGTTTTTAATTAATGTTGTATGTATTAGTGTTTTGTTGTTAATTGCCTTTTTATAATTTATTTAAAACCACACTGTGATTGAAAATTAAAAAATTATTTTCTTTTATGTTGGGAACCATTATTTTGTATTTCATCGCTCTGTCTAGAACAAAAACACTTCTGTATATTAAAAAATCAGTTTGTATTATTTGTATAAATTCACATAATCTTCACAAAACTTAAAATTATAGAATAATGCAGTATAAATAATTGGGGTCAACAAAAAAATACTTACAATATACTGGAATGTGAAGCCACAGCAAAATACTTTCAATATACCAATACCTATGAGTTGTTAGATGTTTGTTAATGATGTTAATTAAATATTAATGAAATTTAGTAATTCAGTTGGTTTATTATTCATAATTAAAATAGAACAAAAATTGAAAAACATTTGGTCCCCCACTAAATGAGTTACAACGATAAAATCACAAACATTTTAAGAGTCTATAAATTCTACTTCCAACAATTAATTTTTCTACTCTTCTTCAGACGTTTTCTAAGTTTAAAATTTTTGAACCAGAACCGGACTAAAATAATTTTTTGAAAAAATTTTGAGGTGAGCAGATTGTTATTGTTAGTCCAGTTCTGATTTAAACGCCCTGTATATATCATAATTTTACTAGATATTTAGGTACTAGAACTTCTAAATTTTTATTTTAAATCTACACTTAAAAATAATATGACGGTCGTACTGTCAGGTAATTTTTGTGTGATCCATATAGAAGGCCATTTTAAAGTTTTGAAAGCATTTCACAGAACACTTAATGCAAAATACTTAAATTCAACAACAAAAAAACTAAAATAGTTTCATAAATACTTAGTGTTGAATTCACTACACTATAAAAAAACAAAAACATTAAATAAGCATTAAGTATTATCGATTTCGTTTAAATGCAGAGTTGTCACCAGCATAAATAATTATTAAAAGTTTATAATAACAAATTTCAAAATACTAGGAAATTATTTTTATTTGTTGGATCTATTATCACTTAAGGCACGATGAGAGCTTCGTAAAGGTAATGGAGATGATGGTGCTTTAGGACTACCAGATGCAGATTTAGTTCGTTTTAGTTTGGGTCCTACTGCACCATGAATATTTCGTTCGTGAGCATACAACAACACTCCAATATGTCTATGACCAGCTTCCATTGCAATTTTTAATGCAGTACTTCCGTCCTAAACAAAAAGAAAATGGTTGAAAAAAAATGTCTTGGAATAAGTTACAAAACTCTTTTTAAATAAATGTATTAAAAATTTTAAATTTTATGCTTACCACATCCAGAATTGTTGAATCACAGTCAGGTAAACTTAATAAATACTTTACAATATCAATATGTCCATGTACGGATGCACACATTAAAGCAGTACTACCGTCGTCATCTTGTATGTTTATGTCTGCTCCAGCTTCTATTAACATTTGAACCATGTCAACACGACCATGGCTTACAGTAAGCATCAGTGCAGTTTGTCCATGCTAAAATGTAAAACTTTTAAAAATCAAAATTTTTTGTTTTGAAGTTTCCAAAAACGACACTTTTTTTAGGGCAACAAAATGGGCTAAAGAGATTTTAAATATCTAAGTTAGTTTCTGAGTTATAATATAAAGTTGTTTTTTTTTAAATAGAAACCACAGTTGAATATCATATTTTTGAATAGCGTTTTTTCTCTCTTTTCAATGATATAAAATATGTTGGGTCCATTATTACGAAGAATTTGTTAATTTTTATTTTCTTGAAATCAATTAAATTTCACCTACATTAGCTCCCCGAAAAAATTCCTTGCAGGTTTAGAAGCTGCGAAGAATTTGTTTATTTTTATTTTATTATTATAAAATTACTCAGCCGCCGTGGTACTAATAAATAAAACGTAAAAGCAAAACTTTTGTGCAATTTTGATTCAGTTTGTTACCTAACTTCGAGGAACTTGTGATTATCAACGTTTTCATTCGACATTTTTTTGACCAATTTTAGATTTCCGTTTGGTGCCGATCTATTCTATTATTTTAAATATTTTAGTCATCGTCCTAAGCAAGACGTTAAAAGGCTTATTGCGTGTCATCATTTAAATGATGCGATGAATGATGACAAAAAATATCTATTTTTATTTTTTTTTTATTGATATTTACTAAAAATGTTTCGACATTTATCGAAAAGTCCAACAATCAAACATTTGGGGCTATAACTCGAAACAAAAAAAAATAGAAAGTTCCGGTTTTGGCCATTGAGCTTTTCTCAAAAAGCTCTTTTTTTTCTCATCCATTTTTTGACATCTCTATAGTTACCGATTTCCCCATAAGAGGCATCAAAATTGAGTCACCCTATACAAATCGTAATAATTCTTCGATCACCATGATTGTGATGATTATAATCTGGAATTATATATGCACTGGGACCCCGATATCTTGTATGCAACAAACAATTTATACATTAACACAAGATATTATATACGGCATAAATTATAGTGCATATCCCAGTGCATATAATTCCGGACTCTAGTGATGATAAGCATACGTAGGAAATAAAATTTTATAAATTCAGAAGTAATGAAATTTGGAAAATGTTAGTTTAATACACCTGTTTCAACCTTTTTAAAATCTCATCAGGCAAGCACAGTTGTGAAAAAAATTAAAAAGAAGCAATTATATATTTTAAAAAATACCTACTGACCTGTTTAGCTCTAATATTCACATCTGCCAGTTGAAACAATCGTCGAACAACATTCGCATGAGAAGAAGAACACACAGCTAAGGAAACCAACATAACACTGGTGTAACCAGCATTGTTAGTTTGATTGATGTCGCAAACTTTTGAATCTAACAGGATTGATACAACGTCAAAATTGCCATGTGATACTGCATAGTGCATGGCAGTGTTGCCCTGTAGAAAAAAATTTTATTAAAAATAAAATTTTTCGTCGCATTAGAATATCTTACATTAGAATCGACCATATTAACCACGTACTGTAATAAATCACATGAAATATCTTCAAAGCAGTCTAAATAATCTTCAACATCCAACGGATTGGCATTTGCTAAACTAGAAATTTTGAACCATTCCTGTTGAATAATATTTATTGCACTTTTTAATCGATTTTTTATATTTTTAATTTGGCCTTTTTGTAAAGAATCGTTTAATACTTTCAGAGCTGCTTGCATTTCTTTACTAGGTTTAACTCTGAAAAAATAATAATATTAGGTATACTTTGAAAAAAATAAAACATTTGGAATTACTTTTTCCTACACGATTGAGCAAATTCTGTTTCTGGTAAAGGCAATGCTGCTTCTTCTTGTTGTTCGTCTTGGTCAGATTTTGAAGCATTTTCAGTTTGTGAAGTGGATACTTCTGGTAAATTATAATTTTGTTTTACTTTTTCAAAAGAACTGGGTAATTCGGTATCGTGTTTTCCGCTCAAGTCCAAACCCGAGAGTCTGCGAAATAAAATAATTATTATATTATTATTGTTGTTTTTTATAAACGAAAAATACCTTGTTAATAAGATATGTTGATGCATATAAGAACTGTGACCATTTTGATTTATAGTTTCTTTTAAGCTTAACATTCGCTTTTTAATTACTCAAAATTTGAACTCATCATATTTCTAATAACCTACCATAACAATGGCTTACTTTTGTTAATTTTTCCCTTACAAACATCAATATTAAGTTAGAAATTCGTGCGCGTGCGTCGTTAATTGATTTATAGTCAACGTTCTTTTTGGCGCTTATAATTTAAACAGAAAACTTCAAACGTTAATTACATTGAAAAATAAAATAAAAAAGGCTTACCCAGACGCTTCATTAGGAGATGCAGGTATTTTGGTGTATGTGTCTTGCCGTCTAAATTTTCTATTTTCCACAGGCGTTGTAGGTATTTGTAGCCGAGGAATTCTAGAGGGTGGTGCGTTTTCGTCTTTTTTGCTATCTTCTTTTTTAGAACATTTCACACACGTACTCGTAATATCCTCTGTATTACACGCAATTTCGGCTAACTCTATTTTTGTATTTTTGGTGTTACAAGCCACATGTTTTTTACCAAGATCTAAATCTTTGGTATCTGTATTTTTGGATAGAGTGGAATTTTCGTGCTGGACTCCTTTATGGGTTATTTTCAGGTCTTTTTGACATGCCTTTGTTTGTGTTCTGTATTCCGACTGAACAGCTTTATGAGAACTGAAAGAATCGTATTGACAACCGACGGTTCGCCTTTTTTGTTGAGTGAGATTCAGTTTATCGTCTCCTAAATTAAACGATTTACTACGCGAAACCGCCAACGACGCCAAAGATATCGAATTAATTTGACTATTCAAAACGGATTTTTGATGAGACTCAAATTTAGAATTACATTTCGAACATGGAACATCATCAATTTTATCATCTGAAACTCCAACCGTGTTGCATTTAACGCTTGTTTGACTACTCGCTTCCAAAGCGAAAACTCTTGCTTCAATTCCAATACTGCAAACACTTACTTTATGTGGTAATGTTTGGGTCGCATTACTACTTTTAATTATTGGCTTTTTTTCTATTGTTTGGCTTGATGAATGAATTTTTGTGATCGGTAAAGGAGTTTGTGTGTCTTTGGAAATTAAAATAGGCTTTCTGGGTGTGTGAAAACTTGGAGGTGTATTATCTAAAAATTTTAATTTTTCGTTGTACCATTTATCCGTATAACCCTCTTTTAATTCCCCATTAGTCGTTGTGGTGGATACCGATTTTGTATTTGGACATTGATGACCGACGCCTACGTTTCTGGTAAGAACACTGCACATAACTCCAAAGTCTTTCCGCGTTGTAAAAGTTTCTTTTTTAAAATTTGCATGTGAATCATTTTGTACTTGTCCAGCCTTTTCGGAATTATTTATATAGTTGCCATTAATTGTATTTAATTTTGCGCTCTCGTAGTCTTTTAACTGAAGAATTAACTGTTGCTTCTCTTTTTCTAAAGTTGATAACTGTGTCTGATGAACAAAAACTATGTTAAAATAATAACACTAAGAGGTTGAAAAATAAAGAATTAAATAAACCCATGAGCAGTAATTACGCCTAAAAATGTATTAATTTTTCTAAAAACTCTACATTACGAATATATACTATACTATCTTAATACATAAAATCCCAGCCCGCTGCTGCTGCTCCAGCGTGTCATTTTTTACCAACCAAAAAATATTAAAGTACCGACGACGGTACTCCCCCTGGGACGAGTTGCACATCAATCGAGTTTCCAACCAATCGGGTCTAGAAGCCCGTCCGTGGACGGGCTTTCCAGCTAGTTGTATATACTATACTCCCGGTTTTGTATAAAATCTTCGTTTAAAGCCAAATTCTAGGTCAGATTGATCGTCTATTGAGCAGTCTTTCGTCAGGTGCTAGGAAGCCACCCAGTCAATCTTGGTTTAAGGACAGGACCTACTGCTTTAGGTGGAATTCGAACCACGGCGGGGCTGCAGAGTTGTCTCTACAATCCTCGCCACATATACTTTGTGTGTGTTTACCAAACTCGTCTATGATGTTTAAGTGATCATCTCCCAACAAATTTTTACGGTTAGAATTGATTATACAGTGGCTCCAACAATTATTAATACACCCCTATGTTAACCATGTAAATTGCACATTTTGAAACCGTTTTTTGACATATGATACTCGCTTTTACAGCAAAACTTTTCAGATATTTTTTATTGCAAATTTTAATCTCTTCAGTTTTGTTTCTATACATTTTTTTATTTTCTTTCGCCGTTTACGAGTTACAGCGACTTGAAGAAAACTCTGTAAAAAAACTCCCATAAGAGCAATGTTAATTTTATTAACCTTTTTACTTAGTTTTCTTTAAGTCGCTGTAACTCGTAAACGGCGAAAGAAAATAAAAAAATGTATAGAAACAAAACTGAAGAAGAAAGAAAACTGCAATAAAAAATATCTGAAAAGTTTTGCTGTAAAAGCGAGTTTTATATGTCAAAAAACGGTTTCAAAATGTGCAATTTACATGGTAAACATAGGGGTGTATTAATAATTGTTGGAGCCACTGTAAATATATAGCTAATTAACCCGGCTTTAATTTTTATGTGCTACATTCCATTGGTGGTCCAGAGTTAGGTTAGCTTGATATTATCAGAACATAAACTCCCACTTCCTGTATCTTGACTGTATGCATAAATTGGACGTGCCAATCAGAAAAAGATCGATCAGATTGAAACTGCACTAATTTAATTATTTACAAAGAAAAGAAAAAACGGGGTTTTGAAAACATAAGTAAATTTAAAAAATTTTGAATTATCCTGTATATTTTTGATTTTTAAAATGAATAATAATTTATTTATGTTATGTGCATACCTATTATAGTGAACGTGTTTAGTTTTATTCACAAGTAGGTTTAACATTTTACTAGTTAAAAGTTATGTTAATTAATTAGCATGCCTTGCCCAACTTTGAAATGTTGAATCAAAAATTTCTAATGTTTATTACATCACCACATAAAACGATATAAAGTACCATGATAATTAAAATCCTTCAAATTGGAAATAAAAGCGATAATGAGGTAATATTAAAATTCTCAATTTTGTTTAATCGACTTGGTTTAATGAGATAAATTTAATGGAAGTTTTTTATTACAAAACTTTTAATAATAAAAACCATTTCGCAATTTTAATAAATCTCATATAAATCTTCATGAACGAGAAATACTTTCGTATAACTTCCTCTGCACAAATATTTTGTTTAAATTTGCGGATACCAACTTTTTTATTCAAAAAATGTTAATAGTTCCGTTTTTTGGCCAAAAACCGGATAGGGAATTTAACGGGCTACAACTTTGGTCAAATAAATTTTTTTAGAAAACCAACCGTTTTCACAGAAATTTTGAAAATATGAACAAGGTGTATCTATATTTTGTTTATTATTTTCAGAATTTCTGTGAAAACGGTTGGTTTTCCAAAACAAATTATTTGACCAAAGTTGTAGCCCGTTAAATTCCCTATCCGATTTGGGCCGTCAGTTTACGTGAGGAGTTTTTCTTAAATTTGGACCCATCTCACCCCTTGGTGAGATTTGGTAAGATGTATCGGGACTCCCCCCTCCACCTCGCGTGAGATTTACTCTACAATTTTTAAATAATGAAATTTATTTGATGTTTTACACATTTACATATAATTTTACACTAAAATACAAAATATTATTTGTTATAATAAATCTTGAATTAATTTTTTTTAAATTAATTAAATCTCTGAATTAAAAAAGGTGACCTGAGATTTGAGGGGAAACGTGAGAAAACCCATCCTCCCTTTAAATGAGATTTGGTGAAATTTTGTCGAACCCCTCCTCTCCCATTTTTTGCTCACGTAATTAATGGATGTCCCCTAAGAGATACGGGATTCGCAAGAAAAGTAAAAAAAATAATACCTGAATTTTTTTAACGTTTTGTCCCTTAATTAAATTTATAACTCGAAATCTGCTGATTCTAGACGATAAGGGGTTATAAACTAATTTGTAGATAAGCAAATGATCTTTAAAAAAGTTCTAATCCATTGACCTTAAAAAATCAATAATATCGAAGCTATAGCCCTTTTGAAACCAAAATAAAAAAAATTGCTTTAAAGGGAGGTACCCCCCAAGGGTTTTGACTTGGACAAAAATGTTATTTAAAAATTTGTCTTATAAAAGTGTCCTTTATCACCACCTTAAAGGTTCTCCACGGTGACGGGGACGCCCTGTATAATATCGAACAAGAAAATAGGTAAAATCTCAATAACTGTGGTTGAAATAGATATTTTCGATACAAGTTAGGAAAACTAACTTTTTTATGTTATTAATAACTGCCATCATAACAATAGAACATGGTCACATGCCAGTGGCGTAACTAGGTCGATCGAACAAGGGCGCGGTTCTATCTCGACCAAAATAATAAAATGTTTTATCTACATAATATAATTTTAAGTGTGAGACTGCTATTTTAAAAAAATTTGGGAGCCCAGGACACAGGCCCTTGGCTGCATAGTTACGCCACTGTCACATGCACATTCGCCAATCTTGATTGAGCAGTGTGAAGTCTAAATGTTGAAGATCCTTCTAAGAGGAACAGGCTGAGTGTTCAGCAGGTTACAACAGGAGAAACTGAAGAAGAATTCGAATAAAATTTGAATGAAAATCGAACTATTAGAAATCTAACAAAGAACAAACAAAGTCACTTAATATCTCCTACATATAAACAAAATATCTCAATGACCGATATAAAGTCTGAAGTTATCTACAAACTAGATTAGAAAACTCAATCAATTGTTTAGAATTGTCTAAAAGAAAACCTATTTTACCACGAACCAAGAATTCAATGTCCAATGAACCAACGAACAAACTTTCATCTAAATGACATCTTTCTCTCTCCCTTTCAAGTGCGATGCTTCTTGTGAGAGCGTCGTGGTCTATGTACTTTTTATGGTTCATATATAATTTGTTAGATTTCCTTTCAGCAGCGGATCTAGTTTAAAACTCCTTCTTCTTCTTAATTTATTACAGGTGTTAATACCACGAGTTCCACTTGGTTCTGTAGGTACTTGAAAATATATTCTAGTAGGGTGCTAATCTTGCTGGACGTATAGCCCATTATGTAGATTAAACTTCGGCTTTAGATCACAGCAGTGTCGATGGCGCGTGATATTCCGCTCCACAGCTCGTTACACTATACTTGGTATATTTACAAGCTAATCAAGTAAAATCTTCAGATCCTGTCATAACAGAAGCTCCATTATATAAGTAGTTGAAATTTTACTCGGATGTGATTTCCTCATAAAAAAAATAATCATTTGATTTTTGAGTTTTTCTTTGCGTCCCAAGTTTTAGCTTATTAACTTTAGCTTATGTTCCTAATTTTTCCCGCCAATGTTTGTACAACATTTTCTTTCTATTTTCGGGTTAACTAATTAGATCACGTTTGAAAACAAACACTTGAATTGTATTTTTAAAGAATTCTTACGAATGACGCGTTTCATCCACTGACGAAGAGAACTTTTAAAGTGCAACTTAAGGACTTAGAGCACTAAAATTAAGCTAACACCTGTTCTCTTCTTCTGAGAAAATATCGTTTACAAGTTTTAACACAATATTTCAGTTAGTTTATGCAATAGAAATCCAAACGTCTTCCAGCTGCGATTGCTATCTTTCCGAATAGGCTATAGAACATGCTATACTGTCTTGTATTATTCAGAAGGATAACAATACTAAAATAAAATATTTCTGTGAGGAATTGAACCTGGACTTTCCAATTCATTTGTGGACGCTGTACCAACTCGGCTGGTATTTCTGTTACATAAACTAGCTGAAGTATTTCGTTCAAACTTTTAGAGTTTATTTTCTCTGAATGTTTTTGAAACAATTGAAATAGAAGTCGCAGATTTTTATGAAAAATAAATTGCAATGCTTGCAGGAAGTGAAATCACACATTTATTCAAGAATAGCGAGAAAAAAATTGTGAGAGTATGAGAAGACACAAAATCACTCATTGATATTTACTTGGTGTAAGAACAAAGCTTTCTAAAAATCCGCATTACATTATTACAGTAATAACGTTATATAATATTAGCATATTTCTTCCTCATGAATACTCAAGCAAGCGAGCAAAACAATGTAAATTAACATTTAATACGATTTACATTTCGAGTGTAGTTGGTTGAGAAAGTTGTGCAGAGTGAAGATTTATTCAATCACATAATTTAAAAAATAGGGTAAGCAAGCAAAATTTGAACTTTGCAAGTATGGAGAAGACAAATTTAACAAGGTGCCAATTTATTTAAACTTACCTTTAATAATGGGATAAGTTTGACACGTTCTTCCAATTCTTTGGTTCGTTCCAAACTTAGAGCCATTTGTTCTCTTATATTTTGTAAAGCCATTGGACTCAATCCGCATGATTCGATGCTAACAGTGTCAAAATCCTTACATACAATTCCGTCAGTCACCGAAGGTGGTAAAACTGTCATACTTGATCCCGATGTAGATGACATTGACGAAATTGATGAAGCCCTCCGAATAGTTTCTATAAACAACAAACATTTTTGTATCATCGATAATATAGCATAGCATAGTCAATAATAATATTTTATCTTCCACTTGATAAATTATTTGCAAAAAAGATTAGATAAACTACCATAAATGTATTCAAATATTTACCAAAATGTCGAGTAAAACTTCATTTCAATTAGTAGGTACAACGCGACAATTCAAAATGAATCAACAAGCGGAACTTTTTGAACAATAACAGTAAAATTATTCGCGCAAGCCTGATTTACGGAAACGTACTGATGAACAAATTAAATTTACTATAAAAATTCTTTTTAAAAAGTAAAATGACGCTTTTTAAAAAACAAACCGTACTTACCTAAAATACTTTCCCACATCCCCATTATACATTTAACCGCCGAATAAATAAATACTAAACGATTACAAAACAAATCTGAGTCATGAAAAAATTATACGACTATTTAAGGGTTGATTGTCGCATCACCCTTATGCTATGGTTAAACATCATCAACCCTCGTATAAAAACTAAACTAGTTTTAATCAACAGGTAAATCACCTGAAAACTTTTTATTCGTCAGGACCGTAACTACGAATTTTTTGGATTTTTTTTAATCAAAATTTTCAGTATTAGTGTAATAATTAAAATTTTATTGTTGGTTCTCTATTGTTATATTACGTATTATCAATTTTAGAGTTATTAAATGTCGAGTACTGTGAGAATGGATCAGGTCTCATTATGAATATCCGGTTTCTCATTGTGACATTATGATTTTTTCAATTTAAAAAAGTAACTGTTCCAGAAGGTGATCAATTAGAAACATATGGTGTTGCATTATTTTTATAAAATTTAGACTAAAGAAAAAACTTGCTGTGATCCATCGAGGAATTAAATTACACATTTACTTTTTTTGTTGACAAAAAATATGGGCCCCCAACATGGTTGGGAAGAAGTTTCTCTCTTCCGAAATACGAGAGAAAATGTATTTGATAAAATTACATTCCATAGTTAAAAATTGACTCCAATTTAATTTATTTTCAGTTTGTGCAATATGTAGGTTTACAAGCAGGCCCGGACCCGACCAACGAGCAAAAAAGCAAATTTTATACATTTTAGTTTTGACATTATCTGAAAATGGAAAGACAATTTTTCTCATCCGAATCCCTTTCGCTGACTCTCTCCTAGTACCCGTTTCCAGATTGGAAATATGGAATCTGTGTGTAAAATTTTTCTCCGGCATATTTTTATAAGATAAAAGAAAATAATTTTAATTTTAATAAAAATATCTTCTACTAGAACACAATGCAAAACTTCATCTCCGCAGCAGTAGGCGAATTATAAATATCTACTAATGCGGATTCTATATTGCTACTAATAATTAAACCAAATTTAAATTTAATAGAATAGCAAATAGTATTGATTAACCCAGTGGTATTCAATATTTTTTTTATCTGAGCATCCCTGACATTTGCGTACTCCAGATACCAAACTATACGTATTATGTAAGGTCAAGTTTATTGGATTATATTGTAACGACGGACGCTTCGATGCGAGATGAAGCAGATTTTGGATCCTGATTTTTTATGTTGGAAACTAACATATGAACCAATAAGATGCATTATTTAGAGTGACATATTAAACGTTACAGGGTGATCTAGACGTTTGTTAATATTATTATTCATGCAGGCTATCGTAAATAAGTGAATTAGCTTAATTACGTGCACCTCGATTGGTGTGTACTTCGTTGACCTCTAAATGAGACACACTCGATTGGTGGCATATTATTAAATATTAAATGAAAAGAATAGTATACAGTAGCAGGCATGGAAATTGCATCGATGAATATTTCCGAATTAAAATAACAATTCTCAATGAAATTTCAACAACCGTACACAATATAAACACAATACTGTGTAATGGGGGGTCTGGAATACCCTCCGGTACATCAGATATTGTGCGCAAAAAAAGTGTTATTGAACTTATAAGTTTCAAACCGGAAATCTAATTTCTAAAAATCTAAGATTTCTAATTTGAAATTCAATAACACATTTTCTTATTTTTGAACACAATCCCTAATGTGCTGGGGGGTATTCCATACCCCCGGTTTGAGAAACCTAGTTTCGTAATTGAGAATATACAGTTATATTTATAATTATTAAGAATATACAGTGAATAACGAAAATATCCGGACACTCCAAAATTAACAATGTAAATTGCCGGCTTTGAAGCCGTTTTTAGTATATAAATGTCCATTTTACAGCAAAACTTTCTGGACATTTTTTGTTGTAAATTTCATTGCATTCAGTTTTGTTTATATAAATTTTTCTATTTTGTCGCACCGTTTTCGAGATATAGATGATAATATGTTTTGTATTTTACAGAGTCAAAAATGGTGCGACAAAATAAAAAAATTTATAGAAACAAAAATTTATACAGGGTTTACCAATAAGACGTTTGTTTTTCAATAGGGGCATATTCGGATATTTTGACAGTTCTTGCATTTAGTTTTTTGACCTATGTACAGCAGAAGCTGTGCCATTTGTGAAAATGTTTTCAATTTCAATTGAAAATTGTATTAAAATCATTGAAGCCTATTACGAAAATAGTCGATGTGTGAAAACCACATTTCGTAAAATTCGCGATATTTTTGGTCGTCATGATCGGTCTTCTGAAACCGCTATCGAGAATTTGGTGGATAAATTTAAGTTTACTGGTTTGGTATATAACATACCAACAACAACACATATTCGTTTGGGTCGTTCAGCGGAAAATATCGCTGCTGTAAGTGAAAGTGTCGAAGAACGTCCAAATTTATCGATTCCACGACATTCTCCACATTTGGGGACATGTTGACAAATTATTTTTGGCCTATTATCGATGATATGGATGTGAGTGATATGTGGTTTTAACAGGATGGCGCCACTTGTCACACAGCCAGAGAAACAATGGCTTTATTGCAAAACAAATTTCCAGATCGAATAATTTCGCGTAATTCAGCAATAAATTGCCCCCCAGATCGTGCGATTTTACACCGTTTGACTATTTCTTGTGGGTCTATGTGAAAGATCAAGTCTATGCGGATAATCCACAAGCCATTGAGGGCTTAAAAGTCAACATCGAACGTGTCATTGGAGAGATAGAGCTTCAATTATGCCAAAATATGAATGAAAATTTTGACGAAAGAATCGATGTCTGTAAGCGTGGTCGTGGTGGACATTTGAAAGATTTTATTTTGCATTGATAAATGGCAGACCTTCTACTTTACATATCAATAAAAATCCATAGAATTTTCATCCGAAGTATGTGTTTCCTTTAAAATTTAAAAACAAACATCGTATTGGTAAACCCATCGTATTGGTAAAAAAAAGTTTTGTTTAATTATTAATTTATTATTAAAATCAATTTATTAAAATTAAAACAATAATTTTATTAAATTACAATTTTATTCTGCGTAATTTGTGTAATGCCAACTCTTGAAATACATTCGTCAATGTTGATTTGTACATATTTTTCCATTGCCAAAATACCTACATTTGTTAATCTTAACGTTGACATTGTAGATCGTAAATGGTTTTTAATTATTTTTAATTTAGAGAAGCTTCTCTCAAAACTGGCATTTGCCCCCCTTGCACCCCCATGCTACGCCACTGGCAAAACCATTTAATTGAATAGAAAGTTTTATTATAAACAGCATTGTCAACCAATACTCGATCAAATTGGAGAAGATTGCCTTGCAGATAATTTGGCTTATTATTAATGGTAATTTAGAAAAAGCCTTAGAGCTGTCCTAACCCTCTAGTGAGTAAGACCCTCAGTTGAAACTCGTTTGGTCGATCTCTTTTTTAGTTTCATAAAAATGCTGACCAATCAGAGAGTTTTCTAGGTAACTCTTAAAAATAAAAGATTAGGTTAGGCGACCAACCGGCCAGTTATAGGTTGCAGTCATGGGTATTGAATTTGATTTAATTGCAATTGCATGCTTTCTGTTTTTATTTTTCCATCAATCGAAGCTGATAACAGGCCATCATTGTGGATGAATGTATGTAGTTAACTGAAAGATTTTTCTCTCAGAAAATAACGAAGATGTTGTTAGATTGGAATCAATCAAGATTGGAAACAACATCATTATTCCTCGACATTTGAGAACACAATTTTGAATAAACGTCGGATCCAGAGGGAAAGCTAAGGTTCTCAAACCCCACTTCCCCAAAACATCTTTTTCTTTTTTATGCTATTTTAGTGTTTAATATTTACCTTGATAAAGCCTTGATTTTTTAATGTATTAAAGCAATTTGCAGTTGTAATAATTCTTAATTAATCTGATTTTAATTTCCGGCGGAAAAAGCTTTTAAAAAAGTTTTTATTTTTAAAACTTATCATTTGGAAGTTGAGCTTATAAGCTCTAATCCGATGAAATAAGTTCATATTATAAAATTAACTACAAGTTGATCGCATCATTTTATAAATCCTCCCACAATAAGATATAAACTACAAATGATGTCAAGCTTGATTGTACCCAAGTAAAATTATAACTTACCATGCACTGCCGTTACATCAGGAAGATTTTTATTGGCGAGTTTCTTGGACCGCTTTAACGTTCGTTCGAAATCCGACACCGCTTCCTCCAAGTCATCTGGAAGTGAAGTGTGATTAACAGGTTTTGGCACCAATTTTGATGTTTCTTCCTCAATGATCTAGTAGGGACAAAAACAAATGTAAAAAACGATTTAGGAAAAAGAAATTTTGCATACTTTCTCATTTTCTTTATCGAAATTACCAGTGGCAAGATATGGTTCCAATCCCAATAAAACTTCCATCGATTGACGTTGTCGTCTTCGATCTCTTCGTCTTTTAATGGAACCGGTACGATCGGCCTGTTGAATGATTGAGTCGCAAAATTGAACAAAGTCAAGATCGATGTGATAGCCATATGGGCAACAGGTGCAATTTTGATACCAAGAACCATATCCTAGAAATTCATTCATAAATAAAAAAATGTGATGGAAATTGGGGATGAAGTTTTACCATGCTTTTCATTGTTGTATGGAGTAGGTGCATACTGTTGATAATATGAAGCCATTTCGCTTCCTTAACGAATTCGCTTGCACTGAAATAAAAAGTTGGTAATTAAACTTTGCAAAATAAATTTTGGAGTTTTACTGTTTTGACCTCAATTTAAATTTTATATTTTCAGTAAAATTCTTTCTAACTTTAGAAATAAAAAGTTGGGATATAAATACAATACCAACGAGTTTATATTTGTGTTTGTGTAATTAAATGTACCAACCATAAAATTGAACTTGCAAAGCAGAAATTATGCTACCTACTCGGGGGCATTAACTTTTGGACCACCAATGGAACGTTAAATGGTGCAAACACCATACAAATGATTGTTTTGTTTTCAATTTGATAAGTTATAAAAATCAGCAAGTACCCACAAATTATATTTTCAAAAAAACTCCGATATTTAGAATATGCAAAGAATAAGTTTCGTGTTGTAGCATGTAGGTAGGTGGTATCGTGTGGGTGGTTTAGCAAATATTTTGTTATCAAATTAATAAAATGTCGAGTTTACCATGAGCTAGCATGCTCGGGCTCTGCAAACAGAAAACTGAAAGTATACATGATATTATATAGTATTATGTATTAGTTAGCCTTTCCAATTTATTTGATTTGAAAAAATATTTTTCAATACTAGATTTACTTAATTTAATTTTGACAAAATTATTATCGGATTAAAAGGTCGATCATAGAAAGTTATTGATACGTCTTGCCGAACGAATTAATTAATTTGTCAGCTCTACCAAATAAGGTTAGATACTACAAAATAAAGCAAAATTTAATTAAATAATACAATATACTCTATATTTACACACAACATAATACATTACATAATATCCATTACATTCAATTAGCCATCATAGAAACAATTTAGTTTCATAAATTCCGTTTTTCTACGTCAGAAAGATAAAATTATTCAATTGCAATAGAATATATTTCATGCCATATTGCAAACCAATATTTTGCCCAAAATCCAATCCGCGAAATTTGTGTCTGTTGCTCAACAATCGATCACCGAGATAGTTTTGTGGTTGTCATTGAAAATTATAAAACCCCAAAAAGGAAACATCTCCTGCCCTACAGGAGACTTCTGGTTTATTCTTAACTTATTCCAATTCGACCTTGAAATTGCAAAACCCTTGGTGTGTTTAAACCACCTGCAGAGTCTCACCTATTGTTTGTATTTGTATTGTGTAAATAATATATTAAAAATAAAAGACTGCTGTTCAAGTAATACAATACTGCACGAAAAAAAGAAGAAAAAGAAAAAAATACCGAAAAAAGTAGTAAATTACTCAAGATTTTTTGTTGACAAACGTCAGCGGAAGACTTAAAAGAAAGTAAATTGACGGGAACTAAAGAAAATTATAAGTCATTAACCTACGACTATTTTGGTGAATGAATGAGCTATTTGCGACTGATATTTGGATGTTCTGATCTGTTGAGACAAAGCTGCATACCTTTTAATTAGAGTTGTCAATTAGAACGCTCTAATCAGTCTTTGATTACAATTTTGGAATCTCACTAATTAGAAATATTCAAATAAAAATGTTGGCATTGTAAAAGACAAGATTAATTGACGACTTTATTTAGAATCAAAGCGGAAAACTGAATCATTGAGACTAAAATTACCACAAGAAATTTATAAGGTAGTCTTGTTTTGAGTGTAAACAACAAAGAATCGTTTTCCAAATTTATTTTTGGGCTCAAATTTTTTGCATGTAGCTCACGAACAATATAGGATTGGAAGATTTGCAATTTAAATATTGCGATAATTTAAATATTATTGAATTAATTCACACTTTGGCGAATAAATAATTAACGAAACCAACAGTTCCAAGTTCAAACAAATACTATATTACAACATACACGAATAAATAAATAAATTTTATTTTCATCAGTACCAGTCTACACTCTACAGTCATAGCAAATTCCTTAGATTACATTCTGCTTGATTTGCACACAATTCTATAAGGAAACTGCAATACGGATTATATTTTACTCTTATTCATCTTTTTTGCATATTAAAATTTATTCTCGCTCTGACTTGCAAAACTATTGGGTTTAAATTAAACGCTTCCAAATATTCCTGTTATCTAATTTGTGTAGATAAGAGGAAGTAAAACTAACAGATTAGATAATCCACTGTATATATTTTGTAATTTTTGTTTAAATTTATTATTAGCAACCCGTCCAAAAATTAAAAATAAACATTACAAACTTCGTTGTTATTATAATAATACATTTTATAAACATTTTTTACGTCCATGGCACTGCAATCATGCAGACGGTCCTGGAAGTCGAAGAACAAGCATTCACAAAATTAAAATTTAATTTTAGTTCTGTAAATAATTTTAAGTTTTTACCCTTTTTCCTAATTTAAAATTGAAAATTTGAGTACAAAAAATCTTCGATCGAATCCGCTTACAAACCCAATCAAGATCAAGCGCCACAACCAAGATGCACCATTTGACAAAATCTAAAGGCTAATGTCCACTTGAGACAGAGTCTCGAGACTTCCCCATATAAACCCATGCTAATACTAGTCTCAGTATTAGTTTCAGAGACTTAGGTATTAGCATGGTTCATATGGGAAGTCTCGAGACTTTGTCTCAAGTGGACACTAGGCTTAAGAGACGCTCAACTTGGCCCGAATTACGTACCATAACTAAGCTTAGCTTAGGACCGTCTCTTGTGATCGAGATTGATATTACTATTTTTGAATTAAAATAATGACAATTAGAGTCATTTTATATCATGTAGTCCAATCTTGTCGCTCGACTATGTAAAAGAAATTAATTTTTCTTGTGAAATCGATCCAATTGCAGCTTCAATTCTTATTTGGTATTTTAAAAAATGTAATCTTTGATGGAAATACTTTGCATAAAAGGAAAGAATCTCAAAGTTAGATTTTTTTACCAAGAGATGCCCCTTTTTTTAAATTCGCAATTTTTAAATTTGGAAATTTAACAAAATTACACATTTCAACTCATGTTGGTGAGGGACCAGATAAAAATCTAAAATTTGTTCATAGGTTTTCATATGAAAAACTTTCCGTCACGAAAAGACCGTCTCCGTGCTTCGGAGGGCACGTAAAACCGGCGGTCCCCCTGGGTTGATGATTGCCGCCATCAGCTATTAAAAACAGGGTTACAGGCATTCAACCGTCTATGGGGTTTAACTGAACCTCATAGTCTAATGGAATTAGACCTAAAAGGTCTAAAAACCTTCCTCTTAGAGAAAGAGGCCGATTGTCCTGAACAAGACTGGACCAGTTAATATGGAATAACCCAGTAAAACTGGGTTAGTCGGGTATGAAAAGTAATAATAGTGTAATGATGTGCAAACGCAAGTCGGTAAAATGGGTCGGGTACTATTCGGCGGTGACGTTGAAGTCTCTTTTTTAAAGGAAGAAACTGTGAAGCTTTCGGCTCCTGTTACTTTCCCCTAATCATTCAGAATAATTTATTTAACTGCAGAGAAGGCAGAGAGAAGTCTGTTCTAAGCTCAATAATATAATCATTAATCAATATGAAACTAATTTCTAACAACCTTAATGGTTTTTTTTTAATTTAATATTTAATTTTTTGTTTGGGAACACAAAATTTATATATATTTAAACATTTACTTATAGGTAATAAAAAGAATACCCGATAAAGATAATAAATAAACCGATTAAAATCGTCGTGGTTTAACTTAAAGTGATCCCTCTGATGGTTCCTCTTCAGGGCCGGATTTACCAGTAGGCACAATAGGCGATCGCCTGCGGCGTCAAAATATAAAAGGCGCAAGTAGCCAGGCATTTCCGCGTTTATGTTCAGCAAAAATAAAAGCGGCATAAGTTACGTCGGAGACCTTTACACACACAGGTCTGGCCCCCGGGTTGGATCGCGGTCCAGCACGCGGGTCAAACCTGTATGTTTGTAAAGGCACCTATTAGCCTGGGGCGCTAGACTAGCTAAATCCGGCCCTGTTCTTCTTTCAAGCAGCATTTGCATATGAAGACGCGTCTCCACTTAAGCGGTTTTAGCCGGGCGGGTTAGGCCGGGCGGCTTTTTGTGTATGCTTTAACATTTCCTGCACAGCTCTCCACTAAAGCCGCCCGGCCTAACCCGCTTAAGTGGAGACGCGTCTTAATAAAACAGCTACAGTGGTTCCAGAAAGTATTCGTACACTCGTATGTTAACAATCTTAATTGTACGTTTGGAAGCCGTTTTTTGTCATAAAATTCGATTTCACAGCAAAACTTTTTTGACATTTTTATTGTAAATTTCATTGCCTTCAATTTTGTTTATATTGTCTTTAAACAAGACTTGGTAAAATTCAAAAAATATTGTCATCTATATCTCGTAAACGGTGTGACAAAATAGAAAAATGTATGTAAGCAATATTGAAGGCAATGCAACAAAAAATGTCGAAAAAGTTTTGCTGTGAAATCGAATTTTATATGGCAAAAACGGCTTCAAAGTGTACAATTAACATTGTTAACATAGGGGTGTACGAATACTTTCTGGAGCCCCTGTATAATTTTCTAGGATTGTTTTTATATGAAGGATGAAACATTTTTCCGTAAGGCGATCCTAAGAATGTTCATATTTTTACATTCAAAATCAGCTACTCAATTTTCAACGGTGAAGTGGTGGACGGCGAAACGTCCTAAACCCATTTATCAGGTGTCAGTTAACTATTGCTATTATTTTACTTATATTACCAAAAAATAAAGAATTATATCTAATTTCAGAAAGATCTAAAAATTATTATAATTTTTGAAATGTTTGACATAAATTGACAAATTGACAGGAAAAAGTGAATGCAGAGTCAAGGTAGTCTACTTCGAATATTATTGGAATAAGGTAACTTATTATGCTGCAAACCAACGTAGATAAAAATGCCAATTACGCCCCTGTATTAAATTACAATAATTACAATATTAAAGAGATTTCCCGCCCATAAAAGTTTATTCAAAATATCCCAAAATGTGATTACGTAAGAAAAGATGTAATAAATATTACAGCAGATTGAACAAAAAGTATTTTAAATTACGTATCAACAATCAACAGGTGTGTAAACATTTACTAAACGTTCGGAAACACATGATTAGTAAAAACTTAATTACTATTTTATTTAAGAAAAATTTGTCTCATTAACTTTTACGAAATATTGTGAAGTTATTTAAACAATTTTTGTAATAATATAAAATCAACAATAAATTAGCCAGAATTTAAAACAAAAATACTACCTTATTGGTTATTTGTCATCACTAAAAATAGTGATCAATAAATTATATAAATTAAAAAATGTAATTTTTTTTACATTTTTGGAAAATATCAAGTTAAGAAATATTAAAAAAACGCCTACCGAATTCTTAGGAGCGAACTTGCGAAATATTTAACAAATGGTAAACAAAATTTTTTTAACCATTTTAGTCGCACACTTTTGAATAAATCAAAACTCCCTCGTAAACAATACTTATTAATAAACTTCACATTTTAACTTTTACACGAACGAGATCAACTAGAAAGATGCTTCCGTTATTTAACTCACGATTTCTACTGTGGTCGGCAGGCAATTTTATCCCATCAACGAACTTCGGCCTTCGCTTGCTATGTGCGCATGTGCAATTGTATTTTAATTTTTGATCTTAATTTTTTTAAATCTTAAGTAGCCGTAATTATTAATTACATTATTTCAGAAAACAGAACAATTACGCAAATATTTTTACAATATAAAAATTTTAAATTGCCTCGAATCAGTGTCGTAGTACATGTTTTTTTAACTTGAAAAACTATTCAACATTTCTTCAATGCGGTGCGCGCAAAATACCGGTTATCGCATTAACAAAATAATAATAACATAATAGCGCCTTATCTTACTTTCAAAATATTCTGCACTGTTGTTCGTCCAAGTCACGGGTCCAATTATTGAAATTAATTTTTATCCGCATGCTAATTTGCCAGGTGCAAGGGCGGACTAGCAATAAAGGTCATCGGGCGAGGCCCGGTAGGCCGGTTAGCACCGTATGTAATATGATAATGTACTAATAATTTTTTATTGTTTAAAATCAATAGCACTAAATTTTAAATTATAAAATTCGTGATAAGATGGGTGCTGACATACAGTTACTCACATAAATATTCGGACACTCCTATGTTAACAATGTTAATTTGACGTTTTCAAGATGTGTTTTTTTATATAAAAATCGCTTTTACAGCAAAATTTTGTAGACATTTTTTGTTGGAAATTTCATTGCCTTAAATTTTGTTTATATACATTTTTCTATTTTGTTGCACCGGTTCCGACTGACAGCGACTTGAACAAGACTCGGTAAAATCCAAAAAATATTATCATCTATATCTCGGAAACGGTACGACCAATTAGAAAAATGAATATGAACAAAACTGTAGAGAATGAAATTTACAAGAAAAAATTGTATATTGATTTTTTTATTATGATGCACCGTTTCCGAGATTTAGATGATAATATTATTTGGATTTTACAGGGTCCTGTTTAAGTCGCTGTAAGTCGGAAACGGTGCAACAAAATAGAAAAATGTATATAAACAAAATTTAAGACAATGAAATTTCCAACAAAAAATGTCTACAAAATTTTGCTGTAAAAGCAATTTTTATATAAAAAAAACGTCTTGAAAACGTCAAATTAACATTGTTAACATAGGAGTGTCCGAATATTTATGTGAGTAACTGTAAGCAATGACTTGAAAGTAAGGCAGTGGCGGATCCAGGGGGAGAACGATCACTCCTTGTTCAAAGGAGTTCAAAAAAAAAAATTTACTCATATGCGCCAAAATTGTTATGACTGGCATCCATCCTTTGAACATCGAAATTCAAAGGCACGTAGCTTGGAGGAAACTCGAAAATAAACCAGAAACTTAACTTCAGTAACCTTCGAACTGGCGCAATTCTTAACGAGCAATGGAAAATTTGGCAGGCATCTCAAACGACTGGGGATAGCCGCGGATGACATGTGCCCTGAATGCAAAATATACTAGAAAATCGGTACATAGGTTAGTGAAGTGCGACCTACAGTGGCGCCAGAAAGTATTCGTACATCCCTATGTTAACAATGTTAATTGTACACATGGACTTAGAAGAAGAGGACTGGTAACTCTACCTGATTTCGCGTGCGCTTAACCGTATACCCCCCAAACTGAACCACCAGGTGGCGCGAAAGTAGAAGAGTGTCGTTGTTTAGATGTCATTTAGGTTATAATTTTTTTTAAATTGTAGTTTGCAGCAATTAGAAAATCTTAATGCGCCAATATGTGTCGTAAATTAAGAAATATTATTTAAAACTTGAAATAAATTTTTATTTGTTACAAATTAAGTTTTGGACAATTTAGCTTGCATTTTTCTGAGAACTTTCCTTTTCAATTTCTAAATTAAAATGACGAGTATACTGCCTTAATCTCATTGTAATATAATAATGTATGGTATAAGACAGTATTTCGCTTTTGGCTAAATGATACGAGTGTTCCAGTTGAACAACATCTTCGCACTCCCATACTCCTTCATCAATTAAATTATTAAATCTTTCTTTTAACTGTTTCCTAAAATTTTGTGAGTTATTTATCTTGATATGCTTTCCTAATTTCGGGTAAAGTTATATGAATCTTTTTATAAAATTGCACTCCTGTTGCTACCGACTTACTGAATATCTAAAAAAAAATATTAAATTAATGGTAATTAATAAATAATAACAATAATCCTTACTCGAGTGACAAGTTTCACCCTCATTTTGCTCATCGAAGTTAGATTAATATGACCTACAAATATTTTAGGACACACTCTCAGGTTTCTGGCCTATCAATGTCAATATTTGTTTTGTACAGTATTCTAAAATGATTCCAAAGAATGTCATCTCCCGATTGGTGAGTCTAAATAGCATTTTATCATTAACAGTTTTATAGTTCAATTATTACATTACATACCTTCAAATTTTTAGATTCTAATCTGTTACGTATACACTTTATTAGATGAGGCACATCAGATAATGCATAAACCCTTCTTTCATCGTGTAGAGGATGAGTAAAAGAAACATAAACACTAATGCGGAGTTGGCCTTTTGGTTTAAATTTGTTGCTTGCGGTCCATCTTCCCCGTAATCAATAAGATCGGTACAAGTCATAGTAGTCGATTTAATACGTACTGCTTCTCTTAAACTTATTTCATCTAAAAGAAAAATACCGTCTTCTTGAAAATCTTCTTTCTTAGATATTTTCTTTTTTAGTAATGTTAAAAATCGTTCATCGAAGCCGCTTTCTGAGAAGTCATCGTTAAATATTTTCGAATCGAATTAGAAAATATACTTGGTATAGCATTTTCAGTTAAACGTGGCTTTGCCAATAAAATTACTGTTGAAGTCTTTCGACGTCATGTTATGGTGTTTTAAATAAAACATACGATTGGTTTTGCTTCCTTCTCTCACTTTTGTAACCGGTTTTACACCCAGGAATTATACATACAAAATTTATTTTTCATCTAATAACGAGAAATATTAATTATTCATTTATTATTTATTACATACAAACACCCAATTTTATACACTTACCTTAACGTTTAATTTTTCAACATAATAAACTTTTCTTGCACAGCTGACACGATTATGTTTATATTGTTATAATAATTTAATTATTACCATGGACTTGGAAGGGCATTAATAACCATAAGCATTAACATTTTAATAATATATTAACATTAATATTTTTAAATTTTATAACCTAATGAATGACAGCCAATCAACAGCTGATCAACGACACTCTTCTATTATCGCGCCACCTAGCGGTTCAGCTTAGGGGGTATACGGTTAAGCGCACGCGGAATTGGCATTATAACAATGCAGTTACCAGTCCTCTTCTTCTAAGTCCATGATTGTACATTTTGAAGCCGTTTTTTGTCATATAAAAATCGATTTTACAGTAAATATTTTTAGCAATTTTTTGTTGCAAATTTTGTTGTCTTCGATTTTGTTCATATACATTTTTCTATTTTGTCGCAATTTTAAATATGCGTTTTATTTTAGTCATTTAAATTTAGACTCCAGATATGTAACTCTGTTCATATTTTCCAAAATTAATTATAATATCTGATTTGTAATTTCATGATTTTATTATATTTTTAATAAAACTGAAATTATTATTTTTGCTAAATTAAATTTAATTTTAATTAAAAAGATATTTTACATCAAATTAAGGAGAAAAACAGCGATATTTTTTAGATAGAAAGGATTCGTTTTTCAATATTAATAAAACAAGGTTAAGTTAAAAAGCAGATTACGTTACTATAGAAACGTAAGACGAACATTGTCGGCGCATGTCAAAAACAATTGACAGTTAGAAACGTCCACCAATCACAGGACGAACAAAGGACACGTGATCATGACGTGCCACATTTGAAAGAAGTTTGTTGTCAACGGCAGTTATAAATGTAACACAAGTGGATAAACAAGTGTTGATCATGTAGTTGAAAATTTTACTGCCAAAAGCATTCTTCGAGTTCATCATCATCACCACTCATGAAATTTTTAAATATATATCACAAATGGTACTTGTGTCAGTTACAATATAAATTGATATGAAGAAATAAAATGTCAAACCACAGGCCAAAACAATGTGAATAAGTACCAAAAATATAAATACCAAGAAGAATGCATTTTGAGCAGAATTTGGCTTTTAAACGGTGTAATATATAGAAAGGTATTTGATGACACTTGTTTATGTTCTCTTTCTTTTCAAGTTTCAACATTGAGCTTTTCAATGCAAAACTTTTATTGTCCGTTCTTACGATAGATTTCACTTTTAATTGTTACTAATTTTTGTCCTTGATTTCAGATTTTATCATCAATCCAGTTTGCTAATCCGCTGATGTACCAGCTTTCACAGATCGCAGTTCAAATTGCAACAATTTAATCCTCGTAAATATGATTTGAAGTATAAAAACACTAGTGGAAATTGGGTATATATTCAAACATTCATTGAAATTAATATTTACTACATTTTTTTGCACAAAATTACTTAATATTATAAAATACGTAAACCTTAGGGTTGGATAAGACCAGCTTTATTTATATCTTACATTCGAGCTTATCAACTCGATTCAGAAATTAACTCACTGTTTTTCGATTTCGTTCTGCCAATAAGTGCCATTAACAATGACATCCGAGTAGATCTAAGTTAAGCGTGTATTTAATCACATTGGATACAGGCGATACACTATGACTCTTAATAAGAGTCTCTTACTAATGGTACGTAAGGAACTTACAAGATGAATAAATTTCTGTGCTGTATAATTTTAAATTTTGTTTATTGCGAGTTAATTTAATCAACTCTGTTTCGTTAATGTCTTATCGGATGTCCAAGAGTGTGCATTAGTATTTCAATACATAGGTTTCCTTTTGTTCTGTTGGTTTTACAAAACTGGTAAACACAAACACAGCAGGAAAATTGTTGAATTTTATTTGGTAAATTTTGTGGTAACTCTGTAATTGTATCAAACTTTGAATTTAAAATTTTTATCAAGCTTTTTATTTACATTTTGTAACTTTTATATTCAAATTTTTCTATTGCCACGTCAACGTCAATAAAAATCACTTGAATGTATGAAAGATCACAAGATAAAAGAATATGTAACATCAAAAAAAGCATTAAATATAACAACTTTAATCAAGAATACTCATAGAGAAATTATTGGATTTAGAGGGAATTGCTTAATAAGTCGGTTGGAAAAACAAATGTCTCAAACACAGTTAACCGAGACCGATATTTAATTACTCGTCATGAATTTTTGACAACATCTTAACCAGAGTATTGGTGCAATTACAGAAACCCACACAATTTATTTAAAAAAAAGAATAATTAATAACGATAATCAATATAAGTTCTTTTATTATTATACTAGAAGAAGTAACTTATTTTGACCATGCAACCACTATGCACACTTTTGGATTCGTGTAACTCATTGAAATCTACAGAGTTTAAAAAACCTCAAGTATTTTTTGATAAATGAAAGTTAAATTTTATTACATTAATCATAAATATTAGCATTCATTCTTTTTTCTAGTTTTTATAATTTTTCTTTCTCGAACTGGAGTGATTCAATTGGTTGTTTAAAAAATATAATTGCAAGATGTTTGATTTAACTTTTCCACTTTTAATATTGCACAAAAAATTCATGAAACGTTATTAAGCGTCTGTTTCGGTTAACTGTGTTTTAGTCACTTGTTTTTTCCTATCAACTTGTTGATCAATTCCCATTATATATTTGTTTATTTCTCTAAGTCTATTCTTGATAAAAATTGCTTTATTTAATTCATTTTTTTGATTATCATTTTCTTTTATTTTGTGAGCTTTAATTCCTTCAAGTGTTTGAATATTATTTGTTGACGTGGCAGATTTTCAAACGGAAATTACTAGATTGTACCAAATATTACATTTATTACAACTACCATTTCTATATGAATGGTTCAAGCTTTAAATCAAACATCTTGCAATTATACATGTAAAAAATTAGCACCAATTTGAAAAAGTATGAACACTTGAAACCATTTTTAAGTATATAATTTAAAATTTGTAAATGAAATATCCAAAATGTAAAAAGACTGATTTTTATTTAACAAACACAACGTAAAATGATCGTATAAACTCGTCTATGGCCATCTAATAATTAAATAGTGTACTGTAATATGTATAAAATGTTGTTTGTTTTTAATAAAGGAAAATTCCTTGTAAGGGAACACAACAATATTTAATGTTACCGATGTTACCTAATAAAGAAGTCTCCCTTGCCACCAGATTTGCTTCAACATTTTTCTCAAGATAAAATTTAAAAAAGCAACCAGCTATATAAAGTGAAAAAACACTTGTTTAATTTTTCTTTATGTTGAAGTCGCTGACCTTTAATTAACTTGAAAAAAAGTTTTTGATATATACCAGCTATCGTTAAAAGTTAAAGACGAATATAAAAATTTGTATGTGGTAAATCGTATTTACTTGACTTCTTCAAATTTTATATTATCAAAATCAATTTATCGTTGATAATGATAATTTATTAAATCAAAAAATGTAAGTGGTTTCAGTTGACCAATACCTCTTGGATAAACACTTACCAAGTAATGGCAGTAGCAGCCTTCCACAAAAGGTACAAAAACCGATTAATTGACAGAAGAAAAATGTTGTTGGTTTAGAATCGACTAAGCAATGATCTACCAATAGCCGTTTTACAAATATGTAGGGTCCCATTTGGTTGTGATAGCCCCGTAGGGCTCTAGGTAAGATTTTATTTTAGTTTGCTGGTTTCCAGGTTGGTATCTAAATGAAAATTGCAATTGGTAACGTATAATCGAGTCGAAGATTGCTAAAAGGTTTTGTTTTGTATGACTCAAAATGTAGAAAAGATCTTTGTTTATATCTCATTCAATAATAACTTAAAATTTTGCTTCAAATTATTTCTTTTTTCCTGCATTCCAATTTTAAGTAGTATTATGATAGGTCTTGAGTACATAAGTGAACTTGCGTCATTCATACCGAACGAACTGATACCTTTATTTCCAAGTTTTCTTCTATCAAAGCTTCTTCCAATACTTATTAGTTGCTTTTAGATAGCAACATTTCTGTCTCCTAAATTCCAATTTAGATTAGAACTGTAAGTGCTTTAATATTTAAGAATTTATTGTAACAACGTTTTTTTACAGAAAAGTTTTTTGACTATATTAGTTTGGTACATTACGTAGTTTTTTATACAAAAATTTAATATTAGGCTTTGATATAATGTAGTATAAAACAAGTACATACAATTAGACTTGTGATCTACTAAACTTATAATTTTGGATATTTAAATATTGCACTTAACTTACAAACAGAAATATTCTGCCGTTGTTGTCCATACAGTGAAACAAATAGCATCAACAAACACAACCCATAACAAAAATTCGTAATTTTTATGTGTTCTATTATAAATTACATTTACTTCTCTTTATAATACAATTTATATACAAAGATTTTGATTTTATACTTAGGATTCTTCTAAACAATAACAAATTAGTTTAAGAAAAAATGTGAAATTGGTTGGCAACAAACAGATTGATTCTACTATAAAATCTTCTTTAAATATGAAAAGAAATGTTCTACATGGTTCATTTGAATTATCTAACTTGGAGTTTTGGGTTTTGTAATTTTGCTTTAAAAGTGACTACAAATCTTTTCAAGAAGATACTTCCAACTACACCACAGTTAAAATTATTTAAGTAAGAAAAAAAAATTGAACATGAGCGTACATGTACAATTGCTTTAGGTTTTCATATTGTCAACTGTCTCATAGTGATGGCAAATGGTAGTACTAATGCTATGTTACAATAGTATAAATTCACCCTACACATAACAACAATTATTAAAGATATACAGTAGTTAGAACACAAAAGTTGCATATTTTAATTTAATCAATACGTACAATAAAAATATTAGATGGATCACCATGTTACCTCACTTTAAAGGCACTTACATAGTCACTTTAAAAGAAAATCGTTTTCAATTTTAATTGTCTAATTACGTAAAAATAAATAACCTATGCAACTAATCTATTAAACGAAACATTGACACCAAAACACACAAATACTAAATCTATAAGATAAAAATTGGCTATCTAAATCTCTATCAAAACGATTCTGTATTAAATTTGTACTCTCTACATCGTTCACTGCTTGTGATGCTTAAGGACCAAGAAAATCAAATTATTGCTTTGCTTCTACAGTAACAAATAAATACAATAGTGTTGTTGCCAGATTAAAAAACTTATAACGATTAAAATTTGAACTATTAGCTATTTATAAAAATTCAACTAGTTTTATTTATTTCTGAAATAATTACATTTTCAATTTCTTGTAAACCCCACTGATGATCAATGATTTCCAGTGCCTCCCATTCAGCTTTAAATGCTACTTTTGGATCTGGTGGCATTGCCATTGCGGCACCAGACATTTGATCCTGCATTTGTCTTGCTTGATCAGCTCCTAATTTATTTTTTCATTACATGTTAAATTTTGTTCAATAACTAAAGAATTTCAAACTTACCGTTATTTTCTCCTAAAACCAAAGCGTATATGCTTCTCAATCCAAAAACATTCAAAAAGTACCACGAGGCAGAAGACACCCAAGAAGCATCTAAATGCATAAGCTCAATTCCACGCTGCAACATGGGCTTGAATCGTAACGTTAATGGAAAAGGAACTCGAGTAGTAATAAAACCGGAAAACATCCAATTAATCCAACCTCCGATTATAATCATGGGTAAAACATTTGTAACGTTTCCTTTCAACATGTCGGTCATCATACTTGGATCGGTCATAACATTTTGTGTAACCGGTGGTCTTTGTTGGGTGAGGTAACCAATTTCTTCGTTATTGAAAAACTGTCTACGCATCAAAAACGAAGATCTGGGAATGTATCGGTAATTTTCTCGTAGCACTCTTGAACGAAGAATAACTTGACTACAAAAAACAACTTCAATAGCTTTTGCCTTGCTGAAACCAATCACAATTACCTATCCTGTAGTTGTTGTGGTTCAATTTTCTTTTGTGAAGCCAATAGTATTGAAATGTAGTGTCGAAGAATTCCAACAAGAAATGTGATAACAACAATGGGTAAAAAGACCCATCCGCGAATTTGTGAATCAACAACTAAATCACTCATTTCACTAAAACGGAACGCAATAATTAAAACACAAAAAATTAATTTAAATAAAAATGATGTGTAATTATTGATTTAGGTTATTTTTGATTTGTTTACTGTGCCCATGTGAAAAACTTCACCGTCAATTTGTTTATGGGTTCTTTAAATTATTACCTGATTAATCTAATAAATAGAATCCCAAATTAAGACCCAGATTGATAATTTAACTTTAAATTACTTCCTACAAACCAACACGATGGCCGACACTGTTTGAGAACACAGCAACGGGAACATAATGACAGCTACAGTAGACAGTAGAGGTTCTCAAACTGTTATTGTGCATAAATTTAAAATTGACAACCAGTAATTTTTATTGTTTCAGTTGGTAACGTGAAAATAAGTTATGTTAAAACTAATTTTCGCGATACTTATTTGACGTTTTAAGAGAGTAACGATGCAAGATTCATCTGTAGCAGGGCCTAGTGGAACTAGTAGTTTACAAATAAAAACTGTGATCATGGAACTCGTGCAACATTATCCTGCTGGGATTTATAACGATGCTATCAGTGCAGCTCTACCTGATAGTTCCGCCATTACTATAGCTCAAGCTATCAATGACTTGTTAGAAGATGGGTAAGTGAATCTTTTACTCAAGTTAAACCGGCGTTATTATGGGGATTCACAAGTTCAGAATCTTTATTTAATTGCGTAGTTCTTTTTTTATAAATAAAAAGTAGGTAGTCCTTACAAAACATTGCGACAAGTTTTTGGGGATTCTCGGGATCCCGACATTATTAGTAAAAGTAGATAGAAGTCAACTTGCATGGGCATGAAAACCATAATATTTGACATGTAATGGGAATGTTGGATTAGTTAGATTAGTTTAGATTGAATCAAGATTAGGTTGGATTATTTTACAATAAATAATACACTTCCAGGCTTTCTAAACGTGGTAGACTCATCAGTGAACTAGGGTTACAAAAGTTCTGGCGATGTAATAAAAAAGCAACAAACATGGTTTGTTGTGGTACTCACTTCGATGGATGACTCAACGCAAAACCTCTTTATAAACATCGCGAGTCGCTGCTCCTCTACCAACCTTTACTAGCCAGCATGGTAGAACATGGCTAAAAACTCTTTTTCTTGAAGGAGGCATGTCCAGCAATAGACGAAAACGACTAGATGCTGATGAGTGATGAGTGATGACACTTCCAGGTTTTCTAAACGTGGTAGATTCATCAGTAAATGTGGGTTACAAAAAAGTAATAATAGTTGTATGCTTCCAGTTTTATTACCTTCAAATCTGCCCGTAAATGATAATTACGTCAAAAAAAATCCATTCAAAAATTACACATTGTAATATTTTTTTATTAATTACATTGTAATATTTTTCAATTTTTTGTTCCACTAAAAAAATTCAGTTGAGGCTATTTCCCTACAATCCCGTTTTCCTGGAAACGTCAATGGCCGGACAATGACGTTAATGCCCTTCTTATCTGGACATTGACGTTAACGTCCGGTCAATGTCGTCATTGACCATGCATTTTGGACGATGTTGACATTTAAAATTTCATATGTGCTTTTTACATCATTGTCCAGGCAATGACGTTATTGCCCAATACAAACTACTGTGCGTGTCGCGCCAGCAAACAAATTTACAATTTGAAATGCCATGGATCACTTTCATGCCAGAATAAAATTGATTATTTTAAAAAATTTAATTTAATTATTTTTTAAATTTTTGTTAATATTTATTATTTTTGTTAATAAATGATTATAATACATTAGAATACAATACATGCAACATACATAAATGTCAGTTGACTGTCTAATTCAAATCGCCATTTTGCTGTTCCTTATTAGTATTTATTCTATAAATTATCATTGTCCAATCCGTTTTGGTCAATAACGTCATTGACCGCCCAAAGACGTAAATATTATACATAATCAGATGAAAATATTTACATCATTGTCCACCGCTAACGGTCAATCACGTTAATGGCCGGCCAATGACGTTAATGGCCATTAACGTCATTGTCCGGCCATTGACGTCAACGACCGATTTACATCATTGAGCGTAACATATATAAAATGTAAAAATGGTAACAAAGGAGAAAACAATAAACTTATTAAATATTTGGAAACCTTCGCTATAGGGGGCTAGAACAATATTTTTAGGAATATGTAGTATGGATATCCGGATTCACGATTTAAAATTGTTTTTAATAAAATTAGGGTAATTGTTTTTGAAGTAAAAAAATGGTCGAAAAACCGAATGCGATTATTCGATTGGCTGTTTTCATAAGATACGCTATACCCATGGCGTATCTTTTGGTTATATACAAGTATTTTTTGGTATAATTTGTATGTTTTTAAGTAAAAATTAATTAAGCAAGTAGCTGTTAGGCCCAAATCATATTAAAAAAATTTTTATTTATTACTTTTAGTAAAAACATTTGCTTTAAACGACAAATTTCGGAAAATAACAAAAGTCAAGTCGAATTGATCTTTGAGCTACTCTTTTGGGAAAAACATTTCTGCAGGCCGCCAAACTCGATAAACACAGATTCATAAGTTCACACAATCAATAGCATTTCTGAGACCGCCAGAACTCGAAATGTACTACGAATCTGGAATATCTGAAGATCTATTCAAAATCAGTTTTAACGTTAAATTTGGCTAAAATTTAACATTAAAGTAATCCATTGTTATCTTGGCGTTGTGCAGAGTACGATTTCCTCAACCGCCTTCCTTCATCTATAAGAGAGGAACCCCAACTGCTGGTCAGATGGGGATCCCAAAGACAACTCTGGGACAGCTATTGGAAGATATTATCCGCAGTAGTGGCTGTGATGTCGTGTGATAGGTAGAAGTTTCACCTATGGGCTATGCATTTAGCAAGGTTAGCACCCTACTAGAATATGAAGTGCTCCAAGAACCATGAATGTCAAGTGTAAATTTGGTACATCACATATGGTAAACTAAGGAAGAAGAAGTAGGGGCTTTCTCGTCTTTGCTGGATGCTTATGGGAGGAACTGACTGAGTCACGCATTCCTGATCCATTCATTTGATCGTCATAATTTAGGTTACATCCCACTCACACCGCTACATAAAAATTGGTGTCTGCTCATTCGGTTTACTGTTCTGTTATTCATTTTCATGTGTGTTATAGTTAGCCAGTCACAGGTGTCTTTTAGGAGTGCAACAGTGAACATCATATTATACATTTATTTTAAATTGAATTTTGTTAATTAGCCAAATTCAATTTAAAAACAAAAATTACGACTTTCTAACTCCGTAATTTTCAAATTTTTGCGGCTTCCGGGATGTTTTTAATGAAAGTGCCGCCTTTCTAATAGATCTGTAATTTTCGAGTACAGGTGGCCTTCAAGGACGTTTTTATAGTACGTGGACCCCATACGTGCTGTATACTTACAATTAGGGAGTTTTTGTGGAATTTTAACGTTTTGAAATTTTAATGTACACAATTTTTCCGAGTGACTTATTATCCCTCGGAAAACGGCTACCAGTGACTTCTAGGGTGGTCATAATAGGGGGTGCTCCCTCAAAACCAATGTATTATAAAGTTTTAAACCAATGTCCATACTAAATACTTTATATATTTTTCAATATTTTGGTTATTTGTTCAGAAATGTTCATCCCCCCCCCCACAAATTAGAAATAATTATGACCGCCTCTTACAACGACTGTGTTTGAATTAAGATTTTTTATTATTGCTAGAATATTCCCCCATTTTCAATTTTATAATTTTTTGAAAAATGATTATATAATGAAGTAATTTTATTTATTTAAAGGAACCTCAAGTTGTATATAAACAAAGATCAAGTTCCGTTTTATAAACACTCAATTGCGATTGAATCAACAAAAAATGAATTAAAAAATTTGAAAATTCAAGAAGAAGCCGTTTTTAGGAGTATAAGTAACGCAGGAACTAAAGGAATGTGGGTAAAGGATATCTGTAACAAGTTACACTTAAGTAAGGTAGAGCAGAACAAAATCTTAAAAAGTTTACTAAGCAAGAAGCTTATCAAAAGCATTGTGGTGCCGGTGAGTAATTTTTTAATTGTTTCCATTTGTTTATTGTTCAATATCTTTATTTTAGGGCAACAAACTGAAATGTTATATTTTGATCAACTTAGAACATGAAAGTACTAAGACTAACATTTACTGGTATGAAAGTCAAGATCAAGTATTTTTAAGCCATTTGAATCAATGGTGCTTGGAATATTTAGAAAATAAAGCTAAAACGGCCCAAGAAGCAGGCGGGGGTCCTTTAATGGTTAGAAATAATAGTTATGTGAAAGCATCCGAGGTGTATCAATACATAACCGAAGTGAAAAATAATACTATGCCATTAGATGTGGCTAATATCGAAAATGTTTTATATACTTTCGTATTGGACCAGAAATCCGAAAGAATTAAAAATTCACAAGATGAGTTTATGTACAAAATGACTACAAATTGGTTGTCCAGAACTGGAATTGTGACTTCTCCTTGTTGTGGTTGTCCAGTTCGTTTCAAATGTGGCAAAGTCGGTTCCATAACATCTCAAACTTGTCAATATTTTGATGAGTGGTTACAAAAGTAATATTGTTATTATTTCAGAAAACATTTATGTTTATTATTCATGAGACTGATTTTGTACTCGATTCATTCCAATAAAATTCTTATAACTGGAATTTCTTCCAGATATTAGCAAATAAAATTAACCATCATTCAAACACTTGTTTTTTGTTTAATCTTCAATGCATCAGTTTTGGCCTGTTAATAATTTTGTTTTGTGACTGAACGATGATGCAATTCTTGTATTAAAAATAGAAAATAAATTTAATTTTGTTATTACTACCTCTTATTTTTCATATTTAACCTTTAACAAGCAAGGCACGGTGACCGGAGCACGTGCTTTAATATACAACAAGAAAATAGCCTTGCCTGTTAAAGGTTAATAAATTTTACATCTCAACTTAAATAGGTACAGCAGTATGCTTTTATAAGCGGAGCCGGTCACAGTTGTCTTTTAGACGTGAAACTGTTAATATAAGTTTATTTTAAATTGTTTTTCGTTAATTTTAGCCAAATCAAAGAGTATGTATTAAAGACTAAGAGTAGTCAAAGCAAAATTTAACTTAAAAACAAAGATATCTTGTCTGTATAGTTCAATAATAAGTATTTTAGGTGCAATTTATGACAATCAAGTCTAGGTGAGTATACAACGGTCCTGCCGTATTCTACCTATCCTGATTATTTTACTTAGTGCTAATCTATTTTTTTTTAAATTACCATTTGTATGCAGCAAAGCTCTTACTGGACGCCTATACGCTTAGTTATGGTTTCTCAGGTGGGCAATCAGGTTTAAAAACGAAATATGTCTGTTTGACTGTGTTTCTGACTGCTTCTTTAAACGTGGAAGCCATACTAGAATCATGGCTTGGCGGGAGGGAGCTTTAGTGCTACCCGTGCCAAGTTCTTTATGTTTTTGCGTATTGGACGGCTAGACGTAATCCTCGATTGGAAGTTGCTCTGATGGGGCGATGCGACTTTTTCTAGATGTTCAGATCAGGAGCCTAAAGCCCTACCTAGGGCTATGTAGATATTGCAACTGCTATTTTTTAAAAGTTGTTTTTTGCGAGTTATATTATTAATTCCCAAAAAAATGTGAAATGATGCCACTTTCTTTTAGTGCAAATTTTTGGATGCGCCTGTGAACTGCTCACCTATAAAAAACTCAAAATCAGTCTACGACAGCGACACAAAAAAACAGGTGCTCTTGCTCTTAGGAATCCCTTTTTTGAACAAAAATTATTAATAATAAAATAATATTGCAACACCGTGTATATAATGCAAAAACTAACCTTACGTGCATATCGATCGAATCCGATTAATATATCGATTGTTCTCGTTGACGTCCCCGTTATCTTTGATCTTATTATCGCGACAATTTTAATTGAATAACAATAAATAAGGACTTAACTTATTTAAAAAAAAATTGTTGTAATTAATAGAACTGTCCAATAAAAGTTAATAATAATTTTAATTAAAATTGATATTTAATTTTGAATTATTTGTTTATTGAAATTCGTAATGTTTTATCGTTTATGACAATTAAGTGTCGGATAAAGTGATTTACTTTACCGACATTGTAGTGACAAGACACCGGCGTCAGCGCTATCCCGCTGCTATCACTGCAGTAGTAATTTGTAAATAATTTTATTACATAAAATATTTTTTTCGTTTTAAGTACCGGCATAATAAATTGGGAACATATCGGAATCAAATTACTGATTAGACCATTAACATAGGTACGTAAATTTGTATCTAGTGATTGTCACATAACTGTCAAAATCACTTATCAGATAGGGGGAGGGTCCATTATGACATTTTACTGGTAAGATAGGTAATTTGGAATTTTAATAAATCCAATTTTATTCGTTTACAGATTTAGTCAAACGAAAATAAGAGCAGCTAGCCAGAATGCCAGCTGTTCGAGGAGATGGAATGCGAGGTCTCGCTGTGTTCATATCAGACATTCGCAACTGTAAGTTAAATAAGATTACAAAATAAACTAGTGTAATGCTTACTTTCTTCAGGCAAAAGTAAAGAAGCGGAAGTTAAACGTATAAATAAAGAGTTGGCAAACATACGAAGTAAGTTTAAAGGCGATAAAACCTTGGATGGATATCAAAAGAAAAAGTACGTTTGTAAGCTCCTCTTCATATTTTTACTTGGACATGACATAGATTTTGGTCATATGGAAGCTGTTAATTTATTATCTTCTAATAAGTATTCTGAAAAACAAATTGTGAGTAGAAATTTTTGGCTTAAATTGAAAGTGAAGATTTGCATTTGCAGGGCTATTTGTTTATATCTGTACTAGTTAATACAAATAGTGAATTAATAAAACTCATCATTCAAAGTATAAAGAACGATTTGGCTTCGAGGAATCCAATTCACGTTAATTTGGCTTTGCAATGCATTGCCAATATTGGAAGTAGAGAAATGGCTGAAGCTTTTGGTAATGACATACCAAAGCTTCTTGTTTCTGGGTAAATGGTGGTATTATCAATTGGTTTTAGTACTAATCAAGTTCTTTAGGGACACCATGGACGTGGTGAAACAAAGTGCAGCTTTATGTTTGTTACGATTATTTCGTACTTGTCCAGAGATAATTCCCGGCGGTGAATGGACATCTCGTATTATTCACTTATTGAACGATCAACATATGGGTGTTGTTACAGCAGCCACTAGTCTTATTGATGCTTTAGTTAAGAAAAATCCTGACGAGTACAAGGGTTGCGTATCTCTGGCCGTTTCTCGCTTGAGTAGAGTAAGTAAACTGCGATATTCATTTTACTTGTATTAAACTCCAAATTACAGATTGTTACAGCGAGTTACACAGATCTCCAGGACTACACTTATTATTTTGTGCCAGCTCCTTGGTTATCTGTGAAATTGTTGCGCTTACTACAAAACTACACTCCACCTGGTAAGCCGTTTTGCAGTCAAAGAATTTTTTTAAATTATACTATTTTACAGCGGAAGATCCTGGGGTTCGTGGAAGACTCAACGAATGCTTGGAAACGATACTAAACAAGGCTCAAGAACCACCAAAATCTAAAAAAGTTCAACATTCGAATGCCAAAAACGCAGTTTTATTTGAAGCCATTAGTTTAATCATTCATAACGACAGGTAAGATCGTATCACAGATAAGGACATTTTTTAACAACAATATTTTTGTAGTGAAGCTAATTTGTTAGTAAGAGCTTGCAATCAACTTGGACAATTTCTAAGCAACCGAGAGACAAATTTGAGATACCTAGCACTAGAATCGATGTGTCATTTAGCAACTTCAGAATTTTCTCATGAAGCCGTCAAAAAGCATCAGGAGGTTGTAATTTTGTCCATGAAAATGGAAAAAGATGTATCGGTTAGACAACAAGCAGTTGATTTATTGTATGCTATGTGCGACAAAACTAATGCAGAAGAAATAGTTCAAGAAATGTTGAATTATTTAGAAACTGCTGACTATTCAATACGTGAAGAGATGGTTTTAAAAGTTGCCATTTTAGCTGAAAAATATGCAACTGATTACACTTGGTAATTTTGAACGAATTTAACTAGCAATTTTTCAACGTTACATTTCAGGTATGTTGATGTTATATTAAATTTGATTCGAATTGCTGGAGATTACGTTTCGGAAGAAGTTTGGTACCGTGTCATCCAAATTGTTATAAACCGAGATGAAGTACAGGGATATGCAGCTAAAACTGTTTTTGAGGTTAGTTTGTTAGAAGGGTCGTAATAATTAGGCTTGAATTGAACCGAAATTTATATTTTAAGTAGGACTCTTTCTTACTAAATTTAAGTTTTGAAATCTGACTATGTGGGCGTTTTTCTAAAGGACTCTGGTGCAAGATTGCAAAAATTTTATTTGAAAATTAAGTGGACTGCTTTTAGATTTTCAAAGAAGGCTAAAAATATCTTATAGACATGCAAGCCACTAAACTGAGGTCATTGTACGACATCCTACAGCCCTGTTATCCTAATCATGTTAGGCCTAAAGTCTTTCAGTCTTCTCTTATTGACTCGAAAGGGAGTCTTTCTGTGTTTGCTTGCAATTCTACACCTTGAGCCATTTGGATAAAAAAATAGATAATTATGTAATTTTTTTACGGGATACTATCAAACTAGCAGAATTTCAATTTTACTCAAATTTACTAAATTAGTCCTTTTATTTTGGTATAAATTTAAAATCAATTGGAGTTGGGGCAAATGCCGTTATGCTATCAACTAGGACCTTTGGTAAATTAAATTATTTTTGTTTATTTTTGTTAGGCTTTGCAAGCTCCAGCTTGTCATGAAAACATGGTAAAAGTTGGTGGTTACATTCTTGGAGAATTTGGAAATCTCATTGCTGGTGATCAACGTTCATCGCCGCAAGTTCAATTTCAGCTTCTACATTCAAAATATCACTTGTGTTCCCCTATGACTCGCGCTCTTCTACTTTCAACTTACATCAAATTCATAAATTTGTTCCCAGAAATACGTACTCAGGTACAAGAAGTTTTTAAACAGCACAGTAACTTACGTTCTGCAGATGCAGAATTACAACAAAGAGCTTCCGAATACTTGCAGTTGAGTATTATTGCTAGTACTGATGTACTGGCAACAGTACTTGAAGAAATGCCTGCTTTCCCTGAACGTGAAAGTTCTATCTTAGCTGTTCTTAAAAAGAAGAAACCCGGACGAGTTCCTGAGAACGAAATCAAAGACGGCAAAAGCCCCACACCTGTTAATAATCATAACAATGAGATTAATAGTACAAGGTAAATTTTTTTACTTTTTTATAATATGCTTTAACCAACTTGATATTTTTAGTAGTAACATATCTGGAGATTTACTTGGATTATCGACACCACCGACTTCTCAACCACCTTCTGGTAATACTGGTGTTTTATTAGACGTATTGGGAGATGTATATAGTTCAAAACCAAGCACAAACAACTCGAACAATATTCAAACCTTGAATGTTCATAATCCCAAAAAGTATAAAATTGCTAAGGAAATTTAGAGCATTTTATTTTATTTTTATTTTCAGATTTGTATGCAAAAATAATGGCGTTTTATTTGAAAACGATTTAATTCAAATTGGAGTTAAAAGCGAGTTCCGTCAAAATTTAGGTCGCCTTGGTTTATTTTATGGAAATAAAACCACCTTTGCCCTTCAAAATTTTGTTCCTACTTTGTTATGGTCCGATGATCAAACTGCCAAAATGAGCATTCAAATGAAGCCAGTAGAACCAACTTTGGAAGCCGGTGCTCAAATTCAGCAGTTGATTAATTCTGAGTGTATTGATGATTACACAGGTACGTAAAAATTTTAAGCTTGATGTGTAAAAAATATTTAAATGTCTCTTTTAGATACTCCTAGCATGGTTATTTCTTTTATTTATAATGGTGTTTCCCAAAAAATTACTGTTAAGTTACCATTGACGCTAAATAAATTTTTTGAACCCACCGAAATGAATGGCGAATCTTTCTTTGCTAGGTGGAAGAATTTGGGAAGGTAAGACATTTATTTTTATCAAATTGAAACTCTCATTAGTCATGTGAGTTTGAAATGAAACATGTCAAACTGGTGTCAGACACCACCAGCCTATTTTCAGATGGCATTGTGGGATGTTAATATTAACTTTAAAAAAGTTAAATTATTAACATTAAAATTAAATTAAAAAAGTTGCTTTAGGTTGAAAGATTTTCAAGTGTTTTGCACTGATTACACTAAAGAAAAGTTATAAAATTATTATCACCAACCCCAAGGTGGATTCACGATAGCAGGAACCGTGCTTGTAAGCAACAACCATAGCAAATTCAAAAGAAATTATTCTCTTGTGCAAAAGAAATTACGTCATTTGCTTGTTATTTTTCAATAACGCTCTCGACTTTAATTTAGTTACGCTTAAATTGAGGGGGAAATTTTAGAAAATTCAAGGAAATCTTAGAAAATCCAGGAAAATCTAGTATACAAAAATTTGCCTTGTGATGTTCCCCAGCTGAACCTTCTAACTAACAGACTTAAATCTTAATTATTACGTGCTAATTTTTGCCTCACTCGATTTGTGACCTACTGTAATGTTCTAATTTTGAAATTAATTTTTATATAATTATGCAAATACAATTTGGTTTGATTTCAAAAAGTCATTGTGCGATATAACATTTATGCAATTATCAGGTCATTTCATAAGTAATGTGGTATATTCCAATGAGTCATAAACATACCCTATTATGTGATAACCTGTAAGCAATATGAAGGGGGGTTAAAAGCTCTTGCAGTACACATATAATCAGTCTTACATATACTTTTAACGCGCACATTTCAATTGAAAATAGTATTTCTATAGCTTTAAAATGGAAGTGACAAGAGAGCATATTCGACATGTATACGAATTTAAAATAGGTCACAAGTTTATGGTGATAATGTCCCAAATGTGAGCCAGTGTCAGCATTGGTTTCTAACATTTCGTTCTGGTGATTACAATCTCTCAAACAAAGCACGTGAAGGGAGACTGAATGAAATTCCAAGTATAACATATGGGAAAGCAAATTTTTAATTATTTTATTTCTGCTGAAATAGAGAACTGGATTATGTCTTTTGTTGTAGTTCAAATCAACAAAGATCTCAAAAAATATTTAAAGCATCGGGCGTGATGGATTTACAAGCAACTCGAATGAAACTCATTGGTTTTGGGATGCAACTTTTGGATGGCATTGATCCGAACCCAGATAATTTTGTTTGTGCTGGAATAGTTCATATGCGCACCCAACAAGTTGGATGTTTATTACGTCTGGAACCAAATAAAAATGCTCAGGTAAAAATGATTGTATTTCTTGAATTAAATGAAACTAAAAGTTTTTTTTGTGTAGATGTATCGACTTACAGTACGTTCTAGTAAAGAAAGTGTTTCTGTGGAAATATGTGATCTCTTGGCTGAACAATTTTAATTTACCAAGTAAAAATACTTAGAGAGCATTCCATTATAGATTAATATCACTTTACTCATATGCACTTGCCAACTTTATGCGCTCTATAGTTAAAATCCGTATTTACATTACGATATACGTATAAAATAATTAAATGATCTACTGTTTGAAAGAAAATTGTGTGTGAATGCATGAATATACTCTATTGTTAAATGTTGATTGTAATGTTGAATTTATTATGAGTTTTGTTTTCTTCTATTCTTGATTTAAACGCACATTTTCTATCTTCTATTTGAAAGTTATGATTTGATGAACGTATGATTATTTTATTTACAGAAGTTACAACTGTATTTTTGTTAGGGAATGTAAATGACACACTGATCTCAGATCTGTGTGATATGTTCTACACTTTACTGATATTTGTGGTACAAATTCAATATATGCTCGTAAAATCATAACACTTTTTTCATCTTGCTCAACTTAGAAATCAAAATCTAACAACACCCTTTTGTGTTTCGGAAAAAGATAGGGGTTCAAGAGTGCTTGTTTAAACATTCTCCCAGTTTCCTAAAAGTGCCATTATTTTTTAAGTGTGGAATTAATACCATGACACTACCATCTCAGAATTTCATAAAACATTTTTCTGGAAGTATCAAATTCAGACAATTTAAGTAAGTAATTGATATTAGTTTAGTACCTTGTAAATATGTAGTGCTATTTTTATGAAGTTATACTTGCCGTTGCTTCACATCGTCAAAAGTACAGGGTGTACATAGAAAACTTCTGAAGCTGAATCCACAGTTCAGTCAAGTTTATTAAGTGTTCTTATAAAACTTCTGTAATTCCCCTAACTCAGCATGATTTTTATGTTACATTCTAATCCCTTGGTCATTGAAAAATATGATATGATGATGGGTCTTTTGGAAGTTATGGCTGATTTAGGTTAAAGTTTGGAAGCAGGAGATTTTGTAAAAATGTAATCTGTTTTGTGACCTGACTATTAGGAGAAGACATTATTCTAAGATTATTAAGCAGATGTAGAAATCTTTCCCGGCTTTAGATTACTAACATAATTATTATGTAGTTGGCATTACTTGGATTCTGAACTCTTGAACTCGTTCATTATACTTTTTCCTCGGTCTTTTAAAGCCAGTATGGTGTGCAACACCTCAAAAAGTTCCTTTGCATTGGTGCAGTTTCTTTAATCCTTTTAAAACTAGCAAAAACTTTCTTGCATAGTAAGTAGAAAAATGAACCCAATTGACAATATAAAGAAAAAACAAGTCGTAGAAGCGCATTTGTACTGATGATTTGTTTAAGTATCAAAAGATGCTTTTAGAATCTTATTGTGCTGTAGTTATGTTTAATAATTCGAATAATCTTACTCATTTTACTCATTATGACTATATTGATAGTACTGTCATAGAATTAAGATAATGAAAAATGTTATATTATGTATATGTTAACTGTATAAATAACAAGTCTTGTATATTATAGCACAGAAACTTTTCTAAAAAAGATGATACATATTTTGCTTTAGTTACAAATAATTATATTTTAGTTTTGGTTTCGTTTTTACTCAAAAGGATAGACAAGGTAGCAATTTTGATCAAGTAAAATCAACAACGAAAATATAATTGCTGAGAAAAGTTTCTGACGAGTCTAATATTATTAATCGTATATTTATCTATATAATTCGATATATTGTTTGTAAAATAAGTTATTTTTTTTATATGTATACATAGCAGTGTGCATTATATTCCCTGTAAAAATTAAAATATATACATATAACTGCATATTATGTATATATTTACATATATGTGAAGTGTAATATAGTTTAATCTAAGCATTTCCATTTTTTCTCTTATCAAATTATCTATAAAATGGATATCCGATCCACATCATCAAACATAATAATAATTAAGAGTGGATTTTTCTAGCACAAAAAAAGCTTGCAAGGCATAAAAATATGACTAAAGAAACTTTCAAAAGGCACAAAAATTAAAAATAAATGCTAAAACCGTTTAAAAATAATTATTTTAATTAGTTTGCATTACTTACTCAACTTACATTTAGGAAAATTATAGAAAATGAGAAGCTACTCTTCACATCCACATTTATTGTAGGTGCCGATCTGGAGCTAGTATTAAAACGAATAAAAAATACACTGCACTTATGGTACTATCTCTTTACAATAGAAGAATACCTTCTGCAAAGGCAGCAGTTAGTTCTCAGTATTATAGCTATTTATGGGAGAGCAACTCAATCATATTTGACTTAATTTTCTGTACATGTTTATTCAGGTTACTACATGTTTTTCTAATATGATACCACAAAGTATTATTTTCTGTTTCATAAATTATACAGAATGTGAAACTGTCGTCGGTTTTGGAGGTAAAAATATTTTGCAGTGTCGCATGTTCTGTTCATGATGCTCTTAATAATCTTCAATACATTTATTTGAAATTGTATAAACTGATTTAAACAGCATATTTCAAGTAGGTAATGCCGAAATACCTCAGATGAACTAACTTGAACTGTAGGTATAAAGTAGCAAAAAAGAAATGGGATCGTACATTACGATCGGCTTTTTCATTAGCAGCTGTCTTTTAATGTAGAATGTATAGCCTTTTTCTTCTAGCATTAATTTTTTCAGTACGAATCTAATAATTGACATCCGATTCATATGTAAAATTGACTTAAAGACTTGTTAAATATCTCTTTTGCTTTGATTTTGTTTTAGTGTATTTAGAATGACAGTGGCGACAAACGTTGTCCGACTTTTGATTGGCTACAATGTTTTTGCTTATACATATATAGCTTAAGGCAGAATAAAAATTAATTTTTTTACGTTATTGGTATATTTTATTAATATGGTAAATAGAAAATCTTTTAATTTAAAGCATATGCCATTCTAGAGCGTATATATTTTTTGCTTGAATTTGCAGCATCCTGAGCCGAATAAGAGGATTTTGCAACATCCTGGACCGATTTAGAGGCTCGTGTCGTCACTGTCTCTATGAAGTCACTGTATTTAAAATTTGATTATAGTGAACTCTCGTAACTATTAATTGACGTTCCTTTAGATACTAATAACAAATAAGAATGGTACAAGATTTTGCATACAAAGCAAAAACTTTTAAATCTGTATATTATGAAAATTATCAATAGTAATATAACAAGATCTCATTTTTAGATCGATAAGTTGTATTGTAAATACGAAGGCATCGTTGCATAGCAATGCACGAAAAACTTGTTTTGAGTGCAATTGCTTAATGCAACGATGCCTGAGTAAAATTTACAAGCAACTTATCGATCTAAAAATAATGAGGTCGAGTTATATTTATTGAGATAATTACGCGAACATTTATTTGATATTGACAAACGTCAAAATTATGTAAACAAGGAGGCGTGGCATCGAACCGGATGAGGCACTCTTTCCGCAGGAAGAGACACAATTGCCAGCGTAAGTGTTTGTTTACCTTTCGTAAGTGTAATTATCAAACAAAGTTGAGATAAATGTCAAACAAAAAGTGCGGGTACAAAAAGGTAAACAAATCAACACGAGATGGCAGTAGTGTTTACGAAGTACCAACGCACGTTTCTATGATAACGTAATCTGACTTTTTAATTATAATAGAAAATTTCGCCATTTTTCCTTTTAATTTGATATAAATATCTTTTACTTCTAGAAATACATTGTAGAGAATATCGACCGCTTCCATCTGGTTTCCATTATTTTCTCAACTGGGCCTGTCCGCCTCTGCACTTCCCTTGCAGTATGGGTTGCCTATACAGCATAGTTTTATGTTCGGAAAAATATTTATCCCATGTATGGTGGCTTGCCTACAGGTTAGGGCAGGATACAAATAAACCGTATTATATTTAGTTGTTGGATAAGTTGGAGGTGCGTAAACCGTTTTATTAAATTCTAATTTAAATTAGCACAAAGGCAACGAATTCATTGATGAAATTTAAACAAAAAAAGTAATTGATGAATCATTTGTTACCTTCACTCATGTAACGAAATCCGAAAGGTTAAATTCCATCCAGCGATTTGTTTTATTGGTATGGTATACAGTATGCACCTACACAACTTCATGGAATTCTTAATTTAACATTTGAAAAAAAAGAAATACCGGAAATTAAAAAAATGTATGTCCTTGATGGAAAATGATTTTTGTTTGACTTTAATCAACTGCAAGTTGTTATTTTGCAATAATAATTGAAGAGGTAATTGGCGAATTAGATGAATTCGAGTGGGCAGAAATTTAAAAAACGATAGGTGGATTTAACAACAGTTAAAATTATAAAGATATAGCTATCCTTTATTTCGGACAGGTGCTTGATTATTTCAACGTATGGAATGGACAACGGTGGACTTTTGATGTCCGCGTTGGGGGCACGATGCGTACCCAAGGTACGACTACCTGTTCCCTCTCTACTTTTTGCTTTACGTATTCGTACTCTCAAACTATCTAACAGAATGTAATAGTGAATCTATAAACTCGTTTCCACGTACATCACAATAAACAATTAAGTGCTTTTTTTTCGAAAATATTTAGTTTGCGTTTCTTTATTAAAAATGCATGATTGTGTTGGTGCCTCACTTTTCTACTTACTAAATATCAGTGTCGTGGTGCTCGAAAATGGTGATTTTAGAAGTTTAGCTGGATTTTTGTAAAATGTGTCCAAGTTTTTAGGGATCAATGGCACCTATCTTGGTGTTACGATGTTAGGTAACGTACGTTTTTATTAACGAATTTCTCGATGATTTTACCAGAATTTTTCAATTGGAATTTCTTCGACGAAAAATATTTACATGTGGGTTCCCGACAAGGTCACAACAACCGAGGGTTCGTTCCAACAATTCAACTTTTTTATTTTGTTTATTTAAACAACTTTAAAAATAGTCGAAATGTTAGAAAATTGCAACTTTCTAATATCTTTTATTTAAATATGGTAATTGAAACCTGTCCATTTAACAGATTTTATTACGTTTACTTTCAAAACTTCTTAATTTTTTCATGTGACATTTAAGACATTCGATATTCAACTGTCTAATAATATAAACAACAACCGGGACACCTAGGACCATTGACAAGATCCGTCAAGTGTTATCGTAAAAATATTATAGTTCACGTGCACCCTTCGGTTCCGATCAATTATTCCTCATTGAAACATCTTCAAATTCTTATCAGACCCAAGCCCCCAGCGAACTAATAACATTAATAATAATAATGATTTTTATCATCAACCAGATAAATACCCATAATTGTTAATCTTTTGCCACTTCACTTTTCCTATCTCAAGAGTTTCGGGATTAAGGGAGGGATAAAGGAATCTTTGTTAACTACGACTTACTACCTGATAAGTGTTATTAGTAGAGTACGGATTTCTAGAAATTTTGCTATACAGAAATATTGATAGCAGAAGTGTAATTGATATATATGTCCATGAATCTGATAAAAATAAGTCATTTGGCGGTATTTTTTTTATGCTTATATGCTTATTTTGATACTTTTATGCTTAAATTTGCTTTTAAGCTTTTTTGGTGCTTATTTTTAGCATTTTTCCAATAAATCAAAAAAAATTGCAGTACTTGCATAAATTAATACCTACATTTATTTCTGTTTTGCTTACACTAAATTGAATGTTTAGTTGACAACATGTTTTGATTATATAAACAAATGAAAAGACGGCAACTAGCTTCAAAGCTTCATGATATTGATATTGTATTTCATGATATACGATATAATAGGAGGTATAATGAAAACGTTGGTGTTCTTAAAAATGCTTATCAATCGCTTTTTCTTTTATATAAAAGAAATGCTGAAAATTTTAACTCATTTATAGATTGATCTTTGATAGTTTGACGTTTAATAATAGTTAAAAAGTGCGATTATCTAGTATATAATTAATTTATAATGCCGAAAGTTAAGCCCACCGTTAATGAGTGGATAAAAGATTATCCAGAATTAAAATATGAAAACAATCGATTGATTTGCAAAGCATGTTTAAAGATGGTAAGTTGTATTTATATTTTGAAATGCTCAAGATAATGTTAATAATATTCTCTAGATAAACAGCGAAAAGAAATTCAATATAATGCAACATCTTAAAACATCATTTCATTTGGAGAGTATGAAAAAATTTAAAAATGATGCAAACAAACAACAAACTTTATTTGAGTCAATCGCTGGTTCCAGTTCATCACAAGACCAGAAAACATTTTCATTAGATTTATGCAATGCAATGATATCATCGAATATACCATTAACAAAATTAGAAAACGGTTCATTTAGAGACTTTTTAGAAAAATATTGTGGTAGGCATGTTCCAAGTGAATCGAGTATTCGTAAAAATTACGTAGATCCTATCTATAAAAACGTTATTAACGAAATTAAAAATTTAATTGGAAATAATTATATTTGGTTTACGGTGGATGAAACAACCGATCGCTGTGGACGTTATGTTGCTCATCTAATGATCGGTATACTACATGAAGAAACTAACTGCAAAGCCTATTTAATTAGTTCTAAAGAATTAGAAAAAACTAATAATGGCACTGTTACTCGATTTGTACACGACAGTTTGACAGAATTCTTTTTGCCAAATGCAGTTCCGAATGAAAAAATTCTGCTTATGGTATCTGACGCTGCTCCCTACATGTGCAAATCTTATTCAAATTTAAAAATATTTTATACAAATTTAATACATTGCACATGTTTAGCTCATGGATTAAATAGAGTTGCAGAATCAGTTCGACTTCAATTTCCAATGGTAAACGAGCTTGTAAAACATGGAAAGAAAGTTTTTGTAAAAGCTCCACTACGAGTTCAAGCTTTTAAAGAAATGTTGCCTGGAGTTCCTCTACCTCCTGAACCCGTTATCACAAGATGGGGTACTTGGTTAGAAGCAACAATTTACTACGCAGATAATTTTGAAAAATTTAAAGAACTTATAATGTCATTTGAAGAATCTGCTTCGAATTCTATTAAAAAATGTCAGCAACTTATAAGCAAACAGGAACTTTTACAAAAACTAAATTTCATAAAAGCACATTACAGCTACATTAGCGCATCAATTAGGAAGTTGGAAACTAGAAATCTTCCTTTAACTGAAACTATAAATGTAGTCAACATATTTGAAAATGCGACTTCAAAAGTTCCAGGTGATATAGGCTTTGCAATAAATAAAAAATTAAAGGAAGTATTAGCAAAAAATGTTGGATTTAATACACTAAAGCAAATAGCTAGTGTTTTAAATGGAAATTTTAGTGAAGAAATGAACCTTGAAATACCACAAAACCTTATTGTAAAATTTAAGAACGCTCCAATTACCAGTGTCGAAGTAGAACGCAGTTTTTCCAAATTTAAATATGTCTTAAATGATCGTCGTAATAAATTTTTAATCGAAAATTTAGAAAAGCATTTAATAATTTCATGTTTTAGAAATGATGTAGAGTAGTTATTGTATTTTGTTACTTTTTATTACTATTTTTTTACTTTTTGTTCTTTTAATATTGTGTTACTTTTCAAATAAATTTTATTTAAAAAAGTTTTTTTAATGCTTATTAATAATTATGTTAAACTTTAATGCATATTTTTATGCATATAATGGCAATTTTTTGTGCTATTTTAAGCGCTATTTTCAAGATTTTTTATGCTTAAAAGTCCGTACTCTAGTTATTAGAATTCAGTTTTCCTGCTTATGAGTATTTTGTTGCTCAACGGTGACGTTTAATTTTCATCACATCGGCTTTATTGTGGAAATGTGATTAAATTAGGGACTTAGTAAATTTATATACAGGTCAGTTCAAAATGTTTTAATTAAATTGTCAAAAGTGAAAACTACTGTTATTTCAAAGAAATCGCATTCGACAAAGTTTTGCTTATTTAAAAACATTTGTGTAACAAGTGTTTATAATTGCGTGAAAAAATAACATAACTATGCAATTTTTAACGATCAGATAACACAAATAAAAGTGAAATTTCTGTATTCACGCCCTTATAGGAGGCACCTGCAAACTCATAAATTTTCCAGTTGGTTTTATTTTTTTGTACTTTCAACGTTAAGTAGGTAGAGCTGTAATACGCATCTGGTTTTGCATCTAAAAAATATGACTTAAAAATCTCATCTACCCCCTAATTTACGGCGTGTGAGATTTTTTAACGTATAATTATTTTTAAGTCACGAATCTATATAAATTAAGAAGTAAGTAATGAAGGGTTCTGAGGAAAAAAAAGATTTTCTTATGGAAAAGTAATATTTAATGTAATATGAAGTATTCAAATTCAAGTAATATTAAAAATTTATTTTTGTAAATTTTTAAATTTAAGTTTGGAAAACCTAAACATTTAAATATTATTAATAGTAGGTTATATAACGAGGGCTTAACTTAACTAGGGCAGTTTACGCCCTAGGGTCATTCCATATTAGTTGTCCAATCCGGTCCCTCGATCATTTAAAAAAATTTAGTAATAAAAATTGGGTTGGCTTGTTAGCAACAACTGTTTGTTTAATTGAAGAACAATGTATTTTTAAAATTGTTAAAATTAGTCAAATTGCAATTTTTTTATGAATAACAATACCAATATAATATGGTGTCTACAGTGCCTATTTTCGGTTCTAGTAGGCTCTTTGAAATAATAAATAAAAAAAATTGAAAAAAGAAATTAGAAAAATACAGGGTGTCCCCGTGACCGTGGAGAACCTTTGAGGTGGCCACAAAGGACACTTTTCTAAGACAAATTTTCAAATAAAATTTTTATCTGAGTTCAAACCCTTGGGGAGTACCTCACCTTAAAGCAATTTTTTCAATTTCAAATTTCAAACGGCCATAGCTCCAATATAATCGATTTTTTAAGTTTAATGGGTTAGAACATTTTTAAAGATCATTCGCTTATCTATAAAATCTTAATACATAAAATCCCAGCACTCTGCTGCTCCGGCTTCGGCTCCTCCAGCGTGTCATTTTTTGGTGAAAAAAGAAACAATCTGATTGGTCGAATTTTTTTACCAACCGGAAAATATATTAAAGTACCAACGACGGTACTCCCCCTGGGACGAGTTGCACATCAATCGAGTTTCCAACCAATCGGGTCTAGATGCCCGTCCGTGGACGGGCTTTTTGCTAGTAGGTTATAACCCCTTATCGTCTAGAATCAACGGATTTTAAGTTTAAATTAAAGGACAAAATTCAGGTTTTATTTTTTATCTCTTAAATGAAACGTCTTAGAAAAAAACTGATGACCCAAACCAGATAGGAAATGTAATGGGCTACAACTTTGGTCAAATGAATTTTTTTGGGAAACCAACCGTTTTCACAGAAAATAATGAAAATAATTTACCTACACCTTGTTCATTATTTTCAGAATTTCTGTGAAAACGGTAGGTTTTCCAAAAAAATTTAATTGACCAAAGTTCTAGCCCGTTAAATTTCCTATCCGGTTTGGGCCATCAGTTTTGTTCTAAGACGTTTAGTTTAAGAGATACGGGATTTGCAAGAAAAGTAAAAAATAAAACCTGAATTTTTTAAAACATTTTTTTATAATCTAAGATATTTTAGTTTTCGCAAACTCTTTAAAATTCAAAAAAATACTGTATCTTGTTAAACCAATATGCAGCCACATGAAAACAAAATACAACAAATAAATAGTCATTTTACAAAATGACATTGACAAAACTTCAAAATTTAGGCCTCCCCACAAACAGTTTCTGGGCACATGCATGTCATGATCTAAAATATTGTCGACAATTTGTAAACTTGCCTAAGAACTGAGCGTGAAAACTTTTTGCGTGATGTAATACCGGTATTAAACTTATAGGGAATATTGTCAAAAAAAACAACTAATAAAAATTGTTGACGCTTTTCCGTACTGAAACTGGAACGAGAACTTGTCGACAATTTAGTGTGAGAACTTGCTGTGTGTGTCATACAGACCTTATTGCTAGATTAATTATATACAAAAAATCAATTATTTTAATGATCGAGCGACCAGATCAAATTGGGCTACTTGATATGGAATGACTCTCATGGTAAGATAATATGTTTTATCCGTTTCTGAAAAGTTGATCAAATTATACAAATTTGAATAAAAAAATATAGCAGAAAGAGATTATTATAATATTTTTGTCATGGATACTTGTTATGACCAGACAAGTTATTGATAACAAAATTTATTGAGAATGCAGATATTGAGAGTGAAATACCTACTTATTCAGGACAATCCAATTATTATCCAAACATGATACATTTTGTGAAATTTTAGAACCTAAGAATTTTTAAATGATACATTTATTTATATGTACATACAGTTTTATCTAAAACTAGTTTCTTTGACTCTTTAAAGTTTTACTTTTTATTCTTTGGCTTTAATCCAGCCATTTCGCCGTCGCCACTTCTCCATCCCATTTGTCGTTGGAAATTAGGATTTAGGGCCCTAATTTTCTTAGTTTTTGAAACAGGTTTTTCTACAAAAGTAAGACGGAAAATAATTAAGAGTTTTTAAAAGTTGATGACAGTTCCAAATTAAAAATCTAGTAATGGAAAAAAGTAAAAATCGAGACGAAGTTGACTATTCTGTTATTGATTCTTACAAAATATGTTTTAACTGGACAAAATATCAAAATAAACTTTTCTACTAAAAAACTAAAAAGTTCAATAAGGAACGTTGACAGAATTAGAGAAACTCTTTAAAAAATAAGACCTCCCGGTACAAAATCATGGGGAACCACTGCTTTAAATCATAAAAATTTGAGAAAAGTTCGCACTAATCTTTGCAATTGACAGCCTGGAAATTAATAATTTATCGTGAAATGTATTGTTAATAGTATATTACTAGTGGCACCGCGGGCGATCCTTTTCTTTAATGATATGTACATATCACGGCAACCCTTTCATAATACGAAAATTTAAATCTTAGATCAATATTCAATACAGTAAATTGTGTTTGATGTTGATGTTTTGGATAGATATATTGTTTTCCCATGCCGTTCGCTATAAGAGAAAATTTTTGTTACACCCGGACACCACTGTAATGGTGTAAACAAATGTTAGAATAAAGTAACGTAGAATATTATCGACTGCACCACCTCGAAACAAAAACATCGAGAACAACGTATGCTATCACATCCATGTGCTTTACCATTCTTCATATTTTTTATTGCTTTCAAGGTCTCTTCCTAAATATTGGTGCTGGCATCTTGTTTATCATTCTCATCCAAAATTTCTAATATGTATTCTCTGTACTTCTTCTCGTTTTTATTTGGTAGCACAATTGGAACTGCATCTTCCATATTTCTCTTCGCTGGAAAAAAATGAGGCAAGTGGCCTCCCCAGAGTGTGAAATTAGACAAAAAAACACCACTTGTCTTTAAGCAAAAAATATCTGAAAAACGGCTACTAAGAAGTAGATGGCAACAAACAAGATAGTGACTATTTGTTATGAAAAGCTACATGAAAATTAAAAATGCCACAACAAATACCACCCCCTCAGAGATGAAGATAACAAATGGGCTAGAAACGACAGAGAAAAAGCTGAAGCCTTTGTAAAACACCTGGCTGATATCTTTCAATCGAGCTATCCCACAATCTCGACAGAAGAAGAAAACGTAATTGGGGAATATCTTGAAGTTCCCTTACAAATGGACTTCCTAATCAAACATTTCAAAATAAAAGATGTTAAAAGAATTATTAAAAAACTACATCCAACGAAAATAATTGCTTTCAAGAATCTTCAAATCAACTTATTAGTTGACAACAAACTATTGCTTCAAATCTCTTCTCAGGTCGGTCACGTGGACCGACTTGGCTTCGTTAGCTTTAATATGCCGTTTCTTCAGGCAAATTTGCAAAAAATGCAATTTTCCCATTTTTTGGATTTTTAAGATTTGTGAGTAAACCATATGGCCTACAGACGTCGTTCTGTGCTTAAATTAAAGCTAATTACATTTGCTACAACATCTTTCCTAATGATTTTACCCGTAAAATGAGTATTTTGCCCGATATCGAGGTCAAAAATTGACCAAATCTTAAAATTTTCACTTTTTTGGAAAAATTTGTAATTTTTGGAGGGCCATATCTCGGTAAGTATTAAACCTAGAGAGCTCGTTCTGATCTCAAATTGTAGCAATTTTAGTCTACTTTAAAAATGTATAGAAAATATTTCTTTAAAAAACGCATATTTTAGGACTTATATTGAAATAACCAAAAAAGGTGCCAAAATTTCGCTGTTTTTGAGTGCTGCAAAGTTAACACAGGTCTTTCGAAGCTGCAAATTTAGATATATATTACTGACAGTGGTCCTAACAACATATTAAAAATCAGAACTAGCCGTTTGTTTGCGATTTTTTAAATTTTTAAAAAAATTTATATGGTTAATTTATTATACATAGTCTTTAAAAAAAAATTCAAAATCAGAGATTTTCTGTCCCGTTTGACGTGAAATGATTCATATGGAGTTAGGTTTCAGTTGCTACTAAATTATTTTGCCGTGGGTATTGACTTGTAAGGGGTTTAAACTTTTGGTTTTTAGCTTAAAATTTTTAAATTTTGAATTTTCCATTTTTTTTTTGGTACCTGATATATTGTGGGGAACAAATTTCATATAAGCGTTGATTGATAAATAGTAAAGATACGCAATGCAATGAGAAATTGTTACTTTTCCCCCACCAGGTACTATTTCAAGACCCCGCGGCCTCTTCGCCAACAAACTCAATGGTGAGCAAGTGCCGCCACCAATAGTATTATAATTGTACCATATTTATCTCGTTGATACGTGATATCTGATACAATATTATCATACTTTATAACAATGCAAGTAGTATTTTTTTGCCGAGCTCTTATTGTTAGATGGTATTTCAATGTGCAAACTTTTCCTATGAAATTTTTTGTAATAAATAATCAGAAAGTTAAAAATCAGTATAAATACAAAAGATTTTTATTTAAATAAAAAATAGTACATTGTCTTATTCGGATTAAAAGTGAAACTTTGTTTGACAATTTGCACGTCAAACAAAGACACTTTTAATCCAAATGAGACATATTACTTTTTCTCCAACCAAAAATTAAATAAAATTTAAAATATAAATACTTAATTTTAAAACATTATTTGACGTAATATTAGAAAAGTCACTTTGACATTTAAAATTTGTGTAATTTCGAAGAGTGCTTTTTCTAAATTGTTTGAATTAGCAATAACTCGAGAACAGCGCTAGATATCAAAAAACTGAGCAAAAAATTCTCCCCCCTCGTCACAGACACACGCAGGCATATGCAAAAATTTAGATCGATCGCGCACAAAAAATACTAAAAAATAAAATCACTTTTAAGTCATGCACAAAATAGTATATTAAGAAACTAGTTTTATAAGTGGCGTTTTTAACGCACGCAATCCGTTTAGAAAACGAGCCGCGTAGCGGGGAGTTTTCTAAAGGATAAGTGCGATAAAACGTCTTATAAAACGAGTTTCTTATACTATTTTTTCTATTTTGAACTTTATAAGCCCTAAAAATATTTAAAATGTGCATTTTATTAAATAATAGTAAATTTGAATTTTTTTTGTATTATTGTGATAGTTGGTAACAAAAAATTTTCAGGTTAGGAGATCGCATAAAAGTTTAAATAAACGAAATTATACTTGCAGTTTACAATTTTCTTTATTATTATTAATTATTTTATTGACAATTAACATTACTTTGCATCAATTTATAGGTTTATAATATTATAATATAGTGACAACATTAGGTTTGTTCGTGCTAGCTACACTTTTTACACTTTAGTGTAAAGTGTACACTTTTCTGTTCGTGCTAGCCGAGCGCTCTGTTCGTGCTAGAAAGTGTAATTACACTTTTCTTACACTTTTTACACCAGCTCTGGAGCAGGTGTAAAAGTTTACACCGTTTACACTTAATTTTGATTGGCTCTTAGATTTTTAAAAATGAAATTTAAAAATGCATACTTAGAAACTAAAAGTAATGGCTGCTAAAAATAAAACGTTAACAATATATTTTTATATCAAGTCTTTGTCTTTAATTTTTTTATTTACTATTAATTACTAACAATTTACGATTTACTATTTTTAGTTACTATTTTTACTTTGTTCTTATTTAAAAATGATTAAAACGGCGTGGATGATTCGGAATGCGGAAGGAAAAAATCATTTAACTTGGTATTTTTTTGCTAAATATTGGTCTTTTATAGATTTTTATATTTAATGACAAATTAGGTTAGGTACCAACATAACCTACCAACGCAAATTTGATTTCAAGGGGTGGAGTTATACTCAAGTTACACTTTTTGTGTTCGCGCTAAACTTACACTTTCGGGAAAAAGTTAAAGTGTAAATTACACTTTTTACACTTAAAGTGTAAAAGGTGTAACTAGCACGAACAAACCTATTAGTTTTAATTTTCACTGACGTTTAGTTACCAACCCTTTAAAACAAAAAATTGCGTTTCGAAAAATTGTCCATTTCGATACGCGACTGGGTTTCGAAATAACTTTGTTTTAGACGCAAAATAGAAAAAAGTCTTTTTAGTGCACGTAAAAAAAAGTGTTGCTTAGCAATTTTCGCATTTTTATATTAACAACGAAAACATCAACTTTTAGTTGAGGTAATGCTACTAAAAATGTACTGCTTTTAATACGGCGGGAGAAAAAAATAATTGTAACTTTTCAAAATATACAATGGCTCTAGAAAATATTCGTACACTCCTATCTTATAGCAATGTTAATTGTACATTTTGAAACCGTTTTTTATCATATAAAAATCGAATTTACAGCAAATCTTTTTAGACATTTTTTGTTGCTTATTTCATTGTCTTCAATTTTATTTATATACATTTTTTTATACTGTTGCCTTTTACAGTTTGAAGCATTCATATTTTTTTTATTTTTTTTGATGAAAAAATGGCGTCCAACAATTATTTCATCTTTAAATGACGGTGGGGTACTCAGGTGCCGCTATAAGTTATATATATGAAATTAGATGGGAATTGTAGTAATAAAAAGAAAATTAATTTAAAGCAATTAAATTTGTAATGTTGAGGGCCAATTTCTATATGTCTAAATGTTAACAGGGCATTAAAATTTAAAAGGCAACTTTAACCCTCCAGTACTACAAACCGACGATTTCTATTTATAACTGTAAATTTAACACGATAACAGCTGAGGATCGGGGGGTTCTCAGTACCTTCAGATCAACTACTTTATAAAGAATATAAACACTACGTTAAAAAAAATTAAAAATTAGAATCGGTCTCGTAGACCGACTTTAGTAAGTACTCGTGTTATAAAAAATATGTTAGTACAGTAGGACCCCTCTATAACGAGAACTCAAGGGACAAGCCTACTTACTCGTTATAACAGATTTTTGCTATAAACAATCATATAAAACGTATACAAAACGGCAAGGGGCCAACCGATTTACTTGTTATAGCCGATTTTTCGTTATAACGGGACTCGTTATACAGAGGTTCAACTGTACTGGCAGGTTAACAAAACTGATGATTTTTTTTTGTCTGTTTTGTCTAAAGTCGCCTTTTAAATTTTAATACCCTGTTAACTGTTATTATGAAATTGGCCCTTAGTAATTTGTCAACTACTTATTTTGATTTTGCTTACATGTGTTAAAATTTATAAAAGTTATTTATATTTGAAAATTGAATTTTCATTGTTATGATTATTTAATTGTTTAAATTTAGGATATAGAAAAATTCAACGGCTAATTATTGTAAACTAAACAATAGGAATGTCAGAGTTCTTCTGCGAGTAACTGTATATTAAATCATTTAAACGATTTGTAATGACAATAATTATTTGTTTTCCGCAATCTCGGTTGTCGAAAAGAACCGTGACTTGGTCCAGACTTTTATTGTGAGACATCCTAGTTTTTTTAAAATTTAATTTTTATAAAATAAAATTTAAAATAAAATTTTTAATTATTATATTAAATATTAAATAAAATTTTTTATTACTGATATCACTTGTAATTTTAACTGCAAAAATCAGAAATGTATTTGGTATTTTGCATTTCAAATACATTACTCAACGTATTTTGTATTTCAAATATATTTTTACTTGTATTTTGCCCACTACTGCATAAAGGTTAAACAAGACTCGGTAAAATACGAAAACTATTTTTGGAATTTGCTGTCAAAATGCCAACTTTTCAAGTGACGTAAAAGTTACGGAGGTGAAACCCTTAAGCAACCCTACAATCTCCGCCACTGGCATATCTGAGAACATTGCTTTAGAGCCTTAAAAGTAGCTATTATTGATGTAAAAATCTGTACAAAAGCTGGAGCCTGTAGCCTTAACGGTTCTTGAGATATCACAAAAAGAGTAAGAGAAAACAATTTCTGTGAACACCCTGTATCTCGAAAGCGGCGCGTTTGCGGACCCATGTTAATATAGTGATTCCCAGGAAAGATGACGATTACGACACAACAATATCGTATGAACTAAGCCAAGAATTCCTAGTAAAATGAAATGCCTCTTTTTGCGTTGGGGGTTAAAAACAAAAGTAACCAATGTATTCTTATTAAATTAAAATACACTTCATTTGACTAGAAATTCTTCGCTTAGTTCATACGATTTTGTTGTGTCGTAATCGTCATCTTTCCTGGGAATCACTATAGGAACTTTTTTTTTAAATAAGTCGTAGAATCGCCTCTTTCGTTTTGTACTAGTTGGTTTTGTACCCTGTATATGATATTATATTATAAATAAAGGCGCCATTTAGCTAATCTGCACCCGGCGCTAAAATAGTTTGATCCGGCCGTGCCGCTGTCAGTCAGAAACTCACAAAATAGAAAAATATATATAAACAAAATTGAAGGCAATGAAATTTGCACTAAAAAGCGTCTATTAGTTTTGCTGTAAAATGGATGGCATATTTGTGTGTTCACCGCAAAACTTTTGAAGTCTATTTCATTTTGTGATATTAAATCTTTGTTAATATTATTAACGACAAATAATGTACATTTATTTTTTGAAAATGATTAATTAAATAATATTAGTAATTTATACACAAACTGCACAAAACAATCTGTTGGACTTTTCAAATGCGTAATTTGAAACTACTAGTAATGGTATTATTACAGTTATGTTGACGCATGTGTGATTCGCCATTGATATTTTAGCTGCACAAGTGTACACCAAGACGATCCGTATGCAACTGCAAATTCTCGACCCACAACTACAACTACGCCGTCTACATGTCGACCCATTTTTTCAGCACGTTTTTGTCCATAAGGTTGCATATCTTTACTATTTATCAATCAACGATATAAGTGAAAGCGTGGGTGTGGTTATTTTAGTATTTGACAAATTTCAAGTTGATTGACTGTTTCATAAATAGTACCATTTAGTTTTTCTGAAAATTGAAATTATTTTCGACAGATAAAAGTCTCGAAATATGATCAACAAGCCGATATGCAGTGGCATAGACTGATATGTGCCTTGCTGGCAACAACTTCGCCGGAATTTGAATTCAATTTTACCAGGTCAGCAACCTATTAAAAGTGCAAAATACATAAAATGTAATTTAAAAACTGGCGAAATACCAGTAAAACCAGATGACAGGTTTGAAAGTTTAAAATAATACATAATAATGAATGCATTACCCCTGTGCTGATTAAAAAAGTCGGATAATGGAATGCCTAAGATGATCTAGGAATACAAATATGTGTTCTCTACACGCCCAATCTATTATTCGTTTGCAAAACACGTTAAATATTTTATGTTAACAATCGACACGTGATAATGCATTGTAACTACCAGTTATAAGTATTTAAAATTCATAACATTATATTGTTGTTAATTGTGTGAATTTAATTTTAATTATTACTTTATTCATTTTAAATCTCGACTTACTTTGAGAAACTAAACTGCACTTGAAAAATTTTAATGTCGAATTTACCGTTTCATTTAGGGCAGAGCAATAAAACTTATGTTGTTGAGCGCGCCACTGGTGTGCGCCTTACCATCCCTTACCACACCAAATTTTATTTTTCATTATTTTCATCTCGCCTAACTTCTCGTCCATCAATTAATTTTTTCTTCTATTCAAATTTTTTATTTTCTACTTTTAATTGCATACTTTGGTATGCGATAGATATTATGGAAAATTCCAAAGTGGAAAACTCGTGCATCGGCATTTATTGATTTTTGTAATTTTTCGGGCAGTTTACGTAGCATTTTTGCTAAAAATAAGAAAATATCTTTCGACATAGAAATTCGTTTTGGAGCTAATCTTTTAATGAAAATCGTGATAACTTGTGGCTAACACTTGAAAGGCGTTTCTCGCACTTGAAACGATTCTGCGAAGCTTTAGGGGTTGTCTCTTATTACAACCCCGATTCGGTGCTGAAAATTCGACGTTTATTGGCGCCGGCGTCGTAACCCTAACACCAGAAACTACATCATGTCGCAGGGTTTCAATTATATTACGTGATAATGTTCTCATTTTCAACTTTTACGGTCAATTTCATAGTGATAAGTGTTAGCATAATATAAATAGTTTAAATGTAGTTGGTTGTTGTTATTATTTATGCATAGCCATCGAAGCGTACGAAGAATAAGTGATAATTTTTTGTAGAACTTAGTACAAATTTTATATTGTGACCTACATCAATGTATTCATTTCAAAATGTGCGACACCAATTTAAATATAGAGCCGTTTATTTTTATTTATAAATATTAACAAGTGTGTAATTTCTTGGGAGAATTCTATTTAAGATGTTTCTAAATTAGGACTGTAAGAAAAATAAATGGAAAAATGTTTAGTTGTTTGTGGCGTTTGTGGGATTGGTAACGTTTTGTGTTTTTATTTCTTTATTATATCAAATAATTTTGTATTTCTCCATAGGTTGGATCCCACAAGTATGGAAAATAAGAAAGGAAATTTAGGAAATATTCCAAATAATGAAGCTTTAGGGAATGAAGCGATACCAAAACACATTCATAATACAGCCCCGCAACATTTACGCTTATTACAGTATGGGTTAAAAATTCCTAATCATCAACATTCTCAACTAAACCAACCCTCGTTACACCAACATCCTTCACGTCCTGTCACTCCGCATCTCCATCAGCATCAACATCAATCCCAACCCGTATATCAGTCCTTACCTTCACATCTTCAACATTCTCCACATCAGCATCAGCCTCCAACGCTAAACATATATCAGAATCAAACATTTCAACAATTACCACATCATCATCAATCAAACCTACAAAGTCAATCTCCTCTTCCTAATAATTACTATTATCAAAATACAAATCAACCTCCTCTACATGTTTACAATTTAAATAATCAAAATGCACAAGTTTGGGTACCTCATCAACCACCCGAACATTATCATCCCCAACAGCAAAAATCCGAACTTCAAGTACTTCATAATACGAACACTAATCAAACATCGCAACAGCACAAACCAAAAGAAGCGGAACGCAAAAAAACATACACCGTCACGTATCACCAACAACTTCGCTCACCATCAGCAAAACGACCCATGGAAGCACCAGTCACAATACAAGGCTGGTTACACAAACAAGGCTCCGATGGTCTGATGTTATGGAAAAAACGTTGGTTTGTTCTATCTGAATATTGCTTATTTTATTACAAAGGTAAATTATTCTTCTCCGCTTTTAGTTCAAAAATAATAATTCCAATTATTTCCAACAGGTGCTGAAGAAGAGAAATTATTGGGTTCTATTTTACTACCTTCGTATAAAGTGTCCGTTTGTAGTTCAGATGATAAAGTTAACCGAAAATTTGCTTTCAAATGTGAACACGTTAATATGCGAACCTACATTCTTGCAGCGGATTCGCAGGATCTTATGATGCAATGGGTGCGAAATTTAAATATGGCTTGTCTTTTACAAACTACAAGGTAAGAACCATTAAAAAATTTAAATAATATGGTTTACGTACAAGATCTCGAAATAAATCCAGCATTTTGCTCTTGAAAATTGTCGCACCTTAAATCGCGCCTATTACCTTAATCTGGATCAAAGTCTCTCCGACCTTCAAACTATAAATTTTAGCGTGTTTGTTTGAAGGGCGAGTCACTTGGTAAATTTGTATATCGTCGCCATACAACGAAAACCCATTAACTACATGAACCATAGTTTCGAGTCAACTGTCATCTCTCAAAAGTGAACCAATATTCACTACAGTTTATTTTGCTTGGGTCATGAAGTCTCACATCCAACATTTTTATTGGTCCAATTTTAACAGATACAGGTGAATTGAAGAGTAAACACAGTTTGCTCAAAACTATGGGTTATGTAGTTCATGGGTTTTCGTCGTATGGCGGCCATATACTTGATTTCTTTTTGCGAGATTTTTGAAAGATTTTTTGCGCATAATATCATATTTAAAGCACTACAGAGTACACCGATAAAAAGAAAATTTTATTTCAAAATAAAATTGAAAATAAAATAAAAAACCTTTGAAAGAAAATTTCGTATTTGCCAATGAAAATTCTTGGATTATTGATTAAAACTTCTTTTTATCAGTGTAAAGTAAGTACGTAGGCGTACCATTCTAAGTGTATGTATTATGATGAGAAGCTTTATAGTATAAGTAGATTATCGATAGAATATCTAAATTAGTAGAGAAGTTATTATCGTTTGGGGCATTAAAGCTACCATGAATTTCCTAGTCAAATGCAGTGAATAATATAGTCATGAACAAATGTATTCACCTTTGGTAAGATTTACTTTTCTAATAGTTTTAATATTATTAAATTTGTTGTAATTAATAATTTATTGTTGGGTATTTAAATTTTATCAATAATTTTGCAACCATAATTTTTATAATTACTTTTTATAATAAAACTTCAATTTATCAAAAGATAAGATTGCAAACTTGGATATCCACCGATTGACGTATGAGAAATGCTATAATTAAACTTGGAATATATTAGTTAACTATCAAAATTTACGATTTTGTTTTATTTACAGTGAACCTGAAGGTTACTTATCTTCAACAAGCACACCCATAGAAAGCGTTAACGAAAGACAACAACAACAACAACAACCAATACAACCTCAAAATTTACGAAACACTCCAATTCATATACATTCTTCTAGTAACACGACTGATTTAAGTAATCCAAGTCAACAAGAACTAAGTCAATATTCTCAACCGTTATATGCAAACGCTCCCCCTAAACCAAGACGATTAACGGACGGATATTCATCTCCAAGTTCTGACATTTTAGAAAAACATTTGAATGAATCAAAATATGTAACACTACAACAACCAAATCACAATCAATACAACATGCATACAGTTTACATACCGAGAAATTCAACAACATCTCCAATAAATATTTATGGAAATCCCCAAATGCATTTGGAATATTTGCACCAAGCATCACCTCAGCAAATGATGTACAACAAGCGATTTCATCTACCCGAATATGGTACTAATATGGTTGGAGGTAGAGAAAACCAAAATTCAGAAAGAAGAACCCCAGATACGTACGGCAGATCAAAATTAAGTCTTTCTAAAGGAAACCACCCATCAGATTATGAAGACGTGTATACGGAACAGTCAATGTATAAGCGTCCATTAAGTCCCGTGGCTTATACCAACAACCGATTGAACACTGGAGTAAGGCCATACACCCCTGTCATCATGCGCAATTCGAAAGATAATCTTGCATACACACCACTTCAACAACTCAAAAAGTTTCCAAATACAATACCAAGACCCCACAGTGCAGATTTTTTAGAATATGAAGTGAAAAATCAACTACCCATTGTGATATCGCGGCAGCCAAGGCCTAAATCGAGTTTAGATATAAACAGACACGCTCCAAACGATAATTATTTCTACAGCGAAGAAAGCTATGCCGAAAAGATGAGAAAATCCGCTCAGTATTTGCCAAAAATGTCGAAATATTCGGACGGGAATACTGAAAACGAAATACGTCCTCAGAAAAGACCTACATCGAGTAATAAGTATGAAAGTGAGACCAATTTTCATGTTCCTAGACCAAATTCTCGACCAACGAATTTTAACGAAGATTATCATCCTCTGCATGTCCATCCGGTACGAAGTCGTAGTGTTTTAAGTGACGGATCCATCTCCAAAGAGTTGGATATGGATTTACAAAATAATATGCGGGGAGAAAATTTTAATAAAGAAAGTGTTGGTTTTAGAAATCCACAGGATCTCTATGGTTATAGTGGTGATGTTCGGAAATCAAATCGCGAGTACGATCAATTTACACGATCTGCAAGTGCTCGGTTAGCACAAACTAGTGGCCAGTATGAAGGAAGACCAGGAAGTCACGATGGAGAACGAAAGGTAATTTTGTCAACTATTATGTTTAGGTTTTAATAAATTATTATTTGAAGCGAGAAGAATCTATGAAGAGGCTTTTGGAATGGAAGCAAAGAATGCTGCAGTCCCCATTAAATAGAAAAGTTAATCAAAGTCTAAATAAAAACGTCGCAAGTAAATTTAATCCATACTACAGAACGTCTGAAAATCCATATCCACAAACGCCAACTAATGATGTGTATCCTGATGGTAGAAGATCTACCAACCCTTTACCACAATATAACAGTTACTCTTCGGATGATGAAGGTAAAATTTTTTTTTTATTATTATTAATATAAAAGGAATAACAATTTGTGCATTGGAAAACTGAGAATTTAAATATTTTTAATGTAATGCATGCTTGGAAAGGACGCATGGTCTGGTTAATGAGTTTTGTAAATCAATTTTCTTACTGTGCTTATAATCGAGTGCAGTGGTGTCAACAGCTGCGTCTTTGGGCTCAAATTGCTTAATTAATTTTTAAGCTATTGCAGTTGTTTGCGCTTTTTATGAAGACACATAAATTTTAAAAAATGCCACTAAATTTATATCAGTTTGGTTTGAATCGAGGGGCGAGTTGCATGGCAATTTTCTTTTGTATACTAGATTTCCTTTTATAAGATTTTTTTCAAGATTTCCCCGGATTTCTTCCTAGTATGCTAGATTTCCTAGCATTTCTACATTTCCTCAGATTTTCTACTTAAGATTTCTTCGAATTTTCTAAGATTTTCTAGAATTTCCTGAGATATCCTCAGATTTTCCTTCACTTGTACACCAGATTTCCCCCCTCGGTTTGAATCTTAGCTTACTCGATATTGCTTGCAAGTTAGCGGTGTTCTTGTTCTAAACTTGAACTTTCTCAATTTCTAGCAATAAAAGTTATACATAAAAAATTGATGTAGCTCTTTTTTCATTGCTGGTGCAAGTTAACATTTTGTAATGTAGCCAATACGGCAATCGCTGAATGGCATGGCCGATTATGGCGGTGACACTAACACATGGGGAGGCTACAAATTTTAGTTTATTTTAAAAATAAACAGATTTAAAAAACGAACTAGAGAGTTTTACTCTTGGCTTTGACTTTGCAGATCTACACAGTTTTTTCTAATTCTTTATAGAGCCAGTCCATCCCAGCCATACAGGATATTTTACGTTACATAAAAAAAAATTGTTGCCTCCTTGTATTTCCTCCACCTGATTTTGAAATTCGAACCATAGCACAAAGTGCTAAAGTAAGAATAGCATTCCATAGCTAGGGGTAGTAAGTGGGCTACTCCACAAGACGGTTCAAATAGCCATCGACGATTTTGTTCGAATTTTAAAACGGGGCGGGAGTTCAAGTGCAGTATTCTGAAAACTAAACTAACTAAGCTAAATAATTTGGTTTATATTCAAGTTAGAATTGAAAATATTTTTTATGTGGGGGATTTCCGAACACATTTTACTATTTTATTATGAGTATTTGTTCCTTCATACACATATCCGTGTATTTTGAAATGGTTCGGGAATCGCTATATCTATTCTGAAGATTTCTTGCTGTTAAATTGTACTAAATTATATATTAATTAATAAATTTTAAATTTTGTTTATAGGGGTGTGAGTTTTTTGTTGATATTTAATTATAATTTTTTTTGTAATCATTTTTAGTATATACCTGTATCAACAAAACTTAAAAAATTCTCAGTAACTAATGCACTTGGTGATATAAATATAATAGGAAATAGGGTATTTTTGAGGTGCATTAAATTGGTCCTTCCTGCCTGGAATAGCTTGGGGTCTCGACTATCTCCTACTAACTTTCGGTGGTAATTTTTAACTTTCGATACCATACTAACACATTAACTTACTTGGAAATTTATGCACTTTAATATAAAAATTGTAAAATTTTTTATGGTCGGTTCAGAAATTGAGGATGGCAGCAAAGAAAACGTGCAAACTCAGGCAGGACGGACCACGGACACATTTCCAAGCATTTCCAACCCTCGCATACCTGCACCCACAACTTCTACCACTGTGTTTAATTCCTCGCCTATAACTGATGAACTTATCGCTGCACATCAAATAGACGCCGTCAGTAAACTGCCTGTGGTATGCACCGAAATGACCAATAAAACCGTTTCTGAAAGTGTCGAGGAAAACGTATTTGAAAAACCCTTGAAGATAGCCACCAAAAATTCCACTCACACTGCTCTGGTTTCTAGCTTACGTTCAGAATTTTCTACCAAATTTGAAAAGAATGTCGCCGTAGCAGAACTGAAAAGTAGCGTTGCTTCCGTAAAAAGCATTTTAGCTGAGTTTGAAAAAAACGAAATACCTAATTCAAGTCACACCAATGAAGATGATTCATTTTCAAAAGCTTCGGTGGAAGAAAACTACATGACGATGACGTCTAATAAAAGTATTTTAGATCCTTCTAGCTTAAATTCAACCTTTAGCTGTTTAAATCTGGAAGTAGATGAAAATCCATATGTTGAAATGACTCAAGGGTCGGTTATTTCACTCTTGGATCCTAATAACGACAGCTGCTTGACTAACAACGACATGCAGACTTACGAAGCCATCTGTTTTTCTACTGGAAAAACTGAACCGCTTTATATGGAACTAAATCAGTTTGCTGGTGATAAAGAAGGTATTTTTAAGGATTCCAAAAAGTATAAATTGCCAGATATTATTATGTCACCGCAGAACAAGCAAGGAAATTCGGATAACAAATCGGACAGCTCTGATGCAGATGACGAAGCGTCAAAAGACTTAAATTCGTTAGATACGCCCTATCAGAGATTCAGTTTGTCAGATACTTTCAGACCGGCATCGTATTATCTGGGTGCTAGTAGAGTAACCCAAGAGCATCAGGACAGTTCGGATAGTGAATTGGTTTCACCACCCCCTATACCAACTACTCCTCCACCATTAGATGACTTGGATAACGAGGAATGCGTGCTACGAGATACCGAACAGTCGAGTATTCTGAGTTTGGAGCAGAAGAGGTCGTCTTATCTTACTTTGACCAACCTTTATCAGGACTCTTCCTTTTTGTGCAGTGAAACCGATCGCAGGTCGCATAATAGCGATTCTGACGTGGAATTGCGGATGACAGCTGATTATGAACGCAAGTTAAAAAGAAGGCCCGTTTCTGACGATTTTTACGACGAACTGGTATCTTTGAGTAGTCGGAGTGCAAACGATGTAACTAACAGTTTCGACTTAAGTGGTGCAAATTTAGAAATCAGTAAGTATCACGATTATGAAAATATGTATATTTCTGGTGAAGTAGCGCCGCATACGAATTATGCACACAGTCGCGATACGAGTCGTGACACTATGAGTAGTCAACAGTCGGTTAATACTTTTAAGTCGGGTTCGAGTAGCAGAAAATCAATGTTTACTCCAAACGATTTTGTTTTACGAACTAGACCTGAAAGTTCCACGTCGATTATTGGTGAAGTAAGTGGGTTTTTATTGAATTCGAGTCCACGGTCGACACCAGTCATGGGAAGACTCAGTACAGAAAGTGTACAAGAAATAAATTCAAACAAATTTTACTTCTCTGGAAGTAGTAAAAATCAAAATTCGTTTGGGAGTCTATCTGCTCCATACTATTACTCGGACTTATCAATCAATACATCACGAACAGACAGTAACTCTTCAATATTAACTCTAAATAATCAGAGATCTATGAATGGAAATAAACGTGATATTACTAGGATTGTAAATCCGATTAGGTGTAATAATTATCAGAGAAATTCCACTAGGACAACTCAGCATCGAGTTTTATTTGATACAACTTGTAAACTTGCGGCAGAAGCGCGTTCGGCATCTGTGGATTTTTTAAACATTGCCGATAAGTCTGACAATATCGATAAGAAGAATATTTACGAATCGGATACTTTGAAAAGGTTAAAAGCGACAGATGTGACTTCAAATTTGCTATCCGAAAGCAAAAGTGATAAATTTTCAAAGAGCGATGTAAGTTTGCATGAACCTCATGTTAGACGGTCTTATTCGTTGGAAGGGTTGTTAGAAAATGTTTTGAATGAAAATATGTGCGCTTCTCATGATACAGTACCTGAGAATGTTAATGTAACTGCCGAAGGAAGTCATCTATGGGAGGAAGATTCAATTTGGCGGGAACGTTTACGTTCAGCAAGCCAACGGCATACTAAGTCTTTGGATGATTTAGATTGTATTGGTGATATGGAAAATAGACCCAAGAAGCAAGGACGTGGTATTTCGAGGTTGGTGACATATGTGAATGACAATATGTTCAATATGCCGATTCAAAATAAACCGCCGCCGAGTTCCGAAGACTCTAAAGATTGTAGCAGTAAAAGTGAAGGTGGTAATTTTATTATTGATAGGGAAAAGTTAAGACAATGGGATTTTTTATCTAGTGCACCTTCTGACGCACAATCACCTGCTGAGGGCTGTATTAACTCGGTGGTAGACTTGGGTGCAGGTGTGAATGCTTGTGAGTCATCTGAACAAAACAGCACACAATCTCCAGGTATAATTTAAATCTTACAGGCTTATGTAAAAACTGTACATAATAAATTGACTTGAATTATGTAAATTTGTATAAAATTATTTAAAAAATGCAATTTTTTTCCTTAATTAAATTCGCAAGTTAATTTTTGCGTTTTATAGCATCGGGATCTATCTCAATAACAACTCGAGATACTTTTCCACGTTCAATTGTTACAAAAAAAGTATGGACTCCTCCAAATCCAAGACCAGAGCAATCAAAGTCAACTACTAATTTAGCAAGAGGTTACGAAAATGATTATCCAACGTAAGTTAAATTTTTTCATTCCTCTTCTCAAGGTACATTTTTCAAAAGACCAATGCGACCGACGACTCAACATTATACTTATGATTGCACAGTGGTTTTTTGCAAAACATATACCTAGAATATTATGACAAGTCAATATTTTGCCTATAAAGTTGTAGAGCGTAAAATTATTTACAGAAAAGCATTAGCAAAATATTTTATAGATCTATAAATTTTACTTTCTACAAATTTGAATAATTTCATTCTGTTCTTATGTTAAGTGTTTCTTAAATTGGTAAGTGCTGCTTATTCCATTCTGTAATTTTATTGTGTAATTTTCCAGACAAACTCAAAGTTACACGATGTCTCAAGGTCCTAGCCAACAAGATTTAAGTTCAGATACTTCTCAATCAAGCGGACAACGAAGGGTAAATATTTTTTTCACTCAAAAAATTTAAATTTGTTTATAAAATTCGTATAGGTAAATTTTCAGTTGGGAGACAAAATGAACGTATCAGCAGGTGAACTTCTAGGACGTACACACGAAGAACTTGTATTACTTTTGATTCAGTTGCGCAGACAAAGTGCAAATAATTTAAATTCAATTGAGACCTCTTACATCGAAATTGATAATATTCAGGTCTGAATTTAAAAAAAAATATTTGTTTAACATTTTTAGCAAGCTAAACTAACAACTCTACCTAGAGCTTCTCTTAATTCTAACCGCCGAAAACTTGCTTGACTAACTACCCGCTTTTATTTTATTCTTGTCTGATTTTTAATTTCTTTTCAATTTTTTACAGGCGCAGTTACCCAAAATGGACGCTGCTAAAAGATTAGAGAACCTTCAAAAACTTGAACAAATTAAACAGCATTTGCTAGAATTAGAAAAACAGGTATGTGGCTTTATAATACTTGAACAGAAAGTCGAATTTTGATGCGGTTTCTTTTAATGATAGAACAGTTTATCAAGAAGGTTCTCAGCTATGTGCCTTCACTCGAACCCTTCTGTTTATCTTTAAAAAATGTAAAAAACCTCTAAAAAATGATTAAGAATCGGATTTAGTGGCAATTCATACTTCCAAATCAGGTTTTAATAATTTGCAAAAAATATTTGTTCTATTTTTGAGTATTCATGTTAAACTTCTTAAAGGCAAGAAACCATTTTAATGCTTATCTCGTTAATCCACTTGTGTGGGTCCATAAATTATTTTTTTCATTTGCAGTATGAAAAAGGCAAACCTTTGGTGAACTTGGTGGATAATATGGTCAAATTAGGTTCTCTATACAAGTTTCCTAAAGAGCACAGCAATTACCCCTATGTTAAGGACCGACTGGAATTTAATCAACAAATTCAAGAGCGGCGCTTATTGGCTGAAGAAAAACGCGATTGGAATCGACTCACTTCAAATCATTCAGAACTTCAAGTGAAGGTGCAACAACTGTATCAGTTGGATAATTTAATTCAGGAAGAATCTGAGACACTCCAAGGGTTACAGCATGATAAAGAAGAAATTGAACGAGCACTAGGTGGACTTAGGTTTAGATTAATTAAAGGTTTTAAAGATCCCGCCGAAATCGAACAAGCTAGAAAGCAGCAAATAGTATTAGAAAATGAATTAAGTAGGGTTCATTCGATGTTAGCACAAAATTCAAGAAAACTTGAAGAAACGGTTGCCGGGAATGCTAGATTGGAACAGGAATTGTTGGTTTTAAAACAGAAGCTACAAATTTCAAGGCAGCACCGAAATTCGCCACAAATCTCAAATGCAGGTAAACCATTATCTAATTTTTTATCAATGTTATTTAACTCGGAATGACATTTTAGATTGCTTTTTTTTATTGTGCATGCTTTATTTTAACCTCAACATGTAAATTCTATTAACTAAATATCGAACCTATTTTTTATATGTTGCTAATTGTTGTTGGTAGGAGATAGTTTGCCATGTGTAATTGGAACAAGTGCCATGTTAGAATCTGACCTTCATAGAGTTCAACAAAAGGTTGGGGATTTACACCGGCAACGGCAAGAATTGAGTATGCAAGTTAAGCAACTGACTGATCGTTCAAATAATCTTCAACAAATGAGACTATCTTCTATGGTACCTGGACAAATTTTGGTTGGAAATAAGAAAAAAGTGACATCATCGTGGCGTGAAACCGATTTGGACTCAATGAGTATAGTGGATCATGAAGAGTCTTGGGATAATTCTACATCTTCATTAATTTTAGGAACACCTTTGTACATAAACACAAATCTTAAACAAAACCAGGAAAATGATCTCTACAGCAGCAGTATTAAATCAAGCGATTCTGTTAGTGATGATGCCATTCAAAATTTAATACCCCAAGAGAAACAAGAAATAAAAACAGTCAGGATAGTGAAACGAGAGTCGGAACGTAGACAAAGAGATCGTGAGAAGACCACTGTAACTGGAAAATGGGATACGGTTGTAGAAGAAGACGATCCATTGCAAAATTCTAATTTTAGATCCGTTCCGGTACAAAAAACTGTTAGTTCAACCAATTTAGAAGTAAACAATTGTGATATGGACAATTCTAGCAGTGGAGTTTTAAGTCGGCAGAGTTCGATTTCGAACCCAAGCTTACTAACTGCCAGTTCCAACACTTCAAGTGTTGAAGGCGGTTTAGAAAAATCTTGTAAGTTATCTCCAGTTTTTAAAAGCGAAGCGGCTAAACAAATAATAATAGAAATGTCTACGACTCAAGACCCGCCAAAGAAATCACACAGGAGAGCGGTACCTAAAGAACGACGAAGGCATCACACTGCGCCTCACAACAATCTGATTATGAAAAGTTTAAACCAGCTTCCTACTACGGATAAAGATTTTGATACGGCAGATTTGAATGTAAGACGTGCTCGTGACGATTTAGACATGGAAAGAGCTTTACGACAACGAATTGATGCACCCGATGTTGTACGTTCCACCCTCAGTAACAAAGAACTTAAATATAACGAAAACACAATTGACAATATTTTGGGAACACCAAATAAAATTCTCATACCTGAAAGGTATGTTCCTGAACAGTTACCTCAACTAACTGCGGAAGAACAACAATACCGATTAAGAAAAGTAGAGTCCATTAAAAAAATGCTCTCTGATACTGCAATTATAAGTGGTAGTTCAGTTAATTTAGTGTCTGGTAAGTGTATTATTTTTTAAACCAGAGCCCTCTACCATAAAGCATGACAAGTCTTTTCAGACGCGAGAGAAGCGACTAGTCACATCTCACTATCAAAGTTCGATCAAAGTAAAGCATATTGCAAGTGCAATATTTTTAAAACTGACAGTTTCATCCAAATTGTTTACAGAAGGCAGCTTCTATCAGGTTAATAGCTTTAATTCCATAATAAAAACCAATTCAGAAAAAAGGTTTCCCATTAGACCTTACCTCAAATGGCATTTTAACTTGAGGGTGCAATTTTAAAGTCACGTGAATTTAACTATGCTCTCTCTAGTCATGTGTGCAGTTGCTTTACTTTAGTTCAATTGATAGAGAGCTGCCACTAGTCGTATATGAAATAAGTGACATTTAAAACGAAAAAATGACTTTTCAAATTTTATTAATAAATAGTGGAGCGGAAGTAGGCAAATAATGTAATAAAACCAAATCTTGTTAAGGAGCCTTATAATTATTAAATTAAAATATAACTTAGCTCTAATAAAAATTTAATGTCTACCCAGATTCGCTCCACTATTATAATAGAAGTAATATGCACAACCCAGGGATTTGCAACAGCGAATTACTGCGGTGAGTTGCAGATTGCATACCCTACATTATAAACTTTTGAATGAAGTGGTAGCACAATTAGATTATTATTTGTAGATGAAATCCCTTCCGAAAATGTATTAAATAATGTAACTAATATGACAAGTTGTAAAATAATGGAAGAAAAGAAACAACGGCAACACCTTTTACAGCTGAATCAAATCCTTGCAAAACAAGTTATGGAAATGAGCAAAATTGTTGCAGGTACTTTTGATTTAATGTCTTATTAGCCTGTTAAAATTGCATCTTGATGTTTTGATAGTTTGGCATTTTTTTATTATTTGATTTTTTATCATAGGTTCCACCAGTCCTGACGATTAGTAGTTGTCTTGCAGTTAGCTTTTTAGTTAAGGTGTGTTTGCATTTTTGCACGATTTTTTTTTCTTTCTTAATTTTTGATATACTTAATCTTAAAATTTTGTTTAAATTGTAGTTAAAGCACTGGCAACTTTACCTTTAGAAGCAAATAAGTTAAGTTCCGACGAAGATGATCTTTCTCCAGATACTCCTCTACCTATTTATCAGCAACGTGATAATTTTTACAGTTAATATATTATAATATAAATTTAATTATTTGTACAAATTATTATTAATAGTTGTGTTCACGTTTGGCCTATCGTACATTTTAACGTTTCACTCAAAAAACAGTATTAATGTGTTGATATTTTGAAATTAAATTTTTGGAATGTACGAAAAGAACTGAGTGCCAGACAATAATATGTTTATTATTGTAAATATTATTTTATTGTATATGATGTTATTTAGTCCTTATTGTTTATTTATATAAGTTTATAGTGGGAATTTTTAAAAGTTGCTCAAAATATCAAAAAATGTTTAATAATTTATCACATAATGGTGAAGGTTAATAACATTTTTTTCAATTATTAAATTATTAACATCACAAATTATTTATATTGAGTGTCAATGATTGTTTCATTTAGAATTAGTTCGTTTTTGTTAATTTAATAAATTATCAACTTCACAATTATGTAAAAAATGTATCTTTATACCTCTAAAGTAACTATGAAAACAACTTATCCATTTTTTTTCTTAAATTGGAACAGCTCCTATACTCGACCCCAGTCTGATATTGAAACTTTAAATTTATGTTTGAGTCGCCAATATACAATATTAATATGATATTAATTTTTGAAAAATAATCTTGGTTAGGTCTCGACCATGGGCAATGTTAAAGCACGTACCACGCATGGGTAAGCAAGTAAACACATTTTGTCATGGGAAATAAACTTATACATGAAGACATGCTAAAGAAGACAATCTTTGTTCTCGATTCAAGCTCTAAGCTGGGGATACGAGCGCTACACTAACAGAGATTTCATGATTTCAGCAAAGCCAGAGGTAGGTAGTATTATGTACCTAAAGGGGGAAATTTTTATTCCGTTTGACATATTAAATCAGGGAGATCGCTGGCTTTATGCGAACATCCCTTTGGAAGTTTGACTTACAAAAGCCATTGTTAATTCCACTGCCAACTCCCAAGAATTTCAACTCGGCAGATTGATCCTTCCTCATGAAAATTTTAAATTAATGACCAAATATTTATCTCGACGAAACACCCTACATAAATAACAAAATCTGTATCAAGTTTCACTTTATTGAATTATTCAAGTATCTACACACCGATATTTAAATTACATTCAAAATAATACAAAATCAAGATTGTAATTCGGTTTTCATATAATTACATCAGGAATCTCTCGATAAATTTTTAACATAATTCATGTAACAATAACAATATTTCACTGAAAACAGTGAAATCTGATTCTATCGGTGAAGCCAATTGTCTATCAACAAAAAATAAGTTAACAAAAACAAAACAAATAAATTTATAAAAATTTAAAAACAATTTCAAATAGTTGGTCGACATAAAGTAGTTACCTTATTTGGCTTTTCCTTGAGCAGCAACTGCTTCCATAGCTTTCTTGACAGTTTCAGGATCACCAAGAAATTGTAAACTTTTAACCGGTTTCAAATTTTCATCTAAAGAGTAAACAAATGGAATTCCAGTTGGTAAGTTTAATCCCATAATAGCTTCATCAGACATGTTGTCTAAATGCTTGACGATTCCACGTAAACTGTTTCCATGAGCAGCTATTAAAATCGATTTTCCTGCTTTCATTTCTGGAACAATGACATCATTCCAAAACGGAAGGGTTCGCTGAATTGTTAACTTTAAAGATTCGAATTTTGGGAATTCGTCCTGAGATGGTCCATCAGCATAACGTGGATCTTTTACAATTTGGTTATAATACGAATGATCTGCTTCCATGGGAGGTGGAGGAATATCAAAACTTCTGCGCCAAATTGCAACCTGTTCTTCACCATATTTGGCAGCAGTCTCTGCCTTGTTCAAACCTGTCAATCCACCATAATGTCTTTCATTTAATCTCCAACTCTTGGTTACAGGAATGTCTGTTTGACCAATTTGTTCCAATATACTTTGCAAGGTATTCTGAGCCCGGGTTAAAACCGAAGTAAAAGCTAAATCGAATTTATAGCCAGCATCTTTCAGAGCCTTTCCAGCAGCCAAAGCTTCTTCCTTTCCTGAAAAATTACGAAGTATCCATAATATTATAAAGGTCATTCAAGGACATCGGTATTATAAACTGAATTTTACCTTTATCGCTCAAATTAGCGTCGTACCAGCCACAAAATAAATTCTTTTGGTTCCATTCTGATTCTCCGTGACGGACCATAACAATGTTGTATTTCGCCATAGTCGTTTTTATTGAATTTATTAAAAAAGTTGAATACTTTAGCACTTCCACGGTTCAAATTCACCTACAAAAGTTACCGGATGAATCTGAAAGTGACAGATAGGGTGACCAGTGGTGGGATGGACCCTGACGTAAGCTTGCTGATTGGTTGTAAAAATGGAACGAAATTTCAAATTAAAACTCTAAATTTTGCTCCAGCTTATAATTAAACGAATTAAATTAATTATCTCAATATAAATGGGCATTAATTTAAAAAAATAGTGATTTTGCTGGAGAAACTCGAAAACGTCTAGAAAAGTAGTTCAATTAAATTTTTCTAAATGTCAAACAAACACAGTAGTTAATCTGTACTGCTGAATATAGTTAATTTGTCCTCGATGAATCGTCATCATTAGCATTAAAATTTTCAATTTATTAATTTCGATACTAATATGACCATCGATCAGAACACAAAAATTGCTAGAGAAAAAACTTTAGCAACTAATTATTTGGAGTTGCACAAATTTGGTCAAAATGGAGACTACGACCGGGCAATTAAGTGCGCCAATAGAAGTAAGTATAAGTTTTATCCATATGGTCTTTCAATTATTAATTAAAAACAATTCTTTAGTTCTCAATGTGGCACCTCAAGAGGAGAAAGCACTTCATTGCAAAATAATTTGTCTCATTCAGCAATCGAAGTTTAACGATGCTGTTCAGCTAATCCAGAGGAATGCAAGTTCGTTTACTTTTCATTTCGAGAAAGCCTACTGTCAGTATCGTTTAAATAACACCATTGAAGCTTTGGAAACATTGGAGCAAGTTGAAGTAGAAGACTTTCGTGTGAAAGAATTGAAAGCTCAAATTTTGTATCGACTGGAAAAGTTTGATGATGCACTGGTGATTTATAAAGACGTAATTAAGAATAATGCTGATGATTATTCTGATGAACGTGAAACTAACGTGCTTGCTGTTATGGGACAGTTGCGAAATGAAGACGTAAGTAACAAACGGTTGTGGCTGTTTAAGGCTAAATGTTGGGTTTTAGAAAACAATAGTAGATAAATTAAGGAGTGATACGTACGAGTTGAGTTACAACTTGGCTTGTTTACTGATTGCTCAAGATAGGTTTATCGAGGCAGAAAAAAAATTAAAGCAATGTGAAAAAATGTGTCGTGAGTCTTTGGAGGAAGATGGAGCTTTAGAAGATGAAATTGATAGTGAATTGGCGCTTGTCAGGTGCGTTTTTCTGAAATATTTTAAGATTGTCTTACATAGTGAAATTGTTAACAATCACACACACATTTTAAACTCTTCTGCACAAATATGTTAACAATTTCTCGTGACAAAAATTGTAATTTTTTTTTGATAGGGTGCAGTTAGGTTATGTGTACCAGAAACAAGGTCGTATTAAGGAAGCTCAACAACTTTATTCGCTTGCATTAAAGCTGAAACTGGATGACGCTGCTCTTGTAGCCGTTGCAAGTAATAATAGTGTTGTAATTAACAAAGATCAAAATGTGTTTGATTCGAGAAAAAAAATAAAAGCTGCAACTAATGATGCTTTGGTTCACAAGCTGAATTCAAAGCAGAGACAGTTAATTGCATTGAATCATGCAATTTTAATGTATTATACAAATCATTTTGAACAGTGTAACAAATTAAGCACTGCATTAGAAGAAGCTTTTCCCAATTTTGCTTGTCAGGCTCGAGTCATTGGTGGGTTATCATTGTTACGGTCAGATAATGTGACTGCCGCAATTAACTTATTGACCAGCTATGTCCCAAAAGATGATAACGAGAAATTATACATTTCTTTGGCACATGTTCATCTTTTATTAATGCAGGTTTGTTTTCACCCAAAACTCACAAAATTTTGTTTTAATTGTATAATTTTTCAGGGGGAACAATTAAAAGCTTGTCATGTGCTAGAAAACATGGGGGATGATATGTACAAACCTGGTATTGTTGGAATATTGATAACCTTGTATTTGGGAATGAAAAACAAAGATACTGCACTTAAAATTTTTGAAAGGACTGTGGAATGGTACAGGAAGAACAAGGTAAAAGGTGACCTCAGCAATATGTGGAGACAAGCTGCAGATTTTCATATGCATAGTGGACAACCTAAAGTTGCTGCAAATTGCTTAGAAGAATTGATTAAAAATAACCAGGCCGATAAAAAAGCAGTGGCGCAGTTAGTTTTGGCTTACCTTCAGGTAACTATAATTTTTTATTAATTCAACCAGTACAGTCAGACCGAGATTGGGCCTGCGAGTTACCAAGTAAAGCTCAGTGTAAAGTAAAGCCATTAATCAAAATTATGAGTTTTTCCATCCAATTTTCTACATATACCCATTCTTTGATATTTTTAAGTGCAAAGGGGGTTGTAGACCAAAAAGTTTGAGAAACGCTGATTTCGGTTCCTCTTAAAATGTATTTATTTGTTTGATTTTAATTTTTAGTTTGACAAGAAAAAAGCTGGTAGCTTAATAAATCAGCTTCCCTCGTTTCAAGATATACCCAATGAGGGAGAACTGGATACTATAGAAAGTTCAAATTGGCTGACTATCAAGAAAATCGTGAATAAAGCAGAATTATCACCAAGGTAACAACAATTTTTGGGTTTTGCAGAGAATTTAAAAATAATGATTTTAGCACTCCGAAAGTGGAATTCGTCAATAAAATTAAGAAGAAAAATCGTAAACGAAAAACTAAGCTACCTAAAAATTACGACCCTCATGCAACACCTGATCCTGAAAGGTGGATGCCTAAACACGAACGGTCGGGTTTCAGGAAAAAGAGAGATCGGCGTATGAAGGACATCATTAAGGGATCGCAGGGTACCACATCGACACAATCTGAACAATTGTAAGGTTAACTGAGACTTAGGTAGAAAAATATTCATGTTTATAATTTTCAGTGATTTTTCAAAAATGGCTGAACAAGAAGCACAAAGTAGTCCAGTCTCAAGTGTAGAGCCTTCTCCTAAACCGAAACCTCAACAACTCAAAAAGGGGCAACAAAAGAAAAAGGGTGGTAGTAAACGGCGTTAAGTATTAGATATTCAAATTTTTACACTACAAAATTCGTTTTTTTATCTAACAGCAAAAAATTTAAAAAAATTCCTATAAATAAAATTTATTTAGATCTTATTATTGTGATTGTCTAAGCCACTTTCACAGTTATTTGGTTTTTTGTGATCTAACAGCAGCAGAAAATAAAAGAATTTTTGTTTATGAATAGAATTTTATTTACATGCATAAATAATTATACAATTAATTTTTTATGATGGTGGTCATAAAATTTTGAAATAAGATGTGTTTCAGACATAAATAATCCTCATTTTTGGGCTGCATGTGCTGTCACAATCATGTTAACGTAACGTAGTCGATTTAACCTTGAGCAAATGCTCCAATCTAAAGCCATCTTTCCGACGATCTACCAATCAAATGCGAGCTTTCGTTAACATTAACACCATTCTGACAAGGCAGTAAGAAACACCAAGTTTGTGGATTATTTCTATTACCTACTCTTCAACTATAATTCTAAAATTATCAGTTTACGGTTGACTATAATTATGTTAAAAAAAATTCAAATTATTCTTAACACTTTTTTAAAAAAGATACATACACAATGATCATTTTTATAAATTTCAGATCAAACGGTAAAAAATTATAATTAATATTATTAATCAACGGACACATTTTTGAAAAGTTTTATGAAGTGGTGTAAATTTGACATACATTTTCTATGCTACCTCTAACAAATTTACAAAATCACCCTTAAAGAAATCACTGATGCTATATTTAAGTTGTCTAAAAGCTTGAAATTGTACATTAAATTACGATTTTCTTATCTTTAACTAATAATTTTATTTGATTTTGGCATTTTTCAAGTTTTTCACAGCATTTTTATGGTGTTAAGTAAAAATTTGATTATCTTAACAAATATTGCATGTTGTATGAACATCACAGACTTGAAAATTAAAATTAATTTTGAACCAAGGTTGAGGTATTCTGTCACAAGGGTCTTCTAGAATCATTCGACTTTAACAAAATAGGAATTTGTTATTAATAAAATTTAACTATGTTTGACACAACAATTAAAAAACATACAATAAATTAATTTACTTCGATCAATTACACAACATTAAGAGGAACACTGTGACTTGGCACTTCGTAATCGACCTTCCCAAGCATCTTTTTCGTTTTGACGTTCTTGACGTCTTTGTTCTGAAAAATAAATGCATTTTTAATAAGTTAAATCACAACAGGATAATTGGAGTTATTCATCGCAAGAGTGACTAACCTGTAATCACCTGCAATGGTGATCAGTTCTCTGAAGAAAACTAATTTTCAAACTATTCTGTAGATAGAAATGAAAATAAGCAAATCTTAATTATGATGGAATGAATACAGCTTTATTGTAATAAATCAAAAATACTTACCTCGAGCAACACGTAGGGCTTGTCTTTCTTGTTCAGCTTCTTCTTTACTCAACGATGACCTTGTACCAAGGTGTGTGGTAATGAGTCTCCGTGCAGTTTGCATACTTGTTGGGGGACGTTTCATTGCAGGCTTCAAATCGGCATTATATGCTGTAGCAATTGCAACAGAACTACCTTCACTTAATGGACGTGATTTGATAATATCATGGTCAATTTCTAACGCCCTCACGGCTGTAAAATATTTAATGTTCAGAAACATAAACATGAAGTAGTATTCACGTAAAGATTAATTGTATTGTAAGTAAATAGCAAAAAACCCAAATTCGTCCAACTTACCTTGCGAGAAAGATGTCAAAACTAATAATGCGTGAGTATCATCACACCATTTTATATACATCTGTTCTTTGTCGACACTGGAATATAGTTGAATTAAATCTTGTGTTTTAAATGTCGATGGAAAATCATATAATTCGATGACGTGATCCAAATCCGGACATTTTGTATTTTGATAGGCACTATAATCATGACTAGCTTTGACTACTTTTACTTCACAGCCTATATGTTTTACAATCTACAAAAAAAAATATGTTAATAGATGCTGCAGGATCTTGATTTAAGAAATAATGAAATGGTAAAAATATATGATGAACATTTAGTGTTTGTGAGGTAAGCTGCTAACATTTGAAGACGCTTCGCAGATTCAAACAGATTTTTCTCAAATGTATATTTTGGTTAATTAATTTTTAATTTAAAACTAACTCAGTTCGTTTGTTCTAAAATTATAATTTTATAACAGGAAGTGCACTCAAAGCCCAGGACTATATAATGTACATTAGAGCAAATGCATAAAAGCATTGTTACCTTGGGCCCTTACGAGGGGCTCTAAAGTTCAAGGTCGTAGTTTATTCATACAGTTTTTTAATATGCTTACAAAAAATCATAACACAGGTAATCTCAATTCTCATAAGAGACGGGGATGGGACTCGTCATGTCGCCGTTCTGTAATTTTGATATTTTTTATTTTATTTTTCAGGTGAACTACTGTCATTGTGGATTTTGGTAATTCAATATTGATACAATAATAAGAAAAAACTTTAAAATATAACAAGTTAAATAAACTTCAATAATTGGAAAATTTTGAAGTTTATTTAACTTGTTATATTTTAAAGTTTTTTCTTATTATTATTCTCACAAGTTAATAATTTATATTTAAATATTGATACAATATATTACATACATTTATTGTTTGTAACTTGAAATATGTCAAGGTGTAGAAAACTAGCTAATGAAATCACACAGTTACTAATGGAATAAAACAATTACATTTTAAACAGAAAAAATAAAAACTGGCCATGCTGAGTTTCTTGAATCACAAAAATTTGGATAAAAAGGACATTTTCATGTTTTAATTGCTTAATTGGGCTCCTTAATTCAAAGCATTTTGAATTTAGAATTAAGATTTTCGTTTTTTTCCAAATTCTTCCAAAAATACGAAGAGGGAAACTATAGTTGATGGACTATAGACCACAGCGGTGGCTTGATATGTGATTGCTAGTTGAAGTTATGAGCGGAGATTCTGGGTTCAAACCCTGGACTCGACAGAATTTCTTAGCTTTCTGCCTTCTGGTGAACATTAAGCTGTGGATCGAAATACTTATACATGGGGTACAATAAGCCTAGAACTTCAGTCCAAAGTGGGCCTTGAGCTACTACCCGTGCAGCAATAAGATAAATAGTCGATGGCACCGACTACACTGCTGTGATCTATAGCCCAATTTCAATCTATGGGCTATACATTTAGCAAGGTTAGTACCCTACTAGAATATTATTGAGTGCCAAATGTAACTTGATACATTAATGGTAATAACAGGAAGAGGTCCTAAATTACGAGGTAAAATTATTTGAATCAACTACTTCAAAATGTAAGATATTTAAATCACAAATATAAGCTTTCAACTACTCGACATCATATCTCTTTTTGAATTTTCGTTGTGTTTCCAACACAGAGTTGACTTTTAGTGTTGCAAAATATTTACTAACACAAAATTGGCTTGCAGTCAAGTCGAACTGTGCTGATCTATAGTAAGCTATTTTAACTTATATAAAAACTCCGTTTGTTTGTAGAAGGAATGTAGATATTGCTTATTAGAAGTTTGACAATTCAAAATTTGAATTTCAGATCTGTACAATGAAAGCAAACATATACTGGGTGCCAAGTTTTAATCCTGAATATAAAGAAATAACAGGTTAAATTTATGTCATCTGTTCTCACTGTAAAGGATAAATATGAAAAATGCTATCGGGCAATTGCCAAAAAAATGTTGACAAAATTAAAAAGAAAATATGAAGGATTCAATATTTTCAGAAAAAATAAAGTTTACTTACTTTTTCAAAATATTTAGGTTGTAAATCCCCTTCATCGTCAAATAAATCTTCCCAATTTGACACATTTTCCTGTTCCGTACTTTCTTCCTTTTCTAGAATTTTTGGTTTCGGCAGAACTTCATTCTGAATATTTTCGTCATGAATATTTTTTATAATGGATCTCCGTTTTCTATTAATATTTTGAAGTGCCTTTTGCATCTCTTTCTCCATATCGGCCTCACAATCGTCACTCTTCGTGTTTTTATCGTCATATGGAATATACAATCGAGACATCCTTGTGTCTTTTTGCGATTCCGAATGTAATAAATTATTACTATTTTTTGTGGTAACTTGTTTATTGTGAGAAATTGCAGATTGTTTTATTGAAGCATCCGATATGATAATTACATCTTTTGTTTCAAGAGAATTTGTATGTAAGATTTCTGGTTGTTGCGATAAATTTTGATTTTCATTGCAATTTTCACTCACAGGTAAACTTTCATTAGTCAGGGTGGCACTTATCAAATCACTCAATTTTTCATCGACACTTAAATCTTCAATTTTTGCACTAAACTTGTTTGCACTAATATTTTGTTGGCAGGTACTTGGAGCTACGATTTCAAACACTTTTTCGATAATGTGTGATAAAGTTTCCGATATAAATTCTTCATTTACTTCTTCTTTGACGTTGTTTTTGTGTTTGTCCTCTGGGGACCTTTCGGTTTTTGTGTGTTCTCGACTGCCTCTTCTACAATTAAAATGATTTAATTAAAAGAAGATAAAAACAAAGCTATACTGGCTTACTTTTTGGTGGCAGAACGCTGTGCTGGTGGAACATAATAAGTTTGTGTTGGTCTGTTAATACGAGATTGCTTTTTTGCCTTTTTGATCTCGTTAGAATCTTTCTTCGTTGCTTTAAGAACTTCCATATCTTGCTCGTTTGACTCTCTAAAATTTCAAAATAAGTAATATATTACAAAATAAAACTTACATAACTCAAAATTACACAATATGTATTAGAAAATGCTTACTTTAATATTGCTTTTTTAAATACAATTGCAGCTTGATTAGGACCTTCTCCAAACGGAAATACATTTAAATCGAAAATAAGTGCTTGGTATCGTAATAATTTAAGAAAAAACGGTTTCAACTTTGGGAATAAAACACTGAAAGTAAATGAAAGTAAAAGCAATTTTACATAACAGTGAAGTCACAATCTAAGACTTTCTCTTTCCTTCCGCGTGCAACATTCCTTTTCCTGCTTTGTTCTCATGTTTTATTAAAATTTTAATGCTTGGAATTTTTCAAAATTATTACAAAGCAAAAAAGTGCAGCATCTTAGGATTTTAGAGGTTAAATTATTGCTTACCAATAATCATCGGGAAGTTGTAGAATAACATTAAAATCTTCTTTAACACATCCAACAAATTCACGATCACAAAATATTTTATTTATTTTCGAAGACAAATAAGACAATATTGTATCAATATCACCATCACTCATACTAAAATACTCCGAAGTATACGTCGTACTTTCGTACAAAAAGGACCTTGAATTCCTTGAAATTGAAAGCGAAAGCTACCGTAGTATAGACAGAGACGGAGTTGGGTTTTTTGCAAATTAAAAATAAAATTAATTTCAAAAATGATGCTAAACTTATTTTGACATTCCTTGACTGGATGGAATAAAATTTAAAAGTACCAAAACATAACCTGCCCTGCTGTTTACCACTCAACTTGTTTACCCAGAATTATCGGTAAATGTCAAAAGTGAATACCTATTCTGTGAACCGTGATTTTTAGTTGTGGTAAAAGTGAATGTTATCGTAATATAGAAAAAAAATATGCGGTTTTGAAATATTCCGACACAGTTTTTCCAATACGTGTTTAGAATTGTCTTGAAGTTTAAAGCATAAGGAGTTAAAATGTCAACTTCTACCGGCCGTGTCATTGTTTATGGAGGAAGAGGTGCTTTAGGCGCTAAATGTGTGTCTCATTTTAAATCCAAGAATTGGGTAAATATTATCTCTAATTTAAATAATCTTGTGTAACACATTTCTTGTTTCAGTGGGTGGGGTCCATTGATTTAGGAACTAACGACGATGCTGATTTCAACATTTTGGTTAACAGCAACGATACCTTACCCGAACAAGTAAGTACAAGTAATTTTTATTTGTCCGTGATGCCATGTTCTCTGCATGTTTATCTTGGTATGCATTCCAAGTGTTATCACACTCATGGGGAACCTGCCATTCTCTTCGAGAAGGTTTTCCTGGTACTTCACATTAGCAGTCAACGCACTTAACCAGCATACCGTGAAAGCTAATAGTTCTGACTGGTAATGTATGATGTAAACTTTTTAATCGCCTGGTACAAATTAAATTTATTAATGCTAATTACATTTTCCTTGGAGCGGAACTTAATTATTTCATAAAAGTTATGTTAGCTATGCCAGGAATGTAAACAAAACTGGAGGGACGGTAAAAACCTTGTTATTCTAGTTATCTCTTTTTAATTTTTTATTCTTTCAAAAGTAAAAGTTGAAATATGGTTTGAAAGTCTGGGAAGGGGTTATTACCGGTTCTTTATTTGCAAAGAACATCATTGAGTCAGCGAACTTCTGCAACTTGGTTTGGGTTTTACCGCAAATTATAAATTTGTTCAAGATTCGTTGCCTTATTACTGAAATTTATATCGGGCTTCAATTTTGTTTATTTTATTTCATAATATTTATTTTAAAATCACTTTGGTTCAAACAAACCAACAAAATTTATTAGCATAAAATCTATTTGAAAACTAAAGTAACTTTAAATAAATATTGGGAAATTGCTCTAATACTGCTTAACCATATCAGCAGTTTGGCTATATATTTTTCAAGTTATGTGAATTTGGTTTAATTGATTATAATACTCATATTTACACTAATCAATGGCAGTTCGCAAACATCAGTCGTTTGTTTGATAGTTTAATTACATTTGGGTTTTATTATTAAATAATATTTTTTTGTATTATTTATATATGCACACACCTGCACACTAAAATTCCACAGTGGATCACCCGCCAATTACAGTGGATTTTTTAAAATGAAAGTAAAGCTGATCTGGAAGCAACCCCATGGGTAAAGTGGTACCACATTAAAATTTGAGAATTCAGACTACTTTACTACATTGTTATATTATATTGTCTGCTTATTTTTTAAGCTTATACGATTTATTTTCTTTGAAAATCTCTACACCTCATTTTGATTTTACCTTCATTAAAAAAAATATTTATTGAAATCGGCGGGTTCACTTATCATTTTGCATCAAATTAAATTAATTTAAAAGTTTTTCAAATGATTAGATTACATGTTTACCCTTAGATTATATCGTCGTTGAGCTACGAAAACCTCGTAAGGGACAAAAAGCTAATTTTACAGGAGACAATGTTGTTTACGAGTTTACATTGCCCAGTAGGACGCAAGTAACTCTTTTACCTGGTTACCTACATGCATTCTGTTGGGTAGTGCCTTATGAGCTTTTTGCAGTACACGCCGGGACAGATTTTTGTTTAAACAAACACGTAAACCCATTTTAGCATGGGTGTCGCTTACGAGGTTTTCGTAGCTCAACGACGATATATATTACATGATACCAAGTACCCCAAAATATTGAGACGCAAAGTATCAACGACGTATTATTTAACTGCCTGTCTGTCGTGCCATGTACAGCTAATTTTTACATCTCTTTTTAGATTCAATACGTCCTAATACCGGTATTGTCGCTATGCCGCTATTTTTGCGGCAATTCTAAATTGAAATATTTTTGAAAGAAATTAACAAAGCAATTTTTACAGGTACAACAAAATATATATTTTTTGATTTCGATTTTTAAATTCTGTAAGAGATAACAAAGATGGCTACAAATTTTCTTAACCAATTTGATTCATTTTTATCATTGGTGTAAACTGTGACTAGGATTTAAATAGGTAAAAGTATTAATGTGCACTTTTCAAATAATTACAGAAATACATAAAATAATACACAAATATAAATAAACTATATATACTTACATATACTCTTAGATTTGATAACAAAGTCACTCAAAGCAGTTTAAAAATATCACTAAAATAATTTTGTTTGAGTAAAAAGTACCAACTTTATGATACCAATACCAGTATTACCAACATTTTCATTTTAAATGTCATTTCAACTCGCAAAACTCAAAATTGATTTTCAAAAATATAAGCGGTTTATGACAACTAATGGTTTTGCCAACTGTTGACTCAATTTGCCTACTCTTTGGTAAATTTACCAACCCAATTGCTGAGACTGTTGGGGGAGCACTCCCCCTCCTATGAGCATGTCTCTGTGTTTGATAACTCTTTGAATGCACATTTTAGTTATGCGACAGAAGGAATCAATCTACTACAGAAAGAAGTAAGGACTTTTAGCCTTGTAGAGAGTTGGAAGCAAATTGAAGCCAATTACTCTTACTTCAACCAAGGTGCAATAAATTATGTTCTATCTGCCTGCTATGTGTTTCTAAAAATTACTTCTTCTGTCTTTCCAGGTTTAGGCACATTTACCTGTTCCGGCTTCACCAATGTTTCCTCGGTCTACCTTCGAGGACTGTATTCAAGTGCTTGTTTTGGAATTCTGGTGTTTTGCATATGTGTTAAGTGTTTCTTCCAGTTTTCTTTATATTCCTGGGTCTTTTCTACAAATGAATACATGTTTTTTTCATTTTTTTTTTTATTCTATCTTCTCTGGTGCATCCTTTAACTGTTTCCTTTAACTATTCTATCTTCTCTGGTGCATCCTTTAACTGCTCTTAGAAATTTCATTTCTGCTGTTTGGATATTTTGGAGGTCTTTTTTTCTTACTATCCAGTTTTCAGAGCTATATAGTATGGTTGAAGCAGCCATTACTTTGTAGAACTCCAGTTGCGTTTCTTTCCTTGTTTTTTTTTCTAGCATTCTTTTAATTGTGCCACATGTTCTTTGGTAGGTATTTACTGATTTTATTACCTATATCTTTATTTTCTTCATATGTGACATCGCAACCTAGGAATTGAAAGTGATTTACCTGTTCCTAGAATGTTATTGTCAATTACAATCTTTGTTCTTGCTGGATCAGGTCCTAAAAATTACTAAACCCATAAATTAATGATGTGCAAATATTTAATTTATTTTCCAACCAATGACAAGTCGAAAATATGTACATATGTATTGCTGGGTACTGCTGGACAAAAGAAAAATCTTTCATATTACAACATGCCGTCTCATATCTATGATTATAACAAAGTCTGGAATTATATACACTAGGACCACAATATCTTGTATCTTCCACACTTTAATTATGAGATTATGACAATACTTATCATTGGCTGAATAATATAGTTTCCTAACTTACTAACTGGCCGGAAAATAAATTTGAACCACTAATACTTGTAAATGGTATGTGACATTTGGGCAACTCCAAGTAGGCGCCGGTCAACTTGGACACCGGTTTTTTCGGAACTGACTTATTAATCACAAAGCAAATTTTTGTATACTGGATTTCCTTTTACAAGATTTTCAGGAATTTCCTTCTAGATTGCCTTAAAATAAAAAAGTTCCTAAGATTTATTGGGATTTTCTTTTTTTTTTACCGCCACGGTAACTAGGCGACATAAGGTTGACTACTTGCCAACTTTCGAGCCTGAATTTGAAAATCACGGATCTAGAAGGACAGTGGTCTTCGGGCTCATGCAACTTAGCTCATTGTATTTGATGTCAAATATATTGATACTCGATTGATGTGTAATTTGGTAATATTGGACGCAACTTTGATTGGTTGTAGTTCTACCATGTGGAACCTCTGATAGGTGTTAGTTTGAGGGACAAGTCATAAGGCAAATTTTTGTACACTACATTTCCTTTTCCGTAGATTTTTTCCTAGCTTGCTTTAAAATTTCCTTTCGAAAAAGTTGAGAAAACAAAAAAAAGAATTCATTTATAGTATTTTTGAGATTTCCTATGATTTTCTTGGATTTCCCTTTATTTGTACACCAGATTTCCCCAGTGATCCTCCCTTTCAGCTAGTTCTGCCAAGTATGGTAACTAATTCCTCAAACTTCTATGGATGAGTAATTCGGTTAGTGTTTAGGTTGGTAAAAAGTTGAATCAATCAAGTAATATTATAACACTCATCAGGGATTTGAATTTTAGGTTTTAATAAAACAAAACCTAAACTGTAAGTCGATGTTTCGAATTTTATTTTACTCTTCTTCGTAGATTCGTAATATTTCGGATTAAGAAGATAATAATTTAAACGAAAAATTGATGCACAATTTTCTAGCATTATATATATTAAGATTACCGATGCGTTGCCTTTGTTTGCACCTTGGGGATCTAGCATAATAAGCTAGCATCGTCCTTTTTATTACTTTCAAAATAACGTATAACATATACTCTGAATTTTTTAGGAAGAAAAAGTCTTGAGTTCGGTAGGATCTGCGCTAAGTGGTGAAAAATTGGATGCAGTCATTTGTGTTGCTGGTGGTTGGGCCGGAGGTAACGCCAAAAAAGGTAATTTAATTTTTTAAATCTTGCTACCTCAAACTGAACCTGAAATTTTTAGATCTTGGCAAAACAGCAGATTTAATGTGGCGTCAAAGTGTCTGGAGTTCTGTAATATCATCCAGCATTGCTGCAAGTCACCTTAAAAATGGCGGTTTATTAACTCTTACTGGAGCCAATGCTGCTCTTCAAGATACTCCAGGTGATTAAAAAGTTAATTAGCAAACACATAAGCATCACATAACATTGGTTTTATTTAGGTATGATTGGTTATGGACTTGCTAAAGCAGCCGTACACCATTTAACCAAAAGTTTAGCTGGCCAAGGTAGTGGTATGCCTGAGGATTCCGTAAGTGTCGCAATTTTGCCCATTACATTAGATACACCAATGAACAGGAAGTGGATGCCCAAAGCTGATTTCAGTACCTGGACTCCTCTTGAATATATTTCTGAGTATGTAACTTACTTTCTATCTTTTTGAATTAATAACATTGAATTCTTGTAGATTATTTTGGAAATGGACCTCCAAGGAAGGCAGGCCTGCAAACGGAAGTTTATTGCAGTTGGTAACAAAAGATTCACAAACTGAAGTAATTGCCGTCTAAAAATGTAATGTCATATTTACACAAAAACTAGAATTGCTAATATTTTGTTATGGACCAATCGATATTATTGCCAAAGCTTTTTAAAGTGAACAAACAATATGATATTAAATTTGTTGCTTTTTTGAATAAATAGTTTTTGAAAATTATTTGTAATTTTTATTGTTTGTCAAAACGAGTTTGATGAAACTTGTTGAACTTTGATTTCGTCCTGTAGATAAATTCCTAACCTAAAAATAGTTGTATGGGGTTATGTCAGGTGCTCCAAGAAGAGACTTTTATAAGTTAAAATTACTGCTCGGAATTGCGGTGTCTTTGCATATAGGAACTTATTTTGCCAAACCTTACTTTTTACGCAAAAAGGATTTAAATATAGATAAAAGCAATTCGGACATTTGAATTGCCTGAAATGCGAATTAGGAAACCTTCTGGAATCAAGGGATATGAAATAGGAATTTGTGTTATTCTTGGTTTTTTTGGAGGTGTTTATATTTGGAAACCACTTATTTTAAAACATTTTTCACCTCAGTCGATTAAAGAAACAACTGATCAAGAATGACTGCATACAAAAATTGGGTTAGTAAGCAAGGAGGAAGACCAGTGTGGTTGGTTTCTGCTGGATTTGGAGCAATATTATGCGTGTATATTGGATTTAGTAAAATATGGCGACCATATCGTCAACGTATGAAACGTGAAGTAGCTGCAAGTTACGGAAGTTTCCTCTACGAACAGGAAAGAAAGCGCTAATTATTAGATACTAATGTAACTCAGTTTTAAATAAAGGTAACTAAATAAATTGTTTTGTATATATTTCTACTTTTCTACAAAAAAAAAAAGAAATATTGGCAATAATTTAATGGAGCTTAACAGATTTATTACTACAGTTTATACATTTTTATTCGGTCTTAAACTTCCCATTGTAGTATGGTAAATATTCTAGCACTGCTTTCCAATCAGTTACGTAAAGCAATCCTACTGTTGCACTTCCACCGAAGGCTATTCCAGATCCTAACCTGGAGTAAGAGCAATTACATAATCAATTTTCTATGTAAACTTTCGTTTACTTACCATATACCAGCCAATTCCATGTGTCTTTTACCCAAACGAGCTAACATACTCATTTTATTAGAATAAATCAAATATTTTCACAAAAGAAACAATTTAATATTATCGAACGGCCACTGACGTGAGATGTCAAGTATTAATGTTGATGACAATTAATCGATAAACCGACAGAGGGCGTTAATTTGTTTAATCTTTGTACCAAGCAGTACCGCACTTTTACAAAATCTTTGTGTACTAACATTAATTTCAAAATGCATTTTATTATTGATACCGTATCAGAATCCACTTATTTTCAGAATATTCTGCTTGGTCTTGACGAAACTTTAGGTAATATTTAATTCAGCAATGTTTTGAGTAAAATGTATGTGTAGAAACTTTAAAATTAAAAATGTCGATAATTATTACAGAAAAATGTGTTGGTATCAAAAATATCAATTTAAAAAAGGTAAATCCATTGATGTATTCCGAAATATCTGCGTGGGAACATAAACATGGTGTTCTGTTACCAGAAGACTTGCGTTCATTTTATTCTTCCTCCAATGGTTACTATTTTGAGTGGACTTACGGATTTGATGGTAATTTAAACGTCTTTTTGACGTAAAAATATTTAATTCGGGGATTTTACATTATGACGTTAAAAAAAATTTCAGATGAAAATGATGAAGAAAATATCGTTGGAAGAATTGCGTTAAATCCACTGGAAGAGGTTGTGCCAGTATTTGGATATGAAGCCACCAACGAAACTGGAGTAAAATTTGAGGGTGACCGCTACGCTCTGAAATTGTCTTCAGAGAGTAAAGTATTTTCGTTGTCCGTAATTCCGGAACGTGGAAAAGTGAGTTCCAGTGCAATAAATGGAATACAATTTTGCGAACTTTTTTAAGGTTGTTCTAGTGTACTTATACCCAAAATACGCCCCGACGATTTGGATTCTAACAGCAAATATGAATTTTTATTATTTGGCGGACGACATAGCAACCTATTTTCGTATGGCGATTACCCACTTGGGAATTCCAAATTGGCAACTGGCGTACACACCACAAGGAGTTCCTCAGTGGTCAGAAAATATGTTTATAATTTTAGCACCCCATTTGCTTCCACTCAATAAGCGTCTAGAGAAAGTGGGGCACGAACGAAAGCAGCGGAAAGATGAAGATTTTCACGACGTCTCCATTAATAATTTGGATCCCAATGTTTTTAAAATACAACCCCGGTCTAATGTCTCGGTTCCATCGTTGCTAGATCTTCCGACGTCAAGTTCCGAGTTATTGAAGCACTCAAAAAAAAATAAACAACAAATTCAGACGAAACAAGTTATTCAGCACATAAAACAGCACAAATTTCAAAGAAAACCGTTGTATTATTTAAAAAAGCGACAGGATAAATAAAATTGATGATAATATTGTTTATTATTTTTTATCTAATGTTTACATTGTGCAAACTAAAACTTTAGGACGGTCCCTTGTATTATATGTTATATTTAGTTACTTTCGTGTCACGTTGACATTTCATTGGGTATGGTGACAATGTAAACAACAATGGCAGACTTCATTTTCTAAAGTGTGAACCGTTGTGATTTAAAATAACGTTTGAATTTAGAATGTTGAACTTTTATGATCGTTTATTAAAACCATTGCATGTTAGTATTAACATAAGAAACATAATTACAAGAGTAATTAACAGTTTAATTTTGTTATAATTGAGGTGGCCATATTCTGTAGTGATGCCAACTGTAGATGTTGTTTTCATTTTATAATTTTTTAGTGACAAATTTAAAATGGCGTCTACTAATATAATGGCTGATAATGAATTTAAAGTATTGATATTTATTTTAAATTTATAATTTAATATTTCAGCATGTATATTGCATTTACATTGAGAAGAGAATGATATTCCATCTTAATGATTTTTTAAATTAAATATATTTTTATTTTCTGTATTACATAAACCAGGTAAGTGTTTTTTAATTACCTTTCCTAATTTGTTTTGGTTTTCTCAATTTGAAATAAACTTTTAGTATATTCTGGTTTCGTTGTTTTAGGTTCTGTTGTGTGATTTGATTTTAAAAGACAATAAATAGTTTTATTTAGCTGCCGAAATTTATTATCGATGAATACCTCGAATTGGTATATGTGAGACACCAAACTTAAAAATGATACTTAGGAATTGAAATTTATTGTAATCTCTGAAACAGGTAATTTTTGTTGTAGCTTATTCATCTCATTTTTACCATTTTCACTTTTTTTTTAAATTTCGAATTGGGTTTTTGTCAAAAAATGCAAATTATCTTTATTATAAAAAACTAACAGTTTTCACACACTTATTCACTCGTTGAGTGCACATCAACTTTGTTTAGTTTATCTTGTTTACATACAGGGTGTTTTGCAAAGTTCCCTTTCACAGCTTGTTGGACATGAATTTAAAAAATAACTGATTGATAAAAAATGATCATACGATTTATTTAACATTACTTGGGCAGGGCTTATTTTTTTACCCAATCGAAGAGACTAGTCGATTTTTACGTTTTGTCGAGTCCGCCTCTGTAGTTTTATTGTTGAGGAACAGTGGTGGGTAATTCAAAGCAGTTAGTATAAAGCTTACGTCTAGTGTGTATAGCTTTTGTGTATCTTCTTGGTCAGTTTTTAAAATTGTATTTGATGAATATTAACGCTCACGTAGTTCTTTACCCCAACTGTCAACAAGTTGTTTCGCGTTTATTTAGCTTGTTTTGGTCCCACGTGATGGAACCTATTTGCGTTTTTGGTGCCTTTCGGAGGTAAGCAACTTACAATTTTTGATTTATTAATCACACTTTTGCTTCGAAATTCGAAGCCTTATTCATCAATTATTGATAACAAGTTATTCTATTTTGTTTAGTAAATTTTAAAATTGTTTATAATTGTGACTCACTAAGTTTTGGTTTCAAGTCTCATTATCATATTTTAATAATTGGAAACTAATGACCTTCTGCAATGATCACCCTATATGTAACAACCAAAGGTTGTAATTTAACAATATATTTTCACAGTTTTAAAAATTGCTAATGTTTATTTTGTAAAATTGAGTCAAATCAAGTACTGTTTGAATATTTTATATATATTTATGTCATATGGCAGGCAGAAATGTTGATAGTGTTGACCACATAATTTATTTAGTTTAGAACCTTATTTGGGAGTGGGTTTTTAAGTTTGATTTGTTGATCATGTCAAAAAGGTGAAGACAATTTATACATAATGGAACCATGTAAATATGGTTTTGTTTTTAGACGAACAATGGCACAACTTCCACTTCAAAAACGTGGTCGTGGAAGTAACAGTGGTGAACCATCAAGTTCAGGTACGACTTCCACCAATTCTACAAATCAATTACCAATAATTACCACGAGTCCTGGGACATTAACCGACGAATTAGCAGCTTTGTTTGAATGTCCAGTATGTTTTGAAATTGTATTACCTCCGATTATGCAATGTCATGTTGGTCATCTTGTTTGTTCAAGTTGTCGTCCTAAGCTTTCTTGCTGTCCAACATGTCGCGGTACATTAGGTATGTTCGTAATTAAATAGCCTACCGAGTTTTTAATTATTTCATGTTTTTAGGTAACATTCGTAACTTGGCTATGGAAAAAGTGGCAAATAATTTAATGTTCCCTTGTAAACATAAACAAACTGGCTGTCGTATGTCTTTTGGTTTAAACGAGAAAGCCGAACATGAAGAAGTATGCGAATTTCGTCCTTACAGTTGCCCTTGTCCCGGTGCTTCATGTTCTTGGCAGGTCAGATATAAATTTAGTTTATAATTTAAGAAATCCTCAAATTGTCTAAAAATGTGAGGTTGATTCTGCTCCACGTTTTCTTGTTAGTTTGTCAATCAATAAGATATTGTATAAATTAAAAATTCTGTAAACTAATTAAAATTTATAATTTAGGGTCAATTGGAAAAGGTGATGGTTCATTTACAACTTGCACATAAGAATATAACAACTTTGAATGGTGAAGATATAGTATTTCTCGCAACCGATATCAATTTGCCTGGAGCAGTAGATTGGGTTATGATGCAAAGTTGCTTTGGACATCATTTTATGCTAGTCCTAGAAAAACAAGAAAAATGTGATGGACATACTCAATTTTTTGCAATTGTACAGTTAATTGGATCTCGTAAACAAGCCGAACATTTTGCGTATCGGTATGTATTTTTTCTTTTAAATTTACACAAATGAGTTGGTTTGGGTTTAGAGAATATTGACTGAAAATGTGAAACTGAGTTGTTTTGTTTCAAAACAGGTTAGGAACTGAGATCATCTGTTTTTATTACTAATTGTAAGCTGCTAGTGGAAAATTTAAATATGTTTTAAAATTTGTCATTCTTCATACCTCAGTTTCAATTGTTTATGAAATTAAACCTCATCTGATAAGTAAGCCATAACAACAATAATAATAATTAATACATTGACAATGCCTGTTAATAATCAAAAATTAATAAAGCTTTGTTCAATTATTTAATTTTGATTCACCTATTGATTCATTAACAAAAACGTTTTTCTTAAAATTAAACGAAAGTTTATGAAATACAATGGAGAGGCTACAGTCAGGGTAGCCAAATTCACAAAATTGTTTGTTCAATTTCATGTTCTATCAAATAGAGACAGACTGCAGAAAAAATAATTTTTAGGAAATGTGTATATGCTACCATCAAGTTCTATATTCTCATTCCAACTCACACCTGTTTTTATCAATTACTTGTAATATCTACGTTTGTTACTGATAGGAGAATACATCTACCAAACTATAGAAAATAGAAAAAAAAAATGGAAAATTCAGAAGTGCTGAATTGGCCAAAATTTTCAAAAAAAAATTATTAAAAAAACTTACACATTTATTAAAGGAATTTAATACAGAATCAAAAAATGCAATAATATACAAGGTCTATTTTTCTTTCAAAGTATAAATATTTTGTACCGTCGGTAGCGGTTTTGCAGTTATTACTGGTCATTTTTTGCACAAAGAAATACGAAATTTTTATTTATATTATAAAAATTTATTTGATACGTCAATATATTGTAATTGAATTAACAAACAATTTTTATCAAGCAATTCTATTTGTAAACAAAGTCCAATAAAATTTAATGATTTAAAAAGTATTTTCAGCATTGGTTTGCTAATTGTTTTGCTCTTTTTTTCTGTGGTATACAATTACGATTTGGAGATCTAGATAACCATGCATTTTTTGGTAAAAACTTCATTTAAATATACTGTATTTTTATTATTTTTGTATTACTTGGGTAAATTAAATAAATTATTAAAGCACCTTTTACATTATGCGATTTATCATAGGATATCTTGTATGAGTTGTTCTAAGCAGATATTTTATAGTTTATATTGTACAGAAAGACTTGAATCTGGACTCATAAGCCAATTCATAACAGAATCTTACGATTAAGGAGGTGTCTATTTTCTAATGAGTTTACATACGATGTTAACATCTAAAACCTTTATCAACATTTAAAATTTGAAGTTTTATTGGATTAATAAATAATAATTAATTTTTGTAAAAAAATAAATGTATTTCAAAATTCAATTTAATTTTAAATATTTTAATGGGACATGCCCAATCACTGAAGCCATTTTTGAGTCCAATGCATGTTTTTTTCTCGCACTTTTTCTCCTATTTTTCTGAAGCAACAATACCATATACGTTAAGTTGATATTTCAACACTAACTTACAAATTTGCAAACTTTTCTTCAAAATTATATTTCAGTTTGCTCCCCGTCGTAAAAACCACAATATTTGGTTGTGCCCACTCATATTTGATTGTGTTTATCTGTAATCGTAAGCAAACACATAGTGGAAACCAAAAACCAGTGTAACCCTTAAAAGTAAAACTCATGAAAGAAATCCTATGATAAATTGCATAATGTAAAGGGGGCTTAAATTTGTGGTGTTGGCAGGTTTTATTTATTTCTACTATTTCAGTATCATAGAGTGGGGCAGTTTTACCTCTTCATATGAGGTTTTACAAAAGTAAAGTAAAAATTTTCTAGTAAAAAAAAAATAAAACCAAAAAATTACTTATCGGCATAAAATTGGATGAAAAACCTAAAAATGTGAAAATATATAGGGTGTTTAGTTTAAAATAAAAAGGTTGTACGATATTTAAACAGAACGGAACACGTGAATAATTGTTCGGGAGACCTGATTGTTACCTCCCGAGTTCGATGTAGTGGACTGTAGTTTTTGGGAGTGTGGAATGAAAAAATGCGTTGGTTAACAAACGTTTATTAACTTCTTTATTCACTCCTTGCATCAATAACAATTGAAGCAACATAAAATGATCTCGTAGAGATCGTAGATAGAAAAAGCAATAGCTCTCGAATTGAGCATAAAGCAACACATGTAAATTTACAAACAATAAAATGTATTTGTTTATAAACGCTCTCGAATTGAGCTATAATAATAATAATAATAATAAGAGCAAATTTATTTATATAAATATAGTTCAGCTTACAAAATATAATACAAAAAAAAACAACACTCCATAAAAACCATACAACAATCATTTTTAAAGCACAACAATCAGTAATATTCTTCATTAGCAATTAATGCCAGTAGTCCTCTCTTAAATCCACAAACTGTGGTGCAGTTTTTCAACTCTTCGTCCAGGTCATTAAACCTTCGTAGTCCATCATAAAAAACAGATCTTTTCATCCTATTAGTACGAGACAACGCGACACTGAAATCACGCTTCTGTCGGGTATTACGGCAATGAACATCCGAGACAAACCTCACATGTTGCTGTAGGAATTCAGGAACCCTCTTCAATTTAATCTTAAATATAAGAACCAAAGCGCTAAACATCACCCTTTGCTTGACATTCATCAGGCTCAGAGTTGACAACATTACCCCAATTGGGGTGTATCTGTTGCAAGAAAGGATACTTCTCATACATCGATTCTGAATCAACTGTAGCTCCTGAAACCGATAAGCTGACATCCCGAATAAGATGGTAGAGCAATACTCCAGATGTGGAGCGACGATAGATTTATAAAGAAGCAGTCTGGTACAAGTGGACAGATTCCTTCCTATTCTGCTTAGTAGATAAGCCTTCCTGGACATCTTGCTCATAACGTATTCAGCGTGACTGTGAAAGTTTAAATGCTGGTCCAATTTAATGCCTAAATATTTAATTTCACTGGAGTACTCCAGTTTATGATCATTTATAACAATATCCAATCTAGTAAAATCCGAAACATATGAACCAAACCTGTTCGAAAAAACAATATACTTTGATTTATTCACATTAATGCACATTTGATTGTCGCAAAGCCACATGTTCAAACTTTTCAGGTCAACATTCATTATTTCCATCATGCAATCTATATCATCTCCAACTACAAAAACCATCGTATCGTCAGCAAACAGTCTAATCTCACAGTGCTTCAAACATTTTTTCATATCATTAACATACATTATAAACAGAATAGAGCCAAGCACAGCACCTAGGGGGACTCCATGAAGAACATCCTCCTCCTCAGACACAACCTCTCGGTATTTAACTTTCTGACGTCTGTCAGTCAAATACGATTCAAACCATCTCAACACCACACCACCGATACCCATCCTCTTTAGCTTTCTCAACAATAATTTACGATTAACAGTCTCGAACGCTCTCTTAAAGTCAAGAAACACAGCCAGAACCAACAATCCATCGTCCAAACTCTTAAACCATTCATCACAAAAGCTCTGTAGAATTACTGTAGTACATACTTTGCAACAATACCAATTGACTACAAAGGGTACCGTTCTCGAATTGAACTTGATTAATACTGAAGTTTACAGCGCTGTGACCGCCGACCGTCGATTGAACTTATAAGGAAGGGATGCGTGACAGAAATGCGCCATCATACCTTACAAATTCAAGACGTTCGACGCCGCGCTAGATATTACAAAATAATAATTGTTAACAATAAAAATAAATGAAAATAGGGAAACGGTTCTGAACAACACGCTAAGTGAAAAATATTTTTTAATAACTTGACAATGGGGTACTTGTACACAAATTTGTGTGGGAAATTTGCGAAAAATCGATCCTTTTTGTGCAACTACTGTTAAGGTGTTATAAAACATAATGTAAGGCAGAAGTATGCACCAATTTTGGTTTTCTACGTTGAAATAGGGTAGGACATTTCGCAAATTTTACACACAACATATTTTTCTATGAAAGAATTGGCGATAAGTGAATCGTCCTGTATAATATTGTAGCATTTTGAATTCTACATAATTTTCTTTTCTGCATTTTCCAAAACTGGAACAAAACACAGGGTAATTAGAAGAAAACTATGTACTAGCAAGTAAAAAAAAAAGATATTTTAATAGCGATTTTTATTGTTAACAGATTAGAATTAAATGGAAACCGCCGTCGACTCACGTGGGAAGCTATGCCTCGTTCCAGCCATGAAGGTGTAGCATCTGCTATAATGGGCTCTGATTGCTTAGTTTTTGACACTTCCATCGCCCAATTATTCGCTGACAATAATGGTAATTTGGGCATTAATGTTACCATATCTGTAGTATGCTGAATGGCATTGTTTATAATTTGTTACCTTCTATGTTTACTTAAAAATTTACTTTAATTTAAATTTTTAAATCGTTATTTATTTCATATTTTTATTTTATTGATACGTAACACATGCAGTTAAATTAACTAATAAAACACATCTTAAACAGTCTAAAAAATTATTAGCTTCAAATTGAGACACCAACTTGTTACATTTCTCATTACGTGTTAAATATTTCATGGACTGATGTAGTTTTAAGTGTTTATTTTACTTTAATATTTTTGAATTTAATTATAAAAATATGTTTTATATTTGAATAATTTTTATTTGTTTGGAGAATCCTTTTAATGCTGGAATATTCGTTTACGATTTTTATTTGGGACATTTTTATTGTTTTATCTGATTTTATTACAAAATTTTTATTCAATCGCAATTGCTTGCAAAACCTTTTTGTTGGAGGGAAGAGTTATAAAAACACCGTCGAAGCGTTAGTTTACTATGTACAGTAAAATTTTCTGTGGTGTGCCCGTTTTGGAATTCTTAAAAAAATTATTAAAAATCTGTTCCATGAGAGGGAGGTGTTGCGGAAAATATTTATTATAGTTTTAATTTATTATTAGTGTGATTCTATTGTTGAACCTAATTTTTGTAATATAAAAGGCTTTTAATTGAATGCTTATTTGTACAAAACCGATTGAACTGTAAATAGTAAAATTTTTTTAAATTTTCATCGCTTCATTTATTCTGATGTATTTCGTCATAAAATAAAGCGTTTTATATTCGGCTAGAGAGCTGTTTTTGTATGGTAATTTTGAATGCAAATACGGATATATTTCTGTTTGAAAAAATTCTTATTTTTCAAGTTGTGTGGTTTTAGGTACACTAGAAAATTATCGGTGAATTAATTGATACACTGTTGAACAAATTTGTAACTAAGCACACAAAATATGTGTGGGATTGAAATAAAATTTTCGATTATGTTGCGCTTACTTTTGTGATTTTATAATAACACTTTAATTTATTTTAAAATTGCATACTTTAAGTAAAATTTGAACAAAATAACAAATTGATATACACGAACGTTGATGATATATACGGGGTGGTTTGGAATTTAACGTTGCTTGAAAAAATAAGCGACTAACAACTGCATTGGTTGGTTGATTATTTTGTTTAGGTAATAATAAAAAATGTTGCAACATAAATTCTGAAGCATTGGTATAGATATGGTGAAATTGTGTGTATCGCCTGGTATGTACAAAACAAAAAAAAACGAGTGTGTAAAGGTTTTCAAATTAACCTTGATGAAGTTTTGATGTAAAGTTAAAATGTGATCTTATTTTGTTTGAATAACAATGAATTTTTGAAAGAATTTGAAAACTTTATTATACAGCGTGCCTGCCTGCCATTTGTTTATATCGATTAAGAAAAACATAAATGTGGCTGAGAATATAATTATTATAAAATAATATATCGTTAGTATTTTTGGTAAATATTCATATTAAACTGTATAGTGTAACTTTGATTTAGCTAAGTGAACTGCAATTAAGGGTAGTAGTTTGACTACAAATTCTGGGTATGGTAATTACATTAAAATTGATTATTTTTTTTATAAATTCAAACGTGGAGCAATAGTTTTGATTTTTTAATATGTGATTAAACCAAATAATAATTTAATGAATTAAGAATGAAATCAAAATTATTTTAATCATTTGTAAAACGTATAATAAATAAAACATAACAATGCTTTGTAAACGGTAATTTTAAAAGTTTTGTATTGGGTTTTCATATGAAAGTAACTTCTAGTAACATATGGAGTGTTTTAAATATGCCTGACCAAATTTTTTCTTATTATTTTTATTATCAACCATATCTGTAAGTGTGATAACAATTATGCGACCATCACGGTCAATGCCTAATAAACTTACAAATAAATCAACTTTTAGAGAGCTTTTATTAATTTACAAAAAATAATCAAGTTTTAAGTTTGGAGATATTTTTAAAACACTCTGTATATTAAATGTATGTCATGTATAATATATTCTGATGAGAGATCATTTTGTCCATGCAGTATCCAAATATCTTTTATAAAAATATGTATGGTGATCTCTCATTTTTGTGATACTGGATTCCATTGTCGAATGCGTTGTAAAATTGACATTGGTTTTTGTTTGTTTTATCTAATCAGTACTGCTGTAAATAATTAATCATAAATGTACGATTTATTTAATAAATTAAGTTTTACAAACGATAACTCTTTATATTTTGTTAATATGCAGACTGCTGGAGAGTTGTTGACTCAATTAAGTGCTTGCTCAACCAAGTGATGTTAGGTTCCTCAGGTAATAAAAAATAAAACAAGAAGTATTTTTTAAAATTTAATGGGGTTAACGAAATTCAAAATTAGAAACCAATAATAATTTTGGTTACAATTACATATTTTCATCTCAATACTAAGCAATATAATAATTTTTATGCCATTAATACAGAGTGATTTATGAAAACAGTTCATAGATTCTATTCGGGTTTATTTGAAATGTCTTTAGATTTTTCACTGAATCCAAATCTGTCTTTTGATCAAGATATCTTGATTCATTTATTCTATTCGTGAGCGAGTGGAACGGAACCCAGGCGTTTTTTATAAAAATCAAATGTCAAAATGTTTTCACATACATACATAGGGGGAACTACTGTTTAAAGTGGGTTCCGAACCACCGGAAGCGTTATATGCTTCATATTGAGAAGAGTTCTTTTGGCAAATTACTTTGGTGGTTTTCCATTTAGTTTTTAAGCTATTTTAATCTAAAAGATGGTTAAAATTGCGATTTGGACCCGTAAGGCTACAGTAAAATAGTATCAAAATGGAAGATATTTTCTCTAAAAACATTTTATTCGGTTCGAGTAGTAAATCAAAACCCCAAAAGTATTAGATAAAGCTATCTCATTGCCAATTTGACTACTCTAATCAGAATAAAGCTGTGCGTACACAGTATTCAATTGACACTTTTAATTGGTTCATTGTATTAATAATGATTTTTTTAAAAATTTATTTTATGGTTTTAGTTTTAAATCACAACAATCATTAGTACATCCGTTGCTCCATTTAACAGAAAATAAATTTTTTTGATTTTAATTTCTTCTGTTAAATTTTCGGTCCTGATAATCTGCAAATGACCTTAAATTCTAGTTTGTAATGAAAAAACTTGGTTCGTTCTAATTAGAGCATTAATTCATGCTTGGCATTAAGATGGCGCTTCTTAAAAATGATTCTACAGGAACTTTCTTACAGTCACTGTAACTGATTCTATAAACTTTTTCAAAAATCATCCTGTTGAGTTTAAAAATGTGATAATAAATATATTTTTTTCCTTCGGATTACAGAAACATTTTATTAATGAATAAAATATAAAGTTACAACAATTCAATAATAATTAATTTTGCACGTAATCAAGAATAAAAAGGTTATTTTTGCATTGCTCAAATATTAGCGGAAAAGATCTTTGTTGAATTAATTCTTGCTTTGAAATATACAAAAAATGAATTATGACCGATCCGACTCTATATCACACATTAATATTGTAAATATGTGGTTTTGAAAATATATAAAATATTAGACATAATATCACAACCATATATGACTTTAAGAGTGCAAATAATTTGAGCTCAAATTGGCGATGAATTGCACTTTTATGCCAGACAGCGTAACCAAATTATAATTGCATTTCAATATATGATAAAACTACAAATATACTAACTAATAAATAATAAGTAAACAACCTTACTTATGAACAATCTAATAGCTAAACATACACCAATATATGTTAATAAATCAACTTTCAAAAATGATTACAAACATTAAAATTTCAATTTCACAAAAAGTCAAAAAAGGTCAAAATTACCGCTCGAGGGTGGTCGTAATTGTAACAGCCAAAAACCTCGTATAGCATCAGTATAAAAAAGCGTAAATTTTGACATTACCAAGACTATTCTGTCATAATTGAAAGTTGGTAATAAATATTAAACAACACAAAAATTAATTAATACCTAAGATATCTAAATAGGGTCTGAAATGATTAATCTACAAACTAGGTAACAAACTTATTGAAATAAAAATAATAAAATTGATTATGTATCTACATTATTGCAATAGATTATCTCTGAAAATTGTTTTAAGTATACAGCGGTATAATCGTTGGATAATCATTGACATTTAAAACAAATGTGCAAAATATTTTGTTTATAATATGTAAACTGCCGCAAAATATTTATATAAAAATATATAATAATCTATAATGTAATTGTTTCATAAAAAGATAACTGCATTGTAACACATCATTTGTTTGCCCCTAAATCAGAGTGAAAGTGACTATAAGCCAGTAGACACGGTTCAAAACTTCATCCGTTATTTAATATGTATATAAATATATATTTGCAAAAAACTCATAGGTCACAATTAAAAAATCGCTTCCCGCACGATTTAATTAAAAAGTGACAAAGTGTTTTGGTTTATTTCTTGTTTAAATGATAATCCTCCGGGCCGAGGCTGTAATTCACAATCAAGTGTAGCCCAACAAACCTTGTCGATGTTAGGCTAAACTTAAGAAAGATATTTCCCTTTTTTGTTATTGCTAAACGCACCACATACACTATATATATTATATACATATGTAAATAAATATCTATCTTAGATATGACTAGAAATACTTTTATAATCAAGTTAAAACAACAATGTATTGTAATGAATTATTTAGATATAAACACCTAACTCACTTCAAGAAAATACATAGAAATTAATTGAAATAAAAACGACGATTAAATTCAACACAATGTTACTAAATATTATACAATCTTATAAAACTAGTTAGTGGAATAGATTTTCTTACAGTTATTTAGATATACTAAATAAATTTATTTAAAAAATTATTATGTACCTATAATATAAAGTTATGAAATTGAACAGTTCCCCTTTTCGTTCATTTTTGTATCTGCTTTTTCTATTTCGGCTAATAATGTGTGGAAGATATCAGACACCGACTGAAATAAAACACAAAAATTAACTTTAATATGCAAAATGTACAGGACTTCTAGGTCCTGTTATACTAATAATTTTATTCCTTTAATATCACTACTACCTCTTCGGTTAAATTAAAAATAACTAGTATTGATGTACTCTTGCTAGTACTACCTATGCTAGAAATACCTAGACCTGATCGGCCTGAGAAACTTTTGCGTCCCTACAACTAAAAACTCAAAACCATCGGTGTACTGGCGGACAACAGAAATAGAAGAACTTAGGAGAACATGCAATTAAATTAAAAGAAAAATGAAGCTGAGATAAGCTGAGAGTAAGTATGATATTTTAGGATTTATGCGTCTTTAAAGTTGGAAATATATGAACGAAATTTTGAATCTCTTACGAGCGTTTTCCCCAAACGATACCGCGTTTTTCGAACTCCCCGCATCGAATCACGTCGGTTATGATCAAAAAAAGACCATTTAAATTTTTGGCGATTTTTGAAAAAAACGTAAGGTTTTTTTGGTGTTTTTTCACCCCAAAAATTGAAAGTTTCAAATCCAAACATTTTTTGGCGTTTTCCTATGCAGTTTTTTGAGATAAATCGACTGACGCAGGCAGATTTGCCGTAAGTATGATATTTTAGGATTTATGCGTCTTTAAAGTTGGAAATATATGGACGTAATTTTGAACCTCTTACGAGCGTTTTCCCCAAACGATACCGCGTTTTTCGAACTCCCCGCATCGAATCACGTGGGTTATGATCAAAAAAAGATCATTTAAATTTTTGGCGATTTTTGAAAAAAACGTAAGGTTAACCCCTTTAGTGTTTTTTCAACCAAAAACTGAAAGTTTCAAATCCAAACATTTTTTGGCGTTTTCCTATGCAGTTTTTTGAGATAAATCGACTGACGCAGGCAGATTTGCCGTAAGTATGATATTTTAGGATTTATGCGTCTTTAAAGTTGGAAATATATGAACGTTATTTTGAACCTCTTACGAGCGTTTTCCCCAAACGATACCGCGTTTTTCGAACTCCCCGCATCGAATCACGTCGGTTATGATCAAAAAAAGACCATTTAAATTTTTGGCGATTTTTGAAAAAAACGTAAGATTAACCCCTTTGGTGTTTTTTCACCCCAAAAATTGAAAGTTTCAAATCCAAACATTTTTTGGCGTTTTCCTATGCAGTTTTTTGAGATAAATCGACTGACGCAGGCAGATTTGCCGTAAGTATGATATTTTAGGATTTATGCTTCTTTAAAGTTGGAAATATATTAACGTAATTTTGAACCTCTTACGAGCGTTTTCCCCAAACGAAACCGCGTTTTTCGAACTCCCCGCATCGAATCACGTCGGTTATGATCAAAAAAAGACCATTTAAATTTTTGGCAATTTTTGAAAAAAACGTAAGGTTAACCCCTTTGGTGTTTTTTCACCCCAAAAATTGAAAGTTTCAAATCCAAACATTTTTTGGCGTTTTCCTATGCAGTTTTTTGAGATAAATCGACTGACGCAGTAAGATTTGCCGTAAGTATGATATTTTAGGATTTATGCGTCTTTAAAGTTGGAAATATATGAAAGTAATTTTGAACCTCTTACGAGCGTTTTCCCCAAGCGATACCGCGTTTTTCGAACTCCCCGCATCGAATCACGTCGGTTATGATCAAAAAAAGACCATTTAAATTTTTGGCGATTTTTGAAAAAAACGTAAGGTTAACCCCTTTGGTGTTTTTTCACCCCAAAAATTGAAAGTTTCAAATCCAAACTTTTTTTGGCGTTTTCCTATGCAGTTTTTTGAGATAAATCGACTGACGCAGGCAGATTTGCCGTAAGTATGATATTTTAGGATTTATGCGTCTTTAAAGTTGGAAATATATGAACGTTATTTTGAACCTCTTACGAGCGTTTTCCCCAAGCGATACCGCGTTTTTCGAACTCCCCGCATCGAATCACGTCGATTATGATCAAAAAAAGACCATTTAAATTTTTGGCGATTTTTGAAAAAAACGTAAGGTTAACCCCTTTGGTGTTTTTTCACCCCAAAAATTGAAAGTTTCAAATCCAAACATTTTTTGGCGTTTTCCTATGCAGTTTTTTGAGATAAATCGACTGACGCAGGCAGATTTGCCGTAAGTATGATATTTTAGGATTTATGCGTCTTTAAAGTTGGAAATATATGAACGTAATTTTGAACCTCTTACGAGCGTTTTCCCCAAGCGATGCCGCGTTTTTCGAACTCCCCGCATCGAATCACGTCGGCTATGATCAAAAAAAGACCATTTAAATTTTTGGCGATTTTTGAAAAAAACGTAAGGTTAACCCCTTTGGTGTTTTTTCACCCCAAAAATTGAAAGTTTCAAATCCAAACATTTTTTGGCGTTTTCCTATCCAGTTTTTTGAGATAAATCGACTGACGCAGGCAGATTTGCAGTAAGTATGATATTTTAGGATTTATGCGTCTTTAAAGTTGGAAATATATGAACGTAATTTTGAACCTCTTACGAGCGTTTTCCCCAAGCGATACCGCGTTTTTCGAACTCCCCGCATCGAATCACGTCGGTTATGATCAAAAAAAGACCATTTAAATTTTTGGCGATTTTTGAAAAAAACGTAAGGTTTTTTTGGTGTTTTTTCACCCCAAAAATTGAAAGTTTCAAATCCAAACATTTTTTGGCGTTTTCCTATGCAGTTTTTTGAGATAAATCGATTGACGCAGGCAGATTTGCCGTAAGTATGATATTTTAGGATTTATGCGTCTTTAAAGTTGGAAATATATGGACGTAATTTTGAACCTCTTACGAGCGTTTTCCCCAAACGATACCGCGTTTTTCGAACTCCCCGCATCGAATCACGTGGGTTATGATCAAAAAAAGATCATTTAAATTTTTGGCGATTTTTGAAAAAAACGTAAGGTTAACCCCTTTAGTGTTTTTTCAACCAAAAACTGAAAGTTTCAAATCCAAACATTTTTTGGCGTTTTCCTATGCAGTTTTTTGAGATAAATCGACTGACGCAGGCAGATTTGCCGTAAGTATGATATTTTAGGATTTATGCGTCTTTAAAGTTGGAAATATATGAACGTTATTTTGAACCTCTTACGAGCGTTTTCCCCAAACGATACCGCGTTTTTCGAACTCCCCGCATCGAATCACGTCGGTTATGATCAAAAAAAGACCATTTAAATTTTTGGCGATTTTTGAAAAAAACGTAAGATTAACCCCTTTGGTGTTTTTTCACCCCAAAAATTGAAAGTTTCAAATCCAAACATTTTTTGGCGTTTTCCTATGCAGTTTTTTGAGATAAATCGACTGACGCAGGCAGATTTGCCGTAAGTATGATATTTTAGGATTTATGCGTCTTTAAAGTTGGAAATATATGAACGTAATTTTGAACCTCTTACGAGCGTTTTCCCCAAACGAAACCGCGTTTTTCGAACTCCCCGCATCGAATCACGTCGGTTATGATCAAAAAAAGACCATTTAAATTCTTGGCGATTTTTGAAAAAAACGTAAGATTAACCCCTTTGGTGTTTTTTCACCCCAAAAATTGAAAGTTTCAAATCCAAACATTTTTTGGCGTTTTCCTATGCAGTTTTTTGAGATAAATCGACTGACGCAGGCAGATTTGCCGTAAGTGAAATATTTTAGGATTTATGCGTCTTTAAAGTTGGAAATATATGAACGTAATTTTGAACCTCTTACGAGCGTTTTCCCCAAGCGATACCGCGTTTTTCGAACTCCCCGCATCGAATCACGTCGATTATGATCAAAAAAAGACCATTTAAATTTTTGGCGATTTTTGAAAAAAACGTAAGGTTAACCCCTTTGGTGTTTTTTCACCCCAAAAATTGAAAGTTTCAAATCCAAACATTTTTTGGCGTTTTCCTATGCAGTTTTTTGAGATAAATCGACTGACGCAGGCAGATTTGCCGTAAGTATGATATTTTAGGATTTATGCGTCTTTAAAGTTGGAAATATATGAACGTAATTTTGAACCTCTTACGAGCGTTTTCCCCAAGCGATGCCGCGTTTTTCGAACTCCCCGCATCGAATCACGTCGGCTATGATCAAAAAAAGACCATTTAAATTTTTGGCGATTTTTGAAAAAAACGTAAGGTTAACCCCTTTGGTGTTTTTTCACCCCAAAAATTGAAAGTTTCAAATCCAAACATTTTTTGGCGTTTTCCTATCCAGTTTTTTGAGATAAATCGACTGACGCAGGCAGATTTGCCGTAAGTATGATATTTTAGGATTTATGCGTCTTTAAAGTTGGAAATATATGAACGTAATTTTGAACCTCTTACGAGCGTTTTCCCCAAGCGATACCGCGTTTTTCGAACTCCCCGCATCGAATCACGTCGGTTATGATCAAAAAAAGACCATTTAAATTTTTGGCGATTTTTGAAAAAAACGTAAGGTTAACCCCTTTGGTGTTTTTTCACCCCAAAAATTGAAAGTTTCAAATCCAAACATTTTTTGGCGTTTTCCTATGCAGTTTTTTGAGATAAATCGACTGACGCAGGCAGATTTGCCGTAAGTATGATATTTTAGGATTTATGCTTCTTTAAAGTTGGAAATATATTAACGTAATTTTGAACCTCTTACGAGCGTTTTCCCCAAACGAAACCGCGTTTTTCGAACTCCCCGCATCGAATCACGTCGGTTATGATCAAAAAAAGACCATTTAAATTTTTGGCAATTTTTGAAAAAAACGTAAGGTTAACCCCTTTGGTGTTTTTTCACCCCAAAAATTGAAAGTTTCAAATCCAAACATTTTTTGGCGTTTTCCTATGCAGTTTTTTTAGATAAATCGACTGACGCAGGCAGATTTGCCGTAAGTATGATATTTTAGGATTTATGCGTCTTTAAAGTTGGAAATATATGAACGTAATTTTGAACCTCTTACGAGCGTTTTCCGAATCACGAATCACGTCGGTTATGATCAAAAAAAGACCATTTAAATTTTTGGCGATTTTTGAAAAAAACGTAAGGTTAACCCCTTTGGTGTTTTTTCACCCCAAAAATTGAAAGTTTCAAATCCAAACATTTTTTGGCGTTTTCCTATGCAGTTTTTTGAGATAAATCGACTGACGCAGGCAGATTTGCCGTAAGTATGATATTTTAGGATTTATGCTTCTTTAAAGTTGGAAATATATTAACGTAATTTTGAACCTCTTACGAGCGTTTTCCCCAAACGAAACCGCGTTTTTCGAACTCCCCGCATCGAATCACGTCGGTTATGATCAAAAAAAGACCATTTAAATTTTTGGCAATTTTTGAAAAAAACGTAAGGTTAACCCCTTTGGTGTTTTTTCACCCCAAAAATTGAAAGTTTCAAATCCAAACATTTTTTGGCGTTTTCCTATGCAGTTTTTTGAGATAAATCGACTGACGCAGTAAGATTTGCCGTAAGTATGATATTTTAGGATTTATGCGTCTTTAAAGTTGGAAATATATGAAAGTAATTTTGAACCTCTTACGAGCGTTTTCCCCAAGCGATACCGCGTTTTTCGAACTCCCCGCATCGAATCACGTCGGTTATGATCAAAAAAAGACCATTTAAATTTTTGGCAATTTTTGAAAAAAACGTAAGGTTAACCCCTTTGGTGTTTTTTCACCCCAAAAATTGAAAGTTTCAAATCCAAACATTTTTTGGCGTTTTCCTATGCAGTTTTTTGAGATAAATCGACTGACGCAGGCAGATTTGCCGTAAGTATGATATTTTAGGATTTATGCGTCTTTAAAGTTGGAAATATATGAACGTAATTTTGAACCTCTTACGAGCGTTTTCCCCAAGCGATACCGCGTTTTTCGAACTCCCCGCATCGAATCACGTCGGCTATGATCAAAAAAAGTCCATTTAAATTTTTGGCGATTTTTGAAAAAAACGTAAGGTTAACCCCTTTGGTGTTTTTTCACCCCAAAAATTGAAAGTTTCAAATCCAAACATTTTTTGGCGTTTTCCTATGCAGTTTTTTGAGATAAATCGACTGACGCAGTAAGATTTGCCGTAAGTATGATATTTTAGGATTTATGCGTCTTTAAAGTTGGAAATATATGAAAGTAATTTTGAACCTCTTACGAGCGTTTTCCCCAAGCGATACCGCGTTTTTCGAACTCCCCGCATCGAATCACGTCGGTTATGATCAAAAAAAGACCATTTAAATTTTTGGCGATTTTTGAAAAAAACGTAAGGTTAACCCCTTTGGTGTTTTTTCACCCCAAAAATTGAAAGTTTCAAATCCAAACATTTTTTGGCGTTTTCCTATGCAGTTTTTTGAGATAAATCGACTGACGCAGGCAGATTTGCCGTAAGTATGATATTTTAGGATTTATGCGTCTTTAAAGTTGGAAATATATGAACGTAATTTTGAACCTCTTACGAGCGTTTTCCCCAAGCGATACGGCGTTTTTCGAACTCCCCGCATCGAATCACGTCGGTTATGATCAAAAAAAGACCATTTAAATTTTTGGCGATTTTTGAAAAAAACGTAAGGTTAACCCCTTTGGTGTTTTTTCACCCCAAAAATTGAAAGTTTCAAATCCAAACATTTTTTGGCGTTTTCCTATGCAGTTTTTTGAGATAAATCGACTGACGCAGGCAGATTTGCCGTAAGTATGATATTTTAGGATTTATGCGTCTTTAAAGTTGGAAATATATGAACGTAATTTTGAACCTCTTACGAGCGGTTTCCCCAAACGAAACCGCGTTTTTCGAACTCCCCGCATCGAATCACGTCGGTTATGATCAAAAAAAGACCATTTAAATTTTTGGCGATTTTTGAAAAAAACGTAAGGTTAACCCCTTTGGTGTTTTTTCACCCCAAAAATTGAAAGTTTCAAATCCAAACATTTTTTGGCGATTTCCTATGCAGTTTTTTGAGATAAATCGACTGACGCAGGCAGATTTGCCGTAAGTATGATATTTTAGGATTTATGCGTCTTTAAAGTTGGAAATATATGAACGTAATTTTGAACCTCTTACGAGCGTTTTCCCCAAGCGATACCGCGTTTTTCGAACTCCCCGCATCGAATCACGTCGGTTATGATCAAAAAAAGACCATTTAAATTTTTGGCGATTTTTGAAAAAAACGTAAGGTTAACCCCTTTGGTGTTTTTTCACCCCAAAAATTGAAAGTTTCAAATCCAAACATTTTTTGGCGTTTTCCTATGCAGTTTTTTGAGATAAATCGACTGACGCAGGCAGATTTGCCGTAAGTATGATATTTTAGGATTTATGCGTCTTTAAAGTTGGAAATATATGAACGTAATTTTGAACCTCTTACGAGCGGTTTCCCCAAGCGATACCGCGTTTTTAGAACTCCCCGCATCGAATCACGTCGGTTATGATCAAAAAAAGATCATTTAAATTTTTGGCGATTTTTGAAAAAAACGTAAGGTTAACCCCTTTGGTGTTTTTTCACCCCAAAAATTGAAAGTTTCAAATCCAAACATTTTTTGGCGTATTCCTATGCAGTTTTTTGAGATAAATCGACTGACGCAGGCAGATTTGCCGTAAGTATGATATTTTAGGATTTATGCGTCTTTAAAGTTGGAAATATATGAACGTAATTTTGAACCTCTTACGAGCGTTTTCCCCAAACGAAACCGCGTTTTTCGAACTCCCCGTATCGAATCACGTCGGTTATGATCAAAAAAAGACCATTTAAATTTTTGGCGGTTTTTGAAAAAAACGTAAGGTTAACCCCTTTGGTGTTTTTTCACCCCAAAAATTGAAAGTTTCAAATCCAAACATTTTTTGGCGTTTTCCTATGCAGTATTTTGAGATAAATCGACTGACGCAGGCAGATTTGCCGTAAGTATGATATTTTATGATTTATGCTTCTTTAAAGTTGGAAATATATGAACGTAATTTTGAACCTCTTACGAGCGTTTTCCCCAAACGAAACCGCGTTTTTCGAACTCCCCGCATCGAATCACGTCGGTTATGATCAAAAAAAGACCATTTAAATTTTTGGCGATTTTTGAAAAAAACGTAAGGTTAACCCCTTTGGTGGTTTTTCACCCCAAATTTGAAAGTTTCAAATCCAAACATTTTTTGGCGTTTTCCTATGCAGTTTTTTGAGATAAATCGACTGACGCAGGCAGATTTGCCGTAAGTATGATATTTTAGGATTTATGCGTCTTTAAAGTTGGAAATATATGAACGTAATTTTGAACCTCTTACGAGCGTTTTCCCCAAACGAAACCGCGTTTTTCGAACTCCCCGTATCGAATCACGTCGGTTATGATCAAAAAAAGACCATTTAAATTTTTGGCGGTTTTTGAAAAAAACGTAAGGTTAACCCCTTTGGTGTTTTTTCACCCCAAAAATTGAAAGTTTCAAATCCAAACATTTTTTGGCGTTTTCCTATGCAGTTTTTTGAGATAAATCGACTGACGCAGGCAGATTTGCCGTAAGTATGATATTTTATGATTTATGCGTCTTTAAAGTTGGAAATATATGAACGTAATTTTGAACCTCTTACGAGCGTTTTCCCCAAGCGAAACCGCGTTTTTTGAACTCCCCGCATCGAATCACGTCGGCTATGATCAAAAAAAGACCATTTAAATTTTTGGCGATTTTTGAAAAAAACGTAAGGTTAACCCCTTTGGTGTTTTTTCACCCCAAAAATTGAAAGTTTCAAATCCAAACATTTTTTGGCGTTTTCCTATGCAGTTTTTTGAGATAAATCGACTGACGCAGGCAGATTTGCCGTAAGTATGATATTTTAGGATTTATGCTTCTTTAAAGTTGGAAATATATTAACGTAATTTTGAACCTCTTACGAGCGTTTTCCCCAAACGAAACCGCGTTTTTCGAACTCCCCGCATCGAATCACGTCGGTTATGATCAAAAAAAGACCATTTAAATTTTTGGCAATTTTTGAAAAAAACGTAAGGTTAACCCCTTTGGTGTTTTTTCACCCCAAAAATTGAAAGTTTCAAATCCAAACATTTTTTGGCGTTTTCCTATGCAGTTTTTTTAGATAAATCGACTGACGCAGGCAGATTTGCCGTAAGTATGATATTTTAGGATTTATGCGTCTTTAAAGTTGGAAATATATGAACGTAATTTTGAACCTCTTACGAGCGTTTTCCGAATCACGAATCACGTCGGTTATGATCAAAAAAAGACCATTTAAATTTTTGGCGATTTTTGAAAAAAACGTAAGGTTAACCCCTTTGGTGTTTTTTCACCCCAAAAATTGAAAGTTTCAAATCCAAACATTTTTTGGCGTTTTCCTATGCAGTTTTTTGAGATAAATCGACTGACGCAGGCAGATTTGCCGTAAGTATGATATTTTAGGATTTATGCTTCTTTAAAGTTGGAAATATATTAACGTAATTTTGAACCTCTTACGAGCGTTTTCCCCAAACGAAACCGCGTTTTTCGAACTCCCCGCATCGAATCACGTCGGTTATGATCAAAAAAAGACCATTTAAATTTTTGGCAATTTTTGAAAAAAACGTAAGGTTAACCCCTTTGGTGTTTTTTCACCCCAAAAATTGAAAGTTTCAAATCCAAACATTTTTTGGCGTTTTCCTATGCAGTTTTTTGAGATAAATCGACTGATGCAGTAAGATTTGCCGTAAGTATGATATTTTAGGATTTATGCGTCTTTAAAGTTGGAAATATATGAAAGTAATTTTGAACCTCTTACGAGCGTTTTCCCCAAGCGATACCGCGTTTTTCGAACTCCCCGCATCGAATCACGTCGGTTATGATCAAAAAAAGACCATTTAAATTTTTGGCAATTTTTGAAAAAAACGTAAGGTTAACCCCTTTGGTGTTTTTTCACCCCAAAAATTGAAAGTTTCAAATCCAAACATTTTTTGGCGTTTTCCTATGCAGTTTTTTGAGATAAATCGACTGACGCAGGCAGATTTGCCGTAAGTATGATATTTTAGGATTTATGCGTCTTTAAAGTTGGAAATATATGAACGTAATTTTGAACCTCTTACGAGCGTTTTCCCCAAGCGATACCGCGTTTTTCGAACTCCCCGCATCGAATCACGTCGGCTATGATCAAAAAAAGTCCATTTAAATTTTTGGCGATTTTTGAAAAAAACGTAAGGTTAACCCCTTTGGTGTTTTTTCACCCCAAAAATTGAAAGTTTCAAATCCAAACATTTTTTGGCGTTTTCCTATGCAGTTTTTTGAGATAAATCGACTGACGCAGTAAGATTTGCCGTAAGTATGATATTTTAGGATTTATGCGTCTTTAAAGTTGGAAATATATGAAAGTAATTTTGAACCTCTTACGAGCGTTTTCCCCAAGCGATACCGCGTTTTTCGAACTCCCCGCATCGAATCACGTCGGTTATGATCAAAAAAAGACCATTTAAATTTTTGGCGATTTTTGAAAAAAACGTAAGGTTAACCCCTTTGGTGTTTTTTCACCCCAAAAATTGAAAGTTTCAAATCCAAACATTTTTTGGCGTTTTCCTATGCAGTTTTTTGAGATAAATCGACTGACGCAGGCAGATTTGCCGTAAGTATGATATTTTAGGATTTATGCGTCTTTAAAGTTGGAAATATATGAACGTAATTTTGAACCTCTTACGAGCGTTTTCCCCAAGCGATACGGCGTTTTTCGAACTCCCCGCATCGAATCACGTCGGTTATGATCAAAAAAAGACCATTTAAATTTTTGGCGATTTTTGAAAAAAACGTAAGGTTAACCCCTTTGGTGTTTTTTCACCCCAAAAATTGAAAGTTTCAAATCCAAACATTTTTTGGCGTTTTCCTATGCAGTTTTTTGAGATAAATCGACTGACGCAGGCAGATTTGCCGTAAGTATGATATTTTAGGATTTATGCGTCTTTAAAGTTGGAAATATATGAACGTAATTTTGAACCTCTTACGAGCGGTTTCCCCAAACGAAACCGCGTTTTTCGAACTCCCCGCATCGAATCACGTCGGTTATGATCAAAAAAAGACCATTTAAATTTTTGGCGATTTTTGAAAAAAACGTAAGGTTAACCCCTTTGGTGTTTTTTCACCCCAAAAATTGAAAGTTTCAAATCCAAACATTTTTTGGCGATTTCCTATGCAGTTTTTTGAGATAAATCGACTGACGCAGGCAGATTTGCCGTAAGTATGATATTTTAGGATTTATGCGTCTTTAAAGTTGGAAATATATGAACGTAATTTTGAACCTCTTACGAGCGTTTTCCCCAAGCGATACCGCGTTTTTCGAACTCCCCGCATCGAATCACGTCGGTTATGATCAAAAAAAGACCATTTAAATTTTTGGCGATTTTTGAAAAAAACGTAAGGTTAACCCCTTTGGTGTTTTTTCACCCCAAAAATTGAAAGTTTCAAATCCAAACATTTTTTGGCGTTTTCCTATGCAGTTTTTTGAGATAAATCGACTGACGCAGGCAGATTTGCCGTAAGTATGATATTTTAGGATTTATGCGTCTTTAAAGTTGGAAATATATGAACGTAATTTTGAACCTCTTACGAGCGGTTTCCCCAAGCGATACCGCGTTTTTAGAACTCCCCGCATCGAATCACGTCGGTTATGATCAAAAAAAGATCATTTAAATTTTTGGCGATTTTTGAAAAAAACGTAAGGTGTTTTTTCACCCCAAAAATTGAAAGTTTCAAATCCAAACATTTTTTGGCGTATTCCTATGCAGTTTTTTGAGATAAATCGACTGACGCAGGCAGATTTGCCGTAAGTATGATATTTTAGGATTTATGCGTCTTTAAAGTTGGAAATATATGAACGTAATTTTGAACCTCTTACGAGCGTTTTCCCCAAACGAAACCGCGTTTTTCGAACTCCCCGTATCGAATCACGTCGGTTATGATCAAAAAAAGACCATTTAAATTTTTGGCGGTTTTTGAAAAAAACGTAAGGTTAACCCCTTTGGTGTTTTTTCACCCCAAAAATTGAAAGTTTCAAATCCAAACATTTTTTGGCGTTTTCCTATGCAGTATTTTGAGATAAATCGACTGACGCAGGCAGATTTGCCGTAAGTATGATATTTTATGATTTATGCTTCTTTAAAGTTGGAAATATATGAACGTAATTTTGAACCTCTTACGAGCGTTTTCCCCAAACGAAACCGCGTTTTTCGAACTCCCCGCATCGAATCACGTCGGTTATGATCAAAAAAAGACCATTTAAATTTTTGGCGATTTTTGAAAAAAACGTAAGGTTAACCCCTTTGGTGGTTTTTCACCCCAAATTTGAAAGTTTCAAATCCAAACATTTTTTGGCGTTTTCCTATGCAGTTTTTTGAGATAAATCGACTGACGCAGGCAGATTTGCCGTAAGTATGATATTTTAGGATTTATGCGTCTTTAAAGTTGGAAATATATGAACGTAATTTTGAACCTCTTACGAGCGTTTTCCCCAAACGAAACCGCGTTTTTCGAACTCCCCGTATCGAATCACGTCGGTTATGATCAAAAAAAGACCATTTAAATTTTTGGCGGTTTTTGAAAAAAACGTAAGGTTAACCCCTTTGGTGTTTTTTCACCCCAAAAATTGAAAGTTTCAAATCCAAACATTTTTTGGCGTTTTCCTATGCAGTTTTTTGAGATAAATCGACTGACGCAGGCAGATTTGCCGTAAGTATGATATTTTATGATTTATGCGTCTTTAAAGTTGGAAATATATGAACGTAATTTTGAACCTCTTACGAGCGTTTTCCCCAAGCGAAACCGCGTTTTTTGAACTCCCCGCATCGAATCACGTCGGCTATGATCAAAAAAAGACCATTTAAATTTTTGGCGATTTTTGAAAAAAACGTAAGGTTAACCCCTTTGGTGTTTTTTCACCCCAAAAATTGAAAGTTTCAAATCCAAACATTTTTTGGCGTTTTCCTATGCAGTTTTTTGAGATAAATCGACTGACGCAGGCAGATTTGCCGTAAGTATGATATTTTAGGATTTATGCTTCTTTAAAGTTGGAAATATATTAACGTAATTTTGAACCTCTTACGAGCGTTTTCCCCAAACGAAACCGCGTTTTTCGAACTCCCCGCATCGAATCACGTCGGTTATGATCAAAAAAAGACCATTTAAATTTTTGGCAATTTTTGAAAAAAACGTAAGGTTAACCCCTTTGGTGTTTTTTCACCCCAAAAATTGAAAGTTTCAAATCCAAACATTTTTTGGCGTTTTCCTATGCAGTTTTTTTAGATAAATCGACTGACGCAGGCAGATTTGCCGTAAGTATGATATTTTAGGATTTATGCGTCTTTAAAGTTGGAAATATATGAACGTAATTTTGAACCTCTTACGAGCGTTTTCCGAATCACGAATCACGTCGGTTATGATCAAAAAAAGACCATTTAAATTTTTGGCGATTTTTGAAAAAAACGTAAGGTTAACCCCTTTGGTGTTTTTTCACCCCAAAAATTGAAAGTTTCAAATCCAAACATTTTTTGGCGTTTTCCTATGCAGTTTTTTGAGATAAATCGACTGACGCAGGCAGATTTGCCGTAAGTATGATATTTTAGGATTTATGCTTCTTTAAAGTTGGAAATATATTAACGTAATTTTGAACCTCTTACGAGCGTTTTCCCCAAACGAAACCGCGTTTTTCGAACTCCCCGCATCGAATCACGTCGGTTATGATCAAAAAAAGACCATTTAAATTTTTGGCAATTTTTGAAAAAAACGTAAGGTTAACCCCTTTGGTGTTTTTTCACCCCAAAAATTGAAAGTTTCAAATCCAAACATTTTTTGGCGTTTTCCTATGCAGTTTTTTGAGATAAATCGACTGATGCAGTAAGATTTGCCGTAAGTATGATATTTTAGGATTTATGCGTCTTTAAAGTTGGAAATATATGAAAGTAATTTTGAACCTCTTACGAGCGTTTTCCCCAAGCGATACCGCGTTTTTCGAACTCCCCGCATCGAATCACGTCGGTTATGATCAAAAAAAGACCATTTAAATTTTTGGCAATTTTTGAAAAAAACGTAAGGTTAACCCCTTTGGTGTTTTTTCACCCCAAAAATTGAAAGTTTCAAATCCAAACATTTTTTGGCGTTTTCCTATGCAGTTTTTTGAGATAAATCGACTGACGCAGGCAGATTTGCCGTAAGTATGATATTTTAGGATTTATGCGTCTTTAAAGTTGGAAATATATGAACGTAATTTTGAACCTCTTACGAGCGTTTTCCCCAAGCGATACCGCGTTTTTCGAACTCCCCGCATCGAATCACGTCGGCTATGATCAAAAAAAGTCCATTTAAATTTTTGGCGATTTTTGAAAAAAACGTAAGGTTAACCCCTTTGGTGTTTTTTCACCCCAAAAATTGAAAGTTTCAAATCCAAACATTTTTTGGCGTTTTCCTATGCAGTTTTTTGAGATAAATCGACTGACGCAGTAAGATTTGCCGTAAGTATGATATTTTAGGATTTATGCGTCTTTAAAGTTGGAAATATATGAAAGTAATTTTGAACCTCTTACGAGCGTTTTCCCCAAGCGATACCGCGTTTTTCGAACTCCCCGCATCGAATCACGTCGGTTATGATCAAAAAAAGACCATTTAAATTTTTGGCGATTTTTGAAAAAAACGTAAGGTTAACCCCTTTGGTGTTTTTTCACCCCAAAAATTGAAAGTTTCAAATCCAAACATTTTTTGGCGTTTTCCTATGCAGTTTTTTGAGATAAATCGACTGACGCAGGCAGATTTGCCGTAAGTATGATATTTTAGGATTTATGCGTCTTTAAAGTTGGAAATATATGAACGTAATTTTGAACCTCTTACGAGCGTTTTCCCCAAGCGATACGGCGTTTTTCGAACTCCCCGCATCGAATCACGTCGGTTATGATCAAAAAAAGACCATTTAAATTTTTGGCGATTTTTGAAAAAAACGTAAGGTTAACCCCTTTGGTGTTTTTTCACCCCAAAAATTGAAAGTTTCAAATCCAAACATTTTTTGGCGTTTTCCTATGCAGTTTTTTGAGATAAATCGACTGACGCAGGCAGATTTGCCGTAAGTATGATATTTTAGGATTTATGCGTCTTTAAAGTTGGAAATATATGAACGTAATTTTGAACCTCTTACGAGCGGTTTCCCCAAACGAAACCGCGTTTTTCGAACTCCCCGCATCGAATCACGTCGGTTATGATCAAAAAAAGACCATTTAAATTTTTGGCGATTTTTGAAAAAAACGTAAGGTTAACCCCTTTGGTGTTTTTTCACCCCAAAAATTGAAAGTTTCAAATCCAAACATTTTTTGGCGATTTCCTATGCAGTTTTTTGAGATAAATCGACTGACGCAGGCAGATTTGCCGTAAGTATGATATTTTATGATTTATGCGTCTTTAAAGTTGGAAATATATGAACGTAATTTTGAACCTCTTACGAGCGTTTTCCCCAAGCGATACCGCGTTTTTCGAACTCCCCGCATCGAATCACGTCGGTTATGATCAAAAAAAGACCATTTAAATTTTTGGCGATTTTTGAAAAAAACGTAAGGTTAACCCCTTTGGTGTTTTTTCACCCCAAAAATTGAAAGTTTCAAATCCAAACATTTTTTGGCGTATTCCTATGCAGTTTTTTGAGATAAATCGACTGACGCAGGCAGATTTGCCGTAAGTATGATATTTTAGGATTTATGCGTCTTTAAAGTTGGAAATATATGAACGTAATTTTGAACCTCTTACGAGCGTTTTCCCCAAACGAAACCGCGTTTTTCGAACTCCCCGTATCGAATCACGTCGGTTATGATCAAAAAAAGACCATTTAAATTTTTGGCGGTTTTTGAAAAAAACGTAAGGTTAACCCCTTTGGTGTTTTTTCACCCCAAAAATTGAAAGTTTCAAATCCAAACATTTTTTGGCGTTTTCCTATGCAGTTTTTTGAGATAAATCGACTGACGCAGGCAGATTTGCCGTAAGTATGATATTTTATGATTTATGCGTCTTTAAAGTTGGAAATATATGAACGTAATTTTGAACCTCTTACGAGCGTTTTCCCCAAGCGAAACCGCGTTTTTTGAACTCCCCGCATCGAATCACGTCGGTTATGATCAAAAAAAGACCATTTAAATTTTGGGCGATTTTTGAAAAAAACGTAATGTTAACCCCTTTGGTGTTTTTTCACCCCAAAAATTGAAAGTTTCAAATCCAAACATTTTTTGGCGTTTTCCTATGCAGTATTGTGAGATAAATCGACTGACGCAGGCAGATTTGCCGTAAGTATGATATTTTATGATTTATGCTTCTTTAAAGTTGGAAATATATGAACGTAATTTTGAACCTCTTACGAGCGTTTTCCCCAAACGAAACCGCGTTTTTCGAACTCCCCGCATCGAATCACGTCGGTTATGATCAAAAAAAGACCATTTAAATTTTTGGCGATTTTTGAAAAAAACGTAAGGTTAACCCCTTTGGTGGTTTTTCACCCCAAATTTGAAAGTTTCAAATCCAAACATTTTTTGGCGTTTTCCTATGCAGTTTTTTGAGATAAATCGACTGACGCAGGCAGATTTGCCGTAAGTATGATATTTTAGGATTTATGCGTCTTTAAAGTTGGAAATATATGAACGTAATTTTGAACCTCTTACGAGCGTTTTCCCCAAACGAAACCGCGTTTTTCGAACTCCCCGTATCGAATCACGTCGGTTATGATCAAAAAAAGACCATTTAAATTTTTGGCGGTTTTTGAAAAAAACGTAAGGTTAACCCCTTTGGTGTTTTTTCACCCCAAAAATTGAAAGTTTCAAATCCAAACATTTTTTGGCGTTTTCCTATGCAGTTTTTTGAGATAAATCGACTGACGCAGGCAGATTTGCCGTAAGTATGATATTTTATGATTTATGCGTCTTTAAAGTTGGAAATATATGAACGTAATTTTGAACCTCTTACGAGCGTTTTCCCCAAGCGAAACCGCGTTTTTTGAACTCCCCGCATCGAATCACGTCGGTTATGATCAAAAAAAGACCATTTAAATTTTGGGCGATTTTTGAAAAAAACGTAATGTTAACCCCTTTGGTGTTTTTTCACCCCAAAAATTGAAAGTTTCAAATCCAAACATTTTTTGGCGTTTTCCTATGCAGTATTTTGAGATAAATCGACTGACGCAGGCAGATTTGCCGTAAGTATGATATTTTATGATTTATGCTTCTTTAAAGTTGGAAATATATGAACGTAATTTTGAACCTCTTACGAGCGTTTTCCCCAAACGAAACCGCGTTTTTCGAACTCCCCGCATCGAATCACGTCGGTTATGATCAAAAAAAGACCATTTAAATTTTTGGCGGTTTTTGAAAAAAACGTAAGGTTAACCCCTTTGGTGTTTTTTCACCCCAAAAATTGAAAGTTTCAAATCCAAACATTTTTTGGCGTTTTCCTATGCAGTTTTTTGAGATAAATCGACTGACGCAGGCAGATTTGCCGTAAGTATGATATTTTATGATTTATGCGTCTTTAAAGTTGGAAATATATGAACGTAATTTTGAACCTCTTACGAGCGTTTTCCCCAAGCGAAACCGCGTTTTTTGAACTCCCCGCATCGAATCACGTCGGTTATGATCAAAAAAAGACCATTTAAATTTTGGGCGATTTTTGAAAAAAACGTAATGTTAACCCCTTTGGTGTTTTTTCACCCCAAAAATTGAAAGTTTCAAATCCAAACATTTTTTGGCGTTTTCCTATGCAGTATTTTGAGATAAATCGACTGACGCAGGCAGATTTGCCGTAAGTATGATATTTTATGATTTATGCTTCTTTAAAGTTGGAAATATATGAACGTAATTTTGAACCTCTTACGAGCGTTTTCCCCAAACGAAACCGCGTTTTTCGAACTCCCCGCATCGAATCACGTCGGTTATGATCAAAAAAAGACCATTTAAATTTTTGGCGATTTTTGAAAAAAACGTAAGGTTAACCCCTTTGGTGGTTTTTCACCCCAAATTTGAAAGTTTCAAATCCAAACATTTTTTGGCGTTTTCCTATGCAGTTTTTTTAGATAAATCGACTGACGCAGGCAGATTTGCCGTAAGTATGAAATTTTAGGATTTATGCGTCTTTAAAGTTGGAAATATATGAACGTAATTTTGAACCTCTTACGAGCGTTTTCCCCAAACGAAACCGCGTTTTTCGAACTCCCCGCATCGAATCACGTCGGTTATGATCAAAAAAAGACCATTTAAATTTTTGGCGATTTTTGAAAAAAACGTAAGGTTAACCCCTTTGGTGTTTTTTCACCCCAAAAATTGAAAGTTTCAAATCCAAACATTTTTTGGCGATTTCCTATGCAGTTTTTTGAGATAAATCGACTGACGCAGGCAGATTTGCCGTAAGTATGATATTTTATGATTTATGCTTCTTTAAAGTTGGAAATATATGAACGTAATTTTGAACCTCTTACGAGCGTTTTCCCCAAGCGATACCCCTTTTACCTTTTTTACCCCAAAAATTGAAAGTTTTATTTTAATTACGTAGTACGTGTTCAAAAGCACGTAAGCACGTTTTGTTATGTTATTTAAACCGGACTTTTTACTCGACAGATTTTGAACCCCAGACAGAGTACTTTATTATATAAAAAGAGCAGTAGTACAATTTGTACTTTTAAAAATATCAAATCCTTCTGTTTCACTCCCATGCCTCACTATCAAAATTCTTCAAAAGCCAAGAAAAGATACTTAATGACCACATCGGTATTTAAAATCAGATATGCGCGGATTAACGAGGGGAATCACTACTCCTTGGCATTATCGAGTCTCTTTATTTAAGAAAAAAAATTTTTTTAAGTACCTAACAAGTCATCCTCTTTTTGCTAAACGAATGAGGTAATTCATTTGGGTGAGGTAACCCCCAGCATCAAGGTGTAGTGTTTAAAAAATAAATCTTATTGATGTGCCTATCACTATCACCTATCACACGAATTAACGATTCCCGCTACCATGATTATACCTAGTGCGTAGGCTCGAAGATCTCCCCGTATTTCTAAATCCGCTCTTATTCGGTTACCCCAAAAATTAAAAGTCTTAAATCGAAATCTTTTTTTGGCATTTTCTTATGCACTTTGACGAGACACATCGATTTGCGCAGGCAGATTTTACGTAAGTATGATATTTTAAGATTTATGTGTCTTTAAAGTTGAAAAAATTTTAACGTCATTTTAAACTGCTTACGAGCGTTTCCCCCAAACGAAACCGCGTTTTTCCAACTCCTCAGATCAAAACTCGTCGGGTTTGGTAAAAAACAACCATCTTCATTTTTGATGATTTTTGAAAAAAACGTAAGATTAATTGTGTTTGGGCCAAATCTCACTTCAAAAAATATAGTGAGAATGAAAAAGTGGACTGTATATTAGGTTTATGATTGCGTAATAGATGTTAAGAATAATAGTGACTTACCAGAGAATTCTTCTTGCTTCTCCTCTCTCTTTGGATGGGAAATAACATATAGGGTGAAGGGAAAGGATAACAATAGGATGATCACCGATAAGCACTATTATAATGTAGCGAAATGTTCCTTGATTAATCAGCTGGTCAAGGTTGGTTGTTGGTCACAAAACACTTGAAAAAACCGGGAAAATACCACAAAACTGATATTAGAACAAAATTTGTTGGTTCTTCCAATATGGCGCGTGTTCTCTACTCTTGGCGCATACTCAGATCGCCTCAACGGGAAGAATTTGAAAAGTGGCGTAAACAAATTGAAAGTCTTAAATCGAAATATTTTTGGCATTTTCTTATGCAGTTTGACGAGATAAATCGATTGGCGCAGGCAGATTTTACGTAAGTATGATATTTTAGGAATTATGTGTCTTTCAAGTTGAAAAAATTTTATCTGTCACCTTTTCGAATTGTTTCTTATTTCTTAAAATTAACTCCCCTCCCTTAAGGTTATTAAATTAAAGCCACCCAGATCAACGTGGTATGAAACATAAAAATTTTTGTATAAAATCTTACTGCCAACATTCCATCATCAGATGAAGAAGATTAAAGTAGATTACGCCACTACCCACCAAGTTATACTAAGCCGGAAACTTTAAAACCAATTATTTCCTTAATTAATCAATATCAGAAGTTCCTTTGAAGTTTAATCGCTTCATTTTAGTGCTATCTCTCAGATATTGTCGTATTTTTGTAAATATTTATAGCTTCGTATATACTTGAACCATTTTTTTATATTATTTTTTAAAATAACATATTATGATATAAACATTATTTAGATAGAGAAATGATTTTTCGTCTAGAATAAATTATAAAAAAAACAATTGTTTATTTGTGTAGCCCGCTTCCCCGTTTTAATTTATTAAGTGGTTCTTCATTTTGCCCAGTTAGTAGGAGACTAGAAGGAAATAGAAAAAAATGATAATCTAGGACATGATAGAAAAAGAGACCTATAGAAAGATGGTCATCGATCACAAAATGGATAGACCAGGTGAAGACTCCAACTGGAAAAACCACGAAACACAACTATGTACCAACGCGCAAGTTGCTCTGTTGCGGTGTATTGCTACTTATGTCAAGCTGTTCGCAGCAACAACTTTATATCTGTATGATTTAGTAGCATTCCCATAACAATCAAAGTATATTGCATCTTGATTTCTTAGGCTTCGCTGGACCACTTCCAAGAATAAATATCGTGTGCATGGAAAGTACCCAGGTGAAGTACGACTGTATTTCCAACCATCTAACTTTGGAAGGCAATAGCAAACTACCAAGATTTTATTCCCTAGTATTACACTTCCGTGGTTCGTAGTCAATGTTAAGTCAGAGATGTATGCAATATCGTTTCATATCACAGAAATAGAAGAAAACATGTCACTTTAAGGATCACTTGTATAACAAAAGACCATCCTCGGATCACAGTTAACCAGGGCCGGATAGGGAAATTTTTTCGGCCTAAGTTTGGTTTTGTATATACAAGCATGAAGTTAGCCCAAGGTTGACTTTGACATTGAACACTCTGATTAGATTAACCTGGATTGATCCTGAGTTAACTCTCATTCACGTTTTATACAACTGGCCCTAAAGAAAAACACTCCTAAATCTAGAACTCGATGAAACATAAGATTTTCCTAGCTTCGAGAAACATCAATATGATCAACTGATTTCAGATTAGTTGTCATCTAATGACCAAGAATAAAACTGTGTTGTTAATCAACGATTACTTTGTGAGTTGTATAACCCGTCGAGAAACTAATCTGTTTATGATCGTCTCCAGGCTTCAAAGGGAACTTAGATGTGCTGATCCCCTGGATTTCTGATTGTCACCATAAAAATAACCAGAGTTTGTGTGTACAGTACTTGCATAAAACTTGATAAAATATTGTTGAAGTTGTTGACGTAAATGAATCAAATTTTGAAGATTATTAAGTTTTTGATTTGAATATTACCTAAACTGCTATATTTGTAATTTTTACTGATTAAAATGTTGATCTTTTATACTAATGTTCTTCGCTTTCTAACATGGCAGCTTGTCCGGGTAGGCAGCCTCACCAAGACGACAAGCTAAGTTTTACAAAAATATTATTAAAAATACTTCGAATCCTACGTTTCACATGATTGTCTCAGCACCTACAATCCTCACAAGCCGCCACTGCTTCCTAATTAGCCAGTGTGGGCTTTACATCATACTGGTGATCCCTAACATGGGCTATATACCTTCATTATATTTATTCAAATCTCCTTATCGAAAGTAGTAGAAAAAAATATATTTTTCTTATAAGTAAACATAATAAAGTTCCAATTTTTTTAATGTACATATAATGAAGTTCCTATATAAAAATGTAATTGTACATATAACTGGGAGTACACTTAAGCGAGATTATACTGTAATTATCAATTACTCAGAATTATATTGGAAATACTTATTGTAAATAAGACATAATCTTTTTCAATATTATTTCTTTCTTCAATTTAATTTACATATAAGCAATTTTGCAATTAGAATAAGTAAGATCGAATTACGAATTGCAGTAATTGTAAGCAAAAATCTGCAGTGGAATCCAATTGTCAGTAATTATTTTGTATTTTATCAAAATGTCTACCCAACTATCATTCGACTTGGCTTCCATACTTTAAATAAAAAGGTTTCTTTATTTATAATAATTTAATTAAGCTTTCTTGTATTAACTTTTAATTCCTGTTTACCTTGAATATTCTTCACAATTAAAATTTTCAATTTTCTATCACTTTCATTTATCCTCCATAATTAAACAATCACTCCATAAATCTTTAAACTTTATTTTATTAATCACTACAAATTTTCCATAATCTAGCTGAAAATACAAGCAACTATCACACGTTCACACCACAATCCTTCCTGCCTATTAGAATCAACCACTGAATTCAAAGAAAACAATCAATAGTTTCCCTACAAATACAAATAAAAAGACATCAAGACATAAGGAAGTAATGGTACTCTCATCTCAAACATTCACAGATCACAGTGATTGGAACATCAACAACAAATGCTTCGTGGTATGTCCCAAATAACATCATTGTTGTGACAAAAATATCATTTTTGGGTAAAAGATACCAGAATTTCCTGGTTAGAGATATCCTTACAATTGTGTTACATTTTCTTCTTTTAAAATTCATGAAAACTAAAAGGAGGTTACCATTGGGCTAATTTTCACCAAGTGCGTAAATCCATTTTTTGTTAATCACTGTTACTGCCCTCTCAGAACAATGTTAATGCTAACATAATGCTAAAAAAAGTAATTTTTGGATTGATATACTATCAGAAAGATGGCATTTGTTAACATTAACGTTATTTTGAGGGGGCAGTTCCGACATATTCTAATAGTCACGAAATAGTGAAAGAAACTGTTCCATGTATAGCAGCCGTTTTCGAGAAATTGAGAGCGAAATTTTTTAAGCTTCTGAAGCTGTTCAAGTCTCTTCCAAAAAATTTGGAATAGGAGTACTAATATGCTGGACCACCACTTGCTATGTTTGTATGTTAAACTTGAAGAGCCAACAACTTCCACTCTCAATTTTTTGAAAGTAGTAGCTCAAAGCAAATGGGGTAATATAAACAGAAGAGATGTGTCAACATCCAAGGTTACAAGATGATACAATTGTGATCCTAATGCGAGATTATTAATTAAGATATTTACCAATAATTTTCCTAGAAGCTCAAAAGACCGAGACGTTACAGAGCTAAATAAATTGAAATTTCGAATAGTTTAATTGAAACGTACCGATTACTATAGTATCAATTTGTAAACAAATCCTTAGATAAAAAGGTTAGCTTAGTTGCATTGACCTATTTTCTCAACTGAATATATCAATAACAATTTCAACATTCAGTTAATCAATGGAAGTTAATCATTAAAATAAAAGTAACTTACAGTATTTTGTTTTGCAGAGGCTTCTAAAAATATTGCATTCCAATCTTCGGCTAACTTTCTACCTTCATCTGCAGATATCATTCTTTCCATATGTAAATCGGTTTTATTGCCAACTAAAACTATGGGAACACTGATTCCTGATTGTTCATTTTTAGTGTTCCTACATTTAAATAAATTAAAAATGTACAAGAATATAGTTCGTACAATACTTACTGTACTTTCCCTGTGATGTCTTGTAGTTTATCGTAAATTAGTTTAATTATTTCAAATGATTTTGTACTAGTAATGCTATATACTAAAACGTAACCATGAACATCAATGCTATATTGAGAAGGAAATATTGAATATTCGTCTTGTCCAGCAGTATCGACTAACTTTAATTCATAATCTTGTGAATTTACCCTGGTTGTTTTTGTAAAAGCTGGAAGCACAGTCAGATTAAGACATATTGGTTAGATTACGGAATGCACTTACTATTTTCGATTGTTGGATCGTAGGAATCTACAAATTGACCTTCCACAAACTGAATGCTCAGGGAAGATTTGCCTAAAAATAATTAAACTATACTGCTGGTTTACCAGGAATGTACCATACTAACCTACTGATCTATAACCCATGACGGCGATTTTCCGTTGTTTGGATGGCATTTCTATCTTCAATTATTAATAAAAAGTTTTATTAACAAAAAGTGAATAAAATAACAAAAATAAACAAAAAATATTCACAAAATAAAATTTATTTAAGGACAAACACAGCCACACTGCGTATTTTTGAGGGTCACGACAGTGTCACAGTTCATATGCCATGGCGTGGTGAGCAAATCGTAGTAGATAGCTGTGTCTACGAACACTACCAGCGGTAAAATTAACCGTTTTTTTTTCAAACATTGTAAATTACACCAAAATTTAGAGAATTTATATATAGATATTTTATGAGACAATTAAAAGCCGGATTCGTCTTCAATAGAACTCAAGTCATCGTCGATAATTACCTCGTTTGCGGCAGCATATAAACGATTCTGAGAGTGATAACTCAATATTTTCTCACATTGGACATTGTTAAAGGTTCCTTTACGTTTTCTAAAATTCAACCGTGTTTTATTAATACAAAAATATTACTAGTTGCTTACTTTCGTATCATTTCGATGGCTTCTGGTCCTGGAACTCCAGATTCCATCAGAGCGATCGCCACTAAAACGGCAGATCGCCCAAGTCCTGATTTGCAATGAACTGCTATAGCAGTTCTGGGATTACTTTTAAAGTGACTTTCGACGATATACATCCATTGGGATATTACGGCCCTATTTGGAAACGTTCCATCAGGATATTTCAATTCCAGTACTGGTATTCGGGCAATATTTAGTGCACTTAAGTCATAATGACCGGAACAAACACGAATCAGTAGTTTTGTGCCATGTTCCTCTAAATCCTGTGTTATAAAAAATTTTAATTATTAGGTAAATGTTAAAATCAATTTTAAATTTTACCTCCACATAAGGATTCATGTTACAATCATGCGGCAGGTGGGTTATAACAAATTTGAAGTTTTTAAATGTGATTAAAGTGGCTTGATGTCCTAAAATCATGATTATTTAAACTAAACTAAGTAGTTGTTATTAAATTAATTACTGTCTACCTTCAATTGTTTATAGGTAGATTTCGAATTTGTTTGAAAAATTTATCGACAGGTATTCGTTATCATATCGTTTCATATTGCAACTGTTTTGAATACGTACTATGACATACTACACGCGAGTTACGTCAAAACTACGTCATTTTAACGCGAAAGTATCAACCGTCAAATAATGTCCCTCCCCTGCTTGTTATAACTTCCAAAAGAGTCGAATTTTTTGATGTATGAAATTTTATTACTATACCAGGTCGAAAAACGTGAAAAAATACTATATAAATATTCAATTTTACGGTGACGAGTTACAATTTTTGCGGGTACTGCATTCCTCACTGGTAAAATAGATAATAAACTATTTTACCCTCTCCAACTGCTATAACGAGTGCGTCGTAAGAATTAGATCCCTATCTAAAAATATTTAATGAATGTTTTACCAGCTAACTCCAAAGGTCTAAATACCATATACCACAACGACCCGACATAATAATCTGTTTATTTTTCCAAGAATTGGGCAGTGACACTTTTAACTTTTCTTCGAATAAAACTATCCAATACTTTTCCCTACTTAAAAAAGGAGTCGAACCTTAAAAAGGTAAAACTACGTTGATTTCTTCCAACTTACCAAAACAATCAACCCTAGATATGACGATATATAGAAAATCAAAACCCAGAAGCTTTCAAAGAAAACACAAAATAAATAAAAAAAACAATACGACAAAAATTTTATATTTTTGGTTTCGAAAGTAAACATTAAAAAAATTAACGTAAATTAATAAAACGACCATTGAATATAGTCCCATATAACACAATTTACCATATATTAAAATTTTCAACTAATGCATTCCCTATAAACATTTTTAAATTATAACAAAAATAAAAACACATTAAACATAATAATGGGGCTTCTTGACGGTGATCCCATATTCTGCAAGCGCTGGTCCCAAATCTTCCATGGTCAAACAGTAACGGCGGTCCTTTGTGCCTTTTCCGCCCTTGGATCCAGTAGGTGCGTTGTTCGTGCGCATTTTGCAATGCTGTAGAGCTTCGTTAGCAGTATCGGAAATAAACTTTTGAGTCGCAATCGAAATCAATCTCACCAATCTGGGATCCTTCGGATCAAACCCAGTACTGTGCAAAATGTGTGCGGTGACCGCATCAGGTATCTACATAATTTTATTATATTAATACTTTTGTCTACAAGAAAAAAGTACTCAACTGTTGGGGTGTAGTTTTCAAGCTGGAGGAGGAAGTCGCTCAAAGGTTGGCCAAGTGTTTGTGCGGCTTGGTTTTCATTTTCTTCATTTCCCGATTGATCCATTTTTGTGTTCTTACGGTTTTGGGTAAAAAAATTAGAGCACAAATATTTATATAAAAGTAAGGTTAGTAATGTTGCCAACAAATAATATTAGTTGGTTGGCAACATGATAAATATTTCTTTGTATTTACTCAGGGTCGGAGTAACTACATTTGCTTACTCAGTCTAGGATAATTTTAACACCCTAATCCAGGGTGGGCTAACTTTTTTTGAAAAGGGTCAGATCGTAAAAATTTTATTTTCAATAATTTATTTCAACGAAATTTAAATAATTTATTTCATTGTCTATGGAAGGCAACGAGAAACCACATCATTAATTAAAATTCCAAATAAGGTTGACATTATATTAAAAACATCGGATTAATTCATATTTAACGATAGTTACTTAAATTTTACATGAAGGTGAAAGCTTAGAAATTATTACTTGTTTAATGAATAATAAATTGAAACATGGAGACATGGTTGATTTTCAAATCAAAGAAATCAAAACCTGTCCATAAAGTGTCTACCAAATGAGGGCGTTTGCTAATTTGCTCGTCAACTTACCAGTATTCTAAATTGAAAGAGCTTTGCGAGAATAAAATTCGTAATACACAACAAAGAAAATTTTATTTGAGACAGAAAATAAATGATAATACCATAATGGAATGTAATTTGAACATATTAAAAAGGTGAACTAAAAAGCTACTGTACAACCTGGATGAATTAATTACACATTAAATAACAAAAGTTAGAAGTAGCAGATGGGATAAAATCAATACTTAGTTTTTAAAGTTTGTTGTGAGATTAAAAATACTGCTCAAAAATAAAAAATAATAAATAACTAGACTAGTAGCGCCAACGAAAAGGTAAAAAAAATGTTTACCTTTTGTATGACAGTTGTTTAAATCTGTGCTTAGATAACTCGATTTAAAGCATATGCACAATATTTCTATTACGTATTAGTGTGTAATATTATGCATATGGTGGTCAACTTAGAATTAAATTGCTATCACATGTTAAAAAATAGCCTGCTTACTATGTAAGATAAAAAATAAGTAAATGCCGAATTTTTGTGTCATTTTGATCAATAAATATTTAGTATTTTTTGTTACCTTAGATAGTAATTGGGCTATTTATTACCTTCATGTGTTAATACTGTATGCCCTTCGATAATTTTGACATTTACGAACAAAAAATTATAAATATAATGCAACAGATAAACACATCTAGGTATTTCTTTTTTAAATTAAATTTTTTTTAAATTAAAACAAAAAAAACAATAAAGCAAATCTTTTATATAAATAAATATACAATTTAAGGAACTATTTATTCACTTGTACGTTCTGATTGATACCAGAATTAAGCGCCAAATTGAGCACCCAATAGGAAAAAGATCAAAACTAAAGCCGAGTTTGTGGTGTGAATAAATAACATCTCAATTAAACAAATACTTAAAAATAAGATTATAAAAACTCTTAGTGTGGGATATGAAAATATAATTGTAATATATAGTCAGAGACTACATTGCTAACAATATTATATCTTTAATTTACAACAATCTTAACATTCACTATGTAAAAAACTGTACATATTATATACTACATAAACACACAAATTTGTAATAATTACACTTTACCAAAATGAGATCAAACCATAATATTTTACAACTAAATTGATACGTTACGTCTCTTCAGAAAATTTTCCTAACTCCTCCCTCCATCCAACTAACGTAACGCCTCAATTTAACGTAAACCAAATTTCTATTGAATAGTGGTACAATTTTGTTGGTAACAAAAATCCACTACCAAAAAATAAATTAATTGCTCTCTAGTTTAAAAAAAGAAAAGCCGAATAAAAATAGAAACTTTTAAATATTCATTATGTCTAAATATTGACCATTTTGCAATTAATTAATTAGCCCATATAAAAATAAATATGCAGTTACACTTTTCTTCCCATTTAGTAAACTAATTTAGAAAATTTTGGACAAACAAAACAATTCAACTGTCAAATATTCGCACACACGTACGAAACTACCTTGTAAAAATTTGTATATTTACATCAAAAGTTACAAAAGTGTCTAAAAAAGTGGCACAGTTCAAAATTTATTTGCATGGATCCTTTTTATCCATATTTTTTAGAATATCTCCCAGCACATCCGAGGACTGTGATAATCGTGGGCGCTTTATCACTTTCGAAACTTTTTTATTACTGCTCAAAGTTGTTTTCACGTCCACACAAAATAAATCCCCGTTATTCTCATTATTTACCTTATTTGCACTACTTAAATTACTACTAATTGTACTTTCCTGGTTTAAACTTTTATTTGGTTCGGTTAAACCAACGTCAATGGGAGGGGGGAATGCACTGGGTAATAAACTAATAGGTGATGTTAAATTTTTTGTAGCTTCCTCGACAGGTTTTAAACTGTTTGAGTTAGATTTGTGTGTTTTTGATTTGTCGGTACTCCTCTCGCTTGATTTATGATGATCGTGCTTATGATTTGTACTTTTGTGTTTACTGTGACTGTGATACTTATCTTTACTGCTGCTGTGTTTATCTCGATGCTTATCTCTATGGTCCTTATGCCTATCGTGGTGGTGATGTTTGTGTCGATCGTGGCTCTTCTCGTGTTTACTACTACTACTTCGCTCCTTTCGTTTCTCTCTATCTTTTTCTTTATCGTGTGAATATTTCACCTTATCGTGAGATGACTTACTTTTATCCCTCTCTTCTCGATCTTTCTCATGCTTCCCTTTATCTTTCTCATACTTATCTCTCGACTTTTCATGTTTATGCTTATAATGACCATCTTTTTCTTCAACTTTCACCGTACTTTCCGAACTCATCTTATAATCACTTTCAGTCTTAACCTTGTGTTTGGTTTCTTGTTCAATATTCACCACCACGGATTCCTTTTTGATCGTCACAAGGTTTTCTTTATTTTCGGGTAACTGATTGTCACTAGAAGTACCTTCAGTCATGTTGTTATAATACTGCCTTAATCGAAGATGCCACGCTAAAAGATATGAATTAAGAAAACATAAAAGTTACAACATGCAAACTTACCGACGCTAGTAACGGCAGTGACCGTCCTAAACTGATGGATGATGTTCCTTGGTAAAAAATAAATATCGTTATCGTACAAACTAATCCTAGCATAGGTGATCCCATCCCGCCGCAACTGATTCAATTTAGCATCTTCTATCCATGTTATGCACTAATAACAAAAAAATTTCGTTTTTATATTTTTCCATAATATTTATCTTCTCAGTTAAAAACAATCACATCAAAATCCAACCTTCCGTTGAAAAATTATCAAGACAGACAGCCGAACAAATAAATTAAAAATTAACATAAAGGACCAACCTGTGATGTGGGAGGTTCGTGTAAATCAAGTTGCAATTTCTCTGATAAAATATCAAAATCTTTTGCAGAAAAAGCAACAACATCTTTGGTAATACGATTGCAATCATCTTCCTTCTTCCCACAGTGAATTGCTTTAAGAATTCCTACAGCAGCTGTAGTTTTTCTATCCAATCCATGACCAACGTGATCAGCATGAGCTTTCGTTCGATCTTCAAATAAATGTTCTCTTGCTTCAGAAAACCTTGGAAGATATTGAAGATTTCGTAACTCATTGATTCCAGTTCTAAAAAAATAAAAATCAGCAACAAAATTTGGAAAGAAAAACACAATATTTACCTTTTTCGCTTAGCAGGCCCTCTTCCACATTCTGCAGTTGGCACCAATTGTTCCCCTGGCCTGCACCACAAAATGGGACCATCGTTTGATTCTTGTCGCTTCATATGAACAACAGATAAGTCGCCCCACGGCATTGACTAAACAAAAATATTTCAAGTGACTTAGTTATAAAAAATTAAAAAAATTAAAAAAAAAAATGACTTGAATTTTTGAGAACAAAAAAGTGTTTTAAGCTCTGGGAGATATTACCCTTCGGCTTCACTGGGCGATCCGACATTTAGCTTGGACCACAATCTCGCGATTTATTCATGCATTGGGTATCTTCTACAGCCGTCTGTTCTTGAATATTCGGACTGTTTCTTTGCCACGTTATTCTCAGCACTAAGGTGGAAAGAAAAGGGAACCTACTGTTTAACGTCGGTTCCGAGCCATTAAATATTAGGAAAAAGTTTCAAGATTGACATATTATTTTTTTATGGAATGGTAAAACAATAAAATATAAAAAAAACTTATAAAAAACTTATAAAAAAATTATAAAAAACTTCCTCTAGTAGTAAATAAAGTGTACATTCATGTGGCTCGGAGTCCATGTTAAACAGTGGACGTATAATTTATATGAAAATATTTTGGGGATAGAACAATAGTACTGAGAAGAAAAGAATCCAAAACATGAGATAAACTTACCTATCTTCTTCCATAATTTCATTAAAAAATTGACGAATAAATGGAATCGACTCATAATATAAAGCAAAATTTTAAAAACTTGCCATAAAATTTGTTTCAAATCGTCGAACTGCTGCTGGTATTTTATTCATTGCTCTAACAATTCTTAAAATAAACGTGGTTCTTATAGGACCAAAATAAATTTTTTGGTTTTTTAAAAAACCAGTTCAAGAAATTAAGAAATTCCATTTTGATATTGTTTTAATTGTGACCTTATTTGGTATCTTTTGAAAACATGTGCAAAAAGCAAAATAATAGAACGTCCAACACACGTTATATTGGATTATTGGATTTTAAGTTCCTTTTTCATTTGGGAAAAAATTTTGAAAATTCACATTTTCGATCTAAGATCCAATTTCAATGGAAAAAAATTTTCATTGAAAAAATAGGTAAACATTTATAAAGTTTTATTTAGTAACATTTAAAAGATAACACTTGACTACATAAACTTGCATTACATATTTATTTCAACCATGTTCAAAAGTACCACATAAAAAATAACTAATTTGTAGTAGTTTTTTGCACTTTTTACGGACAGTTTTTATGATTATTAAATGAATTTTGTATAAACAAAATAATAAGTTCCACCGTGATTGAAAAAGCACGCAAAAACTTTTGGGCTATATTCTATATACTATATATAATTTTTTATTCAAAATTGAATTATGGGAATAAAATGATAAAAGAAAAAAATAAAATAAAAAAAATTAGAATAAAAAGAAACTTACCACATTTAAAAAAGGATTTTCTTCAAGTTTATCCAGCAAATCTGGAAAATAACCACCAACTTCTTCGTGAGCAGTCCCAACTAAACTAATTTGATGTAGTGGTCCACAACGATAAGTTCCTAAGCTATAATTTTTAACGACGTTGTCGTGATAAGCCACCATAGTTGTAGTTTCCAAATCAGAACCTCTTGTGAGCAGACCATTCTTTACTGGTAAATTTGGCCGTGTCTCAGCCATATAATCTAGCAAATCTGGTAAATAACTTGCAGCACCATGAACAATTGCCATTACGTGATATGCTTTACCATTGGAATCTTCAGAAAAAGCAACTCGAAAAAATTCGTTCACTAAGTCATGCATATCGTTAGTATTCAGATGTTTAATTTGATCGTGATAAGCATGCAAAACCAAAGCACCGCCGTTACAGTGCTCTTCAACATAAAAATACTTTTTCCATCGTAATTTATACTAAAAAGAAAAAATCAACAAAGAGATTTCTAAAATTACAAATTCTTACATCTCGGGGTGGGTACACGTAATTCCCACTAGGTAACAATGACGATCGAGGTTCCATTACTTTCAGATAGTGCTTATTGCTACTATCTTTTGAGACTCGGGCTTGAACACCAACATTAGAACGTGATGATCTCTTTGAGGAAGAACCATGCTCATATTTTTTATGAGAAGAATACTTCTGTTTATTATTGTCCTGAGACAAATCTTTCTTACTACCGTTCTTCTTAGGAGTCACTTGAGGCGTTTTCTCCACATCAACCTTTTTGTTTTTATCCAAGCCTGCCATGTCAAACCTCGCCATCTTAGCTTTTTGAAAAAAGTTAAAATCAACAGATCTGGGCCGTTTTATCCCACGTTTTTGACCAAAATAGAATGTTTCCTCCGAATCATACAAAACTGTTTCAACCGAACGAGTTCGTTGCGCCTTACGAGGAACATCTTTATCAAAACTCGTAGAATTAAAATTTGAGTTAGAATAAAATTTAACTTCCATTTGAGCCAATTTGGCATTTGTTTGTTCTTCAATTGCAGTTAACAAATCGATACCCTTTTTACCTTCAAGTAACGTGTAATCCAATGTTTCTATTAGGGCTGTTGGTCGATTTTGTTTCAATACTTTTGTTTCAATAATAGCAGAACCTTCAGATTTCTCACATTTCACCTCTAAACCACCCTCAGGTACTTCCTTGCGTTCTTCTTCCACACCTATGCTGACTTCGTGAGCAACAGAATTCAAAATTAAGTCTTCAGATTCTAATTTTGGCAAATTTGACGTACTTAAATCGTTTATGGAATGTACCTCCTGCCTGTCGATTTCCTTTTTTGTTGCCTCGCCATTATTAAGTTCTGATTTTGGGATAGTAATGTTTTGAAGGTTTTCACAAACCAAAACTTTTTTCGACACATCATCATTGCTTTGATAAACTCCATTGTTTACACATTTATTATCTGATTTTGGGGTATTAGTGTCACATACGCCGTTTGAGACTACATCTTCTTTCGTTCCATCGTAATCGTGTTTAATATTACCTTGACACAGTAGTTTGTATTTTTCTTTAACGAATTTATAAACGTTGTTTTCAGAATCTGAGCAATCTATTCCATTTACTTCATTGGTTATCTCTTCATTCAGTGGTTGGATAAAAATTGGGTTCCGATAAATCGTACCATCAGAGAGCTTAGAATTTGAGAATATTTCGCATGGTGATGGACTTCGAGATAGGACTGGTAGTTCTTGCGAACTTATCAAGTCCAACGAATTTATTCCTACGCCATCTACAAGAAAAATCATTTTGTAATAATTAAAAAATTTGAAATAATAGATCAGTTAATTTATTCTCATAGTTTTTATTAGGTAGCAATAAATAATTTGGTTTATTTAAATCCATTTTTATAACAGTTTATCTACTGAATTAAATTAACATATTTATAATAAATACAAAAAATTTGTATAACAATTCAAGGACACCGATGACTTGCAATCTCCAATTAACTAAAATTTGCAAACTGTTTCAATAAACACTAAATAAAAAAATTTAATGACATAAAAATTACAATTTCTTCATTATTGTGAACAAATTATTTTTTGAAAGCACAGTAACAGGCAAAAAATGGCGGGGACATTTTCCCAAAAATGAAAACACCGCAAGTAAATTTTTTAATTACAAGGTCAACCATATTTATAAATAAAGTTACTTTTATGAAAAACCGATTTATGTAGGTCTCGAATTTTAAATGAAAATTAAGAATGTGCTGATGATGAGGGGCGAGTTACAAGACAAATTTTTGTACACTAGATTTTCTTTTACGGCACTTTTAAAAGATTTTGGCAGGTGATTAGCTGCTATAGAAGAGATTTCTTTTTCTATATCGGAGCTTCTGTTCTAATCTACTCTGCTCTTCTAAGTTGGATAATTACTTGGCGTGGATACTAGTCTAAAGTTTAGTAGTACATTCTTTGACCAACGACCAAATATTTGGCTTACTTTGCCAAAAAGATATACCAAATAAATTTGGTTAAAATACGTCAGGTTTGGCGTTTGCTCGTGGTTTGCAGCACCAATTATTTACCTATTTGCCAAACAGTGAACCAGAGTGTGTTCTGAACATGCCAAATAAATTGGAATATTTTTGCCAAATTTTTGTTTGGCACTGCTAGATTTTCTATAAAACCAAACAATGCCAAATATTTTAAATTGTTAAAAAAATATATAAAGGTTTTCAAAGTTAATTTTGTTTTAAAAAATGAAAAATCAAAGTTTCTCAAAAAATGTAGCTTGAATTGCGATTCACCTTCGAGTATTCTTGGTGAGTTGTTAAAACTAAAAAGAAATATGTAGAAATAAGGTATCTTCTGTCTTTCGTCGAACTATCTTTTCATTTGACCAATCGGTTTGATCCACGTTTGATCACAAAATTGATTTCTGAAGTGCGTGACTTATTGTGAAATGTTGAACATAAAAACTATAATTCTAGGAATTCTGTTCGAATAACAGTATTATTTGACTCTTTTTGTATGACTTAACATATGTTCACCAAATTATCATTTCAATGAAATGATGCGTATGGCTTTGCAGATGGTTCTCTACTACAAAAGCTTTAAAACAAAAAATGACAAAACAATTGGAAAAATGAAGGAAATGCTATTGGAGAATAGCTGATTGCCTCAGAAAGCTTGTTGACAATCTTGAAATATGTGTTCTACCCTGGCATGGTAGGGACCGCTCAGATTCATGAAGTTTTTTTTTTGGTCTTTTCTATTAACCACTGACGAATTAACGAGATTCGCCTATTTTAAATTCAAGTCTAATTTATTTTGATAAAACAGTTATGTATTCTTGGTCAACATATCCATACTTCTCTTCTTGTTAATATTAATGTAATTTTATGACTCCAGGAGCAATTTCGTTGTGCAAAAGTGTTTTGTCCAAATCTCTCTGGTACGTAGTGATAAGAAGTACTGTAACTTGCACCACAAAAAAAACTGTATGGTACTTACATTGTAACATTCAAAACAAGTCATATATTAAAACCAAAATAAAATTAAATTAATATTAACATTAACCTTATAGTTTTATTGTGTCCGTTATACCCAATATCATATTTCTTAATTTAATATTAAAGGTTACAACGATGGTATTGTGATTAGCACGTGGGTCCGTTTTATATGCATTTAATATCTCTATCAATGATATAGATATTTTAATAACTGCTTTTCAAATTCAGTTATTCGTTGATTTGTTCTTCTAGATTTTCCTTTAAAATCTTCTTTATTTCTAACGGTCCACTGTTTAGTAAGTGGTCTGCAAAATTAGACTTTGCATTCTACAGTTTCCAATGGGCTATGAGTCCTTGAATCTGATTTTGAAGAATATTATTTTTAAGTTATAATCATCTCACCTTCGTCAGCATTTTCTGTCTATTGCAGGACAATCAGCCATTTTCTCTGAGAGCAAAGTTTCAGCATTTTGACTGAGTGATAATATAAGTTAATAATATCCCTTTGCAGGAACAGTCCTACCCAAATTAAGAAAAGAAGGCGTAAACCCAGTCACTTCGCGAGTTGCAGATCTCAAGGCATGAGCAATTTTGTGGATTTCCACATCTCACATTCTATGGTCATTTTTAATATACAAACGAATAGCAATCCCCACCATGCGATTCACTCTTTCAAGACGGTCATGGCCTGACCCTTATGTGCGTTGCTTGTTAAGCCGAAATCCCTGGTTCAATCCCAGGTGAAGTAAAATTTGTATTCTAACCGTCTTCCTTCGTCAAGCAACCGCAAACCACCGAGGTATCTCCCTTCTAAAAAAAAGAAGTGGTCACTATGCTCTTACATAGAGCAAAGGACTCTGGAGATTACTTTTAAGTTATAATCATTTCATCTTCGTCAGTATTTTCTGTCTACTGCAGGACAATCAGCCACTTTCTCTGAGAGCAAGGTTTCAGCATTTTGACTGAGTGATAATAAAATATAAGCAGGTACAAGAAGAAAATTACAAGAAAAACTTTTGTATACTAGATTTACAAGATTCTTGAGAGATTTCCTCTTGAAATGCCATAAGATTTCCTTTTGAAAAGCAAAAATAAATTCATTTATAGTATTTCTAAGATTTTCTTGACTTTTTTCAGATTTTCCTTCACTTGTACTTAAAATTTCCCCCTAAGGTATGTATTATAATTCATTAATTTATTATTATTAAAAAATTTAAGTACAAGGCTTGAACTTGGGTCATCAGGGTATAAGTCAACTAATTAAATTGATATTGTGGCAGTCTGGCAGTGTCTACGAGTAATATAATATCAAAGAAAATTTTCGGAAAAAATATTTTTTTAAAGCGAGAAGTGTATATTTCTTCCTGAAATTTTCCATAATAGTATAAGTAAACACCTATAGGTACCTTTTAAGAGGTACTCTTTTGACTAACTTTTGAGCAGGTTTTGTTACTTTTAATTTCCCAGATTTTTAAAAAATGAAAATGTTTCTATTTAGTGAAATTCGCGCATTTTGTAGATCCTTTAATTTGTAGTAAAAAAATTAAACAAAAGTATTTGAATTTTTATTTTGATGAAAATTGTCGCCAGCATATATCGAAAATTTTCTAAGTAAACATCCCTCTTAAAAATTCCAAATATCTTATTCATCCCAGAGCAAATCAATCCTACAATAAAGAGTTAAGCAGTCGAGAGAACTTACAAGAGAAAAACCATGAGAATTACAAATTTCTACTGGGCAATGAAGAAGAGCCTAATCAAGCTATATATAAAAAAATGATTCTAATCAAATTAAAACGTGCAAAATAGCACTTCGGTCATCAATGATTACAAATTTTACAACTTTTATTGAAATCAAGATTAAAATTCTTTTCTTATGAAGAAGTTTTCTTTTAAAATTTGCCGAAGTAACCCACCTTATAATTATTTGAAAAATGCAAGTGATTAAATAAAAAATAGAAATTGAAACTACAATCCAAAAGCAGTGCTTTTGCCAAGTTACATAGAAATCATAGAAAATTGAAATGTATCCGTCTGTAAGTCTACATAACACAAAAATATTGAGAAGCAAGGTAGGTAACGATTAATCAAGACAACATTTTTATGACTTAGTCAAAAAAGAATTAAACTCGTTGTTATACGTAACGTAACTTAAGGTGAACGATTTAACGAAACTTTTCGAGGTACGGGGTAAGAATATGGGTAAATCTTGATCAAACATGAAAATTGTAATAATCCTAAACTTTTTATTGCTGATATTTTAATGCTCTTACTGAAGGACGAAGGCAATTGACAAAAAAATTGTTTATTATAAATGGTTACTTCACTATGCAACATTTTAGAAAATGTAAATGCATCGGAAAGGCAATAATTTTGTTGGAAGAGTACATGTAATGTAATGTTTAAACAATGCAAATTGTAGTTTTAAGATAGATAACCATAGAAAAATGAAAATATATGTTTACAAACAAAACTTACCGATGCCATTTGTATCACCATTAGGCATACGAGCCGTTTTAGAACACTCACAAATTAAAAATGTCTTTTCACAATTTGCACATTTACTGTTGTTTTCCGAATCGTTGGTAACTAAAGCTGTTGAATTCACTTTTTCCTCGTCTGGAACATTATCCTCGCTAGACGCCATAATATCTAATATTGTAATCTGAGCGTTAAAAATCAAACGTAACGTCGAATTTTAACTTACGTACCCTGTTACCACTAACATCCAAAAATCTGTTGAATGATTTTGCAGCTATTTTATTTTTGTAGTATTCACAAACATTTCGGTTTTTTGTAAAGACTGACGGACAACCATAACACAATTGCATCCATTATACAAAACCCGTGGGCGATTTGAAACCCATTGGCGTACCTTGATACACCTGCACAACAACTTCAAACTTGCACTGCTCGAATAAAACATGGACAAGGTGGTTGCCGTGAAGGCGTCGTTTTAAATTACAATTGTTTGTTTCAACTGCCTAAATAATTTTAGATATTTTTTTAACTTTTAAAGATGCCCTGACGACACGACACTGAAAATTGTCAGACTAATACACAAATAGCACACGGATGCCAACTTTATTCTCGTCACGTAGACCACGGCGTCAGAAAATATTCGTCGAGAAATTATATAGCTATATAATAATATAGCTGTTGTAAATTATAATGAAATTCACTTTTTCAGTAAGTTTTTCTATTCAAATTTATTTGTATTACCACCTAAAATTAAAAGATGCAGTGCCGTATTAGGGGGATTTGAAGATGGACGTCAATGACGTCACCGTATAAAATTCACAAAAATCAAGTTTCAATGCCATTTAATCTGTTGTTAATAAGTTTTATGGTTGTGATTATAGCCAGCACAAATGCGAAGATTTCAAAATAAAGCTTTCCCAGTTTCATTTTACAGTGATACTTATTGTTTATACTGAAACGCTGTTACGGTATATAAAAAACTGAAGTTGTTTACTTACTCAGTAAAAGCTTAACTACATAGACGACTTGACCAACCAATCCTATCCCTGGAGGTGGTGGGCAAACTTTTTAGCTGAACGGTTACTTAATAAATTTATATGGATAAACAGATCACACAATCTTTTTTTTATAATTTATTCAAGACAAGAAATCATTTCTCGACTGTAAATATTATTTACAATGTACTGAACCAAAAGCTGAAAACAATTTCTGATGATTGGTCATTCTCCGTGTGCGATCACATAATTTGCTGATTTTCTGCATTCTATGCTGTTAATAATTTTCTTTTCTTCTCACGTAATTCATCCTACGAATTGAACGTTTTCCTATGGATTATTGAAAAAAGGATAATTTTCTAAGAATTAAAAAAAGTTCAAGCTAGATTATCCAGTAGTTTTCGAGAAAATGGCATTTAAAAAGCGAAAACTTACATGCATTTCAGATAGGGATTTAACCAAGATTTCTATACAGGCATTCTGTTGCCAGTCCGTGTGCTTAGATATACTCTTGATGACAGCCGTCAGATGCAATCGTTATTGTCGAGTGCACGAAGAAGTTTTCCTTTGGAAAAAGAACTTGTTCCTCTGCAGTCTTTTTTTATAATAAGCATTGATTACAAAAACCACAGCACAATGCAAATCCTACTTAGTAAACAGACCATTGACCATGTACCTCGTTAGACCATTGAGGTACACTACAACCTTTCCTTGTTACAGGGCAAAGGCTCAAGAGTGAATATCGACACCCCCAAGAAACAGAAAGACGTAATTAATTTTTCAATCTTATTCAGGAAAGTAATTTCCAAGCTTTTAAAAATACACTGCATAATAAATTAGTTTGTATACCTGCTTTCATTTATTTTCTTCCTGGGTAGGCAAGTTTACGACGTTTGTCTAAACTGGTCCAAACCTAAGTTGTATTTGTATTTCCTTATGGAACAGCCTGGAAGATATGAGAATAAAGGGAAATAAAAAAGCAAGTAGAATTAGCATTTCTTTATATAAATTCAAATGCATAACATCTTTGTTTTGCACAATTAATGTATGGCAAATTTAATTATGTATTTCAAACAGAAAAAAAATGTATAAAATTTTTTATAAATCCAGAAGTGATGATCAAAGTTTTTTCATAACACAAATATCACCACCATAAGCATATTAAGATTTTAAAATTCCAAATAAAAGCCAAGTATAAATAGTGTTACAACTAGGCACAATCAAAAAGTAGTCGATTGTAAGATTGACGCTAAGAAACTTAAACCTAAAGCAGTTCAACAAAAAAATTATAACTGAAATCATGATTATTTAGTGCCCCCCTCCCCTGCACACGAAAACAGTACCCAAATATAAAACAAACGTATTAAAATTAAAATCAATTTTAAAAGTCTATTACCATAATTAATTTTATATTCGTTTAAAATCAAACAAGCAGGACGATTATAATTTTAAGTAGATATTCTTCAAGGTATCTAAAATGCCATTTTTTGAAGAGACCACAGCTGCATCAACAGTTAATAATTTGCAGTCTCTTGTCAACCAAAATGATGCATTTTAGTAATTAATAACACCTCTACTAAAAAACCATAAAAATATACAAACAATAATAAAATTTGGTAAAAACATACCAATTCAATGCACGATTGATGTCAACTGTCAAGGAATCAAATGTAATTAGGATTTATTGAGACTATGATAACCGACATCTTTGTAAAATTAATAAGTTGCATGATCTACTTTGTCGATTAAAATTTAAAATTCAATTAATATGAAAAATCGCCCTGTAAAAATTTACATTCGCTATATAATACAATTTAAAATAAAGCAATGAAAACTATATACAAAACTAAAATAGGATTTCGTTGATAATATAAGTAATATAAAATCAAAACAGTTTACAAACCAAAATAACAATAACAATTACATTTTCAATTTGTTATTCTAATCAACCCTAAAACAAATAAAATTCATACTTTTATCTTAGAATTGGTTGTAAAGAAGAAACACGAAGATAGTGACATTAAGTTAGAAAAAATTAATATAAACAAATGATTTTGAAAAGTAATCATACACAATATAAGTTATAAAATTGATGTTTCACTATTCGGTCCACACAACTAAAATCAGTCAAGATAAAAAAAAAACTTGAGTGTTGGTTGTAAACTAGAAAACGAGTTTTATTAAATTTACAAATTTAATGATGCAGCTAAAAATGGTTCACTTTATGCTGCATTCTTCAAGGTAACAATCAATGTAGTTTACACTGACTAGTTAGTAACTTCAAAAGTCTATAAATCAAATTTTGCTATCATTTCTATTAGCAAAGTTGTTTTAGGCTAAAGGTTTTTGTACCAATTAAGAAATTCGAATGATTACTTTACATTTTGCATAATATAATTTTAAAAGTGACCAACAAGCAATTAACCAAGGAACGGAAAATCACGCTCATCGTCAACTTTTGGAGCTTTTTCGTTACGTTGTGAAGCATCTTCTGTCGAAATAACCACATTACCCTAACAAATAAAAATAACAATTATTTCCACTCTACCCAATCGAAAAAGATAAACTGAAATGATTTGTTATCAAGTTATACAATAATTTGTCAAATTTTTGAACATTTGATATCGAGATCTTACAAAATCAATAAAATTGGTAACTTGATAACAAATCCAAATATTTAAACAGCTTCATCGTCATTCTAAGAATTACATAAAATAAGATTGAAAAATTACAAACCTGTTCGTCATTTACACGGAAACGTTGCTGTCTGTCACGGTTTGGGCGTGGACCTCTTCCAGCTCGTGGTCCCTTTCCACGACCTCCGGGACCCGAACGTCTAGCGTCATTAAAGGTAATATCAATTTCCAGAACATGTTTTTGCCGTCCAACCCGCTGTGGATACTCAGATGCATCAAACTCTTCTTCCTCAGACTCTTGTTCTTCTGAAACTTCCTTCTTCTTCAATTCATACATCTTATTCCATTTGCTTTGATCCTCTCCTTCGCCAGCTTTGCGGGTTTTAAATGTAGGCTTGGTACGTCCGGCACGTTGAGCTTTCCATTCATCCAGGGTCAGTTCCTTAGGTTCCTCAACTTCAGGGGTTGCTTCAACCTCAACTTCGGTGGTAGGTTCCCTAAACAAAACAAAATTAGGATCTTTCAACTAATTTAAAGAAAACTGAATTACTTGATTTCAGTAGCAGGTGCAATTCCTGAGTCGTTCTTCTCGCCTTCTGCTCCCCAATTAGGTTCAACCTCCGTGGTCTTATTGTCCGCCTCTCTGGAAACAATTAACGGTTAAGACTAAATCTTATGCTGAGTTGAGAGAATGAACATGAAAAAAGCTAAAAATTAACTTTGCCTAACTAATACATAGGACTCGGCAATGTGGTGCAAAATAAAAAATAATTGGTGCACGCAATAACGAAGCAAATAAAAAGAAGTTTCAAAAATCTCCCCAAAGAAATAAAATTCGTTGAAGTAGGAAGCCCGAGTGAAAAATTTGGTTTTTATTTGCAGAATGACTTTTTGCACCATAATGCATTTGAAGTCTATGCTAAGAAATTTAAAATAATTCAATAAACAAAAACCTACTCAATAACGTCCTTATGAGAACCCCAATTATGAGCGCCGCCTCCTTCACGTTTTTCGACAGGTTTCACACCGCTGTAATAAAACATTGCTGTCATTACTTAAAAAAATAAAAAAAAACAACCCCAGAACCACAGAATAAGTAGTAATGACAGTGAATAAGAGCGGTCACCAACTGTTTTAGAAACTTGTAAACAAACTGTTCCTTTAAGTCTTCACCTAACCTGCAAAGTAATCCTAAAATTAACTACAACTAAAGTAACTTAATCTGTATACTATAACCAGTCGAACAGTTATAACAATATTAGCATTAAAAATGTGCAAACAAAAATGCATGAGGGATTAAAACTAAAATTTAACAATGATAGAAATTGCAGCTATGAAATGAAGTCAAGTAGTATTTTTTATAAAGTAGAGCAGTAATGTTATAAATTTTTTTAGTTGTACAATAGATGTTTTTGTTATTCAGAGATCGTTCTTAAACAGGTACACGTGGGTATGCTTAGTATGACCCACCTAAAAGCTTTTTGAAGGTTTTCCAACTTGCTCTGTGTGCACATTGTAGGCTGAGAGTACTTCTTCTGTGGATATCTATTGTGGAAGAACCTCCGACTTTTTACTTCTATTATTTTATCAAACATGGTCGTTTGAACTAGACTATCGGTACTTAAAATCTATAAATAAACGGAATTCCTTTTTTCAGGTATTTTTTGAATTTTTTTACTTAATTTACTCTGTAGAAGTTAAGTCATACTTATAAAGACAGTGCTGTACTCACATCTTATTTTAAAATGAGTAAAAGTAATTTTGAAGCTTTATACATGGCTGCATCTTGATAACACGTCAAGATGCGATAAGAAGACGTCAATGCACATACAGAGCACTGTTTGCTTAAAAATAATCTTCACGTTACACGTTCCAGATTGCTACTTACACTTTTGACTATAAAAAAGTGGATATTAACTATTCATTCCACATATATGTAGTAACCATTTTTTCTATTCTAATAATTACATTAAAATAATTTTTTTTTGAAAGAATTTTAAAAAAGTTGACTTAGATCTGCAAGTTCCAGTTTCCCACATTAGACAAAATTATATTGAACAAAAACTGAAAAAAATCATAAAGAAAGCACAGAGAACACAACAGTTTTATTAATATAACAAATTGAGATGGAACAAAAGACAAGATACTATTATTACTACAGCAGCCGCTGAGTTATCTTACAACCAATTTACTTAACTGAGCGCTTACTGTAGTTGCTTGAACAAATTTGGCACCCAACCACATGCATGTTATGTTAATAGATCAAGGCAAAAACTATATTTTGAAGAGAAACGTGCTGGTAAAATACAACTTTTTAGAAGTTGGAAACAACATAACTTGTCTAAAGGGACATTTAAAAAAAATTAAAGTTGGGCAATGCAAGTTGCAATTTGAACAACTGCTGTGGTGTCAGTTAAGTTCATTTTGAAAAGCAATGTCAAAAACAAGAGTTTTTATCCCATGACTAAAATATGTTTTGAGTAATTCTACATTTCAGACCACATGCATGTAGATGAGTCCATCAAAAACTCTCCCGAATACTTGTGCCCACTAATAAGGGTTTCAATATTTGATTTTGTGTAAATCATTTAAACCAATCGAGTCAGTAATATGCAGATTAATTTGTTACATCGTTTGCAAATAACCTCGAGAAATGAAAGAGTTCAATTCCTTCCGGCTGTACTGGCTACTGGTGAACGCTCTTAAACCCAAACAATAAAGATCAACGTGGTAGTGTAAAAAATAAATTAGAATGACTACTAAAAAGCAAAGAATGATTGAAACAAGCCGACATAAAGTGCGTGCAGAATTTTGGTTAAAGAAAAAGATTTGTATAGAACTTACGTCTTGTCGGATCCACTTTGCCTGTCATATTCCCGTTTTCCACGCCGATTATCGAAGTTGCGTCCTTTAGAACCGCCGCGAGGTCCACCACTTTCCTTGTTTCCAAGATTCCTACCACCACGGTTACGATTTTCGAAGCTGTTGTCACCTGCATTGTTGTCTCGCCTTACTCGGTCCTCACGATCGCTGTATTAAAATTGTGAAAAATTTACAATTGTGACTAAATAAAATTTTTTTTAAATCAATAACAAGGATTAAAATCGTCAATAAACAAACAGATATGATAACCCATTCAAGTTCTGTAAATAAGTTATTAATAGAACTTATTTTTTTAAATACAATTTCAATTCGATAAAGAAAATTAAACTTGGCGTGACAAATTAAAATTGAATTAATTTGGGTAATTAAAAAAGTGAGGTTATGTGTGCGTTCCCCACATGTATCTTCTTGTTGTAACCTTCAGAAAAAGCCCCTGCATTAATTTGTTGAACAAACAGTATCTTTAGAAAGAATTAAGAATTGAAAATAAACATTCATGACATTGCAAAATTTGATTAAAATTTTTGATCTTAATTATTTGACCTGCTTATATAGCCCACCTTGCATTTTACATAACGCCAAGGTTATGTAAGGCTAAACTGAGGTAATCTACAACCACATTATGCCAAAATAATTCAAACATAATTAATGATTTTAAAATGTTATGAAAAAAAGAAAAAGTAGTTTAAAAGGTCATTGTTGAAAAATTCAAAAAAGGATCAAAAGTCAATTTCGGCGTCAAGCATGTAAAATCTCACCAAAAAATTTGTTATTCAGGTAAAAAGATTAAGTGAGGTAATTATGTAACAATACAATTAAAAAAGCCGTAACTGAAAAAAGAAACGTTTTGATGCTAGGCCAGTCAAAAAGAGTTAAAGTAGAGAAATAACAAATAAATTCCTGATTTATCCACTATAAACAGGATATCGGTGAACCGAGTTGAAGTAATGTAAACACAGAACTTACCGGTTGCCTTCTGGTGCACCATTGAACTGTCTGTCTTCACGATTCCGCCTGTTGTTACGTTCTTCGCGGTTTTCATTATTAAACTTAGTAAAATTTCGTTCTGGTTTTCCGTCAGCATTATTTCGTTGGTGAACAGGCTTAGCGTCTAAAAATCGATTAAATTTTTTTTTTTAAGTTGGAAGATGAGAGTGTCAAGTAATAAACAATGAAAACAAATTAAGCAAGTATAAGTAAATATACTGAAATCACATGTGCAACAAGCTGGTTTATAGTTATGGCGGCATAAAACTACATTTGCTTACCTTCACGTTTGATATCTTGTCCTTTATGAATAGCGGGTTCCTTGATTATCTTTTTTTGTCCGGTTACGGGTTTTGGCTTGGTTTGGTTTTCGGATTTGCCCTTGTTTTCCTTTTCAGCTACTTTGGTTTTTTTCTTGAGTTCTTTTTCTTGTTCCTTCTCTTTCAACAATTCCAACGGATCGGACTCATCGTCCAAAAATAACGCGTATCTATTGCATACGCCAATACCGTACGAATTCTCCATTATAATAAATAGATGTTTTTGTCTTCGCAACTAGTCGATGTTGGAAGATTTAAGAAGGCTAACTTTAGCCGTACAAATCACGCACTCATTCGATACAATATGGACACAATATGGCCGTCTGCACCTTGAATCTTATTGGTAGTACACACTCCCTACTGCGCATGATCACTAAGTTACAACGTGATTGATCAACTAGAAAAACGGAATTGTGTTCAAATTTGAAAAAATAACAAATACGAATAACTACACACGAAAGCATAAACATTAACGATTTATAGAAAACTGCAATGTTATAATTATTCGGCATTTTGATTAGTACGACTTGAGATAATTTACCCACAAGTAAGTTTTACTTTTAAATGGATTTATTGTCTGATTGACACAGAATATTTTTTCATAATTATTAGTAAATAATAATTAAATAATTTTTTTTAATTAACATACAAAATCAAGTTTTATACTTGATTAGACTACGAAAAAATCATGTTATTTTAACGTAACTCAAGGCAGGACCGGCTTGTAGTTCACCATAAAATGTGCAATCCCCCCCCCCCCTTTAACTTTCTGTAATATAATATCGAATAACTAATTCCTACCATATTTTAGGTAAATTTCATTTCTTATAATTTCCTGAAAATTGGTGCGCCACTCCGTTGTCAGATTTCAATTTGCCATCTATTACTTTTTATACCTTTTTTTGGTAGAATATTAAGTTACCCCCCGCTCCTCCGTCCAATGAACTTTCTGGGTGTATTCACATATTCTTTAATTGGTTGAAACATAATATACTGATTGGTATGCTTATATCAAGGGGAATGAGCTATTAAGTTCTGTATAGAACACTTTGAGGGGTCCCCTCTCGACAACTTCACGTCGAATAGAAGTGAACCTCTCTAAAAGCACGGCAATTTTCTTCTTAAGTTCTTCCGATTTAACCCATTCCAACTCTCACAAAAGATGACAGATACCTCCTAATACTCGGGGGGTCATTCTGGAGGGAGGATTCTCCACATAAAAACCCTTTCTACACCAAAGCAGTAAGCTATCATTAGCAAACCTAATCATTTGTAAAACAATTATCCGACTTATAATGACATTCGCAGACATACAATTGACTTGATAAGAGCCACTGCACTCGATAAGAGCAGTAAGACGAGCCCTGAGAGCCTCATAATTCCTCTCCAATGCGATGCTGCAGGAGGATTACAATAAGAAGTCCTCCGTAACCCGATTAGCTGAAGTTTAACAAAAGTGTTTCTACTCTTGTCTTGATTAAAATAACCAAACTGATGGATGAGGTATGGGTCCAAAACCTGCTACTCATAAGGTGGCCATCATTCAAAGAAAAACTTTTTAGGAAAACACTGATGGTGGGAAAGTAATTAAATTAATTAAACAGAGTAAAATTTACTCTTTTATCGAATTACAAAAGATCCTTTATGGAATATGGAAAAACGAGTATTTATATGCCTGACAACACAAACCTATTTTCTGGATGTCTTGACAAGATAATCCTGTATCCAGAGGATATCTATGTTAGACTGCTAAATACAGTGAATATCTAGTGGAATGTCTAGTTATGACATTCATCAAATAGACGTCTACTAAATGTCGGCTATAATAGATATCCACACACAGTCCTGGATATATATACATTATCTGGACTGGAACTGAAAATCCAGTCGATATTTGGCGTTATCTAAAAAAATAAACGTAAAATAAACAGCTCCCTCCGACTTTTTGATCCTAGAGAGACAGTTCCAACCATGGATTAGGGTATCTTATTTCGTGCAAAAAATATTTTCGTGGAATTTTTTGTTTCCTTTATTTTTGAGAAGGATATACCAAGAAAATTACACCTCGATGGTTAGCCATAGGATTTTACTTAAAATAATTTGTCGTAAAATTTCATTTTAGACGAGTCTACTTTTAACTAGCAACAAATAAAAATTTATTTTTTTATAAATTTTCAAGAAAAAAACATTAATATATAAAATTGAATGTTTATTTTCCTTCTTTAAATCTTCTAAAGAATGCCCTGATTGGTCGTCTTTCTTTAATCAAATTTATAAAATATAGTAATCAATTGAGTTTGACACCAGTAGAGTTTCCCATCAGTCAAGTTCCACATCACTTAAGTTGTACATCTAATTCTAGTTCCACTATATTTACTTGCTGGGGGGTCAAGGTGGCCAACGGATCACTCAACCTGATAGTAAATTATAAATTGATTTTAAAAAAAGGATGAAGATATCACGCGATAAAAAGTTGTGTGCTGAGTATTGGATTATACTATGTCCATTTTTCCTTTTTTTCAGATTATTTCTATACTATCTGCACTGAACTATGTTCAAAAATTTATCACCATTTATGAGATATAATCATTAGTTTTGTACTAAGTCATTAGAATATATTACTATGTTTGTAACTTCAATTGCAATTTTCTCATAATTAGCTTTTCAGGACTTGGTACAAACCAATACTCGACCGACTTTTATTACTTTATACTTAAAAAGTATCAATTTTACGAATATATTTGATAACAGAATGAAAAACTTCATAAGTTTTCTTTAAATTATTTTAGAGTGATTGCGAATTGATTGATTGCGAATTCGATGATGTCGAATTGCTTTCATTGCAAATGTTTTCATTATAAAAAATAATAATTTTAATTTTATAAAATAAAAGAAGACAAAATATAAAAAAATTTTTACTGCAGACAGGTAAAAGAATTCTCTGCAAACTGACGGAAATGTAGATGTTATAGACAAAATCAAAAATTTTATAATGATGTTTAAGTTTGCGCTTATGAAACCTTAAAAAGTATTTTATAAAATTTAAAATTATGTTTTTATTTGTTTATTAATTTTGTTAAAATTTAAAATTTCCTCCCTAGCTGATCTGAAAAGATCGACAGGTTCTCGATATTATTCTAAACAAATTGATGCAGTTGTAAGAGACGATACTATATATTACTATTTACACCAGCAAAAATAAAAACAATCTAAGCTACAGCTTGATCCAAAATTAATTTAGTAGGTCGTACGTGTAATGTTCCCAAATCATCCAAAGTGCAAGTCATACCAGCTACCATAAACTTGACATCAATTCCACAAGTTAATAACGCTCAACACATTGAGTTAACTGCAATTGCACAGGATATTAACTAAAAAATTGTAAGGTAATTAAATATTTAAAATCATTTTTACAAACTTACTTCTTCAAAGTTTTTCATTTCCTGAATAACTAAAATAGCCAACCTGGTGCTGCAACCAATGCCGCGCCGCCTCACATATAGTACTTTGTATAATAATCTATCGCCAATTCCTGAAAATACATTGTTACATCTCAAATTTTTTTTTGCCACACTTGGGTCTATAACAAACCTACACAATAGGGGGTAATGTAAACTGGGCCAAAAAACAACCTGAAAGTGGTAAACTGGGCCAAAAGCAAATTTTACTGAAATTTTGAAAATAGTAAACTGGGCCAAAAGTAAAAATTATTGATTGAAAAATTGTAGTATGGGGTTTAAAAATCAAAAACCGATACACGTCAGCGTATCCGGAATTTTGTTCGACAACATTTGTTCGAATAGCAGTTTTTCGAATGCTTTTGTTGGATTTAACATTTATTCGACTGAGCAGTTGTTCGACTTAGTATTTTTTCGATATCAAATTTATATGAATTTTATTTTTACTTTTGGTTTAGTCAAATTCAAGTTTTGACAAAGACAACCATGGCAATGCACGGATCCACCATAAAAAATAGTTCTGCGGTTTTTATAATTAAATGCCAACAAATCCCTGATAGACACTAATTATATTTTACAAATGCAAAACTTGCTTTTAGGGTGGATTCCCTTCGCACTCCGCACTTTCGAATACACCCTGAAACGAGTTTCACCTTTTTTGAGTTCCACCTTTGGCGAGATAATTTTAAATGGTCTAGTCTTTGTCAAAACGGCTTGGAACGCCCGGAGCGAAGGGAACCGGAGCGCAGAGTCAAATTTGACAAAGACAACCATGGCAACAATACACGAATCCATAAAAAATATGCGCGAAAAGGTAGATCGATTGCGAGGATGTAGATCCATCGGTAGGTTACAGTTAGTTTCTGATATTTTTTTGAAATATAATATCAAAAAAAAAATTCACACCAGCATACCCTGCATGCACCCCTTTTTTACCTTAAATTTGCCTTTGGCCCAGTTTACTATTTTTTAAATTTGTCCCAGTTTACAATTGGCTCAGTTTACATTCACCCCACAATAGCTTTATCGATTAACAATTTTTGGGTTCTTACTTCGACTGGTGAATACACCACTGCTAGTACTGTAATTTCATCTTCAAGAAAATAATACGTTTGGTCAACCTTCAAAATTTTAACATGGATCTTGCTGTAAAAGAAGCGAACTATCTTTTCGACTCAGTATATTTAATTTAGCTTGTAAAGACATTATTTTAACTTTGGAAGTTACAACTGCCTTTAACCTTACTCTTTTAAATCACATTTGACACATTAAAGGTAGGGTTCTGTATGCGTAGCTAATATAAAAATGAGTGCATTCGGACTAGAATTTAAGCTTTTTTATAAAACCCAAAAAATGCACACTTTTCAAAACTAAAAAATTGAAAATTTTAAAAATCAAATAATTTATTATTAAAAAAACACAACTTTTATACATATTTTTTAAATTAATATGTAATTATTTTTTTAATCTTGATTATCGTTTCAATGGGTTTTTTGTTTTCTTTATATTATTGTACTTTTTTTATATATATTAATTTATTTAACAATAAATTCTAGCAAGTGGTTCCAGTCGAACTCGATTGATGTGTAGATCTTCATTTTTCATACAAGAAAAACAACCAATAAGTTTTCTTTAGGTTGCTAAATCAGAAAGCGTGGTAATGGAGATTTCTATTTAAAAGGTAAATTTAAATACGATTTATACGATTATTTATCAAAGTATTTTGGAGTAGTCTACATGGGAGTTCACAAGTTCCTTAATTGGGTATGCTACTATAAACGGGGAACATCATCACCCGATGCGAATCCAAACAACCACCAATTTAAGCAGTTGCAATAATTTCCAACTTCAATATCTTGAAACGGTAAAAAAAAAAAAGTGTCTGTTACCCAAGCAGGACTACCATTTGTCCAGAGCCTGAAACTCAAGATAGTTTTTTTTTATCTTAGCCGTTAAATATTTTTTGGGGCGTTCACCAAAGCATTATTCATGACACACTACTATTTAAAACATTTTTTTACTTTGTGTGCGAGTAATTCGTAAATCCAAGTTTTGTTATAAATCATCCTATTAAAATATACAAATTCTTTTTATCGACAACTTAAAAATACAAAAACCGCTACGGTCAGACAACCTCTGCTCTGTTGGCCAGTATACATTTAAAACGTATGCCAATTCAAATGCTTAAATTGCGCGCCATTGTCGGATTAATCAATCAAAAATTACTTCGAGGCTGAATGGAACAATCAGTTCATGAAACACTTAATTCACTTTAGTCCACCTGGCATGGAACACTAGAAACACAGTGCTAGCAAAACTTCCTCTGCAGTAAACCCAACATCATAAACAACGAAAGCTGTACTCCACCATTTATGACCTAAAATTTTTTTTGTTTTTCCTTTGTCAAATTTGTTACAAAAATATGCTTGTAAAATTCATTTTAAGGTAGAATTGTACAGCAAGTTATATTATAAAAAATGGTACTTTGCACATGTAACATTGGCAATTTTTGAATAAAAATTTTTATTGCAAGGTCTAAATGATAAACCATAAAGTATATTAGATGGAAACTTTAATTTTGAATTTATTTACAATATGCTATTATACTGAGCCAATATATTTAAAAATTAAGAGTAACATAGTCAACATTAAATAAAAATGTGTCAGAAACCTTAAAAAGCAAACTGAAATAAAATTATTTAGCAACTACAAAATACAATTTCTTATAATTAATAATTAACCAGTTTTACATGTACAAACTTTATTGAAATTAATTCATTTTTAAATAAATTGTTCCTTTTAAGTATATAAACAGATTAAATATATTTAAAAAAATAACTTAAAAATTCCTATAAAATTTAAGACAAAGGAAAACTCTTAAAAAAGGAGATAAAATATGATGTCCCCACTTTTAATGATAAAAAAAACAATTTTAAAAAGTATATAATACATCATTAGAAAGAAACTAGATAGAAAAAAATTTAAACTAACTGACTAAAGTAATTGCTAGTGCAGTTGTGACTTGGAGCTCTAACAATAAATTTGCATAAATGAATAAACCGTTACCGGAAGTAAACTTGAGCTAATAATCGTAATTTGTTAACAATATAAAAGCTACAAGTAACTAGCGTAACATTTCCTACTGCACGTTTTCTTAAAAAGTACACCAATAAAATGTAAAAAAATGTATATACATTTTTAAAAGTATCCTGAAATTTTTTACACATCTTAGAAAATACATCTATCATTTTATTTAATTACATGCAATGATGGTTGATAACAGCCATATAAATAAAATAAAATCTAATGTAAATAAAAGGTCGAGTAAAAATTTTCCGGCAAAAAAATATAATTAATTAGTGGGGAACAAAAATGTTAAATATACGAATCTTCACGTTTTGTAACTATAGACTAAATTTAAAAGATTGCTAAGCACCTTAACAATACACATAATATTCTACAAATAATACAAGATCTTCCCTTTTCACAAATCAATATAAAATTAAGCTCCCTTTCCATGATAAAAAAAATTTGAAATTTTTCCAAAGTAACTCCAGTATTTCCTCAAACATTTATTTACCTCCTATTAACAATTTTACGGTCAAATAAAAAAGAACAAAAATGTCACGAAAATATTGATGCAATAAATTAAAAACACAATTTTATGTCATTAAAAATAAATCAAAACAATTTGAGAAAATAATGTGATTGTAATACTCATAAAAAGTCTAATAAAAAATAATTACAAAAAACAACGATTTAACAGTTTAGTTAGACCATGTTTCATTTACATGATTACATTTCTTCTTTTATTTTTTTTACATTGGCCTGTAAATTTTCCCCTGTACGTTTCACACCTTTATTGGCCGCTTGAGGATCTAAAAATATGCCATTAAAATCAGCCAACAACTACTAATTTATCTTTTTACCTTGCAACCACCTCACTTGAGTAGCAGGCCCGTATCCTTTGTCATTTCTAGCAGCGATTCTAAATATAATAGCAGCTTTTGTAGTGGTGTCTAGGTGTGCAGCAGCTAGAGACGAATTAGGAACCGTGCAGGTGTTACTAGCCCCACAATAAACTCTTACAAAAGCCATTTGATTTGCAGTATTGATTGCTTTATCCTAAAATACAAAATTAAACAATTTAGTAAATTTGCAATTGAGTTGTAAAAATATGTTCCTTCCAAGAATAAAATCTCATTCATTAATTTACTAACCACACATATTTTTATTATGTAAAAAATGTATGTATGTATCTATTAGGTAGTTTAATAAATAGTGTCGTTTTTATTAGTCTTTTACTGTCTGATTCTATAACTTTTTGCCACCTGTCAGTTCACTTTTGAATCCCATTGCTGGTTTAGAATTGATCAAGTTATCTATGTCATTTTTTATATGCTGATAACTAGCATATTTTTTTCTATTTAAAAAATGCTGGAGGGACCGGAAGGGATGGAAATCGCTAGGGTCTGGTGAGTACGGAGGATGTTGCAAAATTTCAAAAACCAAAGCCACTAATTTTTTGGACGGTGATTGCTGTAGTGTGTGGTCTTGCATTGTCGTGTTGTAATATTACAGACTTCCTATTAAAGAGTTCCAGTCATCTGCTCACAATAAACATTTGCTGTTCTAGTCTGCCCTTCATTTAAATGTTTGTAGTGCATAACTCCACACTAATATCACACCAAATGCACAGTAACACATTCTTTGGGTGAAGTGGCTTTTGTTTTGCTGATAGTGATAACCACTGTTTTTTCTTTGTAATATTGGCATAAAGAACCCACTTTTCGTCCACTGTAACAATTCTCTCCAAATGAGGCGTTGATCTCTGCTTCTTCAATAACGAAGAGCAGATTATTACTCTATACTGTCTCTACATATCACTTAAATCATGCGACACCCATACTCCCTCAAAATTCGCCTTTCCCATTTTTTTCAGGTGGTTTAAAACGGTTGAACTTGCACTATTGGTTCAAGTAGCAATGTCTCAACATGTTAATCGCGGATTATCTTCAATTAAAGTTTTTACCTTATCGGAATTGATCTGAATTGGGCGTCCCGATTGTACTTCAAATTTTACAGCCATTAGGTCGACCTAGAGTTACATCAATCTAAGCTAGCTCGCTTCTAAGTTTTACAAACCGGTGTATAGATGCAATTACAGTGGGTGATTATATTATTAGAGCCAGTTAATTTTTTTACAAAAACGACAACCACTTATTTCTTAAGATGTTTTAATGAAAAAATGTGTTTTTAGATTTTACAACTGACTATGTGGCCAGTGTTTTGTACCACAAAAGAACAAATTTTGCAGTGCACCCTTCGTTTGTTAATCAGGTATTTCGGTGGTGTTTCTTAATTTGGTTACAAACAAAGCTCAATTGATAAAACGATTAAGAAATGTTTGGAACAACAAAGAAATAAAATTAAACTGCATAAAATTCACCGAGAGCATGCCTAGCTGAATCGCAGCAGTAATTGAAGCAAAATGAGGGGTTAGAAAATATTAATTTTGTAAGCACAAAAAATATTTAAAATTTATGTTAAATGGTAAATAATAGTTGATTAACATCAATAAAAGCTATTTTATATAAAATCATTCACTTATATTTGGTTTTAATTGCATTCGACACTAATAAAATAAAATTTTTTTTACTGTGGCTCTAATAATATGATCAGTTAGTTCGAACTGAAAGCAGTGTTAGCAACTGAACCATTTTTAACTTAGGTCGGCCTGACAGGTTAGGTCACCCTACCTGAGTGTATACATAACTAACTAGCTCGAACTGACTTAGGTCGACCTAATGGCTGCATATAAACGTGGTAATTTTCGTGTATTTACAGCATTCTCACCAAACACTTGACACAGATTTTTAGCTGCAGTTGTGGCATTATGTCCATTTTGAAACTCATAAAGTGAACAATGTCATAAATGACGTGTGTATAAAACCTTAAATTAAATCATTTCAGCATTGAAGTTACCGGATGTATGATTAATAATAAACGACATTACTTATTACACAACCTAATAATAAAAAATAGAAATCAACACTAACCTTTGCATTATTGCGCACTGCCAAGTAAACAGAGTACTCCAAAATTTCGCCTTGTGCCGCGCTAGGGGGTTCCCAGGATAAGTGAGCTCCATCTCCCGACTTGGCAATTTTGATAGCGGAAGGTGCACCGGGAAAACCTGGCAAACAAGTTTTAAAAGCTGAAACCTACAGAAAAAAACCGTTAGGTCAAAAAAAACCACAAACAGAACAAAAACGAACCTCACTCCATTCACCTCGCCCGACACAATTAATAGCAGCCACTCTAAATTTGTAGGCAGTTCCTGGTTCCAAATTAATTCGAGATAAATGTGAAAAATCAGGTAAATTATCAATTGTAACATTGGAAGTATCTCCTTCATAATTAAAGTAACTTTGAACATCAAAGCTAGTTCCCTTAATGATACCAACCGTGTACCAAACATCTTTTTCATCTTTCGTAACTTCTTTAGTCACATTATCAGTCTTGTTAAAATCTTTTGAGTGGTGCAAAGCAGCAGATGCTAAAGCAGACAAACCATCACCATTCTCTTGCTTCTTAACCAATAGTGGTAATTCCATGCTTCTGCTATCTAAACTGTCCTTTACTTCCTCCTTAATGGAAGTAAGTAAAGCAGCCTCCTCTCTAGCCTCGTCTTCAGTTTCAATTGCATCGTCTTCCTTAGTGTTACTACTCAAAGTTTCGCTATCCTCTGAGTTGTTGTCACCAGGTTGCTGCTGTACTGTATCAGTTAAATCTTTGTTACCACCAAATAGTCCACCACGGTAAGTGACTGGCCAAAGTGGTGGTAATATCGGAGATCCTCCAAACAAACCCAACTTGAATTCACCACCACCTTTCAGACCGAGAGATCTAAAGTTGGGATTTCCCCCAAACAACCCAACAGTTGCAGATTCAGTTGGAGAACTTGCATTTGTATCAGCTGAAGCTTCAACACTGTCATCTGCATTAACAACCATAATATTTTGCTCTAACGCAGCTTCGTCTGCTTTAATTTCGCTCGCTTTAGGTTCGGGGTCAATCAAACCTGCTTCAGCGGCCAATGCAGCAAGAGCAGCATCAGTGGTTGCCGGACCATCAAACGATGTTGCAGCTTAAAAAACAAAATTAAACAAATTTTAATATACAAAAAGTTACTTACCCAATGTCGCAGTGGGTTGTTTGGGTCTCATAATCATAAGTTTTGTCTGCTCGTTTGCACTACTTGTAGCCGTTGCTGACGAAGTTGGTAAACGCAGAAGTTTTCCAGGTTGCAACTGATTTACTAAAGTGAAAGTTTTATTTGCACCGGTCATTTGCACTGTGACAGGTTTGCCACCGATCATGACTTGTTTCTAAAAAAAAAAAGGAATTAGAAAGTACAGGGTTATTTTTTTAACATCCTTACAGTTCCTTTCGATAATGTAACTGTTTTTGTTGTTCCCATTGGCATGGAAATTGTGATTGGCTTTCCAGTTAGTTTAACTCCTTGCAGGCTGGGCATTGTAGTGATTGGTTGCATGTGGACTGTAGTCGTCTTAGTTGGAGTTGTGATACTTCCAGATTGAGTTTGACTCACCGACTGGATAGTACGTACTCCTGTATTCGTACTCACAACCAAGACTTGCTGATTATTTATGGTTTGTAAACCGGCAGCATTTTTAGATAGAACCAATTTACCGGTAGCTTTATTCATTTGAATTACATTGGAGGGAATGGTTTTCATGTTGATAAGTTTATTAGCTGAACCACCCGGTAATATTTTGACAATTGCATTTTTCCCTTGTTGTTGAATTACGGTATGACCTTTAGCTTGACTTTGAACAACATTACTTTTGGGTAATGCCGCCACTGTCATACCGGTACTAGTTTTAACCAAATGTACAATTTGAGGAGTTACATTTTTTTGTAACATGGTTCCACTTTTTTGTAAAATTAATTGTTTACCTGGAAGTTGGGTTGTTGTGGTTGGTCTTACCACGGTGCCTGTTGTGCCTTGTAACCTGACGTTCGATGCTGCTGAAAAAAACCATTTCTTTAAATGGTACACAATTAAACCCGACAAACCACCAAAGTAACAATGAAGCAAAATAAAAGTACAACAAATTTATTTTCAAATAGGTTAATACAAATATAGTAACAGTGCCAGATTTGTTATGGTGACCTGAGCAATATAATAAAAATGGGACCCTTTCATGCAAAAGCAAATCAAAATTTTAGGGGCAAATTATGATAATAAAAAAATGATCCAAATTAAATTTGGTGCCTTGATTCAAACCAAAATTTAATCATAAAAATTAAGCAATAAATAAGAATGTTGGTCTACCTAATTACAGATCTGATATTGCATACAATCATAACCTTGAGAGCTTTAGTATACATAGTTTTTCTCCAATAAGTCGAAAACGGTGTGAGATATAAAAAAGTAGAAAAGACAATAAGTGCAAAAATATAAATTTGTTCTCGAATTATCCAAGAAAAACTAAGATATTATTAAGCACTCTTAGTTTTTACTCAATATATAATTTTTATAAACATAATGTAATTAGAAAATTATTAACTATGCAGAACTAGTAAGTTTAATGTCCATTTTCGTGTTTTCTCCCGCAATTATTAGTAAAAATGTTTTAATCGCTCGATTAAGACAAAATTTCACTCGCCATAACTAAAATTAAATCAATGGAAGTTGATTTATTATTTGAATTAATTCAAAAACAAAAAAAATCAAGAATTCAACCAACTCGAATACTTCAAATAATAAATCAACTTCCATTGGTTGAATTTTAGTTGGGGACTGCAGTGATACTGCGGCTTAACTCGACCATGGTTTTAATTTTAATAAGTCTAAAAAAAAAGGGAACATTTAAAAGTGTAAAAAGAAAGTAAACCAATTCTAAAAACATAATTTTAAGTGACAATTCTGTAAATCTTGAATTAAAATACTTATTTATTTTAGTCAACGAATACATGGCAATTTAATAGTTTCATTTAATCGTTGATGGAATGTATTCCAACATGCACTGTCAATGTTTTCTACCACAACTTCTACCACAACGAACAATTTAAAAGTGCTTACCAATTTTTATAGGAGAGGTTTGCGGGCTAACAGTGATTTTCTGGGTTGCAGCAGCTGCAGCAGCCAATGCTTGAATGCCCGACATAGCAGAGCCTTGCGTTGTTTTACCGTTATCTGCATTGAGTGAATTCGACTGAGATGCAACATTTGTCAAAAGGACGGGTTGATTAGAAACCATAACTTTAGGGGGATTTGTACGTACTAAAAAATAAAACTATAATCTAACAGAATTTACTATTTGTTTTAGTTACCTCTAACTAAAGGATTTCCAATTTTTGGGGAATTAATTAAGGGGGCGCCCAATTGTAATGGCGATTTTGGTGTTGCAGCCGATGTACCAGGTGTGGTTGTCGATGTCAAGGGTGGTGCCATTGCTTGTGTAAGTTTTGGTGTTGCAACTAAAGCAGGTATGGCAGTTGGATGACCTGGAACCTGCTTGGGCGTGCTGGCCGTTTGTGGAAAATCATATTTTTGAACTTGTAGAACATAATTTTGAATAGACGGCCATCCAGTCCAATTGATTTCTAAGGAATGTGTGGCGGCTTTCACTAAAGAAACTCTTCCTGGCGCTGGAGGAACATCCACTTCTAGGTACCATAAATCCTTACAACAAACCTGAAACAAGCATTTGTTATCTTTACCTTGAATTCCTCTTGGCAATTAAAAATCTTACTTGGTTATTCCAAGCTTTCCGATATCCATCGCGCCCCGACCATACATATAAACGTGTATTGATACCTACGGCACAATGTCCAGCACGTGCACAAGGAGGATTACCGTCTTCGTTACGAATTAATAAATCTTCCCACGACATTGATTCTAAATTAAAAAAAAAATTAAGATTTACCCTAAGCATTTTATTGATCTTGTTTACCAAGATTTAGACAAGCCATTGTGCTTGTACACTTCCATTCTTTTTCATTTGTGGCTGTTTTTACATCGTCGGCCACCACGGGCACCCATCCACCGAACACATACATCTTGTGCCCGATTAATGTGGAAGTGTGGAGAGATCTAGGTAAAGGTGTGATTCCCGAAACTTGAGGTTTGCTCCAAGATAAAGTGTCCGTGTTCAAGAACCATAAGTCGCCCAAACGGCACCCACTCATACCACCATATATAACCAAGAAAGATTTGCCTTGAGATTTATCTACATATGCCACACCAGTGTGTGATTCCCGAGGAGGTGGTGTCGGACCATGGGTTGAGGGGATTTCCCATTGAACAGGCGTTACTCTTATATCCAATGCATACAAGTCGTTTAAATAACGTGGAATATTATTTTTAGGGTCATCGCTATCATTTGCTAAACCCCCAAACAAGTACACTTTATTTGTTACAAGAGTAAAACTGTGTCCTAATCTGGGACAGGGTGGACCCGATTTGGGTGCTTTTGGCTTCAATTTCTTCCATTCCCATCTCGAAGCTTGTAATTCATACAATTCGTTACTATATTTTCCGTATTCAACCATCCCACCAAATACCAGCAACCGTGTGCCATCGACGACAAATCCATAAGCTGCACATCCTGGTGGGACATCCCCTTTCGTTACAGGAACAAACCATTGATTTGTAGCTAAGTTAAAACAAATTGTAGTGTTGAAATTCAAACAAAAAACGTGGTTTGAAAAATTTAAAACCAGTTATACAAATAAAGAATTTTGAAATGCAACACCAGAATGCGATAAAATTGCAATAAATTGAGTCAGTTGAGTATAAACAAATTTTCAAGTATTGTATTTAGATTATTTACGATAAACTGATGATATTAAGATTTTGATTAATAAGTCCGTCGTAAAATTTAATAATATAGTTGAACAAAGCATTCATTATTTAAAATGGAAATTGAAAATGAAAAAAATTGCAATATTTAGAATTTCTAATGCAAATTGTGACGCCATGTTCCTTGTACCCAAACAAAAGCCTAAAATTTGACAACTTGACACAATGACCTCATATAAAAAAGATAAATGTGTTTCGGTAAATACAAAAAACAAAAGAGACTGAACTGAAAACAATTGCCGCGCTGACAGTGTTACAATTATCAAATATTCAAAATTTAACAACACATACCCGCCATATTTATCGGCGGATACCTCAAAATAGTACATACCTGTGTTGTAAACATGAAGTTCATCGACAATTCCTTCGTTTCCGCCACCAAAAACTACCATAAGATCCTTAATAGAAACTGCGCGGTGTCCATGGCGAGGTCTAGGTTGCGGTCCAGTAGGATTTGTCACTAATTTCCACTGTAACGCCTTACCCGCCATTACTAGCTCACATTGCAAACTCAACTTAACAACGCCAAAACGTTCATGCGTCTAAATTCAAACGACAACTCGGTTTATAGAAATCTACTTTTCCAACCCAATTTCACTTAAAAATAATTATTCACGAATATAAAGTTCCAATCTTAAATGCAAATCACTTCAAAATGTTAAAAACTAATAAATATATAAACTCTACAATAAAATTAAAAGTATAATGTTGGGATTTCAAAATCAATCCTCAACGGTCTCTGATCAGAAATCTATGTCGGCTTCTGATTGGGCCTTCAAGCACCTGACATCTAACGTCAAACAATAAAACTAACTTTCGATGGTTATGTTGGTTAAATTACTTCCTATTCACAATAAAAACCCTAAAAACAATGCACATACAGGGTAGTTTAAAGGTTGTTATTCTTCTTATCGAGATTTACACAACTAAAGTGATAAATTTTATTTGTAAAAATTTCGAAAAACAAAATTTGGTAAAATTCAAAAAAAATAGCGAGTCAAGCTTTGTGGCAACAGATGTCGTTGCACCATAACTTTTAAAACAAATGTGAAATTTAAAAATCTCATACATATCAGTGACGGCCCATCAGGGTAGGCAGAGAAGCAGTGACTCGCTGAAAGTTTCATAAAAAATAATATAGGCGATCCACAAAAAGTTTTTTTCTAAATAAAACATGCAATATTCCCTTCGCCCCCTGATGAAAGGAGAACTGACGTGAATAATTTTTAAGAGATCACTGAACCCATACTGAACCTGAATTGGCATAGAGCCTGACTGTTGAGATAAGAAATTTGGAAAAAGGAGAAGTGGAGAGAGTGGGGTTGGGAGGCTATTCCCGTTCGGTTTTCTACCAGTTAGGAGTTGTCTAAAATTATTGAGAAAAGACAGAAAATTTTTTAAATTTTGGTAAAAAGAAAATATTTATATTTTTTCATTTTAAAATAAAAAAGATATAAAATAGTATACAATGGAAAAAATCGATTTTTTTTGTATTAAAAAAAACATTTTGGTTAATAATTTTTTTTGAAGCAAATAAATTGTATGTAATTTAAATAAAATATTTTTAGTCAAAATTTTGTCTAATAAAAAAAAATTAGTTTTTATTTGTATTTGGTTCCGTTGGATAATTTTTTTCATTTAAACAATTTTTTATTTGATCAAAAATATGTTATTTTAATTAAATAAATTTTGTATGCTTAAACAAAATGCTTTTTGATTCAAAGAAAACGTTTTTACTGGGTATGTTGTAGACCAAGGGACTAAACTAAAGAAGAGCTTCTTATACCAATAAGAGCGAAGTATTTCTGTATCAAGGGCAAATTAGTTTTTCCAAGCCGACCACGCTAGTTTTTTGGGTTCAGCGACGGCAATGGCAGTCCTTCATTTGAGAATTGGAGGTATTTCTAAGTCCAAAGCCGCGGTAGTTAACAGTTGCTGTTCTGTAGATGTAAGAGTTTAAGCAGTCAAAAAATTTTAGTTTAGCTATCCAAGCATTTTTAAAGAACTACCTAATTTGTGCCCCCGTAACAAAAGCAAATTAGATTATTTATAAGATACTTACATTAGTGAGTTTTGCTAAACAGTTTTCCTGTTTAATTTTGTGTTTTTACTTGTACCTACCTCATTATCTTATTACAGTATTGGAGGAGCTTCCTTAGTGCAGGAGTGAATTGTATGGGAAATATAAAATTTGTGACAATGAATCATAATAATATATTGTTTCTAGAAGTTCTGAAAAGTAGAAAGTAAAAAAACATATTTATTTTTAAATGTCTTCGACCGACAAAAGTATCAGAGCACGACCTTAAGCCAAGCGCAGCTGTGAAAGGCTTCCAGTGGGGCCCCGAAACTCTAGCCCTTACAAAGTTAGAAAAAAACCTGGATCTAAAGATCTGTCAGCTCTAAATCTTGTTGCACGAATTAAATTTTAAATAAAATTTGAGGTGGAGTCCATTCTTCGAAATTGGAAATTTTAAAATACGTGCAGGATCCAGGACTAACTTTCTACATTGGAATAACTGGAATGAAATTCCTCGGAAAACTCGGCTACTTTCAAGCAGTTGCTGACCTTGGGTGCATGTAAGGCCAGGTTAAAAGCTTTATAATTGCAAACAACAAAATGGAATTATAAAATAGCAGTGCAACAAAACAAAAAAAACAAACAGCAAGCAAAAACTGTAATTTTTAATAAAGAGTTTTTATTGAATCCTATTAGTATGATATAGATATATAAACATATTTAACTAAATTACATACATCACATCATTGCTATATGTTATTTATGTTAGTAAGTTAGGTCATGCAGACTTGCCATAAAGTTGGAACGCATCAATTTGTGCAGTTGTTTAAAAAGAACACAAGTTGGTAATAAGTCATAAAAATTGTTGAGGCCTGAAAGCATAGCCCAAACAAAACATAAGTAACAATTAACATTACGAGATCAAGCCCCTTAGAAAACGGCAGCTAAAAGCTGTATCCTACATACATGCGTGCTCGGTCATTAGAGTGGCTCCTTTAACAAATCTACATTTGGAGCCACAAACAAAAATTGAATTGTACAATCATGTCCACATTTATTAGCTAAAAGTACAGGAAAAATAAATCAGTGAGCAAAAAACCACAACATTCAAATTGTAAAAATGTAAGTTAAAATTAAAATAAACTAAAATGTGAAATACTTAGATTATCGTGCATTCCTTAAAAAATAACGGTTTCATTTCAGTCAAAAACTTAAAACCTAAAACAGAAAATGATTTACATCACTTGTAGCACGGGGCTTTAACTTACATCTACATTAAATCACCATAATGCCAGATCAAATAAAAAACAGCCTTGACACAAGTCTCTTATAATAAATTTTTTATTTTGTTCAATATGTAACTCATGACAAGGCTCAACCTAACTTATGCTAATTATTTACACTTGCGCAACTTAACACACTATTTTTTACTATAGGCACTATTAAATCAGCGGCTATGAAACAAATGCTATCAATCCATCTTTCGTAATACTTGTGGTAAACACAACACAAAAACATTTAAATAAAATTAAGCTAACCTGCCTTTGCAAAAATTAACAGCATTTGTTTGCTCAACACACCAGTCATTTTTTAAATACTATAGAATAAATCTAACTTCTACTACATTCTAAACGATAATAGGCAGCTTTGACTTAGTAGAAATGCAACAAAAAAATTACAAATTATGTCGGCAAGTCTGTACGAAACAGAATTTTGGTTTCCAAGCTCATTAATTAAAACTTATCTAATAAATCGCATTTCTTAATGTTAAATTAGGAGGTAACATTAAGAGATGCAAATAATACATGTGTAATCATTGTTCTCACATTATTAAGCGCAAGCTAACATCGTCTTCATTACTTTGTATAAAATTTTTAATCTACAATTCATGAATCTGACTTTACGTACTTTAAAAGTAAAATAATTGAGCAAATTACGGGCAGACATAAACCTTATACTTTTAGTCCAAAACACTCGTAACTTTTGTTACCATTCCATTGCACAAATTCACTTGAAATAAATTTTAAGAGTAAATTAAACCATTTTGGATTGTTTATTCACTTCACAAAAATTGTTAACTATGACCAATTTATTGTAAATAAGAAAAAAAACACACACAAGTTTATGTACAGAAGACTCGCTTATTTATTCACAATAAATTTATCAGAAATGAAATTCGTTCAGCGTTATTTTTCAAATCCAAACATCTCCAAAAGATGCAAAACCATCAATTTACAAGCAAAACATAACATTAACCACAAAAAATATATATCACAGTTCACGCTTTTCATATTTTTAACAATTTTTTATTGTTTACGATGTTCAAGCCTACAAGCCAATTTCTTCCCTTAAAGGTCCATCTAAATCATTCAATGATTATTTATTTACAAAAGTGACAAGATCAAAATTTAATAAAGCTAAAATTCAATTTTAATGCCCCAATTACTATAAACATGATCAAATCCAAAATTTAACAATGTAAGACTATGGAAGAAGATCTTGGTTCGAAACAATACACAGTGAAAACTGTCACCCTTGTTTAACATAATAAAAGCATTCGATAAATAAAAATAATTTTGCAAAACAATTGCACCATTTTGAAAATTGGCTTTTAGAATCAAGAATCGAGAGACAACTGCACCAACGTTAAACGAAGTTCATGCAATCCACCCTCAAAAAACTAAATTCTTAATTCTGTGTTCAACACAAAAAACTATTTACAAAAACGAAAAACAGAAGCACATTAAAAATAATAAAATTAATAAAAAAAATAATAAAAAGAGGCAAGCAAGTTTTCAACTCATTAAAATAAAACATTTTTATGTAACATTCATCTTTTTCGATAAAAAACTGTAATATACAAGCACCCTGTATAATAAATTCTTAGAAAATTCTTACAGGACTATAGTTTTTATGGTTTCAGCTATAAAAACCTTTTTAAGTTCACTACACATCAAATACTTCTAATCAGCACACATTAATTTGACACATCGGCCGAAATAAATTTGAATTTTTGGTTAACATTAAAAATTTATTTTTTGGAACATAACATCACACTTGATATTCTAAAAGCTTTATAAAAATCCAAGATAAAAAATTGCTTAGTTGTTATAAGAGAATTTAATGAAAATTTGACTTGTGTTTTTAATATTGCACATGTAGTAGTTAAAAAGTAAAGTCAAATTCAGTACAAAATTCTTATAAAAAATTTAATCATAAAAAACAGTCGAAACCTTGATCGATTCATACTTTATAAAAGTTGAAATGTCAACAGTGGTCGATATACAAAAAACATAAAAATAATGATTGGTTTATAAAAATGACAAATGATTCATAAATTGTTAGCTAGCAATAGATTACTAAAAATGAAATGAAAAATAAGTCGATCAAATTTGACTACATACCATCACGTGTACGTATTGTACGATATGTGCAAACCACACAGTCATTGACTAACTAATTAACCTAGAATCACATGGCAAAATGAAGAAGGGAGAGGCTATGTAACAGGAGGCAATTTTCCTGAATGAGTGCTGTGTTGAGAATGAAGAGTTGCCGAACGTTCGTCACTGAGTTGAACTCGAACTTTGTTGCTGCTATTATTTAATAAAGTATTGCTTTTTGGAGTACGCGGACCGCTAGGTGTTCTTACTGTTTCCTTTTCTTGTGGTGGACGTGGAAGCCTACGTCGTAGCCATGCGTGCCGTAACGCAGCAGCCGGAGTCATCCGCACGTCTGGATCCCATTCGAGACATCGTTTTATAAAATCTAAAAATAACGGATCATCGCACCCTTTCAAGGCGCGCTTTAATTCCTTAGATCCAGGAGGTCCTCTAGGTTTTCCACGTCTACTAAGACCTCCACTTAAAACTACGGTACCATCAGCTAAAGTCGTTGCAGTACAATAACGAGGATAACCCTTAGAACTAATAAAATTTTTTGCGCGTTTTGATTGGTCCAATAAACGTTGTGGAGGCATTCCTAATAATTCGATTATACACGCCAATTGATCTGCCTCATTTTCGCCGGGCAATAGTGGAAAACCTGTCAAAAGTTCCGCCAAAATACACCCCAATGACCACATATCTATTGGCATGCCATACTTAGCACCTAAAATCACTTCAGGTGCACGATAAAACCGTGACTGTATGTATGTATAAACTCGTTGATGTTCGTAACAGGAAGAACCAAAGTCGATCACCTGAAAATAAATTTATTAAATCAATAAACAATTTTAAAAGTTCAAATTAAAATATACTTTTTAGTCATGCCTATTTGTACAGGTGTCTGCTAATATATTTAAAAAAAATTGACTAATCACCCAATTAAGCATGTTAAACATTTATTCAAACAATCTCGAACGTATCAAGGTAGCGTATTATGAGTAAATTCAAAGGCATGTTAATAAATTATAGAAGTAATTTCTCACATAAACCACAATACTTAGTTGGAGAAGATTTCTCTTCCCAATCATAAATTGATACTTCCCTATTATTAGTTTATATCGAGAGGCAACTGCGACCAAAATTTGCAATGGGTAAACATCTCAAAAAAATGTTGAACACAAATCTCGGAATTCCAATGATTTCTACGGAATTTCATATATTTCTAAAGGAATTCTAGTAGCGATTCAACCCTCGGTTTACATAATTTGAATGTAAATTTTTATTTTAAAAACCCTTTTCAATTTTTTTTTATTTTCTGTTATAAGATTGATCTTCTCTTATATACAGAAGTTCAAATTTAAAGATTTTTTTATTAAAATTAAAATTCAAAGTTATACACAGAAGTTCAAATCAGTTTTTCCAGAAATACACTGCTGCCTGTAAAGATGGAGAAAAATAATGTGAAAGCAACCCAAGTTTTAGATATTCGATTAGTTTTGCCCGTTTTCATATTGAAATTTAAATTAGTTTTTTGGACAAGTGTTTATTTCTACTAGAAAATTTCATCAATTTTAAATATTTAAAGGCCAAACGGCAAGTAATTGTATCATTAAAATATGTATCTGATGTAATCAAATGAATTTCTAGTACGCTTAGGAGTTTGTCTTGGAATTTTTAGTTTTTAAGAGTTTAATTTAAATAAAATATTTTTGGTGAAACAAAAATTTGTTGCAGGGAGTATTTTAGTTTTAAATTAAAAAAAACAATTTTTTTCTGTTTCTTCAAGTACAGATTCTTAAAAGTCAAAAAACATGTTATTTTCAAAATTACCAATTTTAAAGTGGTTGACGTAATTTTATACTTGATACAGGGCGCCCTTAATTAGTGGCGCCATTGTATGGTTCTAACAAAATCACTAAATTTTGTAACAAATTAGAAATAACTCAAGTTCTATTTTACCAATTAACTTAAAATTTGTATAGGTATTAGTATGTTAGTCATGTGCTATCTGGAAATCATTTTGACTTCTGTGGGGGTGTTGAGGTTAAAAGATGAAAATTGGTAAATTTTAAAGGATTCTGAAGGATGGGAATTGGTCACGTGGTAGAGGGGATATGGAACTACAGTTGTGAAAGCTTGAAAATTGAAGATCAAAATAATTTCAAGAAGCACTCTATTCTCACGCAACAGGTGAAATGATGCGTCAAGTCTGAAAAATAACTAGAGTTGGATTTGAATCATTTAAAATAATTACTTTTATTAATTAATTAAATAAAATTACAAAAAATACTATTCTATAAAAGTTTACCTTTTTCAAAATGCTAGCTTTCTTAAAAATGCCAGTTTATTTCAATGACAAGATTATTTTGTGACTTTTAATGGTGACCCTAAAATAGATAAACCGAGGTAAGAATACAATTTAAATTTAATTAACCTAATTTAAAATTAAAATCTTTTGTAAAATTATGTAAAAAATGAAGTCGGAAAAAGATACTTACATATCCTTCCTCTTTTTTACATCTTTAAAAAGCAAGCTTTTAGTAATACGTTATTTTAAAGTTTAACGTAGACAAACATTCAAATTTACTTGAATTAAAATAAATCAAATTATTTAATTTTTGTAAGGTAATATTTTTAATTAAGGTAGTATTTTATTAGAAATTCAATTTGTACGTCAGTAACTATGATGATAGTTTACTATTAGTAATAATAATATCATGTTCCCTTTTTCAAGTTTGAACAAGTTCAATTTGCTTGAAACATTTTCAAGTCAAGTTTATAGTCCTATTGTCCCCCAATTATCCTAATTAAGAATATAAGGACATAAGTGAGACTCAGTTCGGGTTCAGAAATGGAATGGGAACTAAAAAAAGCACTGTTTGCCATAGTTCTTGTACAAAATGTCTAGATCAGCAGAAAATACTACATATTTGCTTTATCGATTATAGGAAGGCATTCAATAATGTGAAACATGACATACTTGTGAAACTTCTGAAGCAGAAGAGAATCGACATCAAATAACTGAAGAGATATATTCAGATTTTTCAAAGAAATGTTAAAAAATTAAAACTAAAGACAATATATGTGCCTTAATTTTCATTTAAAGTAATAAGGAATAAGATGTTACGTTTTAACTACATTTAGATAATATAAGCCTGACCGGCTTCACCCGTGGACTCATGTAATTTTTAACCCACCGTTGACTGCAGGGTTAATTACATCTTATTTGTACATACATAGGTAAACTTAGTTTCTATAATAAATTAAAATGTATTACTACAGTCAACTGTAAATGCTGCTTAACTACCTAGTGTTTATTGGCTGTTTAATATGCAATATGTAGAATTACATATTATACCCGACAGACACAGTGATTGAAACTTAAGCTACCAGGCTACCACTAATAATTCAAATATGAAATAGAATATACTTTATTTAAAACAAAATAGTATCACAAAATACAAAAATAAAATAAAGACATGAAAAGAATAACAAAATTTATGTATTTAAGTTAAATTCAATACTTTTTTTTGAAACAGCAGTACTCAAACACGTTATCAACTTATTACGTTTTGCGTGTGTGCACCTCTTTATGCTATTAAGATAAGACTTTGTAAAACGTACTAAAAATTACCATGTAATTAATTACCTACTTGGAAAATTACATTTTTAAGTTATTTTTATATTACTTGGGAGCAAAGCTTTGTTTAGTACATGGTAAAATTTGATTTCTTAAAGGCCAATTGAATCATGTGTAATTAAGACTTGACAACAGTATATAAAAGGCAGTAATAATAATATACAGTCAGTAACAAAATAAAGTACACGGTTCATATTAATTGCTTTAAAAAAACTTTCAGTCAATCAAGGTAATCTTTCAGAGCCTATAAAACACATTTACAAGTTTTTAGATTTTCATAAAAGCGAGTATAAGGAACCACATATAAAAAATGTACCTCGTATCAAAAGTTAACTGTAAAGAATTCTCTGTCAGTCTGGTGTTAGAAAAATGATTCTAAAATTTTCAAAATTCAGAATGAAAATTTATTTAAAAAATAAAATAAAATGCAAAAAAAACATCAAGGTGATATGGTATGGAGTTGCTTCATTGTCAGGACATTATTATTTGTTTTACTTATTATTTATCTTATTCTAACATTAAGACCAGGTCGGGTTATTTCTGGCTGTGTGCCCTTGCACTTATTGGTTGTGTGAGCACAAATTATTTAATTTGGTAAGTTTGGATAACCTGAAGAAAACCCAAAGAATAATACTGAACTTATCTGTACTTTTCTTATATTGAACTAAACCTAGTAGCACCATGCTTTACACCACACTGTTGATTTTCGGGCTTCTATACGTAGTATAGTAAGAAGCCTTATATGTTTGGGTCTCGTATCCGTCCGCATCATTCAAATTCTTGCTCATTAAGCTAATAACAATTTTTCACCAATTTCATATATTGCTCATATTCCTTTTAATTTTAAAATATTTTCATTGAGAATCTCATTTTAATTTGATTACATAGTGATGAAACCTGCGTAAGCTGATTTTTTAAAGCAACTGCTTCCAAATAAAAAAATAATAAATTAAATCAAGTACCAGAAAAAAGAATGAAACATAATGAAATGGCTTAGTAGTTGCTAACGCTTAAGGTATCCGGTTTAATACCAAGGAAGAATTAACATTTTAATGAGAGCGTCAAGCTGCTGACCACCTTACTTGATTATGACCACCATTTATAATAAAACAGGAACACTTGAATATCTAAACCAAGCAGTCTAGCAAGCTACCTTAAATGTAAAACAATATGTATTAGGTTGGGTTTAAAAAAAAGCACTTGACTCGTATTATTCAAGTTTCTTATTATTAACGCGTTTTGGGGAGTAGAGCCTAAATACCACCGAGTGGCTGTTGATAAAAACAGGCACCATGCCTAAAATAAGAAAATAAAAAAGATACATCGTAGTTACGATTTGCTATATACAAATTGTATATGAGTGTACGGTAATACTATGAAGTGGGGTATTTTGCATGTATAAAGTTAGTTAAAAATATTTGGAGTAAAAACACATGACTTTGCTATTTATTAGGTTAAACAATCTGTTATATTAAAAAAATATCGTTGATTTGAATTATCTTTTATATTAATTGAATATTTAGTACAAAAGTAATTTTTTTACACCGTTGGGCGTCGAATAACATTAAATTTTCTTAAATGTAATACTCTTACCCGCATATTATGTCGTTAATTCTTATAGTACACTGTATATATAATTCTTATAGTAAACCAAAATTTAATCAGGTCTTAGGACAGCTGCTTCCAGCTAGTCCAGCAAAATCCAAAATGACACCTAGGTCATTTCAAACTAAAAATTGCCAACTCAATTTTCTATACACTCAATAGTCTATACTTTACTATGGTAGTAAGTATACCTGTTTATTAATTATGTTGTATGCCAGATTTTATTTGGTTGCCAATATTTCCCAAATATTAAAATTCTGAGTGCAATTAATCTTTACTGGGGCTTAACCTCTTTTTGTTGGGTATCCTCTTCACTCGATTGTATTTTTTACATGACTAAATCTGCCCTTCGAGTGGATGTCAGTTCTTCAATTTTGTATTTTGGTACGTAGTCCTCAATTAGGTGCTAGCTTTACTTGAATTTGACTATTATAAGAACTAATTTGTTACGAATTCACGATGTTTTTCGAAATCCACGCTGTCAAGAATTGCGTTTTAACCCTACAACTGCACACTGGGGTCTCAGAAACCCCAACCACCATATACTAAGACGCATGTTATAAAAAATAAGTGTGCAGTTCCAGGGTTAAGTAACAAGGTTAGCTAACGCGTAAAGTCTATCTACATCTGACACATGTAGATAAATTTGAGCAGTTTACGCTACACGTACAAACAATCAAATTTTTTGTGTTAGAAAATAATTGTTTCTAGTTTTAAATACTTATTTAAAAAAATATATTTTATTCCATAACATTGTCAGGTAAAAATTAATCAATAATTTAATTTGAAATTTAGAATTGAATGTAAAAAAATTCCAGGTATTCGTTTAAAAAATATTCAGTCAGTGCAAATAATTGGACAATAAATATGAATGATTAATACATAATTATATGAAAAATTATGATGCAGCAAAATATTTTGCAGTTTTATGGAAGAATGTTTTTATAAGTTGTAACCTTGTAACGATTTGTAGCAAGGCAGCAAAACTTTTGACGCACCCTAATATTTTATATTTACGTTGGTGTTAGACTACAGTGGCAGACGAGTAATTTGACATTTCGCTTCCTAAGGGACGTTTAGAATAATAATCAAATTTATTTATGTTTTATGTGATTTATTTTCAGAATATTGAAAACATTGAAATAGGACGTTATCTTAAAACTTTCATATATAACAACCCTGTGCAACTAACTGCCCACTTACATTTTTCTGTAGCCTTATTTGATAATCTACTAATTATCAAGATCAACGAGCCATGCTAGCTAAAAATAAATAAATTTTATTCATAAAATATGAATTTAAATGATACTACCTTTAAGTAGTTTTAAGTTGGTTTTTCTTCAGATACCTGTAACTCGCTACTAATTTAATAATTAATACCTAATTGCAAATATTGCCATAAATAAGTCGCTTCGGTGTTCTAAATGCTCAACGATTTTCTATGAATCTTTCTTTCTCTTTATCTGAAGTATAACTAGAAAAGGTCTAGTTCAATTTGAAACAGCTATCATTTGAGCAAAAATATAGAATGGCAGATGCGGAATATACATAATGGTGTACTTAATAGACAAATTTAGCCGGTGACCAAAATTTATACCCAGATTAACTCAACTTATCAGAAGCTTTTGGATTACGCAAGCTATTGTGCATTTGAGGATGGTAAATTCCTAAGGATAGTACCGAAACTGCAGTTATGCTATAAGACTATTTTATCTAAAATATGGCATAAATGGCAATCTTGCCATCTGCATTTATATTTTATAATCTGTGCGATTATCGTGCGAAACCTTTATCAAGGCTTGAAGTTAAATCTTTGGATATGTATTGTGAAAGTGGAAAAAGTCTGGTTGAAATAGAAATGGTCCTATTTGATAAATTGTACGCACAAACGGCAGATGAGTTTGTAAATCAAAATTTTTACCTGTTAGTAGTTATCTGTATGGAAGGTGTGTTTTTAGTTTTATTACAGCAATAGTGAAATTTAAGCAAGTAAAAGAAACTAAATTTTAGTAAAATTTAAGTTTTTATTTATCAAACTTTAAAGATAGATTATCGAGGGGTAAACCACGGTCAAAAATTGTGTACACCAGACTTCCTATTTAAAGAAAAATGCATTTTTGCACAATTTAAAACTATTCACTGGCTACACCACTGCGCACTGTTGAGAAAATTTTACTAACCTGAGTTTCTTATAAATCCATGAAGTGGGCCCTACCTACAATAATAAAGAAATTTTTTTGTTAGTTATCATTGCAGATGAAAACGGTTTTCTTCAAATTACCTTTATCACTGTAGTCCTTTTGCCTTATTCCTAGAGGCCAAGATAGCTGCTTCTTCGTTGTTCCTTCCAATAAACATAAGTCATTTACGAACCCGAACACTATCACATTTTTTTTTCACTTAAGTATTAAAAAGAAAATTGTTCTCGATTATTAAGAAAGCTTTCATCAAAACACCACACTCTCGTTCCCGAATTTTCTCTATACGATTACTTTTAAGCTGAATACATGCACTAGCGCTTTGCGGAATGCAATTTTTGTTTTGATTGGTTAAATTTCAATGAAATGTTCAAATTTTACTAATCAAAATAAAAATTTCATTCCGCATATCGCTAGTGCGTGTATTCAGCTTAAGGCCTTACAAACGAATGACTGATATGACCGTACGGGGCACTGCGTCATAATTCGTATATAACTTTTTGTTTGTTTCCTCGATCGATTAAAATTACAAACAGGAAACAAAAAAAAAAAAGTACGGACTCATATCAGTCATTGCTTGTATTTAGCTTAAAAGTAATCGTATGGAGAAAGTCGGAAAAATGTTCAGTTTTCCGCGAACGAGAGTGTGGTGTTTCGAGTTCGAATTATCGAGAAGAATCTTTGATGAAAGCTTTCTTAATAATCGAGAACAATTTTCTTTTTAATACTTAAGTGAAACAAAATGTGAAAGTGTTCGGATTTGTGAGTGACTTATGTTTATTGGAAAGAACAACGAATAAGCTATTATCCTGACCACTAGGAATAAGGCAAAAGGACTACAGTGATAAAGGTAATTTGAAGAAAACCGTTCTCATCTGCAATGATTACTAACAAATAATTTTCTTTATTATTGTATAGTTAGGGCCCAATTTATGGATTTGCCAGCAAGTCAGGTTAGTAAAATTTTCTCTCCAGTGATGAATTTGATATTGCAAAAAAATGCATTTTTCTTTAAATGCACGAACTGCAGTTAGGTAAGAAAAGTTTTTTTTCGTTCTGAAGTAAAAAACTGCAAATATCCTTAGATCATAGATCTAAGCAAATAACTAATTTTGTTTCTCCGTAGGTTTTTATTGCTTGAAAGTTGGTAAATTCGTTAAGCTTTCAATAAATCACATTGTCAAGCCGTCAACAGGATAGATTTAAATATATCCCAAAATAAAAATTAACAAAGCATTTCGTTAATTATATTACCTATTAATGCCGAGCAGGCGAATAGTGAAGTATTTAGGACTCAGGTCTAGTTGGGAAGTGGTCCTAGAAAAGGACTAAATCTATGGAGTTCAGAATAGCCACTTGAGTCCGGTTAACCGGATCAACATCAGTCTCCAAAAAATCAAACTTTTTTCTTTTCAAGAAACAAAATCAAAAATCTTTCAAAAAGGTAACAATTTTTTTTTAAAACCAGAAGCGACCTAACGTTAAATCCAAGCAACCTTTCAAGACCTAACGATTCTATATTTTTTTATATCAAAATGATGAAGATGGGATGCCAACTTCACAAAGATTTATATATCATCAAATATAGTATTCATTTAAAATAACAGTGACAAATTCAGGGCCGGATTATCCAATAGGCAACCTGAGCAGCTGCCTAAGGGCGCCGAGTAGTAAAGGGGCGCTTAAAGTACGTTTTTTAAAAAATTGCAATTTTAGCTTGTTTTTGATAGTCTAACTCTAATTCATAAAAAATAAATTTTTTAATTTTGTGATAGTTTTATACTACTCAGTTAATTTGACTTTAGTTAGATTTTTAGGATATCTGATATCTGAATAGCAGATGCTATTGATATGCTAGCATATCGAATAGCAGATATCCCAAAAATAAAGTGAAATTGACTCAGGAATATTCAACTATCACAAAATAGGTAAGTAATCGAGGGATAAACCACGGTCAAAAATTGTGTACACCAGACTTCCTACTAGTTCGGACTTTCCACAAGTTGTACACCAGACTTCCTGTGAGATTTACCCCTGGTAGATTATTGTTATTATTAAAAACAATTTTTGTATAGTTAGTAAGAAATGAATAACATACCGACATAATACAATGCAGTATCAGACATCCCACAGCCGAATTATTTGCCGAAAACAGGATTCACCATGACTAGGGATGGGAATTTTTATTTTTAAAATATCGATATTTCGATAGTTATAAAAAATAACCCTACTTCTTTCAGCCCTTCAAGAGGAGGACTTCGTTCAGGACTTCAAAAGCCCTAAATTATAAAACACACCTTTCAGTCATACAGTTTTCAGTTCCCGAGAAACTGTCAGTTTTTTAAGGAAACGTGTATTATTTCGATACCCCAATAATTATGAACAAATATCGATTAATCGAAGTTATCGATAGGTTTTGACTGATCGAAATTCAATATCGAATTTTGAATATATATAACCATGACTACGACGCAGATAAAATTTGCAGATAACACGGAAATTTTAGCCACACACCCGAATTCTACGACTGCTTCCAAAAATATGGCAATTGCGACAAAATATAAGTACATCAGTATGTTTGAAGAGATGTCGCATGAGGATCAATGTAAGTCTGTAAATGTAAAATTCGTGACGAGAAAGAAAGATTGTCCTCCGATTACATTAAATAACTACCATTTGAAGCACCGTAATTAAGATGAATACGAGTACGAGATTTCACTTGGTTCGCAGATCAACACTTTTGATCAACACACAATTGAGACTTAAATTTTGTATAGTAGAAATAGTGTCAACCAGTGTCAATTATCAAGCCACACGACCGTGCTCTCCGAAGCACAGAGACGATCATACGCAAGTATTAACGTTGTATTGCATTACACCATTTCGTATATACAATTTTTTCGCAGTTCAATTTAACTTTCTACATATTATATCTGCAAATAGTCCATCAAGTGTAACAATTACTTAAATAGAGAATTAATAACAATTTATTACGTTAATTACGATAAAAATAATTTTAATTAATTTTTCCAGTTTGAAATGTTTATATCAATGCGCCAATTCAAAATGTTGGCCCCAATATTGCAAGATGCTTCTAGTATTGGCCTAATATTGTTTTCCAATATTACGTCGCGTCGATATAAGAAATCAATATTGCCTACCGATCTTCAGTCAATATTGGTGCAACGTTGTTTTCTAATGCTCCGCCGATATGGGAAATCAATATAGCACCAATATTGGTTAAAGCTTACTGCAACACTGCCAGTCGCTTTTTATCTAATACTGGTTTAAATATTATTTTCTACCCAATATTGAGACTATTCGTTTGTACAGTGATTTTTATAAGTTTGTTTACATTATGTATGTACAGTGTTGTGTGTTGTGGTGACAGTTCGGTATGTCTCACTTTATCATTTTATGGTATTTAAAATTTCGACAATGCTGATCTAATATGACGTCGTCAATGTGAATGACGTGTATCGGCAAATCCATTTTATAAACCATAGTTGTAGCGATTCTATACTGTTATCATTCCTAGAGATGATACAAGTTGGAAGAAGTGTTATTCGATTCGACAAAGAATGGTATAGTGATAATGATGAATTATGCAATATCAACTTGTTTTCATAGATATTGGCAGTAATGCTATTGATTTAATATTTAATGTGGATGAAGTTCCAATTGCGAAAAGTACCTCATCACAGTTTTGGCCAAGATCTTCGTGTTCTTATTTAAAATTCTTATGTTATTGATAATAGTAATATTTAATATGTAAATTAAATTAAGAACGTAAACTTTTAATTTTCTACCGATTAAAAATTCGCTACCAACAGATAGGTAAATTATATTATGTTAAGAGGTTAAATATTTTGTCCAATTAAATAGAAACGGTGCACTTATGAATATTGACAATACATACTAAGGGGCGTACAGCACGATACAATTTATTAAACAATGATAAGTAGTACAATTTCTGAGCAGAGCAAAAGTGCAATTTCTTGTTCTATAAATTGTACCGTGTCATATACCCCTTAAGTCCAGTTTTATTATAAAGCTCTGGTAAAATTTGTTATCAAATGGTGTCTAAACGACAACAGGTTTTCAATTAATATACTTATTATGAAATGAATGTTTCATTATGATATTGTACATTAATTTAAGTTATTTGTGTATCTCACAACGAGATATTCTTTTGTGGATTGATGGATTTGAGTTGGACGGTTAAAGCTTGCGTCACTATTAAGTTTTTTCGTTTCCTTGCCCAAATGAATCTTCCATTTTTTTTATGTTTTACACTTAAAGATCATCTCTCAAATATTATACATTTTGTTTAAATGCAAATTTGAATGAACAAATTGCTTTAGTTCAGTGATGCACAATCTTTTCTCAGCGGGCAAAAACTTCTTGCTGGATTGTCCACCCTATGTACTTAATTTTAGAGGGTTCTTTTAAAAAAAGAACCCCAATATGCTCTACTGAATCTAGTACAATGCAAAAACATACTTTTATAGTTCATATAATATTGGACTGACTGTATCTTGGAAGCCTATTAATTATTTCATAATTATTTTGGAAAAAATGCAGAAATCGTTTAAACACTTTCGAATAAAGAACAGGTCGCCCACACTCTACTTGCCAATCCTGCATTAGGTTTTCTTGGGCACAACCAATCTGTATCTCATAGATACACGGGCCTGGTTGTAAAATCGCAAAGCAATAAAATTTAGAGAGACAGAAAGAATGTGGCAAGTCACCATTACAATTTTTATTAAATGCAAACTGAGAAGCCAGCAATGATTTATTATTTTAATGGTCTCGAGCCAGACTACTTGTAAACACAAGTTGAGCAACAGTAAATGGTTCAATTGCCTTTTTCCAGTCAGTGAATTATTCATAAAATACTAACACGAAAGCTATTTTGGCAATTGTATAAATCTCCAATTATGATTAATTTTTTGCGCATAACGGGAGATTAAATTTTCAGGTGTTAATTTTACAAAGGAAACAGCGTTTACTGTTCAATTACGACATTGACACTGATTGCAAAAGTGTTTTCATAAATTCATATTGCTGCACGTGCATAATCAACAGACTAATTAATTACATTGCAAAAACAAACAAAATATATATTCAACCAAAATCCAAAACACTTTTTTTAAATTAAATTGAATCGAGGTGAATTTAGCAGGTATTTGAATCATCCCATACTAATTAATATGTTAAAACGAATTAATTTTAACTGCAATGCAAAATTGAAATTATGTTTTAAATTAATAAAAATTTGAGAAATAGCTTACAAGCGTTTGTATTAAATAAGTACAAGTTGAAAAACTTGCAGTTAAAATTAATTCGTTTTTTTTTTTGCAAAATTATACCGAGTGTTATCGAACTTTGTGGATCGAATTTGAAAAATAGAGTTCCAAATCCGGCACAACAATGACCGAATTAAACCATGGTTAAATCAACAGGATAAACAATAACATTGAACTACACTATGGTTCATTAAACTCCAAAAAAGGTGAATTAAAGAAGCAAACAATAGTGGTTTCCATTACAATGCTTGAAAAATGAGCTCAAATTAAAAATGTGTAACGTAAGAAGAGGTCCAAGTGTCCAAATAATTTGAAAAATGTGTTGTATTTAAAATGTGACCTCGTATAAACTGATATGTTTAAATTAGTTTCTCTTGAATAGAAGATTATGTAAACTATAACGATGGCCAACGTGTGTGAAAAATAGAAGCAAGTTAATCTTGACAAAAGTATAAATAGAGTTCCTTCAGTGTCTACATCTAAACACAAATATAATGAAAAAATTGAATTTTAAAAATACACAAAATTTTGAGAATTTTCGAAGGGTGCATTTTGAAAATGTAAAATTATAATTTTAATCTTGTATCCTGCTTGGTAATAATTTTAAACTTTCATTAGCAAACAAAATAAAGTAAATATATGTGGAAAATATTATTTACTCAATTTAGCATTTAAGATTGATAAATAGGTTACTAGGTGCATAGTAAACCTATTTTGGGGAAGATAAAATTAAATGGTAACAATAGAATATGTGTTGGATCGTTCATTCATTCATTGATATAGGTAGACAGATATACGTTACTAGAAACTAAAAATAAAATGCAATTCTTACCTTAAGTCCACTTCGTCCTTGTTGCTTTAAAAGTACATTTTCTGGTTTCATATCGCAATGTATAATTTTATTACGATTTAAGGCATCTAAACACTGGAGTAGCGAGTGACTAAATTTACGTACTAATTGCAAACTGAATCCCTGAAATTTGTTCTTTTTGATGAGTTCGTATAAATTAATGGTGAGCAGTTCGAATGTGATGCACATATGATTACGAAATGTGAATGAATCGAGCATGTGAATAATGTTCATCTGGTTATCTTTGTCTTGTTTCCTTAAGTGTTCTAAAATACGAATTTCTTCCTGCGCTTGTCTATGAAAACGTTTTTCGTTGCGTACCATCTTGAGTGCAACGTGCATATGCATTTTATGGTCGTAGGCTTTAACAACTTGTCCGAAAGATCCTTTACCGATAACTTTTAAAACTTCATAACGATACGCTACGTGATCATGAGGAATATGAATGTAGGACCCCTGTTCATTGTCGTATTCACAGTTATTAGGACCACCGACAATTCCAGGTCGTTTCTTTGCGTTGGCTCCGATAAAATAAATTTTAGGATAATTGTAAATTTCTTGTTGCTCGTATGGAGTTAATTTGTTTATGTATAAAGCCATCACTTGATCGGGAGTTGCAACTAGTGGTTTTGCTTTTTCTGGTTGTTGTTGTTGCTGCTGCTGTTGTTGTTGAGTTGTGGGTGGCGTTGGACCCTTAATGGCTCGGCCCATCATTTGTGACTGCAAACAATGTAATGTGCAGGGGCTATTCATACATTGAAGGCTGCAGGGATTGCTTTGTAAATCTGGTAATGCTACTGAAGCAGTAGTCACTGTAGGAGGGCTTTGATCCTTCATCTTCAGCGGTGGTAAACTACCTCCATCCTGTATGTAAGTATGGGATGAGGAAACCGAAAATGGATGAGCACGAGAAAGGGGCATTTTGATGCAGTTTACAACAGCAGCACTAGTCATTTCTTGAAATCAACCAACGCATAATTAAATTTCACAAGGTTGATGGCCAATCATTAGAGCGAACCAGCAAACACAATTCACGCACCACTGCTAAACTCGCCAATTTAAAATTACCTAAAGTTCATATTTACTAGTATTTGTTAAGTTAAATAAACGGCATGTTTCAGAACCGAACTCTTCACCAACGCAAATACCTTCCAATTGAGATCAATTATTAAACAGTTCATTTAAACAAAGAAATTTGGTTATTTTACAGCCATACTTTCTAAGCAACTGCTAGTTCCGCATGGTTCCGCTGCAAAGCGCTCGGTGACTCACTTCACCACACGCGTGCGCAAATCGGCCGCTAAATCTCAAAATTTAAAAGAAAGTCAATTTTCACCAACATTTTCTCTTTATAAATCAACCCGTAATCACCAATTAACCCGCACAATTTAAAGCGCATCGAATATTACTTGCACGTTATTTTTAATTACTCCTTATCGAATTTGTTTGCGTTTAGTTAGCATTATTTGGAATTTTACAGGTCAATGACTTCACAAAATGTTGGGCGAATGTCCGTCAATACACTAAACGCAATAACAATTTATCACAAAAGCTACACTTCATTTCAAAACATTGTTACTTTAATTTTACTCATTTTATTAATAAATCCTCGTAAATTTGCCATTATTCCACTATGTACCACATTAAGTTAAAACTTCACTATGTAAAAGTCAAATTTAAACATCAAATTTAAATAATACCGCAAACTTACTTCATTGTTATTTGTTTAATAACAATTAATATATTCTTTAAATAAACATTCAATACATTAATTCCTTATTCTTTGCAAATATTACAGGGTTATGACCTCTCAATAACAATTTCAACCGTGGCGCTATCTTTTATCGAATTTCAACACTCATTAATTTTACTCCAGAAATCTGCAACAGTTGTAGTTTATATGAATTGTCAAAAACAGCTGATTTAAAATTTCCTTTAAAATTTTTTTATCTTAATAATATACTTCATTTCCAATTTATAAAATATGTTGATTTTCTTGTAATTTTTTATTTAAAACGCAGTGGCAGAGGGCAAATAGGCCCACAGGGTAATCGGGACTTTCATAGTGGGCCACTGTAACTGGAACTTGCTAATCAGATCGGCGATCTCTCTGCTTTTAATATGTTTTTTATAGTATAATCCAATTAATAATAAAAAATCACTTTTCTACAGTATTTTATTATATTATAGCCGATTAGTTTCGTGCACTCTCCGTAAACATCTTCAGGGTCCCATGCAGGACCGTAGCCAGGATTTCATTTCTGGGGCGGGGGGAACTCATAAAAAGCCTTTTGTAAAAAGTAACTTTTTAGAGGGATCCCCTTCCGGGAATTTTTATTATTACAAACAAATGTGTTTTTTTTAACATTTCAGGAGGGGGGAGGGGCAAGTACCCCAGATGCCCCCACCCTTGGCTACGGGCCTGCTCCCATGTATACTGTATACTAGATTTTCCAAGTTTTTTGAAAGATTTTCTGGGATTTTGTCTTGGATGGCCTTAAGATATTTCAACAGTTTCTAAGATTTCTTTGGATTTATAATCTGATGGATTCTGCAAAACTTTAGAGATTTCCTCAAATTACCTTTCACTTGCACATCAGATTTCCTCAACGATTTCTCCCTCATTCTCGTCAACTTCAATAATAATGTTATCAACGTACCTGTGCTTACGCTAAGTCTACTGCGCACACACAAGCACAAGCAAGACTTCACTGTTCTCTCCTTCCCCACGGTGTCTTCACATACGTACGATAAACTTATTAGCCAGAAATTTTTAATAAAATCTGTAGGATCTGTTTTTCCTGAAGTCCAACTTTGGGACACGAAAGTATTTTATTTAAATAATTTTAAAATATTGCTTGCTTTAAATAAAATTATTCAAATTAAATTTTTTTTTTATTCAAAGAAAATCGTTTTAAGCAACAATTAAATTTTCCCGCACTTGTTTGTGGTTTTGAAAATTGATTTGAAATCGCGTACAGTGTTGTCAGTTTGGGCGACTTATCGCCAAATTGTCGACTCGAGCGCTGGCTATGCGACTGAAAATTTCGTATTGGCGACTGACAACGAAATGGGCGACTTCAAATTTAAACCTCAATTTAAATTTGAATTTACATTTTTTTTTTTTTAAATTTTCACTGCCTGAAATTCCCTGTACCCTGTACTGAAATTTGAATTCTTTACCTGTGGTGCCAAACTAAGCATGAAAATTTGTGCTTCTTCACAAAATTTGTACTTCATCAATTTTATTATTTCAGAAAAAAGATATTCCTGCGGCGCTCGCTCAAGATGCGTGAAAATTTTATGAACTGCCAGAAATGGCAACACTGATCGGGTATACCACGTGTTCGTTTTAGTTAGGTAGCTTGCTCCCTGGTGTCACTTGCGTTGCATTTTCCGTCATATTTTCATAGAGCAAGATATTTTTAATTTATTGATTATTTTAAGCTTTAAAAATTATTGAAATTTTTAAATCGTAAGTATTTAAAAGAAACAAGGAAACATGGTTACACGTGTTATAGGTGAGAAATTTCTTTTGGACAGTAAATGGCGCAAGTTGGTAAGTATCTGATTATCTAATAATCCTGAAACGTAGATTCGTAATTATTTTGTAGGCTGAAAATCTTAATCACAGTAAACAGTCCGTAAGATGGGTTAGTAATTTAGTTGCAGTATTTTGATAATAATTTGATTATTTTATCTGTATGTTGCATGTAAGTTAGTTCCGAGTGGTACCTGAGCACTACTCGGAGAAACCCTTTTTGTAGTGTTTTGTTGTAGAAGAAATTTGAGACCAGGATTTTTAAAAATGAGCGGTCCCAATCAACTCCTAGTTTGGTGTAGTTCCTACGGACATTTTATTGTAGGATTGATAAAATTATTTTTATTATCAAGACGATTCAATTGCATGGATAACTTTGATTCTACCTATCTGTAATTTGATTATATTGTTTTTGGCGTAATAATTAATATTATTTTCTAGTCCGATATATTAAACCAACGTAAACCCAATTGGCCATGGTTGCAAAATACAGTAAGTTTATACATATCATTTAAAAATCGGAGCCAGATTATTTAATTATTTTGTAGGATGGTTCTTGATGAGGAAATAAATTTGGGACCAACATTTTTAAAAATATGGTACAAATTGTCATCTTGAAAGATTGTTTTCATTTTTGCTTAAGATTTATTTTTCGTATCCAAATGCATGAGTTTTCTTTTCTTGTCTTTATCTAATTCTCAATTTTTACGAAAACTCAATTTGTTGTTTTATAGGCATCTGCTATGGGAGAGGCGGTCTCGGATTACGATAGGCAGCATAAACAGCCCTTGGTTAAGAAAACCGTAAGTTGTTTTAAAACCGATACAATTTTTTGCTAACTTAATTTTTGTTTTGAAGACACCTATTCCAAGTTCACTATATGGAGGTCGACATGCTGTTACCGTTTTGCCTGGATCTGGTATCGGTCCAGAACTAATGACATATGTGACGGAAATATTTAGGTATTCGGGAGCACCAATCGACTTGCAAGAAATTTCTATTGACAGTAATTCAGCAGATTCGGAATTTGAATATGCCGTCAATGCAATTAAACGAAATGGCGTTGCGTTGAAAGGTGATTTTATTATATTAATATTTATACCGAGTGTTCTTAAAGTGGTCAACCACTGATTTTTGTTGTTTTCAAGCTGATTTTTATTAATTAAATTTGAAAAACTGATAAAGCTATTGAGCTGTTTAGGATATTTATTTATCAATTAATACCAAAAATTTTTGCAAAACATTTTATTGAGAATTATATAAGTAACATAAATTATAACTCTTGTTTCCAAATGACTGTTCGATCAGGGGCAATGTTGCTCTACGAATTTGGCTATCGTTAGATTCTCGAAAAAGTAATTCTGAAAGAAATGTGACAAAATGACAAAGATTGAAATAAAAACTTGGATTTTTAATATATTATAATATAATTTTAAATATATTTTGGATATTCAAGGTTTCAACGATGAGCCTGAAATGTACATATTATGTGTAGTTTTTAAAAAGGTATGATGAAAACAGCAAACCTACTCTAATCTTCAATCATTTGCTTTTATTTTATTTAAAAAATATATATTTATTTGATTATAATGATTTTCATCTGTCTTAATACAATTACAATTATTACATAATATGAACATGCAGAGCAAACTGGTAACTGTTAATTGGATTAGTATTTAATTTGTATAATTTACAGGAAATATCGAAACGAGCAGCGAGGATACAAATACAATTTCCCGTAACGTAGCTATTCGTAATGAACTTGATCTTTATGCCAACGTTCTTCACTGCAAATCATACGATAATGTTAGATCAAGGCATAAGAATGTTGATATCATCATTATTCGTCAAAATACCGAAGGAGAGTATTCCATGTTGGAACATGAGAGTGTGAAAGGTTTAGTCAGTAGTTTAAAAATTATAACTCGCCAGAATTCAGAAAGGCTTGCAAGGTTTGCGTTTGAATATGCACGTAGACATGGACGCAAGAAGGTCACCACAGTACATAAGGCAAACATCATGAAGCTGTCCGATGGGTTGTTTTTGAAAGTATGCAAGGAAGTTGCAGAATTGTATCCAGACATTGAACACAATAATATGATCATCGATAATTGTTGCATGCAACTTGTTTCCAATCCTCATCAGTTTGATCTTGTGTTGACAACCAATTTGTATGGAACTGTCGTATCCAACGTACTTTGCGGTCTAGTAGGAGGCGCTGGTTTACTCTCTGGAAAAAATTATGGAGATCATTATGCTGTGTTTGAACCAGGTACTCGTAACACTGGTACTGCTATTGCAGGAAAAGGTATTGCCAATCCAATAGCCATGATCAATGCCGCAACGGATTTGTTGGAACATGTAGGCAATAACCAACATGCTCAACTTATCAGGAACGCTGTTTATAAAACAATTTGTGAAGATAATATTCATACTCAGGGTAATTCTCTATACAACTTTTTTAAATTCAAAAACTAATTATTTTTTTTTTGCAGATCTTGGTGGTACCGCTACGAGTGTAGATGTTGTCTCAAGGATAATTGATCACATTACCAAAAGCAACAACCTCTGGTATGCTCAAAAACCTCAAGTCCAAAAATGCTAACTAAATTTTTAATTTATTGACTCTTGTTCCTTACTTCCAAGCATTTTACTGTACACACAATTTTTATGTTGACTTAATTGAAACATTCCATTAATTATAGTTTAGGAAATTGAAAATAAAAGTTTTGTGTATGGTTGCCAATGATAGCGTGTTTGTATTTAACAATAAACCAATGCAAGATGTACTCAATCTACTAATTTAAAGCAAATATAGGGTTCCTATTGAATGTGCATGTTTTCTTTTAACTGATTAATCAACAGCTAAGCTCTATACGAATGGCACGAGACTCCATTTCCAAGAGCACTTTTGAATAACAGCTTTGCATCATTCTAAGGTAGAGGTACTAAGATTGTACAAATATTATCAACATCATGTTGTGATCATTTTTTGACTTAATTTTATTTTACAGAGTGGAGGAATATAGTTACGTGATAGTTGATGGTACAAATGTAAGTCATAATATTTGATTGTAATCCCAAGTCTGTTGAATAATAAAAATATTTTATTTTAATTGCAACCTCATTGTTGGCAATTTTAATTTTAGTTAATTTTATTGTGTTGTTTTTAACATAAGTTTTTAATTTAATAAACAAGTTTAATTTTGAAACTGTCTTAAGAGGCTTTCAATTTTTTATTAATAAACTAAATAAGCTTTAGGTGTACTTCGTGGTAGTTCCAGAAAATCAAAAGAATCACCTCTCACAAAGTGATCTCTATTGACCATAGATATTAATTAATTTTAAGTATGTTTAATGTTTTAATGTTTCATTTTACATTTTTAGTTTAATTTTCTCCATGTTAAAATTAAATTACTTAATTGATTATAACTAGAGCCCAGATTTATAAGCACTGGGTCCCCGATATCTGGTATGGGGTGTATAATTTATGCCATATATAACATCTTGTGTTAATGCATAAATTGTTCGCCGCATATCAGATATCGGGAACTCAGTGCTTATTTTTCCGAGCTCTAATTATAACTTACTTTTTTATTAGATCAAAAATAGTCAAATTTAGCAAACTAGATCAATCAATTTCAATAGTTTTAATCTAATAAAATAGTAAGTTATATTCAATTAAGTAATTTAATTTTAATATGGAAAGCATTTAAACTTGAGAAATATTATCACATGTTAATAACATAACAAAATATTTTAAATTTTATTCGACTGCACATTTATGTAAATCAAAATTTGTCAACGTGGAATTTTATAATATACACTTGTTTGGCAGTATTTTAAATTACAATGCCATAAATTATAAAGAATTAAAAATACTCATATAATACTGCCCCGACAAAAATAATGATTCTGAGATACGACTATTTCAGTAAACAGATATATTTTTACACGTTATTTATGGTCATATGGTGTTTCTGCTTGTTTATTTAATATATTTCGAGTTGAGATATAAATTTTTGACATGGTGTAATGGAAAAATGAAAAAAAATTGGTTAAAAAATGCATCTAACCCAAAACAGTAAAAAGTTTAAGAATAGTAATTCATTTTATAGGAAACACTCATTATTTTATAAACCTCTTTCCCTTTTAAAATTTAGAATCAGCAACTAGGACATTTTGTATAGTTTGCTGGTAGCATGTGCGATAATAAAACAACTTTCAATTTTGAGATTTAATACTTGAAATGTGCAGCTTGGTCATTAACTTGATAAAATTTAGAATACAGTACAGTCTTGGTAATCCGAACACAAGTAATGAAATTTTTGGACTATAGAAAATATTCTATTTGCTAGCAAATGCACTATTTGTACGGACTACCGAGTTTTTTTTCTTTTGTTTGGATAACTTCCTTAACTTATTTGTTTATTATGCTTATAAATTCTATAAAAAAGTTATTGTAGAAAAATTAGTCAAAAAGTAACGATCTTCCATCATCACCTTATTCACTAATTGTTAAGTCTTCTTTAAGATTTATTACCAAGTTTCGTAGGTTGGCTACCTATAAAAAGATTCGCTTCTTCAAGTGAATCGATTGACTTGAATTTTCTTGCCTTAAAAGATAGTATTTTATTTTTATGTGCTAGTTATTTTATGATGCAAAAAAAAATTGAGAAAAATTCAAATCAATAGATTTTCATAGAAAGATAGCAGTTTGATTTGAACTTTGATTTCAAGTGTCACAAAGCGGTTTTTTTTAAGCTAGGGTAGCGGAGCATAACCAAGTGGGTCCTAGCACAATGCAAAGTATTCAGAGTAGTCTCCCCTTGCCTATCTGGAAAACCTTTACTATATTGTTCTGATGTTTTGTGAAGTTAACGGGAGATTCATGCTGGAATGGTGTAATTTTGGCTAGTTTTGGTGATCCTGCAGCTATAATACAATTTTGCAATTTGGATGGGTTAACAAGAATCCCTCTGTTTTTACTATTTTTAGAGGTGTCGGTTTCTAAAATTAAACTCGAGGGTGCAATTTCTGAAAAATATGATAAAATTTGTAAGTTTTATTATAGGTATTACAAGTTTTGTAAAATTGTTTGGTGTCCAAGTTACATAATCTCTCAAATTTTGTAATTATTTAACTAAAATCACAAAATTCTTTAAATCTTACATTCTCGGTACAGTGTCGAACTGCAATATACAAAAATTCTTCAATTTCGTATACAGTTACTTGCTTCTTTATTTTATCTTCAGATTAAATGTGATAGATTCGCAGGAAAGTTTATTGGTTCTTAAAGTTTATTAGCTCTTGGAGATTTACTGCCAATTTGGGAATAAGTCGAGTTTAGATTAAACCCGACTTCCAGCAGATTTTTGAAAGTGAAAGGCTAAGCAAACAAACGGCCATTCAAGTGAAACCTAATGGAAACACTAATTTCTCAAGTATCTACTAATGAGGTACAAATCATGGAATGGTTATTCTGCAATACAACTAATTTATTTGTAGCATGGTTTAAATTCCATGTAAAACCCACCGATTAGTAATTTTGCTTGCCGAGTTATTACAATTGTATAGTTACAACAATATTTTGGTTTGTTTCTTATTCCAAATTTTATCTGCTTTATAAAAATTTATTCTTTTTATTACTTGGAAGGTAAACAGTAAAATCACGATTTATTTCCAACTATGTAACATAATATAAAACTTTTTATTAATAAAAATTAAGACTTGCAAATTTTGTATCAACTATGTTGATTAAATGCTGTATAAATATTTAATATAATAACATTATACTTTATTGCTTTTAATAAAAATAAATTCTGTGTTAAGTTAGCCAGTTGTTGCTGGTTTCCATTGGTATGTACCTGTATAATGGAAGTTACTATTGTATAACAATTCATCTGCTTCTTTTGGTCCACGGCTTCCATACCTGTAAAATTGTAATCATTAGTTTTGCTAAAAATTACAATACCTGCATAAATACTTACTTATAAGGAATTGGAGGTAATTTCTCCTTCTCAATATGATGTAACAGAGGCGTAAAAATACGCCATGCTTCACTTAATTCGTCAGAACGTACAAAATGCATTTGTGAACCACAAAAAACGTCAAGAATTAAGCGTTCATAAGCATCGGGTAATTTGGTATTCTAAAACATTTTCTAATTAACTAAAATTTATTTAAAAAAAATTAAATTTATTACCGCATATCTGTTACTGTATGTAAGATCCAGTTCAGTTTCTTCCATATCGAAAGCCATACCAGGAGTTTTTACCATAAGTTTTACATACAACGCTTCTCCAGGTTGAACCCTAATAACGAGTTCATTTCGTTTTGGTTTTCCTTCAAAAATATCTCCTGGCACATCTTTAAACTGAACACGAACTTCCGCTTTTCTTTCGTTTAACGCTTTTCCGCATTTAAGTACGAATGGAACGCCATCCCATCGTTCATTGTTAATATGTAAAACACCTAAAGCGAAAGTAGGTGTCGTGGAACCAGCTGGAACGGTTTTATCGTCTAAATATCCTAACGCAGCTTCACCTGAACCTTCAGAGTCTCCAACATATTGACCCAAAATTACATCACTTAATTCCAGCGGTTTGATGCATCTCAATACTTTCACCTGCATTAATGACATTAAAACTTGATTCACATTTTTCGTAAGTCTTTACCTTTTCATTTCTAATATCATCTGGTTGACAGGAAGCAGGCTTCTCCATTGCAACTAATGTGAGTATTTGAAGTAGGTGATTTTGCATTATGTCACGTATTATACCATACTCGTCAAAATATCCACCACGACCTTCGGTGCCAAATGGCTCTTTGAAGGAAATTTGAATTGAAGCAATGTTGTCTCGATTCCATGTTGGATTGAAAATTCTGTTACCAAATCTGAAATTATAAAGATTGATGTTTTTCCATTGTAGTGTGATGTAAAGTTTAAATCACTTAATACCCATATTGCTATGGGCTATCATCTTACTAGGTTAGCACTCTACCAGAGAATGTATTATTGAAGTACTTACAGAACCCGTCAAGTGTAAATTTTGTAAAGACCATTAAGGTGGTAACGACTAGAGTTCGGAATTATATGCACTGGGACCCCGATATCTGGTATGCAGAATATAATTTATGCCGTATACAGGGTGTCCCCGGATACACTTTACATAACTTGGGTGGTGATAGAGAACACTTTTCTAAGAACAATATTAAACAAAATTTTTTTTCTAAATTGAAACCATCGAGAGTTACGTCTCTTTAAAGCATTTTTTTCAATTTCCACCTTCACGTGGCCTGATTTTCTGTGAATAGGCTGGCTTTTAAAAAAGAATTTACTATACAAAAGTTGTAGTCCATTAAATTTCCTATCCGGAATGAGGCGTCAGATTTTTTGTAAAATGTTTTGTTTAAAAGATACAGGGTCTCGAAAAAACAAAAAAAAAAGAAAAAGTTTGAATTTTTTAACATTTTTTCAATTATTTTAATTCATAGTTCGAAATCCGTTGATTTTAGACAGAAAATATTTAAATGCAGTTTGTAGATTATTTCACGCTTTTTAAAAAAGCACTAAACCATTTTTACTGAAATTCAATATTTTCGGGGATATGGTCACGTGAAGGTGGAAATTGATAAAAATGCTTTCAAGATACGTAACTTTCAAGGGTTTCAATTTAGAAAAATTTTTTATTAAATATTGTTCTTAGAAAAGTGTCCTCTATCGCCACCCAAGTTATGTAAAGTATATCTTATGTTAATGTATAAATTATTTGCCGCATACCAGATATCGGGGTCCCAGTGCATATAATTCTGGACTATAGTAATGACAGAAAGAAGTTCTAACTTATGAGGAGAGATGTTTTTTTTGGGGTCAGTCTGACTGCCCTGTCAAAATAGTGTTAATGTTAACGAAAGCTCGCATTTGATTGGTAGATCGTTGGAAAGATGGCTTTAGATTGGAGCATTTGTTAACATTAACACTATTCTGACAGGGCAGTGTGACAGTATGGGAAGATCGGCTATGTAGTCATTACATAACTTTGAATTATTTTCAGCTTAAATCACTTGGGGTTAGTTCTATAAGATAAGATCATCCTTAGATACATGCAACCCACAGGTTTATGATCTACGATTGACTCAAGAACGAGTTAATTCTGATCTTCTATTTCTATTATACATTTTAGGAGTTTGAATTGCTCAAGTTGCATTTAACGTATTAAAAGTTAAAATGATACCAGAATGTATAAGAATTCTGGTATCAGAATGTATAACATGAATAATTTGAAAATAATCTATAAATAAATAACTAATATAACATTTAGTCACAGTGTAACATAAATAATAAAATTCTCTCACCGAAAAGTAACCTTCAGTTAGAATGATACCAGAATGTATACAGAATTCTGGTATCATTATTTTGATACCATTTGATTATGACTCATTGTTATATTAATTATTTATTTATGAAGATTATTTACAAATTGTTCATGTTATACATTGTTGATTTTATATTTGCTGACTTTGTTGAAAACTGTAACTACACTCGAAAACCGATGCTAATCTTAGCAACGATATCAAACAGTCTCACATCATATTTTGTTTCGTCTTGAGAATGGATACATAATCGTATCCGAAATATTACCTTTTCCATAATCTCTAGCTTTGGATGAGATACCTTTTACTCTTTCTTTAAAAGGACTACCATACATATGAACGGATATCCCGTTTAACATTATCAAGGCATCATATCAAATTTCTGGACAATTAAAAAATAGCATACATACCTAAGGGTCATTAAATTTTGCACCATTTCTTTTCCCAGATAATGGTCGATACGGTACAACTGTTGTTCAGTAAACAAAGAAGATAAGTGATTGGATAACTTTTGGGAAGAATCAAAATCTTTTCCAAAAGGTTTTTCAACAATAATTCGTGTCCAGCCCCTGTAAGAAAATGCAGTGAGCTATTTGAGGTTTTATTAATGTTTTGACGTACTTTGGTGCCATGCATGCGTTGCGAATGTTAACAGTAACAGCTTCATATACGGACGGTGGTAAAGCCAAATAAAAGACTCTGTTAGCAATCCTGCCATTTTCGTATGTTGACATTTGTTGATTTAGCTTTTCGAAATCTGTACGAGAATCATAACCACCAGCAACATAGTGATTTAATTTCCAAAATTCTTCATAAGCACATTCATCTTCCGGCTTAACGTTCATGTAAGAAAGACACTTGCTTTTGATGTCTTGTATTGTTGTTTTGCTTCTTGCATATCCAAAGATTGCAATATCAGCAGGTAATAAATTATCTCGGTACAGCCACCACAAGGTAGGGTAAATTTTTTTACGAGCCAAATCACCCTAACAAATACAGTGTCAATACTCTTTTAAAATTACAAAACTGAATAAATATTGAATTTTCTTATCTTAAGCATAAAAATTTTGTTTGATAACCGACAAGTATGTCAATATTCATAAAAAACTTGTCAAAATTAAATTTTTATCTAATCACGCCGATGGGTGTACATGCCTACATGCCACTGACATAAACAATTAAATGTGCTTATGATCGAGTGATGATCACGAGGGAAATTGGTGTAAACAAAACGGTGTCTTACCGATGCTCCTAAAACTACAAATACATGAGGATGTTGCCCATCAAAGTAAGCTCCATCATCTTTTTCGGTACATTTATGTAAAGATTTTCTCAGTAAACGGAGACAAACATCTGAATTAAATTTATCTAAAAAAAATAAAAATAAGGTTAAACACAACCAACATTTGAATTATCAAATCACCATCGTGTTGGTCAGTGCGAACCCTTTGATATTCCATATTAAAGATAAAATATAGCAAGTGAACAACTGATTGACTTGCAAAACGTGTGCGAATTAGGTGACTTTCAATAAATCAAAGACGGCCAAGGTTACTCATTAATTATTATTTGAAAATTTCCCGCCAACATCGTTCGTGAATAAATTTGAAATTCAAGGCTCCGATCGGATTGAAATCAAATTTATATCAAAAATTCAAAAATTTTAGGTGATTATATATAATTAAACTTAGGCAGATATACAATTTCCGATTTTAACCGCAATTTCCTGTGGGAATTCCAATGTTGCATATTACTTATTAAATTTATCTATTCCGTGTACAATAAATTGGAAGTAACAATGAATAAAAATTATTATAAATGGCCTACGTTTCACAAATATAATTAAAAATTTATGCAAATTTTGCATGCACCACCTATGCACTTAAAAAAGTCATGAAATTTATCAATTTTTGATTATATTGTGAATTTTTCAAACAGAATTGCTGTAACGAAGAAATAGAAAAAATAAATAATTATTTAATCTGAAACTCCTTAATAGATAAATAGCATAATAATAAAATACAATATTTAATTTGACCTTCTGCAAGGTTGACCTTGAATTTTTGCAATAAATAGAAAAAAAAAGTTAAAAAGTCTAGCGCACCTGTTGAATTATTAATTTATATTTTCAAATTTTTGAAATCTGTTCATTTTACTAAATTATTTAAAAAATCTTACTCGTCATTTTTCCTGTGTTGTCCACGCTAAAATATTGGCTCAAAATGCAACTTGGGTGTATTTCTTCTTTTTTATTATACTATTTAATAGCAGTTTTAATTACTTGGACATGAGCAACAGTTTAAATATTGAGAGAGCACTTGATCGAAACAACGCTTGCGTGACATAAAAAATGCCTTAAGTAGTAAAATAGCTAACTGAGTAATCTTAACGGAACAGGTCCGTACTTCAATATATCGCGAAAACAGTGCAAGTTAGGCTACTTTTATACGAGATTTTCATTTGATAATTTTTTTTTTGAATTTTCAACCTTATAGCGTTACTACCAATACTTACAAATAAATATATTAACCCGCCGTTACATATGTGGGGTGTGGTAAACCCCAGCGTTTGAAAATCGTTCTGAATATGTACCAAATGTGATCTCCTGCGTTTTTCCTTCTTAGTAGCTTCCCGCATAAGTCTCCACCATCGAAATCAACGGTTAGTACTGTATTGGGTGTGTCAAACCCACATACGTAATGGCGTTTGAAATTTAGTCTTTACAAGTAAATTGTGATTTTGAGATTCTTTTGATTAAGGAAATTAATATTCTTACTTTTGTGGTGTATATGCATGCGGATATAAAGGGAGGAGGTAACTACCTCCTTGGAATCTTGGAAAAAAATTTACTCAAAAAATGGACTTATATGTTTATTGCATTGTATGTTATCAACAATGCATCATAATGAAGCAAGTGGGGAGAAAAATTTACCCAAAATTATAAGTTTTTACAATTTTACTAAATGTGGTAAACGAACTTTCTGCATCGTATAACGTGTCGAGAAATTCTCGAAGATGCCCTTTCACTGTCGTATTTTCGCTGTTGAACACTGCCGCCATAAATAGTCTTGTGATATACAGAGAAAATAATCAAGATTTCTAACTCAAAATTGCAAATCGTTATTGTGTCTGGAAGATACCATAATTTGTTGCCAAAATTGCCTGAATTCAGACAGCGAATAGTTTTTTCTGTTCTGTTTTCCGGGCCGCTAATATGTTGCCCATCCGTCCCTGGTTTGGTTTACAAGCATAAAATTGTTTCCATACATTCTTTTGTTATTTGTTTACTGTTTTCAAAATACGTTTATTTTTTAAATATTTGAATAAAGATATATTTTTTGTTTGATGAAAATTGACTGTTTCTACTTTTTTCTTTGTTGTTTTCAAATAACGCAATTCTAATTTTTTCTTTGATGTTTATATGTTTCTTAACTGATCATAAGGACCATTAAACAATGAAAAATTTAAAAAAAAGCGGAAAACAAAAATATATACATTTAAAGTGATGGAGTTTGTCACACCCCACATATGTAACGGCGGGTTAAACCACTCCCGGTACTCCCCCAGGGACGAGTTGCACATCAATCGAGTTTAGATGCCCGTCCCCATAATAAAAGAAATTTTAATATTCCTTAATAATGATTTCCATTTTGTTAAATTTAATTTAATAAAAGTTAAATAAATTGGACTACGAGTAGGTATATTTCAGCCCTTCCGGTGTTATAGAGCACTACCACTTGCAATTAACATTCCAAGTGGAGGCCTCGCCGAACACAATGAGTGGCTTTGCAAGTTTGCTTTAAATGTGCATTGTATGCTGATTCAAAAGCTTGCTAAACAAGCTATATTTGCACCGACACTAGAAATAAATCGAGATATATCTACAATTCCTGGCAAACGACGTCTTGACTACTATTTCCGAAAACTTTCAGTCTAACCTAATTAGAATACTTTTTGAATATGTTCTAATTGCTACACAGAATATTCCAAAAACACCTACTGTGGAATAAAACAACTTTTTAAGACAATTTGAATTTATTATAATAAAAACCAATAGATTTTGTCGTTAAAATCACAATGAGGTATACCTAATAATACTATGAAGTAGATTCCACTACAACTAAATGAGAAAGGTACAGATATTTAGAACATGTAAAAAAAAATCTAAACTAAAATAACAAACAAAAATTGTATTACATAATCTAATAAAAATTAAAGTATAATAGCGTAACTTTGTTTTGACTCAAATTTAAGTAATAGAAATTTTGGCATAAATTCAACTACCAAAAGAATTCTTGGTACAAACTTGTGCTATAATATATTCTTAAAATCTATCTTTATAAAAGACAAGCACACAAATTTTAATAAATAAAACATACATCTCATCAAACATAACAGACATAAACAAAAAACAATACTTTACATCATTCTTGTTAATAAAACTACAAGAATACATTTACATACACTGAATAATATACTAAGTTGAACAATTAAGCTCCTTTCTTCTTTAAACTTACAATTTAAAATTGCAGGTGATCTTTGACTTAAATAGAAGAAACCAAATAAAAATATATAGGTAGAGGAAGTCCATGGAACAAACAGATTCAAAACTGTTTACACCACACAAAATGGCACTAAGTAGAATGGTTTTTAAATATTCTTATGTTTAGTGTGGGCTGTGTTAATCTAAGTAAAAAATTAATTTGGTCCCAAAGATTTTAACGAAGTATACTTGAAGTTGCCCGCGGTAAACAAAGAATTGTTTTCTAATTCCAAAACATGTTGAACTAATTTTTCTACTTAAGTCAAGAGCCACCTGTATTTTTGTACTATGGAGTAAATATGAGGAAACATTAAAAAATGTTTGGAAATCACTGGCAGATGCTAGTTTTCGTTGAAGTCGTTGATTTTCGAACAATTAAAATGAATGTTTTGAAATTATTTCTGTTCAAATGTAAAATCTAAATGAATGAATTGCAATACGCCCTTTCGATATAATCAAAATACTTAAAATTATTGAGGAACTAAAAATGTAAAATTGTTGCATTTTTCGACTTAAAAAAAAGTTGTACATTTAAATAGGATATTTCAAGACTATATAACTTAACTGCCTCTGAAGTTTTTTGTGATATTAAATATTTACGTATACTTTAAATAAATAATAAATAGTTGCCTATTCAATTAGCTTTCTTCTATTTCTGTAGATACACTATCATCCTTAATTTCTAAAGTGATGCTTTTCGTTTCTTCCAACCTGTCGTGATTAGTCGAGCGTTGGTAGGGTGACTCATCCTTGTGTAACAAAGGGGTGTGAGAATTGTTGGTGTCAGACATTAAATAAACTAAGCTAGCTGCTCTTACCGGAGCACCTTTATCATCTGTATTATTTTCTGAAAATAAGACATATTATAATAAAAAAATTCTGGAATTGTGTTTTCTGGTTAGTGTTAACCTTTATGTGACTGGACAGGTACCCGGGTACCTTTTGCAGTTTTAATCATTCATATTTTTTGTGTTCAACGTCATTGAGTTTAGAAATTTCGTCTTACTACCATCGTAGATAATTATAAACTTTGCATAGGCGCGGATGGGTGCATGTAATGTGTGAAGGTACCCCGGTACCCATGCCGTCATTAAAAGGGGTTTTTTTCTCAGTCATATAAAGGTTAAATATAGCTTCCGTTATAAAAAAATCATAGATTTGTGAATAGGAAAACTTACCAATTATTAAAGCATATTCATCTCCAGGAAGTAAATCATCGTTACTTCTCTTTGCTGAGTCACCAGTTCCACTGTCTTTACAAGATGAATGTTCTGATGTATTATCACCAAATTGATTCAAAATTTTATCACTTATATCTAACATTGGAGGATCCATGTGTTGTTCGATAGTCTTTGATGGAGTCAAACGTTTACGGGTTTGATAAATTATAACTACCCATACGAAGGAAGTCAGTACTGCACAGCAAACCACTGTTATTATTATAATTCCCATCAATTCATTATCGTTACTAACATCTGAAACATTCCAAATTAGTACAAGACTTAATTTAGGGACTTTTAACCCCATCTGACCATTTTAATATACATTTCAACTTAAAAGTTCAATGTTATATTAAAAGCGGTAAGATCGAGTGTAATGTAAAATTACTTGGTTTAACAGTCAACTTGCTAAACCCATGTTCAATCCCCAATGAATTATTTAATTGACACTGGTAAATTCCACAATCTGATAACGAAGTGTCCACAATTATCATTAATTGTTCTTCGGCAGTGAAAAAGTGCCTTTCGGTGGCTCGAATAGGTTCACCATCTTTCAGCCACTCTATACTGGGTTTTGGTTGTCCACCTGCCATGCACTGAATCACTACCGATTCACCTGTATTTACTTCTTTGTTTTCCATTGGTTTCGTAAAGAAAGGCATTTCTGTAATATAAGACGTTAGTTTCAAACTTATAAGGAAAACAAGATTTTACCTTCAATTACTAAAGTTGCATTTGCAACGATGGTGCCAGCTGCGTTGTTTGCAGTGCAGCTATAAACACCCATATCGCTTAGTTTAGCGTTAATTATAAAAAAGACGTCGTCTGTTGGCATTACATGCATACGTCTTTCTCTAGCTGCTGGAAAATCATTACCACCATCTTTTTGCCAAGCTATTTCTGGTGGTGGTTCACCATGAGCTGCACATTCTAATCGAACCATTGTACCAGCTTTAACGGTAACATTTGAGGGAATTTTAACAAATGTCGGAAAAACTATAACAGATTATATTAAAATACATAGAAAAAAACAAAAAAAAAAAACAAAAAGGAAATACTTACTTAAGACTGATATAACTGATTTTTGAGAATAAGTAGTTCCAAATTTATTAGCTACCGTACACTGATATTTGCCAGCATCGGAATGTTGTACATGAAAAATATTTAAAACAGAAATGCTTTCTGTATTTTTTCCATCTAAAGTAGTCGCAACAACGTTTATATTCGCGTCAACAAGTTCAATGTTATCTTTTTTCCATGTAAAAACCATAGATCCCGTTTCACTGGACATCGCTTTACAACTCAAACTTATATTTTCGTTTTTTAACGCCATTATTTCAGCTGCAGGTTCTTCTATCAACCTGGGTTTTGGTAATTCATCTAAAAAATACGGACGAAAGCAATTAAAAAAAAAGTTACATAACTTAGAAAACTAACCACAAGTAAAATTATTAATAGGCACATCTAATAAAGGCAATCCTCGTAACCATTCCGGATACGAACAAATAGTACGTACATTAAATTTTTTGGTGTTCAACCAATCGTAGAACCATCGCAAATTACAATCACACAACAGCATAGTTGTGTTTAAAAATAATTCCTAAAAGAGTAAGGTAAGTTTGCTAAAAAGAATAAAAATTGACACTTCTTACCTCCAAAGATGGTAATTCACCAAAGGCATTTCGTTGTATGGACGTAAAATTATTATTATTTAAATCTAAATAAACGACACTACTAAGGCCTTTGAAAGCGTTTCTATTTATTGACTTAATATTATTATGTGTAATGGAAAAATTTAATAAATTTTTTAAACTTCCAAATATTCCATTTGCATCTTCAATCGTCCAGGATATATGATTATGGTTTAATTGTCTATAATTTATTCAAGACATAGTGACATCGTTTAATCGATAAATAAATACTTACAAAATTTTTAGATTGGAAAGATGATCAAATGCGTTCTCTTCAATAAATGTTATATTGTTATTGTTTAATAACAACTTCTGAAGATTGTTTAGGTATTTAAAGGTGTCTTTCTTAATTGATTTCATACGATTGTTTGACAAATCACTGAAAATGTTTTCAATATTCATTAACAATGTCAAAAATTTAATCACTCAAATTCAACCATTTATAAAAAATCACCGATTTTAGTCAAAGGTAACAGTTCCAAGCTGAAGAAATTTTTTTTAAATTTGTGCATAATACCTCCTTCATCAAAGCTAGTTTTAAATAATGCCTAAGAGTTTTTAATTACCTGATACATTACCATCTAAAGCAGTTTGAAGGTAAGAACTTCAAATCATTAAATTATGTTGTTTTTTAAGAAATAGTCATAAATTAACTATGTGTAACAGTAACGTGTTAAGAAAATTTGTAGCTTTTGTAATAAACAAGTTTAAAATGAAGATCCTATTACTCGTCAAAAGCAATTAAAGTTTTATAATTTAGAAGAGTTTTGGATTCAAGGGAATTTATATCACACAGTACCTAAGACGCAGAGCACGTAAAATAGTTTAAAATACGTTTTTGAATTTAGCATCAGATTAGACTCAATAAAAACAAAAAAATGCAAATTAGCGTTCAAGTTTTGATTTTTTCAAACTAAACTAAAATAAATTAATTTTTATATAAGTTATCAGCATTTGAGTGATTAAACACAAATTAAAAGGGTGACTGTTCATTTAATGACCCATGTATTATCTATCACATGATACTTACAGATCAATTAATTCATCACAAAATTCCCAAGCGTCCAACTCGATCAGGCTAACAACATTATTTGAAATAGTTAACTCTTTTAAATTATTTAAACCATACAGCCATATCTTAGAAATGGTTTCAATGTTATTCCAATCCAGCATTCTTTACAAAAAAAAAATAATTAAACCACATTTTAAAAATAAACCATATTACTTACAAAGATTTAATTTTTGTCAAGCCAAAGAAAGCTCCGTCTTTGAGATGAGTAATGCGATTGTGTTTTAATTTTAAAACAGTCAATTGCTCCAAAGACTTAAATGTTAAAGCCTCCAGGTCTTGTATTTGGTTTCGATTTAATTCTCTACAATGCAATCAATAAGGTAAGGTTGATATAAAATTGAGGTCTTGTACTCCAGAATGATTTTTAGATTTTCAAAATAACTTGTTTAAACATTAAAAGCAAGCCAAGTTAGAAATTTTCCAATGTAAGTTTACTACACCCAAGCAATTGAATTGCATTTAAATAAAATAACAATTCCGTTAACTTTGATTTATTATTAATTATTTTTAGAATAACTATTAATTAAGAAGTCATAAAATCATTGATTTTCTTCATCACGTCAAGCCATAATTAAAATTTCTCGGTTGTAGTTTCTACTTTAATCATTTTATTTATTTTAAATTGCCCTTCAATTAATATTATCTAAAAGCAATTATTGCAATATCTTTTTATCATTTTTTGTTAGCTTTCATAAGCATTAAATTTATCACTAATATTGAATTTTATACGTTTCAACTGTCAAAACAAAACAATTTTTAGAAATTGATTTGAATCTCGCATAAATATTGGTATTATTTATTATCGAGAAATATTTAGCTTGCATGTGTAATAAAAAAGACCAGTCTCGATTCTCTAACGTGGGCTAATAATTGAACCTTTGTTTTATCTGTTGTGGTTGAATAGTATCTCAGTCAAAACTAAATCACAATCTTTTAAAAAATGCCAAATTAATATAATAAACTTTATAATTAGTCAGTCTGGTTTAATATCATTAATTTTTTATTTTTTATCTTTTATTTGAAACAAATATTTTTATATCAGCACATATTGAACCAGTTATTTAGTAATATTATGCCTCATTAAATATTAAACACTTCATTAATAAAAAATAAATAGATTATTTTTTTAATGACTATTGTTATCAAACCGATTTGCGAGTATAAAAATTTTAACTAAACAATAACAATAAAATGAACATTTACGATTAACTTCGTTAAAAGGTGCATTTATAAGGTTTACAATTTATTATTTGAATAGACACAGCTTTAATTTTATGAATTGAATAATTGGAAGTTAATTTTGAATATGCATAATTTGACCGCGCCGGAGAAGAGAACGAAATACATTTGTTGCGCTTTCGTCTTACATATTTCAGTGTAACTTAAATTAAAGGGAAGGGAAAGTCTAAAAATCTTTAAACGTCGTTTGTTACCAGATCAAATTTCTCAAAATTTGACATATTAGATTTTGTTTATTTACAATTAATTAAATATTCAATTGCGAGTGTTCGCTAGGGATTATTATTATCTGTTGTGTTGCTGCGCAATACTAATAATACACTTGACGATATCATATAATTAATGATAGATAGCATGTACAAGTACATTTTTGTCAAGTATACATCCGTTCAACTTAGGGTAGCTGTGAATTCTATAAATATTTTAATACTTTCTCAAGTTCTGAGGAACGAGGTTGTTTGTATTAATATATTTAACTCAAGATCGGGATTCAAACCCAGGACTACTATTTTTAATCAGCACTCGATAACACCTTATTGTCATCAAATCCTGTTGATAAAAAAAAATTGATTCTTGCACATATGAAAGCTAAGTGAAAATTTTTAATTTACTCACAAAACAAAAAATTCACCTTTCGCTCAAAAGCGTTCGAAGAACAAGCTTAATCTCTATTCAAATTAAATGCTTCAATACAGACATTTAAGATGACCAAGCCTACAAAACATACAATTTTGTCACAGCAACGCACATTAAGGCATAAATTTAAAAAAAATTTGATTAGTGGCTGATTCGAACTAGTAAACAACAACATATTCATTCAGACAAATCAAGGCATCATAGCAACTTGGCTGAATAAGCCCATAGTTGGTAAAATTAAGTTTGATTTTAAAAATTTCATTCAATCTTGCAAATTCTGAAAATCTTCTAATTTGAAAATTATCAAACAAAAATTTGTAGTCAATCTTACTAACAAACAGTTTATGGATGAAACATAGGTGATGACGTAATTTTGGTTAAACTTAAGGTTCAGTTGTATAAAGCTCACATTAAAATTAATCTAGGATTAACTGGCTCCGATTGCATAAACAGTGAGTTAACCTTGGGCTATTTGACCCAGTTTGATACAGCTAGACCCAAGAGAAATGAACAGTGACTAAAATTTCCACTCTTAAATGCGCAAAAACGGCTAATATTTTAGAGTATAGATGTTGTCGAAGCTAAGGGAGATTTTGAGTTATTATTATGTACCTGAAGAGAGTCGAGTGACATTTTGCAAAAAAGATCTTTGCTACACATCAGTTTTTTTAAGTTATTAGTGCACTATTTGTTTATTCGCCAAATATTAGACTATTTTACCAAACATACTTTTTTTTAAGAATTCCTCTTTAATTTAGATTTTAATTAAAAATAGAAATAACACAGGTTTACAAATAATAGGTCAGAGTGCAAGGAGTGCAGAGAGTAAGGAAAATTGAAGTTAAATGATGTTTTACAAATTCTGAAACGTATATTCTGGGCTCGTTGGAAGAAGAACTGTGGAGATAGTCCAGGCCAAGGTTGTGTGAGTCCTCGTAGAATTGAACAGTGGACACTTTTTTATTAGAAAAACTATGACAATTTCAAGAAATATTAATAAAGAAAGGAAGAGATTCTCTCGCTTATCAGGTTAAAACCGAAACTGAACTGTATGGGTGTGAAGGAGTATTCGGTGCTATGCGGTTTCACACTTGTTAGCAACAACTGAAACAAAACCGAACCGAATACATGTGAAATAGGTATTAGACTTACAATAGGTTTGGCAAAAAAAATCAATATTTGAGAAAAAGTTATAATAATTTATCAACTATTATCTTCGATCTTCAATGAAAACATCCAAATAATCCAACTGTTAGGTAAGAAATTTTGACGTGCATGGGACCAACAAATAGCAAATTGTTGTCTAGATAATACGCCACGAGAATCAAATCTGTGAAAACATTGCGAGATATTATTATGCATTACTCGAGAGAGAGGCTAGAATAAATTTTATTATCTTTTTATTAGGTCGCTAAATCATAAATTGTGGAAAATTAGTACATCTTTTTTGGGAAAAAAGAATATAATCAAATTTATTCCAGCTTGTCCTTTGAAAACTAGAATCAAATAATTGTCAGTTTTATCAATCATCAGCGAATCAATGGATTTTCCATATTAATACATTTTCTAACCGATTATAGTATAGATTTATTATTTATGTTTTATTTTAACATTTTGAGAACGATTGTAAAGTTTTGAGCATAAACCAAAATAAAGGAGTTAAAAATGATTATTTGTATTTATTCGATTTTCAACACATAAGGTGCTTTTTCAATGATTTCTTTATTTACTTAATTTATTTTTTGTTATCTCGTTGACAACGCTTTTCCTGCGTTTATAGATATATTTTACGTACTCAAAAAAAAATCTTATGAAGTTTAAATAATGTGGATACATAATTTATATCCTATTTTATCGTTTTTCCAGTAAATACTATTTCACTGTTTCGGTTTCAAATGAACACTAAACAAGTAATTATTCCCAAGTATTTGAGCAAAAACCAAACAGGTGGTATCAAAGAGATTAAATTAAAATAAATAATATAAATAAACATTCCCAATCGTTTGTGACTTTTTTGCTAAATTTGGTAGAGCTCAAGGAGAGGCGACTGTAACTAACAAATAAATAAACCGTAATTCATTTTAATAACGTGTAAACATACTTGATAGGTTTATCTGTTGAAAGAGCTCAACTCATCAGTTTTCCTTATCCTGTTATAAAATTTGTCTGAGTAAACTTAAATAAATTATTTTTGGGAAAAGAAGAGAGAACAAACGAATAACTTGTAAATAAAAAAAACATGAAAACTTTGTAACGGATTTCAGTAACTTTTTGTATGTTTAACAGATTTAGCTGTTAGAAAAGAAAAATATGATGTGCTAATATTTACCTGTACTGTGTAGGACTTACATTTGAATGTGAAACTTTTAATCGGCTATGATTATCTCGTTAGGAATTTGAAACAAGTCGAACTAAATAAAAATCATTCTGTTTGGATGACGATAATAACAAAAACTTACAAAATTTTTAATCTTTTTAACGTATCGAAGGCATCTTTGGAGATGGAGCCGATTTTATTTTTAATTAATTTTAATTCAGTCAATTGTGTTAAACTTTTTAAGGCATCGCTGTCAATTGTTGTGATTCGATTGTTGTTTAAATTTCTGCAATCGTAAAAAATCATAATATTTTGGTGCGCAATTAGAAAACATACAGGATCAAGTATGTAAACAATAAAAAATAAACAGGTGCACAAATGTAAATAAAAAACAACTTACAATTGTAAAGCCCATTTTGGTATATTGGAAGGCACTGTCGATAATTTCTTCTTAGAACAGTCAACGTAATCACCCAAACAAACGCAATTTTTCGGACAATCTTTAGCACAATTCGCGATAGAACACAAACAACAAATAAATGTTATCAAGTAAGAAACACCCACCATTTTGGAAAAACAAGCTAATTATCCATGGTTATTTGTGTGTATTTTTGAATTTTGAACATAATTCGTCACCATTTCGATGTTACTGTGAATTTTATATTACCTCTTATGAAATTAAAAAACCTTTCAAGCTTCAAAAACTATAACACTTAACTAATCATTTAAAATTACAGCATACTGACGCACAACCCAAACCATTAGTAGCCATAATAACATTGCGGCGTTGCCAAGTGCATTAAATCAGTTTTTAATGTTGAAAAAATTATGCATATCTTATTGTTCCATTATTTCTCTTATTTACATTTATATTAATTAATTTTTTTATATCGCGTTTCTGAAATATTTTTATTAAATCAGTAATTATATACGCAGACCTGTTCTAACCAGTGGCGTAACTAGTCTATTGTACATTGTGGGCAAAAAGAAGAAATGCATTCTTTATTCATTAGAAACTTTAGGTAAACATTGAAAATATATATTTGAAGTTGTCTATAGTCAATTGAAGAAATTTTCAATAGTGGTAAGAGTTTTGAAATATTATAATTGAAAATTAATTCAAAGGAACTACGATTAAATTGATAACCGAGCATATGCCTATCAGTATCAGTTAAATTTAGCGAGTCCATTTTTTGATCTGATTTTTATAAGGTTTTTGTTCTTATATACTTTTTCATGCAGTTGGACTTCCTGCGACTATCTCAAACTTCCCGAGGCTAACCTACGCACTTCTCGAAACTACTAAAGACTTCTTTAAGCTATCATATTTAGCTGTAAACCTGACTACCCAAGTGATTTATTACTTGCTATCAACAACTTTTTATGTAAAACTACATCAGTGACGATGTAGGCAAACGAAGAAAAACAAGAAATTAGTAAGAACTCTTATTTTGATTATACTTTCGTTACTTGATTTCTGCTTTAAATATACTAAATAATAACAATAAGTTTAATAAAATTTGTATTAAATAATTACTTTATACAACAGTTAACACAACATAACAAAAACAATAACAGTTAAGAGCTATAAAGCACCATTTATTATCACACTTATGCTTTCTTTGTAGTTACTACATTTGGTACTACTCAAGGGAGTACCTTTTTAAAGCCAATAAATTATCTTTTAAACTCGCTGCAGCTGGGGCAGTGCAAAAATAATTGTGGTTTAAAGCTGCTTCAGCACTTATCCTATTAGATGGATTGATTGTTAAAAATTTCGTTAACAATTCCATCGCTTCTTTATCATTTGCTATCATTGGGAAACGTTGTGGAATCTGGTCCTAGAAAATATGTAGTATTAATATAGTGCAATATTTTAAAAATATAGCATGTAAAATACCTCATCATGCAAATTTGTTGGTAAAGTAACTGAATCGTATAAAGGACATTTTACAACATCGGGCCACACTATCGGAGTGATGGACCCCAACAAAGAGGTGATTAAGTATAATTGACCTTGCGGTGTATCGCCTTTAAGGATGGGCTTCCTGGTGTACAACTCCGCCATTATGCAACCCAAACTCCACATATCTACATTGGAAGAATAGATACGACATTCTAGCAAGAGTTCTGGAGGTCGATACCATAGACTGACAAGACAGGGAGTCATTCTAAAATTAATGGAAAAATATAATTATAAGTGTAAGCAATTTACATGGAGCTTTTTCTCATTTTAAAGTTTATACAAGGCATAAATAGGTTTTGCTTTACTGCAATTAAATTAATTATTATTGAAACAACTTACGGTTCTTTTACCTCCAAAGGAATAAATCGTGACAAACCAAAGTCGGCTAATTTTATTTGTCCTGTCTTAGAGATTAAAATATTTCCTGGTTTTAAATCCCTATGTATAACATCTTGAGAGTGTATATATTTGAGACCTTGCAAAATCTCGGTCATTGTATATTTTATTTCTGGTGCTCCGATGACTAAATCTGAATTTTTAAGTAAACCAGACAAATCGTACTTGCAATAATCAAAAATTATGTATATATTTGAAAGTTTATCAGTTGTTCTCTTGCATATTTCATTTAGATGTATTATATTTTGATGTTGCATTTTTTTTAAAAGAATTATCTCTCTGAAGACCGTACTTGGATACTAAAAATAAAAATTTGAAAGGATTAGTTGAACTAATCTTCGAATCTACAGAAATTACCTCGTCGGTATCATCTTTCATTAGTAGTCTTTTCACCGCAACAATATTTGTCTCGTCTTTCTTTTCTGCTGCCTTATACACAATACTAACAAATTATTTAAAAAATACAAAAATAAAATCAAATAGCAATAAAAAGAGTGCTAACCCGTATGAACCTCGTCCAACTACTTTTAATAGGATGTATTTGTCTAAGTCCTCGAATGTAATTGTATCTTCCATTGTGTCTTTTCGAATCTGCAACATAAAATATTTTAGTTTGAGAAAACTAAGATTAAGTTTAAAAAATTTATTAAATAAATTGATTGAACCGACTCAAATTTTCAAAACTATAAACTAAATAGCCAAATTCAATATTTACACAGTTTGAAGAGATAATTGATCAGAGAAATGGTAGAAAACGTCAATTACTTCCACAAAGAAAGCAACAACCAAATAATGTTGACAGCATTTTCCATGGCCAACTAAGAAGTTTGCTCAAGACAACTTAACATTTGAAACAAGATAAAACTAAATTAAAATCAAGTTGATACAATGAAGTTTTGTTCCGGATCTCATTTAGAAATCCCAATTTAAAGTTTAAAAATTTATTGAGTGAATTGTCCGAACCAACCCCAAGTTTTTAAAACTGTAAAAACTAAACACTAAAATTTTCACAAATTGGAAATAAATTAGAAAAATGGTAAAAAATAAAATGAAGAATAATTATTATTTTGTAGTTGGAATCTCGTTAATCCATTCATGCACTCCATGTATCGCTTTACATCTGCCCTTTTTGCCCGGACAATTGCAACCAAAACTAGGAGGTGCACAACTAGATGCTATAAGAGTATCAAATTCAAAATTTCAACTTTCTACGACTTGCCGTATTTGAGTTATGCGACATCCGCACGTACAGACGTCACGACAAAACTGGTCAAAATGAAATGTCAAAACGGATATTTCCGTCAAAATCTGATAACCGACAAAAGCGGGATTACAATACTTCCTGTTTCACAAGGAATTAAAAATACGTCAATTACCTACACAAAGAAATCACAAATTGTTCATAAACAATTAAAAGTTTTGCGGCCCAAACACTTTTTTAAATTAACAAATAACTAAATTTACCAAGTTTAAATTAAATTGAATTTAAATCAAACCGACCTCAAGCTTTTAAAACCATAAACTACACAATAAAATTCAAAAATTGGGGAAGATAATTAATCAAAACAATGGTAGATAACGTCAATTTTCTCCACAAAGAAAGCACATACCAATAACTGTTGCCAATGTTTCCATGGCCAACTAAAAATTTTTAACAATTGGGTTTTTGGCGGCTAAAAAAGTATTTTGAATTAACCGATAACTAAATTGAACCAGGCTTGATTTAAACTATCTTTCAATCAAGTTGATTCAATGAAGTTTTGGACCGAATGCCAAAAATTACAGTAAGATCTCAAGAGAGGCCACGATTTTTAAAATACTTATAATTGAGCTTGCAGAATCCTCTTTAATACTTGGGATAAAATATAAATAGCAAATATAAATGGTAACTTTTTGTTTTGATGGTAACAATTTTCAAAAATTGAAACAATAATAATAATAGGATTAGGATTGGCAGTGGAGGGCAGGTCGGCTCTTGCTTTGGAGCTTGCGTGCACTCAGGCCACATATCGAGCCCATTATGCTACCTCCGATATTGTGATCACAGCGTGTTGATGCACACCGGAAAGCCGAGCTAGGAAATTCTGGTAAGTCGGAGATTCAAACCCAGAATTTCCGCTCTTTAACTCAACCAGCGATCACACCAATTCACGGCTGTGGTTACAATAATAATAATAATGCCATACATTTCCAACAGATTTACACCCAATAACACTACTATAACGAGAAGTTATTCTTATTAAGTACCAATATCATTTTCATGACAATCATTCTCGAATTCAAGTTCTCCGCTCAGGAAGTTATACTTTTCATTTGACCAAAATAATTCTTTTATAAAACCATCACAATAATTCTGTGCTAAAATCAACACGTGATTGCTTAAAAATTTTGATTTCTTATCAGACTAAGATTTACTTAATATGAATTTGGAATGGCAGTCAAAAACCTAGAATGAGGCAGTTATCTAACTAGTAGTTAGAGCGATCAATTACTTGTACTAAGACAAGCGAGAAAAGTGTACATAAGAAAATTTTAAATATCAAAAACTGGGTAAAAACTCACCTTCGTTGGTTGAATGTCTGGCTTTGCTGGGGTGTAGGTCGTCTGGCATAGTCTAGAGCTATCAATCGGCTGCAATCGTACCTAGCATTGGTGAGGTGCAAATTACGAAACTTCTTAGCTTGATCTTCTGGTGAATATCAACATTCTGCAGTTTAATATATATCATATGCTTGGTGTGATTATTATTTGAGTTACAAAGTGGGAGCCCTATAAGTTGCATAACGATTGTCGAAGTGCAGAGTCTACGAGTGAGTAAAACAAGTAGTAATACAATGAGCCGGCGTACTTGAAAATTATACTTACCTTCTTTCAACTCCTAAATCAACATCAAAATTGTTCAAAATTGTAAATGTAATTTCCTTGTATTCAATTTGAAAAATAGATGAAGTGGCTAAAAAACATGAAATATTTAGTATTTAAAACATTTTTTTAAAAGTTTTATTGCGTCAAATATTACAAATAATTTTTCAAAACATCACATAGTAATCACAGATTCGGTAAGTAAACAAATAATTTAGTCATTTATCTAAACAAGATACTTAGTAAAATTGTACATTCTTCAATTCAGCAATTTTGTTCAGTAATAAGAAGGACTCCTGAGAAAGATGATCTTCAAGAGGCGTCTTTGGTGGACAACACAAGCACATGTTAAGATAGCATTCGGCAAAAAAATGTTGTCGTATGTAGAATGTCAGCTTTCCTAAACAAAAAAAAATTATGTGAGTACTATAGAAATACTAAAAAAGCAGATAAATATTAAAAAACTGGCAGAAAAAATAAACAATAAGAAAGAGCTTTAAAATGAAAGAAAATAATTCCGTCAAATAGTTTTCTATCAATTCCGTTCCCATTTTATACAATACAAATAATATTACTATGGTTTATAAAATAGATTTTCCGATACACATCATTCACATTGATGACGTCATATTTAGAGTGCAGAATTATATGCACTGGGTCCCCGACATCTGGTATGCGGCATATAATATCTAGTGTTAATGCATAAATTGTCCGCTGCATACTAGATATCGGGGACCCAGTGCTTATAATTCCGGACTCTAGTCATATTAGACCAGCGTTGTCAAAATTTTAAATACCATGCAATGATAAAATGAGGCATATACTGAACTGTCACCGCAACATACAACACTGTACATATAAGTTAATGTAAACAAACTCATAAAAATAAAAATCACTGTACAATCATAATTCACATATGTGATAAATTGGAATTTTATTTTTAGGTGGTGGCACACTTTATACTCAATATTTTTAATATTAATTTTATGAGAGTGAGATGAGTCATGTTAAAATGTGTGTAGCCTACTCTTAGAGGTGCCGAGAAGTGGTTGAACTGTTGTTGCAATGACGTAATACGTGCAAGCGAATGCTGTGTTAGGTATTGGTTTGGTACAGTAAAAACCATCATTTTATCTATTTAAAAAAATAGTAAACTAATTTTATTCAATTAAACTTTCTTTTTAAGGCATAATTCAAAAAATTTCCAGCTGAAAATACATCCTTTCTATTCAATATGAATCCTAGCAAAAAATAACTCCTTACGCATTCGAACCTACACGTTTAAATGTTAAGGTAGGACTAGATGCAAGAGAAGAAGCTACTAATGAAAACAGAAAAGGGAATACATATTGGTGTTTATGTGAAAATTGCATTCTGATAAATCTTTTAATAGTGTAATTTTACACTGTTTTCCTATTTCATATTCTTGTGGCGAGTCTAATTTTCCTTTTTTCTTAAAAAAGAACTTGTATAAAAAAAGTGATAGTACGGCACCTACTTTTAAAAATAATTTAGATTTAGTGGTACATTCCGGGAGAAGTTTTTTTCAATAGCAATGATTGTTTAAAATCACTATCTTTAAAGTGGATGGAGCTTACGCAACTTGATTTGGTAACAACGAAGTTCTTCCAATTTTATTTAACCACTTGCGGTGTATTTTGGATTTCTTTCCTTGTTGGGAAATGAAAAAACTGTTATTACAGTTTCTTTCGTTATTTTTACAGTCGTATACACAATATTGAAGCATTTTTTTTGACTTTATATTATAAAACTAATGCACATTACATGCACTGCACCCAAATTCTACTACGTGTATGTGGTATTACAGCAGTGGCGGTTGCACGAATGATATTACGTTTCGTTCACTCCCCTGTTTATGCAAATGATACTTGTTTATTATAAAACGTATCGGATTCTAATTTGCGGCATTTTAAAGATTTTCTTTTTTTCAAAAAAAGTGCCTCAACCACTTCACGACACCTTTAAGCTATAACTAGATATTAAATAATTGAGTCTCAGTAACTTTCTATATAATAACCATAAAATGAAATAGCGCATTTTCAGAAATGTTGAATTACAGAAGAAATTTAATTTGAATGTAATTGCTATTAATTAAAAATATCTCACCTAATATAAAGGCAAAAGCCAAGAAATATTCTGGTACTTGATCTGTAGCGTTTTTATAAAATTCTTCTGGTTTTCTGGAGGTTATTTCAGGATATGGAACTGTTCTAAAGACAGAAAGAAAAACTTAAAATGAAATAAAAAAAGGTTAAAGATATTTTACCCGCTTAAATCAAAATAGGCATTGTCACACACTGTGAGTAAATAAGGAGCCATGATATGGTTAGGTTTGAATTCTATGGTGAACTGAAAACATAAATTTAATGATTAAATAAATAAATAAAAGATAAAAAAATAAATACTCGGAAGTGTTGACGGGCCTTCATTAGGCTTTCCATTTTTTGTAATAAAGAAAGGTGACTTTCGTTGCGAAACTGACAAAGCTTAAGACAGCCAGCCCAAAAATGTACTTGCGACTTATTCTTTACGAGGCAAGTTAACCTATTGACATCGGTATAAGTAGTTTTAATAAATGCGTTCTTGAGAAATATTCGTGTATTGCCAGTGCATTCATCGACAATTTGAAACATAAACATTATAGCTTGTATAACGCCCATGCGAGTGAAACTTTTCTAAAAAAGGAACATTTACAAATAAGTACAAAATTTAAAGTTTTACATTTTAAGATTTAATAATAATCGTAGTAACAAAATTAAGAGAATTTACCATGATGGCTTTGTTCATTACTGTGAATGCATCATATAAGCGACCCTCTGTAGCTAACTTATCGCTAGCTATAATAGCAGCCATCAATACACGGTCTTTAACGTAAGACATGGTTAACTAAAAGTAAAATTTATATTATATCAGTGTAATCGTATTTAAAGCGAACAAAAAGCACAAAATCAAAAACTTTTTGCAGTAAATTCAAAATCCTAACCTATAAATTTAAAATATGTAAATAAACTTACTCACATCAGTTAATATTATTTGTAAATTTTATTACAAATTACTAGACGTAAAATATCTAGTTTTGGTAAAAAAATATCAATATAATAAGTAATTCTGACACAAAAAAACTTAAAAAGTCTAAACTAGCAACCGTTAGACATAAAATTGAAAAAACAATATTTCCGGAAAAACGAAAATGTCCGGAGGTACTCGTAATAGTTATATACACAGTATCTCGAAAAAATTTGTTAATATTAATAATAATATTTTAATAATAATAGTTATAGTTAATTCTGTTAGCAACAGAAATAGAAATAAAAATAATTAAAGATAATTATATATTGAAATTAACATTTTTCGACATTTTTCAGCTAATAATTTGAATAAAGTGTGATATCGCATTTTCTATCGAATATATATTTTTAGGAGAAATTCTGTCAGATTAAAGATGCAGCGGAGGTACCCTAGCTGAGTATACAGCTCTTCTATACAGCAGAGACTAGTGGTCTGAATTTGGTGAGGATAACTTTACTAAAATAGAGTATTCTTTGAAACTTATGTTTTAGTAAAAACATCCGGAGGAGTGCTCTTGAATTTCTTTTTTAAGAGGTGTTCCTTACTTTTCAATTCCCTCAGTATCACATTTTACTTCGGCTAGCCTCACCACATCAAGCTCACAAGTAGTTACTTCTTTCAGCTATACTAACCTAAATAATTGGTTCCTATAAAATTATTTCACATTTCTACACCACGAGCCGTCCTCCTCCAGTTCCTCGCTTGCAGTTCCACAGTTCCCACAGCTAAGCAGCCTGAAAGCAGCTGTAACCGCCATATTCTGCACAGGAAGATCTAGTAGTGGGAAGCAGAGAGAAATCTCTAACACTGCAGTGGGAGCTGTTATACTTGCTTGATTTTGGGCAGCTAGACCCACAATTAAACAACTGCAGTGTAGAGCCAGTAAGTGAGATCTCGAAGGAAAGGACTATAACTGTCCAATTGCCATTCGACAACTTATAAAGAAATCCGTGCCTTTCTAATTTTGATTTTATGTGTTTTACCCAGATACTTGACATGATAATTGACATGCCTTGGGCCTTTTTTTTATTGGTATCCAGAACGAGCTCTGTTTTTGTCGGATTGATTAAGACAGAAATTGTTCAATGCACCAGTCTCCCAATATATTGAAGATAATCAGGGTATTTATTGGATAGCAAAAATACTAAAAAAAACATGATGTTGAACTTACCAATATAAGTATACGAGGAATGTTCAAAATGAACGTTCATGAGATAACTTTTTTTCTAAGTAGGCACAACTATCAGTGATGTACCTATATAACGTGATCATTTTTATTTTTACTCAAAACGGGACTCGATCTGGTAAAAATTAGGGAAGACCGGAGTCAATTGAAATAAAAATACTTTAATCTCTAATACTCAAATCTTTAATCTGTAATCTTTAATTTCTAATCTTCAATATTTAATCTCTAATCTTCAATCTTCAATCTCTAATCTTTAATCTTCAATCTCTAATCTTCAATCTTCAATCTCTAATCTTCAATCTTTAATCTTCAATCTCTAATCTTCAATCTCTAATCTTCAATCTCTAATTTTCAATCTCTAATCTTCAATCTCTAATCTTCAATATTCAATTTTTAATCTTCAATCTCTAATCTTCAATCTTTAATCTTCAATCTCTAATCTTCAATCTCTAATCTTCAATCTTTAATCTTCAATCTGTAATCTTCAATCTTTAATCTTCAATCTCTAATCTTCAATCTTTAATCTTCAATCTGTAATCTTCAATCTTTAATCTTCAATCTCTAATCTTCAATCTTTAATCTTCAATCTCTAATCTTCAATCTCTAATCTTTAATCTTCAATTTTTAATCTTCAATCTTCAATCTTTAATCTTCAATCTTTAATCTTCAATCTCTAATCTTCAATCTCTAATCTTCAATCAAACATTGACATGCCTTGGGCCTTTTTTTTATTGGTATCCAGAACGAGCTCTGTTTAATCTTTAATCTTCAATCGCTAATCTTCAATCTCTAATCTTCAATCTCTAATTTTCAATCTCTAATCTTCAATCTCTAATCTTTAATCTTTAATCTCTAATCTTCAATCTTTAATCTTCAATCGCTAATCTTCAATCTCTAATCTTCAATCTCTAATCTTCAATCTCTAATCTTCAATCTCTAATCGTCAATCTCTAATCTTTAATCTTCAATCTCTAATCTTTAATCTTCAATCTCTAATCTTTAATCTTCAATCTCTAATCTTTAATCTCTAATCTTCAATCTTTAATCTTCAATCTCTAATCTTCAATCTCTAATCTTCAATTTCTAATCTTTAATCTTCAATCGCTAATCTTCAATCTTTAATCTTCAATTTTTAATCTTCAATCTTTAATCTTCAATCTTTAATCTTTAATCTTCAATCTTCAATCTCTAATCTTCAATCTTTAATCTTCAATCTCTAATCTTCAATCTCTAATCTTCAATCTCTAATCTTCAATCTTTAATCTTCAATCTCTAATCTTTAATCTCTAATCTTTAATCTTTAATCTCTAATCTTCAATCTTCAATCTCTAATCTTCAATCTCTAATCTTCAATCTCTAATCTTTAATCTTCAATCGCTAATCTTCAATCTCTAATCTTTAATCTTCAATTTTTAATCTTCAATCTTTAATCTTCAATCTTTAATCTTCAATGTTCAATCTCTAATCTTCAATCTTTAATCTTCAATCTTCAATCTCTAATCTTCAATCTTCAATCTCTAATCTTCAATCTTCAATCTCTAATCTTCAATCTCTAATCTTTAATCGCTAATCTTCATTCTTTAATCTTCAATCTCTAATCTTTAATCTCTAATCTTCAATCTTTAATCTTCAATCTTCAATCGCTAATCTTCAATCTCTAATCTTCAATCTCTAATCTTCAATCTCTAATCTTTAATCTTCAATCGCTAATCTTCAATCTCTAATCTTTAATCTCTAATCTTCAATCTTCAAGCTCTAATCTTCAATCTTTAATCTTCACCGGTGAAAAATGTTTTAATAAAAAAAATAAAAGAATTTTCTTTCGCATTCATTATGTTAAACCACATCGACAGTAACAATAAAAGTAAAATTGAGACCCCAGGGGTATGTTTTGTGTTTTAAGGGATGGTTTTTTGAAACCTTTTACTTTCATCTGAAACAATAATTAAATATTAGGAGTATTAGGTATCTATCCTAGGGTTAGAAGTAAAAATATCAATAATAAACTAAGGAAAATATAAAAAACGCAATATATGTTCGAGCTTTATGTTGGGCCTTATTTGGCAAACTTACCTTACAAATTTTCCAAATCGTCGCACGTTGGTCGTACAGTTGAAGTGATTTTATTTTAGTGCGTTGAATCTGCATATACGCGACTCGTCGTGCGTCGCCGTTGTTCAAAAACGTAAATTACTTAAAAGCGAGGTTGAATGAGGTTACAATCTTTACATAATGTGTTTAAGAAATGTCTAATGTATTTTTTGCATATTTTTTTAAAACGGTATCTTGTGGAACATTTTTGTTCATTTTTGACGAAAAACAGAACCATCGTGTTACAGCAGCTTCCGTATTCGCCTGATTTGGCCCCATGCGACTTTTTTCTTTTTTCAAAAATGAAAAGAACGTTTTGAAAGGACAACGTTTCGACACTATAGAGATGATAAAGCAAAAATCGCGGCAGGAGCTCAACGCCAAACCAAAAGAAGCGTTCGAGAAGTGTTGTGAGGATTGGAAAAAAATGTGGAAAAAGTGCATTATATCCGAGGAAGATTACTTTAAAGGGGGCAATATTAACATTGACGATTAAACAAAGAATTTCTGAAAAAAAATTCTCGTTTCATTTTGAACATACCTCGTATATAACTTACAAAATTAAAATAAATTTTATAGTAAAATTTACTTCGAAATTGATGCGAGAAGAATTTGTATTTCAGTTGGAGTAAAAATTATTCCAAATTAGCCAAACATTTTTTTGGTGTAAGTTAGATTATATTGCATATTTTAAATAATTAAAAATTTTGGTGATCCACTCATGCGAGTCAGTGGTAGAGAGATGATGAAATAATTTAATTGGAATAATGATCTACCTTTTATTGGTACCAATAAATGAACGAAATACACTAATAATTTTTCAAAATTTTATTTTGTCTACACTTAGCAATTGTAATAATAGGTATTGTAACAATAAATTTAGATCACAACAACATTACATTATACAATAACATAGACAAACAAAAACATTAAACAAAATATCAAATAATTTAATAATAATTCAAAATCAAAAAATGAATTTTTACAAGAGTAAAAAATTATCAGTTTTCCCACGATTTATAGTATATTCGTAATTTTTTATTAAAAAATATAGTTTTCAACATTAGTGGGAAACGTTATCTTCAAAAGCATTGTAAAAATATATTCATAACAGTTATATTGTAAATATTAGCTATATTTATCAATATGTTGGATAGTGAAAATTTCGTAATAAATAAAGTAATATAAAAAAATTGTCGAAAATGTTGATTTTCAAAACAGTTTTCTTGCGCTGTTTGGCGGAGGACGCGTGTAACGTAACTTCCAACCAACATACAGGCAATATGATTTTTCATTTATTATACTTTCAAAAAAATTGTTATTGTTTTTTAATGGCATATTACTAAATTTTATTTTTAATGTTTTGGAAGATACGATGTAAATTTAAAATTTACAATTTTAACAGTAAGTTAGATACTCATTAAAGTATTTAACTGTATTCAACGTGTTTATAACAAAAATATATTCTTAACTTAAATTTAATAATTATTTTGAGACCAATAAGTCTAAAACAAAAGAGGCCTTTTGTGTAGGTCTAATTAGTTTCTTTGTGTTTCACACTTTAGCGCTTCACACTTGTAGGTACATTTGTTATCATGGTGCATTAGTTTTAACAATTAAAGAATAACATAATAATAACCTTTGTGATCTTAAAAACAACTAAAATTTATGTTAACAGTAACTATAGAAAACACTACATGTATAAAACTACAAATACAAATTCATCTTTATTAAGGTTGTTAATATTTAACGAGGTGAATGGATGTAACGAAGCAGACTTAACCTTAAATTTCTCGCTTTCATTACAATATACAACCTTAAAACTACGGTTCCCCAAATAAAGAGAACAGGAATAAGTTTACTGCTCAGGGATCATGAACTCCTCAACTGAACGCTAAAATAGCGTAACGTAACGCAACGTAGCTTAGCGCTATAAGACCTATTACTGTTCGCAGCGCCAGTTATCACAGGTTTATGATAACACTGATTTTAAACTATCGCTGTGTTACGTTACGCTAAGTTATTTTTTCGATAAATTCGGATCCCTATGCAGAGTTGAACTAATAAAATTCTAGATGTAACTACTAAATAAATTTACTTGTCAATTTAACACTATTTGTATTTATTTGATTACAAACATATTACACATTTCTATTATATAATTTCAATTTAGATGCTATTGTGGCTAATCTATCAGATACTAGAAATAATTAACACACTTTCATGATTTATCTACTATTTAACAATCTACAAATAATTAAAAGTATTACGTTAGTTGCTGATAATATAAATTAGTAATTTTCCACACAAAAATTACTACAAGTTAATAGATATATCGAATTGTTTTTTTTAAATATTAATTTAATAGTCATATATGGTGAGATATAGACATCACATTTACGAGGCATAAGTTTTATATTGAGCAATATTTAAATACCAAGGTGTAACAATTTTATGTTAAAAATAAAAGTGTTTGGGAACCCTTTCTATACTTCGCTCCGGTGTGTCTATGAGTATTTTAAGTATTATAAGCAGAGGGAACTATTTTCTTCATCACTCTGTACTCAAAGCTCGACAATAACCACTACACCTCGCATCCGTAAAATACTACTGGTTTGTCGGCCACCTTAATTACAACGGCAGAATATGATACAAATTGTATAAGGTTGAAATTTGTGAACTTGCGAAGTACTTTGGTGAGTAATTTTTTTGTATCGTATTGCTGTCTAATTATTATTTAAGTAGGAAACATACTGATGGTGATTGTTATTAAATCCTTAAAAAAACTAGTTAGATTAACTGATAGTTCCCTTTTATTTTTTTAATCAGTATGTGTGAGAATTTTGGACGTAAAAGTCTTGCAGTAGACGTTAACTCGCCGTTATCTCGAAAATGTTCTAGTATCGTTATATCTATTAACATGCGACAGTGTTTTCCACGTACCTATTATGGTAGCAGAAAAATGAAAAAACTGATACGATTAATTCTTACATTTTTAAAATCACATATCATTAACTTTAGGATAGTTTCCGTATTTACAGAATATTTTTTACAGATCTTTAAGTCAAAAGTAATACTGTGAGAAATATTAACATTAATGGAATAAAAAATAATACAAAGCACCCTGTATTCGAGTATTTTAAAACTTAACATTAACATAGTGTTGTTGGTTCATAAACAAATTTACAGCAAAATTGTAATATTTGCAAAGAGTTCAAGTTGCAGAAAGTTAATTCAATCTACAGGGTCTTGGCAAATTTAGGCCTTATCTTGAAATATTTAGAACTATCAATAAAATTAAGTTCCGCAAAACAACAAAGTTGAGGTCCCTATTAAGTGCCATGTGTTACATCATTTTGTAATAATCTTCTTCACAATTTCATACATAGTTTACTGCAAGCTCTTTATCAACCAACAAAATATTGTTGGAAAAATCCAAACTTTACAAATAAGAAGAAATTTATTTATGTTATACACCCTGTAAATTTCGTTATAAAAATAAAGCAAAAGTATACTAAAAATAATTAGAAAAATTACTTACGCCTGTATGTCGATATATTTTGCGAACTTGTGTAAACTTGTCTTAAAGATTCCGATTGGTCTTCCAAGCTCCTCTTTAAACTTGCGATGGTGTTCAACAAAACTTGTTGACGTAAGTTCTCGGTGTTACTTTTGCTATCTTCCTTTCCGTATTTTGTATTCGGAACTTCTACGGAATGAAACCAAATTAAAGTTTTTTAAAAAAATAACAACATTTTTACATACCCAAAGTATCAGAGATGTTTTCATAGTTGAGATTGAATGCAACTGTCTTACATTGGTTGCTGTACACTTTTCTTTTTACAGGTTCACTCTGCGGACACCAAAACTCGATTCCTTCAGAACTTTTAATGCATTCCGTTTCTCCATCGGAATCAGACCCAAAACTTGTTTTTTTGAATTGGGTGGTCCTGTTACCTTTCCTCTTTAATTTTGGACTTTTTCCCAAACTTGCATCTATTTTAGACAAAGAAGATTTTGGTTTTGCTGTTGCAGAATTAGTTTGCGCTTTTAAACAAGGTTGAAGTTCTTTTCTAGTAGCTATAGGAGATCCTCTTGCTTCCAATTCTCTTCGAATTAATACAGGAGAATTGTTATTTATAAAATTAGTAATGTGATTCTTTTTAGGGCTAAATCTTGGCGAGTTAAAATTATTGGACGGAATTCTCGACAAATGCATATTTGCAGTATCCTCTATCAGTCTATTTTTAATAAAAGCGTCTGGTTTCGTCGATTCGGCATTACGTAACAGTTCTACCCTCTTGTTTGGAGGACCCGGTATGCGTCTTGGTGAAAAGCCACTGCTCTTCATACTCATTAAAATGTGCTCGGCTTCGACAATAAGTTCCTTATATTTTTGATTAGCTTCTTTGTCTCGTTGGTCTATAGCTTTAGATGTTGGTGTGCTGAGACTAACCGAGTTTGAACGACGCTTCAAATGTTCATCAAATATTTGTTTGGAAAACGATTGCTTTGTACGCCGTACAGATAATGGAGTTGTTCCGGCACTTCGCGATCCGTTCATTTGGGGATGGCTATTAATTAAGCAATGATTTATTTTTGCAGTTGTTTCGGTGATCTTTTGTTTTCTTTTGGACGAAGTCGATCGACGCCGCTTTTCACTTGTTTGTTTAGAAGATGCATTTTGAAGATCGTGCTTTTGTGATTTTCGCATGGTTTTACGACGGGACATTTTTCTATGCACTTCGTAGTTGTAATAAATGCAGTGACCCGTATTTCTTGCATCCTTGTCGATATTAAAATCTAAGTACGAGCCATTATCAATAAAATCAAATTCGTGATCGAGAGGATCGTCTTCATCTCCGCCATCTTGTCCGGTATCAATATCGGTATCACAATCGGTTGGATCACTGTCGCTGAGAATATCGGTTTCTTTTTCGTAAACGTAACTTTCATCAAATTTTCCCATCATTTCGTTTAGAGTGCAATCTTCTCCGTCGCTATCTGAATTAACTCTTGGGGTTCTTCCTATTAAATCGACATCCCAATTGATACTATTTGTACTGTTCGAAGAGCACGACGATGAGGATATAGATTCTCGTCGCTTTATAGCTCGATTTATTGGACTTCGATGAAGGGAAGGACTTAAGCAGTGAGATGGTAGGCTAAATTGGTTGGATTAATTATTTTGTCATAGTAAATTTTGAAAAGTACTTACGGGCTATTAAGATATGCTTGTTTTGAAAATTCTTGACGAACGTGAAGACCGACACAACTATTTCCAGGACTTAAATTAGTAGTTGGCACCCATGGATTTGTTCGAATGCGATTACGCTGTCTAGGTGATGTAATAGCCGAATTTACAACCAATTCCGAAAGTCTTGATGGAGCTGCTCCATTCGGCGGGTGAATATTATTGGCAACGGCGACGTTAGAATGCAACATTGCGTTTTTATGCTTTTCGTAGTTCGATGGCTACAAAAAATAAGTTTTCGTGAGGTATTTGTTTGCTTAAAGATTTTTATTTCGACGACTTTTTAAAACTGAAACGATCAAGTATCTAAGTGAAAAAAGAATTACTAAAGTAGAAAGCGGAGAGCCAATAGACTGGTTTAGATAAACGCTGGAAGCTATAGCGTAAAATAGTTTACATTTGCTTTTCCGATATCCCACCGAGGTATAGTTTGCGTAGTATGAAAATTCTCGAAATTGAGTTTAAATTGGAAAAATTTTGATGATAATTACCTCCTTAGCCAGAGAAACTGCAGGATGATCGTTCTTGAAATGAACTGACACATGATGTTCTTTAGTTGGAGGGTGATGCCCATTTGTTAGTAGCGTTTGAGACTCGCTAGTATAAACTTTTGCGTAATTTGTTTGAGGTGCTTGCGAAAGTTTTTCACTTTCTAGTGGAAAATAGCGTGTCCCTAAAAAACATAATAAAAGCGTAACGGTTTTTGGCGCCAAAAGTATATAACAAAAATAATCTTAAATTTAGGTGGTCAATAAATTTGTTTTTGGATAAAGTTTTTGTTACTTTTTTGAGTGGCACTTAAATTTACTTCAAAGATTTTGTCGATAGTAACATTGATTTCTTTTTAGCATGCACTTAACCAATAAAAATTATATGTACATAAAGAAAAACAAGCCATAAATTTTATTTTGGAACAAAACCAAAAACATTAACTTTTGAACTCCCACTGGAATATTCCATCATTTTTCATGTCGCCCTTTGAGGCTTTCGTGTATAGGCAAAAAGACGAAGTTTTCTAAGAGGTCTATTTTTGAAAAAATGTCGTTATACATAATTTATATAAAATTTATTTATTTTGATAAAAATTGTATTTCTATTGTGAAAGTTCTTCAACAATCCCCAATTGCATCATCGTCTAAAAACTACACTTACCTGTTCTAATATTTATATAGTACTCTGGGGGCGCAGCTCCAGGGGATGTCCCATCGGTTGAATATCCTGTTGAGTAAGCAGATTCTGGTGAAGACAAATTGGTGCCCGAATAACGTGGCGCGTGGCTAGCAATTGTTTGAATCGACTTTCTGTTCACGTCTTCCTACACAATAGAAAACACATAGAATATCAGCACCCCGCAGCAAATAACTTGACAAATAAAAAATATAATCGAAAATTTTGCTTACCAAAATTTCATTCTCCGATGATTGCGAACTGTATATGGATTGTGAAATTGGTATAACTGCGCCATTAGAGTTTGTTAAATTTGATTTTAGAGATTTTTCTTTACGTTGTTGCTTTTTTCTAGGTCGAACCGCTTCCATCCACGACCGCAATTTACTTCCTAACATTTTCACTGAAACAAATTTATTTTATAAAATTGATGTACGACAAATATTCAAATAAATGGAAATTGGTGAAAAATTTTTCGATTTTTTAAGAATTTAAAAGTATTCAAGTTTTAATAACATTTTCAAAAACAAAAAGTTTAATAAATATTAGTCTTTTTATAGACAGGGACCTGCCAAAGATTGTAACTACTCGGGTGTTAGCCTTAAGATGGATTTATGTCATAGTCAAGCTCTCGACGGCATCAAGAAACTGAGACATGACAAGGGTAAAAATATATGAACTTCTACAAGGGTTCAAATTTTAAACTTTTTTTTACTTATATGGGAATAACTTTCTAATAAAAATTACTAACTGGTTTTTTTTAACTTAAAAAAGTTCTAATCCATTAAAGGGTTTCACCACCCTGAGATTTTCAAAAAACCGAATTTTTTTTTGGCTGGATATATCGTATTATTTATACTTTGAAGAATATTGTAAACATTTATACAAACAAATATGTTTTAGAAAAGTGTCCTTCATCACCACCTCAAAGATTCTCCACGGTCACGGGGACACCCTGTATAAATAAAATTTTGTATTATTGTAAAAGAAGATGAATAATAAATAATTTGAAATAAATTGATATCAATTAATAAATTGATTTAAGAAAAACCTTTTATTTGGCTCAATTGCAAAAATAGAAGGGCAGCAAATTTAGGGTTTTCCCCGGGTACCAGAAATCCACACAACGCCACCCGAAGTTATTTGAGCTGCTAATATCGCTACACGCTACTTTAGAGCAGTTGCCGCTAAGTCACGAAAATTTTATGAGAAAACATTTGATTAATTTTCCCAATGGTTGCAAGACGATAAAGATAAAGAATGCATCTAAAAATACACTTTTTGTAAATATTTTTATTTTGAAAATTGAAAAAAATATATTTTTTTTGCTGAAAAAAATGCTCATAACAATTGTAGCTTTAATATTTAGTTTCAATGCTTTTGCTTTTGAGACGCAATAATTTTTTCGCTCTAGGACGTAAACGTGATACTTTCCGACCGATAATCCAGATTAAAAAGTCACACTTTACGCTTGCTCCGATAAAAAGACATTTTTGTCACAATGTTGTAAAATTTTAATCATAGATTAAATTTTAACTTGCCTTTATAAATCTAGAGCATAAGTGCAAAAAATGTATTCAGTGGTTATAAATATATTTTAGGATTTTTAGGACTAATGAGATTCCTGAGCCATCTCGGAAGAGTCGTAGCCAGATTTAGTTTAGTAAATGTAATCTGATTCAAAAATCTGTAATAAACCTATGCTTTATTTAATTTTAAAGAAAAAATGCGTAACACCCAGTAAATTTATATTTTAGCCATATCCGGAAATTAAAAAAGGGCCGACAAATATTATTTCCCGGGTCGCTAAAATGTTGCTCATCCGCCCCTGTAATTACAAGACGTGGTCCTAAGTTAAAAAAAATCGGATGTGGCCATGCCCATAACTTTATCATACTTTTAAATAATAATAAATTAAAAAAAAACTATTATTTTGGAGGGAAATAATTATAATAAAGAAATAAAATTTAAAAAATAAGAAAAAAATTGTTTTTTTTTAATTTGTAAAAACTATATAACCAAAAGTAGGATATTTACATGATTATTGATTAATACTTTTTTATTATTATTTTGAAGGAGAATATAATAAAAAAATAAAATTTTAAAAATAAGAAAAAAAAAATTTTTTTAATTTACAAAATATTGTTCTTTTTTGCTTTTCCGTGTACCGATTTTAACCAAAATCTAATCAGCTCTAAGTCTCAATATTTATGTACTAAATACAAAATTTTGTTAAAAAATTCCTATTACTTTTTGAGGTAGAGCGCACACAAAATTTGACCACATACATACACACACACACACACCTACATACAGACATTTTTTGGAAATGATGATTTTCAGCTTCTGGGACCCCAAAATGACAAAATTCATCAAAATCTCAATTTCTTTTTTCTGCACGATTACAATACTTTTTCAGACTTCGTATGATAAAGTAATAAAGAAGAAATAAAAACCCAGCAAACATGCAAGTCAGAAAGATTTCTTAAAGAAGTCTTTTTAAAGACGTCTTTAAGAACTCTAATTATGATGTCTGAACGACTTCATTTTTCAGAACTCTCAATTAAGAGGTCTTGAAGAAGTCTTTTTTCTGACTTTGTAAGAAGTCAGAAATATGAGCCCTTTGAGAAGTCTTTTTACTGACTTCATAAGACGTCAAAACTATGAGTTCTTTAAAAAGTCTTTCTTCTGACTTCCTAAAACGTCAAAAATATGAGTTCTTTAAGAAGTTTTTTTTCTGACTTCCTAAGACGTCAAAAATATGAGCTCTTTTAGAAGTCTTTTATTCTAAGGTTTGGTTGGATTAAATTTGACGCATGCGTTTGGTGGTATAACATGCACATGTTTTATAGTACGTAACCTACAACATTCGAAACAGTTTTTGTTGACATTTCCCATTTTGTTTCCAACTCAATTTATATTTGTGGTTCAGACTAATAACACATCAGTCTATTTTACAGATAATGTATTAATGAAATAAAAAAAATGAATGTCATAATTTATTATTTTTTGTAAATTGAAAATAATTTTCACCAGGATGTTAAAAAAACGCCGGTTTGACGAATTGTCTAAAAGTTAAAATGAATCGACTGCAAAGAATTAGTTTTGAAAACTGTTTTATATATGCTCCTAAAAACACCACTGGAGAATATTTCCATTATGGACTACAAAAAGGATTAATTGATCAACCGAAGGTTATTGATATGAGTCAATTTAAAGAAATTATCCGGATTAATGTGCACATCGATGGCTTGCCAATATGAAAAAGCTCAAAAAGTCAACTGTATCCAATACTAGCAGAAATTTACCCAAAAGTTGTACCTTTTGTTGCCGGTGTATATTATCATGGATTCAGCAAACCAGATGATTGTAATGAATTTTTATATTTTTTGTTTTTTTTTTAAATTAATAAAAAATTAATGTAAAATTAGTAATTGTTTTAAATTGTCTTTAATAAGAACTATTACAGAGCTCTTTTTCTGAATTCAGAAATAGCTTTTAATTCTGACTTCTAAAAGAACTCTCTTTTCTGATTTCTACGAGAACTCTTTTCTGAATTCAGAAATAGCTCTTAATTCTGGCTTCTAAAAGAACTCTCTTTTCTGATTTCTATAAGACCTCTTTTTTCTGAATTCAGAAAAAAGAGCTCTTTAAGAGTTCTTTGAGAAGTTTGAAATTGCTCTTGAAGTGGCGCATTGGACGTCCTCAAGACCTCTTAAACTTCTTTCTGAAGATCATTAAGACGTCCAAATCTTAAATAAGAGCTCTATAAGAACTTTTGAAGACATCATATTGTTTACTGGGAAGCATTGATTGAACGCAGATACGGACAGGAGTTTTGACCGTTCTGACCCACAATGTAAGAAATTACGGCAAAGCAAAAAGAAGATTTCTGAGCAGCGTCTCTAACTCAATTATGCTCTAAGCTGCTCTGGTTTTTAGTGAGTATAGCGTTTGTCAAAACGGCTTGGAGCGTCCGGAGCGGAGGGTGCAGAGCAACCACGGCAAATCTCGGATGATCAGCATACATTTTATTTTGAACTTCTGCTACAAAACGATGGAGATGCTGCACTAAAAAGTGTCCAGCTTCAGCTGGACAAATAGCAAATAGCTTTAGTTCACCTTTTAAACACTTACCAGACGGGTCAAGTATCACGGTTGCAGTTTTTAATGGCAATTTCATACAACACTTCACTTGAAATTTAAAAATTAAAATTAAGAAAAATTTATTATTTGGGCATAGACCGTTTTTGGGTTTAGCCCCACGTACCGTGTTTTTTTTAGGAAAACAGTTTAAATTTCACGGTGGACTTAAGGTTTATGGTTTGTGATGCCGAAGAGAGGCAAGAGCAAGAGAAATTTCTGAAATGTAAAATTTTAACTTTTAATTTGAATGCCGTACCGAAATAAATAATAGTGAATGAACTAATAATAAAAAAAATTAATCAATATAGAAATTCTTGTCAGTCCATTATAAATTATTATATTATTCTATTCATAGAATTGTAAACACCGTGCTCAAGAAGCGAAAGAGAATATTTCTTTATTGTGCTACATATATCGATTGGGGTTGAAAAAAGCATCAACACAAACGACTCTCTAAAATAAAGAAACGGAAGAGGCAATGCCATCATAATTAATCTTTTTTAATATCTCGTCACTTCGAATAAAAATGTATTCGCTTATAAACGATATAAATGTTGTAAGTTACTTTCTTGGCACTTGTTGTGTTTTGACAAAACAATGAGAATCTTGAATCATAATTTCTCTTTGTGCTTCCAACCGTATGCTATATAAAGCTCCCATCTGAATACATAGGTACAAACCAACAAACATTTTTCTAAAGCTTTATTATATTGTTCTACAAAATTTCTATTATAAAAGGTATACAACTGAAGAATTTGTTCATTTATTTCTCTGTCAACAATAACAATTCATTTTCCTTTTCAGTACAGTAGCATTTAAAAGTGCGGTTATAGTACAAACTGAGGAAACTACCTATAGGCAACTTGATAACAAGTGATAACTCTAACAATTGCTTGGGTAAAAGAGAATCTCGCATTTCTTGTTATTTATATAGCACGATAAAGTAGTATATAGGGCACTTCAAAGAATGCTCGATATTATTTTGCTAACAAATATTTCAATTTCACAAAAATTGTTTTTATCAACATGCCAAATTCTCACATTTTTCGATTTTGGCCGGCCATGCAAATTGTTACTTTCATTTTCTGCTTAACTTTAATATACGACCGATTCATAAAAAACACGCCAGCTTGTTAAAATTGTATTTTTAAATTTTCACCCAACAAGCTATTACGTGTCCATTTAAAAATGATCCACGTTAAGTTTTTTCTAAACAAGAAGAAACTTAGAGAGGGTGAGATAAAACTAAGTAATTATGGAGATTTTATGTTTTACCCCCTCACCATCAACCACCTCAACTTCGTAAACTTAAATTAAACTCTAGCGTCTTGCCTTTGTAATATACTACCTCATCAAAATGAAAGTTTTGGGAAAAAAACATTTTCCAGTAAAAAAAAGTGTTTATGTGTTTTTAATATTTTAGTAGAACATAGATAACTAGAAGAAATACTGGGATGTGATTAGCGGCGAGTTTCAAGATTCTACAAAACTCAAAATTTTTCCATACGCATTGAAAACGATATTTCGCAAGAACGCATTTTCCTATTCAAATTGAATTTCATTGTGTGTTAGTTATACGTAGGTTATTGTTAACTTTTAATATACGATACTTATTTATATTTTTCAGATATCGATGATGGATACCACTTTGTCTTCCGCCCCAATATTATAATTTTAACTGGTCATTTACCCCTTGTGACACTTTAAATGAAAAATTTTTGTCAATGCTTTCAATTTATTTTTTAATTGAATTTAAATTGATAATTGATTTTTGAACAAAATTCTTTTGAACCATATGATTCTGTTATGTCTATCTATAATTCGGTTTTGTAACGTCTTGCGTCCTTCCCGATGTCTACGTGACATTCCAGACTTCTTACAAAGAATTTCTCAGTGACAGAGAACTAGAGCCCGTTTGAAGCAATCAACTTCTATTGCTTGACTGTTGAGAACAGGTATTCGTATGCCTTCGCCACTGTAATTTATTAGATTAGTAATTATGTAGATTAGATCATACTTTTTCCATTGAATAATCAAATGAATAAAAATTATAATAAATATATTTATGGAGGTTGTAGGTTTTAAAAATAAGCTTGTTAATCCATTCATGAGCATCACCTATTGATTACGCGATTGCATGTCCTAATAAAGTTTTTCAAAAAGTTTTAGATTTTATTCCGCAATATCAAATTTTTAAGTGGTCTGTTTTGGATGTTCAGGCTGCTTTTGGCGTCTAAACTTTGCAGGCGAGAAAATGTTAGAAGTTGTGAAATTTAAAGAAAAATTAAAATTTTAAATTTGATTCGGCTTAGCTGTGAATGTATGAACAATGTCAATGACGAGTTCATTGACATTGACAAGTTCCAACAATAAATATTGTGATATTAAAATATTGTGATATTTTGGGTCCGTTACTTTGTCCCCTTCCCCTCACTTAAAAATTTGGCCAAAAAGCTAGCTCCCGAATCTATGGAACTAGCACCGGCTAGCACCCAAATATTAAAGCTAGAACCTAGAACGACCAAGAATAATGAAATAAAAAATTATTTTCAGTTATAAATCATTAGTTAAGATTACGAATAAAGTAAAAAAAATGTAAGATATATTTATTTAAATTTTATTTATTATAAAAACAAAGTTAGATTGGTGTAAAATAAACAAAAAAAATTTTCAATTGAAAAAAAAAAAATAGAAATCAGAGTCGGCCCACTCTGGGTTTAGCGGCATTAACTGCAGAATAAGTTGAAGTTTTTTTCAGAAAAAAAAAATCAAAAATTAAAAGTGTCGGAATTTGAAAAATTGATGATTTTTCTCAAAAAACTGAAAAATTTCATGAAACCTAACATCGAGAAAATTTTTCATATTTTTATCTGAATAGTACATTCAAAACTGAAAAATTTAAAAAAAAGAACGTTGGATTTAGTCAATTTTTGAAAAAGTTATGGGTATTTGAAAAAATAGCCAAATTTTGAAAAATTTATAACTTTTGTTGGGTTGGGTGAAAAAAGTTGAAAAAATTCTGAGGAATATATTTAGTGGGGTAGAAAACGAGAAAAAAGTTTCGGCCAAATCGAAAGGGGTCGGGTTCAAAAGTGGTCGATTTGGCGTGGAATGCCCCCATATACACCCAAATATTAAAGCTATTTAATTTTAAATCGGAATTTTTATCTTGTTTTTTCATTTTTATAGTTAAAAAGAGAAAAAGAAATTAAATTCGGAATTAATATTTAAAAAATAAACATGATTTTCGCTGTTCACTGTTTCGAGACTCGACGTAAATGCATGCAATGCAAAATGGAAATTGCATTGGAAATTATTCCCGAATTAAAAAAATGTGCGGGGCCCCCCCGCACATTGTAGTTCAACCAGATCATAAAGTTTCTTGCTGTACTTCGTATAGAAGCCTAAAACTAAGTGAAATACTTTATATGAAAAACTTTTAAAATTCGAAAAGGATTTGTTAAGTAGAACACTGCGTGAAGCCTAAGCTAATGTATTTGAGCCTGTGTATATGAGGATTCTAACCCTCTTTTCACAATACAGAAGGTTTTATATTATTAAAATATTTAAATAAAAAGTAAATACGACGTAGTACTTAGGTATTATTGATGAACTTGAAAAGTAAAGAAGCGGAAAAAGTAAAATGAATTTAAATTTGAAGTATAAACAAGAAAAATCCGCAATCTTTTTAAAACCTAAAATTACTTTCTGAAATGAAAATGCTTATTTAAATTATTTTTGGTTGAATAACGATACGGTTTTTCAAGTTTTAATAAAAAGGTAATGAAATTATAATTCCAATTTTATCAATACTGAAAAATTCACTTTCTTTGATCTCCATAATATTTTCAGTGTATAAATTGATATAAATTTTCTCTTTTCATATTTTACCATTCATTTGAAAACTTAAATATACCGTTTTTAATTCTAAAAGAACTTTTTGAATTAAGTCTAGTTTAATAATTTACTTTGAAATTTTAATGTTTTAATAACATTTTAAGTCCAGTGGTGTAAACATCGGCAATCGATGCCGAAAACCTATATCATAAAATTATATAAAATTAATTTGATCTGAAAACAAAATTACAGTTCAATTGTATTGTCTCAAAAGTAAAGTAAAAATTTTCAAAAAAGTTTTCAAAAATATTCGCTAAGTTCAAATTGCGATGTGATTTGTTTTGAGAAAATCAGATAATCAATGCATTTTGGGATTGAAAAATTTATTTATGTATAAACTACAAAAAAAAAGTTAAGAAAGACTGAAACTATGTTAAATATTTGTTTATTAATTGAAATACTACCCCATGCTGTTACTCCTTTTATTGTGCTTATTTCTCAACACATCAATATTCTCGGCATGCCAAATTACATAACGGTCACGTTTATTAATTTTTACAATTCTGATTACTTTTATTTAATTTTGATTTTGCATTGTTTTCTAAATTGGTATTCATTTCAGTTGGTACGCTTGAGAATTCAACAATCAAGACTCAAGACTTGCATTTCGTTCTTGAAGCGCAGATTAGTTTGTATTAAATTAATTTCCTCTTTGAAAGCAGCAAATTCTTTGTTTCTGGAATTGTTAGTTACTGTCTTAAGCATTAACGGTTTATTTATAGGTCTTTTATTACATTTGAGTCATTGTTTTGGTATCAATGGTACTTATAGATGGTGTTTTCTTTACAAGTCTTTTTTTTTTCTAGTTTCATTACGAATGTTCTGTTTAGTTTAATCAAGAAAATTTTTGAATTTACTAACTAAATCACAGAAACCGTTAATTTTTAAATCTAAAATATAATTTTAAAACAATCACTTATTCGGCCGATTTTAATGTATTTCAATGAGAAATTTAATTCCCGATGTATATGTTCTTAATTTTTTTTGTAAGGTTTAATATTACTGAAGCTAAACATAAACATTTTGGGGTCCTTAAACGGTCCTTAAACGGGGGCCCTTAAAATTAAAATTATTTTATTTATATCTATATAATTTTGTTCTATATTTTTGATTTTCGTGATTCTAAATGTAGATTAAATTTAATTTTAAAATAAAATCGATTGGAATAGGATTAAGCAGTAGCAAAAATTTCCGCCCTCTATTTTTCGAAAACGGTTGCTCATAGTTCTAGAAAAAAAAAAGTTTAGTTAATTTCCTCCTTTTCCGATCTCGCAGTTTCACTATAAGTGTTTTTTCGTGCATTCTAATCATAATTTTTGATGATTTTCGTTACAAAGTACAATTAGCACAATTATCCCATTGATTGGCCGACCCCTTTTTCTAATAAATATCGTTTGGTATACTTCGAATTATATTATAAAAATCCATTAGATTTTTATCAAAATACAATGATAAGCAAGTTATAGTCGCACTCAGTCACGACATTTTTTTGTTGAATTTCTGTCCAACTGCTCCAATTCGAAATCAAATCACATTATTTATAAATCACATTTTAGAAGACAAACAGTCTCCTCCACGCCATATTTAATTAATATTAAATTAAAAATTAACTAAAAAAATTGAATTATGTATTTTCACGTGTCCTTGTATAATACGTTTGCTTATTTGAGGGTGAAATCGATATATATTAAATTATTTGTGTGACAGTTTAGTGAAAAATAGAGATGAGTGGTTACCGCTGAAAATTTTCAATTTTAATGTTTAGAATCTAAATTTTGAATTTCTTACAAATATTAGCAAATCATTGTTTTTTATTATTATTATTAGTTGAATGTTATATAAAAGCTAAAAGCTATTAATTGGTAAAAAACTGAAAATTTGGACTTTAGAGCTAGTGCTAAATAATAATGACTTTTGGCATTGTAAACATATTCATAATCTGAAAATGGGCGATGGAATGTTGAGGGAAGTTACCAAGGCAGTTCTTGTCAAACAGTTTCCATTGTTTGGAATGGCCTGCTAGGGATTACGGTGTCTCATTAAAGGCACTTTATAGATACCAAACTGAGACCCATCTATTGATGCGGTACTTAGTAACCAACATTAGACCGCCACCTCCTGTATACTAAACCGTATCAAATTTCTATTGTTAATTGAAAATTAATCAGTCAAAAATCTCAATATATGCATGTATGTGTGTGTGAAAAGAGTAATTAAATTTTATTTGAATTTCCAATTAATTAAGGAAAATTGTAGATGGAAATTCTAAAACAAATTTCGATAATAGCATTAGGTATGTTTCAGCAATCCCTACTAAGTAGGGTTGTTAATGTAATCATTAATATAATAATTAATAGCTATATAATGGAGAGCTCGATTCTCAAATCTCAAAACAAACGGAGAACACTCAAGAAATTAAAGAATGTACTTGTCACGAAAACTATAATAAACTTGTCACCCCTACAAAATTTATCTCGTGCACATAGCTATTACGTTTTCCCTAATTGCCTATTAGTTTAATTACTGAAAATATCCTCGGTTCCAGAATTTTGCAAATATTTCATAGTAGAGTAGTTTTAGTATGTTCCTCCAAATTAAACATATTAAAATAATAGTTTTTGTTAAGAATTATGCAATTATGCAATTTACCGCAGATAAGAAATTTTGAAAAAAGTGCAGATACTTTTTTTTTAAAATAAATTAAAAATAAAATTAGATTACTGTGGTTATACGAAACTGGGTAATTAGTAGGGGTTGTATGATTGCAATTTGCATGTGATTATGGCGTGATTATTCAAGTCGCATTGTAAAATTTTGAATAAACAATACCGATACTGTTGTTAATTATTCATATGAAAGTAATTAAATTTAAATTTAGGAAATGCAGAAAAATATTTAAATTTGATAGTAGATAAGGTTTCAGTTGTGAATGCGAGGTGCGCCAGGGTGAAATAGCAAGAGTTGCTATGGATACAGTAGTACAGACATCCCCAAATGTGTGCAAACTGATAGCGACCTTTAAAACAATACTCACCCTAATGTAAAATAATCAACCATAATCTTACACCCTGTACATAATTCAGAAATATGAGTCCTAACTGAAACGTTTGATAAAGACAAGGAGTATACTAAACGATGGAGACATTTAAGTGCTTCACCATTATTGCTATACCGAAGGGAGATAAAGGAAGTACTAAAAAATCTGATAACGGTAAAAAAGTTGAAATTATTTTATCGCCCCGTATTTACTTGCAAACGTTTGTACAGAAATTGCACATAAAAAATCGCGCAATTTTTAAAATCGATAATGAAGTCAGTTGTTTCATCGAATTAGTTAATGAAAACAAAAAATTTTAAAGTAAAATATTTTTAATTATTCTGCTGCTTTAATTAAATACCGGCATTAAAAACTTTTCTTTTATTTTCGAAATGAAATGTTACAAAATTTAATGATTCTTCAATATTCATTAATTAAAACATAAAATTTCCATATTTAAACTGCTCCGTTAAATTAACCAATGTTTTGTTACGTGAATACAAATTTGATATTATAAAGAAAAATTTCTGAGGAAAATTCTTATTTTATTACCAAAGGGGCGAGATTTTGTGGAAGATTAATTGGTGTTTGACAAATAGTGTGACATGTTTTGCATATAAAATTTTTTGCTGAAAAACAGAATTAATAAGGGAAAAATGTCATTTGTATAATTTATAACTTTAGCCTATCTTTTTCATTTGTTGCAAAAACTGGACGACCCATAAATATATGTATTTCGAATGTTTTGATTTATATGTATGTACTTATAATTAATATTTACAAAGACAACTTCAGCTTACGATTGTGCACATTTTTTGACTAAACAAATCAAGTCGAAATTAAAATCGCAAAAATTGCTTTAAAGCAACTTTTTGAATTTATGATTTCAAACGGCCATAGCTCCGATATTATTGATTTTTTAAGCTTAAAGGATTTTAACTTTTTTAAAGATCATTTTCTTATCTACAAATTAGGTTATAACCCCTTATTGTCTAGAATCAACGGATTTTGAGTTATAAATTAAATTAAGGGAAAAATGTTTAAAAAATTCAGGTTTTATTTTTTTTACTTTTCTTGCGAACCCCGTACGTCTTAGAAAAAAACTGATGGCCCAAATCGGATAGAGAATTTAACGGGCTACAACTTTGGTCAACTAAATTTTTTTGGAAAACTAAGCGTTTTCACAGAAATTCTGAAAATAATAAACAAGGTGTAGGTAAAAAAAAATAAATTCACAAAATTTATTTTCATAAATTTTCAAAATGGCCTCCCTCATTTTCAGCGCACAGGCGTGCTCTTTACTCGTGCTGTGTGTGTGTGCAGTGCCTATTTTCGGTTCTAGTAGGCCCTAGGCCCATATACCTTCTGGGGCCCATTCGTAGGATTAGGAAATTATTACTTTTATTTAAATAGGAAATTAGAAAAATAGCGGCGTAGGCAAAAAACTTGGTGTCACAAATTCACAAAAATTATAATATTAATTTAACTCGACATTCATTTATACAGGGTGTCTCCGTGACGGTAGAGAACCTTTGAGGTTAAAGGACACTTTTCTAAGACAAATTTTAAAATAAATTTTTTGTCTAAGTCCAAACCCTTGGGGGTACCTCACTTTAAAGCAATTTTTGAATTTCTGATTTAAAACGGCCATAGCTCCCATATTATTGATTTTTTAAGTTACGTCTAGAATCAACGGATTTCGAGTTATAAAATTAAATTAAGGAAAAGAATTTTTAAAAATATTCAGGCATTTTTATTTTTACTTTTCTTGCAAACCCCGTATCTCTTAAACAAAACGTCTTAGAAAAAAACTAATGACCCAAACCGAATAAGAAATTTAACGGGCTACAACTTTGGTCAAATGAAATTTTTTGGGAAACCAATCGTTTTCACAGAAATTTTAAAATAGTGAACAAGGTGAAAAAATAGTGAAAAAATAATAAATCACAAAATTTATTTTAATAAATTTTCAAAAGGCCTCCCTCATTTTCAACATACAGGCGTGCTCTTTTCAAAAGGCGCTGCACGGTATTATTTATAATGGTACTTCTTTCGGTAAGTTCTGTTACATCTATCTGTATTCTTTCGCATTTAATTTATTTTTTTTACCTACACTTTGTTCATTATTTTCAGAATTTCTGAGAAAACGGTAGGTCTTCCAAAATAAATTATTTGACCAAAGTTGTAGCCCGTTAAATTTCCTATCCGGTTTGGGCCATCAGCTTTGTACTAAGACGTTTCGTTTAAAAGATACGAGGTTCGCAAGAAAAGTAAAAAAATAAAACCTGAATTTTTTTAAGCATTTCTTCCTTTAATTTAATTTATTACTCGAAATCCGTTGATTCTAGGCAATAAGGGGTTATAACCTAGTTTGTAGATAAAGGAATGATCTTTAAACAAGTTTTAATCCATTAAGCTTAAAAAATCAGTAATATAGGAGCTATGGCCGTTTGAAATCAGAAATTCAAAAATTTGCTTTAAAGAGTAAAAAATTTATTTGAAAATTACACTTACGAAAGGTAAACAAACACTTACACTGGCAATTGTGTCTCTTCCTGCGGAAAGAGTGCCTCATCCGGTTCGATGCCACGCCTCTTTGTTTACATAATTTTGACGTTTGTCAATTTTAAATAAATGTTCGCGTAATTATCTCAATAAATATAACTCGACCTCATTATTTTTAGATCGATAAGTTGCTTGTAAATTTTACTCGGGCATCGTTGCATTAAGCAATTGCACTCAAAACAAGTTTTTCGTGCATTGCTATGCAACGATGCCTTCGTATTTACAATACAACTTATCGATCTAAAAATGAGGTCTTGTTATATTACTATTGAAAATTTGTCTTAGAAAAGTGTCCTTTATCACTAAAGGGCGGATTTATATGCGCTAAAAACGTGTAAACAAAGCATTACTTAATGAGGCTTTACAAAAACCTGCTAGGATTTGCATTGATTGGATTAAAAAAGTTCTAGCAGCTTTTTGTAAAGCCTAATTAAGTAAATCTTTGTTTACACGTTTTTCCGCCCTTTAATTATCACTAACCTCACGTTCTCCACGGTCACGGAAACACCCTGTATATCTACTAATTAATTTCAAATTTTCGATATTGGTAAATGAAAGATATACCATATCCGATAGATATACCGATACCATCTTAATACATAAAATTTAGGGTCACGCGGGATCTTCCGCGATGCAGAGTTCTACGCATGCTAGTACCGCCACTGGATATGGGTAAGGCAAAATTGTACTGATGTAACAAATTGAAGATAATGAAAATTATTTTTTCATTCAATAATTAAACAGAGCTGTTACAGGCTGTTAGTGTGTTGTCAGCGGATATTTTTAAATATAATTTTTTAATTGTTATATAAAACAGTAAACTGTTGTTTTAAATAGTTACAGTTGGGTCAAGCAGGGGGCCCCTCTAACTGGGGGGCACCAGGCCCGGGCCTATGTGGCCTTATGATAAAAAAGGCCCTGTGTGTGTGTACTCACACAGCATGACAATGTTCGGAAAACCTTTAAAAAATAGCTAGTTAATGCTGAAATTATACATTTATAAGATCCACAACCACGGAAAGTGTTAATAATACACTTCATTTAGAGAAAAGCTTTTATTACCTCGGTGGTTTGTCATTGCCTCCCGAATAGAAACGGTAAGTATCGTACATCACGGTCACATATCGTTAGCCTTTTATTTTAAATCGAAAAAGTATGCTTTGTATTTGTAATGAGTACTTTTCAATTTTCTCTTTGCTTGTTTTAGTGTTCCTTACTAAAAAAGAAAATCAACCACGCATTAGCACAAAAATAGCGTTCTTTATTTTAGTGCTACAAGAAATCCAAAAAAACGCAAAATGTTCAACATAAAAAGATTTATGTATGACAAATTTAAAGAAGTTTTGTATTACAAATACTGAAATATTTTCTTTTTTTGTAAAGAATGAATATAGAAGATAAAGCACGTTTACATATTGCACACTTACGTGTTTAGAGCTTCTGAAAAGAACACTTTATTCTCCTTTTGTAATGATGCGTTATGTACAATAAAGCATTGCATAATAATGTCTCTACGGTTTTGCCAAAGTTGTTGCTGACGGTGAAGCAAATTTTATAGGTTAAATTATTACTTTTTGTCTTTCAAAATTTCACTAGTGCAATTTATACAGTTTCTCGATATCTACTCTCGGCGAACGATTGAACACATTTTCTGCACTTTAAATCTCGAGAATAAAAGTATCGAGCGGCTTGTTATCATATATTACAAAATCCTTATTTTACGTGTCTTGCGTCTCATGTTAGGGATGATCTCAACGCAGACAGTTGATACTGGATCCCGAAGGTATTACAATTGTTTTGAAATTCTTAATTACCCCATGGAAAAGAAGGACTAGAATCGTTGCCGGTCGTAGATGGATTAACGAGATTTTGTAAATAACTTGTCCCACAAAAATTTTCAGTCAGTCCATCTTGACAACGTGTATTAATAACATATTAATCGAAAGATTGCCGAATCGAATGATAAATATAGAAAATTTATTGTTTAATCGACCCCCAGAAGGACATTATTTTCATTGTAATGGTAATTACCGAAAAGTAACTATTAGTCCAGTCAATGAGGGTATTTGGGACCAAATTCTGTCCTAAAGCATCGATTTACTTGAAATTTTTACAGTAGGTAGGAAATAGCTCACAAAGCAAAGTCTACCCTATGCGAAAGTATGCCTTTATCTTGGGGACGGTACCCACCTCTTCTCGGGGGTGGAAAATTTTTTGGTCAAAATAATCACGGGAGTCGATAAAGGATCTAATTTTAAGCAAAAAATGTTCTATAAAGTTTTTTCCAAAACTCAATACTGTTTGAGTTATTCAAGATTGAAAACTTGTCATTTTTATTGAAAAATGACACCTTTTTGAACGGTTTTTTTAGAATAACTAAAACACTATGCGTCTAATAAAAAAACTGTTAGAAACATAATTGTAGCTTATAAAAAAACAGAAAGATTAATTTTTTTAAAAATATCCTAGATATAATACATAGCGAGATATGGTTGACGAAAGGAGACTTTGTTCTTTGTGAATGCTCAAATCGATGCATTCAACTTAAAATAACGGAAAAACGACCGATTTTACGGGTATAATGCTAAGAACAGTTTTTGTAGTACTTGAAAAAACCTTTAAAATGAGCATTATTAAAAGTTGATTGCGTTTAAACTAAGAGAGATATATAAATATAAATTAGCACTACAGGCCTTGAAGGCCCATGGCTTGTTTTAGAACTTCGTTCCATTCTCTTCTATTTCTTGCTTTATTCTCCCAGTCTCCCACCTTCATGCCAGCCAAGTCTTCCTTTACGTCATTCTTCCACCGTTTCATTGGTCTGCCTCTTCTTCTTACCCCCCCAAACTCTGAATCCCACACTTTTTTTGGCGTTCTTGTGCTGTCCATTCTAATTAGGTGTCCCGCCCATTTTAATCTTTGTATCTTGACAACACTTACTATGTTCTTGTCTCCATATAGTTCTTCTATTTCTCTGTTAGTTCTTCTCATATATATATCATTATCCCGCCTTCCTCCGTATATCTTGCGTAGGATTTTCCGCTCCCATACTTCCAGCATCGTCTGATCCTGTCTTCTCAGAGTCCAGACCTCACATCCATACGTTACTGTCGGTCTTATTATTGTTTTATACAGTCGTAGTTTTAGTGCTCGTGAAAAGATATTACTGGATAGCATTGCCTTAATCGAGAAAGCGCTTCTTGTACCAGCTGCTATTCTTGCTTTTATTTCATACTCGCTTCCTGGCTTTTTTGTTATTGCTGTGCCCAGATATGTGAAAAACTCAACTTCTTCAAACTTCATTTTGGTATCTTCATCCCAGTTAATTTCCAGGTGTCCGTATGGCTGGAATGCTCTGTCTTCCCATACCATGTATTTTGTCTTCTCTATGTTAACCTCAAGGCCCATCTTACTTGCTGCTAGTAATAATCTCTTCGTGGTTTCTTGTAGTTCACTTTTAGATCTTGTCAAGATGGTGAAATCGTCTGCAAAAGCCAGGCATTGATGTTTTTGTCTATATATTGTTCCGGCTCTATTTAACCCGGCCTTTCTTACTACATTTTCCAGTGCTATGTTAAACAGGACCGACGATAATGGATCTCCTTGTCTTAGTCCTACTTCCACACAAAATCCTCTGGACACCATTCCATGTACTTTCACTTTATTTTGTGTACTGCTTAGTGTCATTTTCACCAGGGCTATCAATTTTACTGGTATTTCTAGATTGTTCATGGCTTCGTATAGTTCTTCTCTTATGATGCTATCATAAGCCTGTTTAAAATCCAGAAAGAGTGCATGCGTTTTGACTCCATATTCGTGGCTTGTTGCCTGGATTTCTCTTAACACAAAAATTTGATCAGTAACCGATCTATTTCCCCTAAAGCCGCATTGGTAATCACCTAGAATTTTTTCTGTATATGTTCTTAGCCTGTTCTTTATGCACGTCGCCAGTATCTTGTATAGTACGTTCAGTAGCGCGATTCCTCGATAATTCGTACATTCTGTTCTATCTCCTTTCTTATAAATAGGACATATTAGTGCCATATTCCATGCTTGTGGCATTACTTCGCTTCTCCATACTTCCTGGATTAGTTCCACAATCATTGCGTGTAATCTCTTTCCACCGTACTTCACCATTTCAGCCTGTATATCATCTTCTCCAGCACTTCTATTATTTTTCATATTATTCATTGCTTCTAGGATTTCTTTTTCGCTTGGTTTTTCTACGATACTTCTCGTTTCGTCTTCACTGTTTTGTTGGTTATGTTGCTTACTATTTTTATTAGGTTGTTTGTTGAGCAGCTCCTGAAAGTATTCGGCCCATCTCTCTGTTGCATCTTCTTTTGCACCTACCAAGTGTCCATTTTTGTCTTTGCAAAAGGTTGTTTTTGCTTGGAAGCCTCGTTTTAGTTTCTTTACCCCTTGATAGAAATTTCTTATTTCCTTACTATTGTATTTCTCTTCTATTTCGACCAGTCTTTGAAGGTTGTATTTTCTTTTCTTTTCTCTAATTATTGATTTACATTTTCTTCTTTGTTCTTCATACTTATGCTTATCTTCGTCCGCTTTTCCTCTTATCATTTTTTCTCTTAGGGTTTCGCGTTTCTTAATTTCTTTTTCACATTGTTCGTCATACCATCCTTTCTCTCTATTTTTTTTATTTCTAGGTTGTTTTTCCATTGCTTTTTTTATACCTTCCTGTATTGCCGCTAGTACTTCATTGGCGCCTTGTTGAATATCTGTGTTTTTTAGGATTTCTTCCAATTCCTCTCTATATTTTTCTTGCACTTGTTGGGTACTAAGTTGTATTTTCTTACTTGGTATCCTTGCATGCTTTGCCATGTTTTTCCTTACCGGTATTGCTTGTTTGACTTTAGTCACCATCATGAAATGGTCAGAATCAGCGTCTGCACCCCGGTACGATCTTATATCTATAATACACTTTTGATTTTTTTCTTCAACTAGTACATGATCTATCTGGTTTATGCTCCTACCATCGGGGCTCATCCAGGTACCTTTGTGTATGCTTTTGTGTTGGTAGTGCGTGCTTTTTACTTGCATGTCTCTTCCCATAGCGAAATCTATCATAAACCTGCCGTTTTCGTTTGTTTCTTCATGTAAACTAAAACCTCCTATTGTTGGCTGAAATATCTTTTCCTGTCCCACTTTGGCGTTCCAATCACCCATCACTAACTTGAGATCGTATTTAGGGATTTCGTCACATACTTTTTCTAACATGTCGTAGTATTCTTCTTTGATCTCTCTATCCTTTTCTTCAGTTGGGGCATGTATATTTACTATAGTCATCTTCCTATGTTTCCCCTTCAATCTTAACCAGCACATTCGGTCGGATATTGCTTTAAATTCCATTACCATTTTCTTCAATCTCTCTGTGACAATAAATCCTGTTCCCAGTCTTCGATTCTTTCCACTGCTTTTGAAAAATGTATACCCTTCCACGTCTGTTATTTCATTATCTCCTTGTTTTGTTTCCTGCAACACCAGAATATCATTTTTGTACCTTTTCAAAATTTTTATTATTTGCTTTAGCATTCCCTCTACATACGTTCCCCTTACATTCCAATTAGCTACATATATTATCCCCTTATCCTTTACGTTTTTATTTCTCAAACCCTTTTCTATATCCTTTTCTCGCCATTTCGTCTTCTTTTTTATCCTTCCATTTACGATGTTTAGTTTTTTGGTTCCGGTCTTGGCATTTTCTCTTCCCGCAGCTCGCCTTTTCCATAGTTCCATTTTAGTTGCTTCTCGTTAATTTTCAATTTCATATAACCAACCTTCACCTGGTTACCTTTCTCCCGCTCTTGCTTGGCTCTTTCTCTCAATTCTTTTTGAATTTTTCTTTCTTCGACGGTCAGATCATCATTGATAAATATCTTTGTACCTCTTAGATTTGATTTGCTTTTCATAATCTCATCTTTACTTTTTTTATCTTCCAACTCGACTACACACCTATCTTGACTAACTTTGAAAGCGTTCTTAATCTTTGGTTCAATCCCCAGCTTATTTTTTATTAATTCGTACATTATTTCTTTTGTATTTCTTTTCTCCAAGGTGTCTTCTCCTAAGCCGACCACTACGATGTTTTTCTTTCTGGTTTCTCTTTCTCTGGTATCACTAAGAGAGATACAATTCAAAAAAGACTGACTTCTCAAATGTTTAAAGAAAAAATTAGCAGTATAATTAACCCCACGTTCACCATAATTGAAGTACATCGTTTTCCTTGTACAGTACCTTTTATTTTAGTGTTATGTATATGCTGAAAAAGTTTGACTGGTTTAAAATGCATACTTTTTGAAAAAAATACGATCAAAGTGTAGAGCGCATTTTTCGATTTTCTGAAAAATCTGCCTTTCTCTTCGTGTAACTCAGAAATGATAAGAGATAAGTAAAAAATTATTCAGTACAAAAATATTGTGTTTTTTTAAACAAATATTTTGGTTTTTTTATTTTTGTAGCATAAAAACTGATGGAGATATCGACACTTTTAGTTGGGTATTTAGCTCGAGTACCACCTTTCTTGCACTCTTTCACCCTTTACGTTTTAAAAACTGAAGGTTTTTAAATAATGCAATCAACATGATTTTGTAGCCTTTGAAATTTCCTTTAAAATGGTTTTTGAATGGATACGGTATCTTTGAAATGAAGGAAGTTATTGTAAAAAAAACCAAACAACTTTTTTTTCCAATTTCGAAGCATATATACGAATTTTAGAGCAGATGTGTATATGATCTCCGTATACCGACTATATAAGCATTCTCTCTTTCTGTCCCCCTCTCGCATGCGTGGGGGGGTTGTTAGCATGTGCACAATTCCTGTTTCTTTTTATACATGAATAGCAAAAAAGCCGTCCACGGACGGGCATCTAGACCCGATTGGTTGGAAACTTGATTGATGTGCAACTCGTCCCAAGGAAACCCTTAAGCAAATTAAGCAATTGCTTAGGGCACCACGTCTTGGGGGGCACCACGCACCAGAACTAACGTCATTTTAACGTCATTTTGAATTTTCATATTCAAATTTTAAAATGTAAATCTTGATGTTGGTAACCTTACAAATTTTGCATAAATTTTTATGATGAACTGTTAGAACAGAGCAAGTACAAGTTTACTTTTGCATATTGCTATGAAAATGAAAATATTTTTATGGAAAAAAACAACTTTTTTTTATAACAAGTTATGGGAAATAAGTTTTCACAAGTTAACTAAAGAGTAATATGTTTATATATTTTAATTTGATAAACAATTTTCACTATCGGCATTATAAAATGCTATTTTTTTGGAATCCATTCTTAAACTTCCAAACTATCGGCATAGGGTAGACTTTAAAGTGGGAGGTAAGTAGAACCTATTCCCAAAATTTCATCAAAATCGATGCTTTAGGAAAGAATTCGGAGGAAATACCTAATTTTTGTCCTCATTGACTGGACTATATTAAGTTTTTTGTGTATTAAACTAAATAAAGTAAAATAATGAATTTTAAAAATTTAAAAACGGTCAATTCAATATTTTAGTAAACTTTGAGAAGCTCCCACGTAATTTTTTTAATTTGCATTAAAAACTGCCCCACTTATAAAATATATGTAAGTATATAATTCCTTTTAAATTATTTACATTCGTAAATGTGCATATTATGCAAGTTTCATAATAATGCGACTTGGTATGGGACTCAAGTGACTGCTTGATATTATACTAATTTTCTGCCAAGTGCGCTTTATAGAAAATTCCATTTAATTTGTAATGGAAAAACTACGAATTTTAAAGGTTTTTGATGTGTGGAATTATTAAATCGCTTTACGTTGACACCTGTTAAAGAGACTATTAGACTCACGAAGCTGTTTGAACGCAAAATTATTAATTTAATTTTAAAATTTAATTTCCTTCAGTACGAAAGGATGACTCGGATTGAATTCCTGAAACTCTCCCTGATAAAAATAACGTTTACAAAAGGTTTTAAAATTAAAGATTTTTGGATTTGTTTATATATACAGCTTGAATTTCCACCCAAGTTTACCACTGACGCGCACAAACGGATTAACGAGATTCTGGAAAATATTTAGTCTGGCTCCCCAAAAGCATTTTCTAAATACGCTACTGATAGTTACTCTTACAAGTTATGCAGTACTCTTCGAGATCAAATGCCAAAAGACTTTTACCTAAAAACAGAGTTTTCTGCCGTTTCGACTTTGGCCATCCACAGGGAGGTTCTTTAACAATGGAATCGTTTTCAAATCTTACTTAAAAATAGAGATTCCTACCCTTTCTACATTAGTGCCTAAAGGTATGCTTTGCAAACAACCGCACAGCTTTGGGAAACTACTCATTATGCAATATCTGTTATGTGAACGTAGAATCACCCATTTACTTTACTATGAAATATCGTACATTTTGAATTTATTAGCGGGATTTATAGGTTTATTTTGAAACTAAAAATGTCTTTAAGACAAAAAAGTTCAAGTCAATCGATATATTGGTTTCAGAGTAATCGTGAGTATAAAGGTGAAAAACTTTTATTTCGGGGATAATAATAAATGTTGTTTAATTAGGTTTTAGAGTGATCCTGACGCCAATCTAAACGAAGCACAGATAATGTCACAGATACCTAGTCGAATGGAATTCTTAATTTATTTAGAAATATTACATCGCCATAATTTTTTCCTGACTTGTTTCATCAGCGAAATTATAGGTATAATATTAATCTAGAGTGGTTTAGTGTAAGATTGCTGAAAGAAAAATGAGAAATAACTAAGCACCAAAAGAGCAAGTGCTTATAAAGCAGAGGAAGGTTTTTCGTGAAAATCTAAATCGAATCTCTAGATAAGGTAAAGAGAACTAAACTTGCGTCGGAACGGAAAATACCGACATACAAAAAATTAGTTTCATTTTCTCCTTTGGTGCATACGTCATTCCTATTGATTAATTAGACTTTAATGGCAAAATCACTAAAAAATATTGAAAGTTCTTATATTTGTATGATTATTCCTAAGTAATTAATAAAATTACCGATTAAAATATGAGGTCTGATTAGCTGATTACAAAGTGAATTAGAAAGAAATTGGAAGTATTTGCTTAATTGAAATAAAAATAAATTGAAATAAAATTAAAATATTAGAATATCTGGATAATTTGAAAATCGATTGATTACAAAACCCGTGATAAATTTTTCAATAAAGAAACCAATTTATTATTTAATCTTAAATTTAAAAATGGGTTGAAATTTGTCAAATATTAATATCTTCCACTTGGGTGCGATCGACAGAAATTTTCTTTAATAAAATTTCTATATTCTGATACTACAAAAGCGACAACAAATAAATTTCCTATTTCATGATTAAATCTTCAGGACACAGGTAAAAAAATTGGAAAATACTAATGTACCGCTTAATAAATTTATTGATTAAATAATCGAAAAACTGAAGTTATAGTAGGAAGAAAATATTACATTTTCTATTTTATAAAAGTTACGTAAGTGTAGAAAAGCTGACTGACGTTTTAAAAAGTAATCCTCGATGCTTTGAATTATTATGATTTTCAATTCAGTTATGTGGAAAATGAGCCGATTGCAAATAAACGCTTCATTTATACTAAGTACTCAATCTTTTCACAATTTAAGCGGTTTAAAGTATCATTCAAAATGTGAGATTGCAAATTCAGACATTTTTCAGAATTGCAAGCAAAAATGTTTTTTTTTGCAAAACGAAATCTATGAATTACTAACGACACTCCTGAATACATTAATTTTTTTGTCTAAAAGGGAAAATTGTTCATTTAAAATTCATAACTTTTCAAAAATATTAAATAACAAAATTTTGCATACAATTTTAAATAAAATTTTCATCCTAAACTAAATTACAAATTCCTTCCTTGTTTTTGTTCCAGCAATAATGTCGTTGAGATAATTAAAGTTGAGAAATTAGTAAAACTTTCGGGATGAAAAGTTATCTACATAAATTTGAAATTTTGCCGATAACTATTTTTGACATATAACTGTGATGTGAATTAGGTTATTCTGTTATTTAGTTTAATCACATCATGCAGTTATAGAGAACCCCATTATTTGTTTTGAAACTGACATATCAAAAGGTTGACATGTTGACCCCCATAAGGCTTCATCTCATTTTGGAATAAAACAGTCGTTTGAATGCGACCCTCAATCATTTTTTTATTTTAGCTAGAAAATCGTCAGTTGCACGTAAAAAATTCAGCCAAGTTCAATTATTATTAAATTTTATTTTATTTAATTTAAAAAAATAGAGTTATTTGTATAAAAAATGTGAAAGGGTTTGAGGGTGAGTTGCATTATCCAATTGCGCAAAATTTTAACTAACAGGCTAATGACGGTCCGAGGTTGCCTTCCAACAGTTTCTGGAATTATTAAAATGTATGAAGTTTCCCTAAGAAAGGTATAATTTGATGTTAGATGCATATTTAATAATAAAAAATCGAGAGAAACGTGGAAAATAAAATATCCGACCTTCTAAATTACTACTTACTTTTCAAATTTTAATTCAACTGGTAAATATTTAATAAATGTGAGTGATTGTGCAACATTTTGTTCTTTACTATGTTTCAAGAATTATCTTGGTTTAAAGACAATTTATTTTCAAGCGCATTTCGCACAAAAACTTCCAGCATTATATTATGGTATCAGCTCATCCCGATTAACTTTTATCCGGGCAACATACATTTCCAGTGCTATTTTATTGGATACTTAAAATAACCAAAATCCCCGTAATAAATATAACAATAAAAGGTAGGTATATAAAACAAACATTTCAATTTCACTAACAAACAACCAACAAGGAAATATAACTTTATATTCCAGAATCATCACAGTCAACGCAGGTTTCTCAATCCCGATAATAATTTTCTATAGAAATTTCAAAACTTCAAGAGGAGGAATTCCTCGTTACATTCAGCGAGATTTCAATTATTTCTGAATGGATTAACGAGATCCACTGTAGACTTTTTAAGTTTCAGTTTCGCTTGGTTCCTTTTCTTCTTAAATTATTTTTTGTTAAATTTGGTTTTCAGCATAAAACCATAAATTGCATCTGTCTCTTTGGCAAAAGCTCATGTTAAACCTCCAAAGAGATTTAGAGAAGTTATATGACTTCTGAGCGTTGGCAATCTCATCAACGAGTTTTTAGGCTTGCTTCTCAGAAGTCACTATCATGTGGTAGAATAACATTCAGAGTTCGGTTTTAGATTACATCGCTTTTTCAAGAGGTGAGAAGCAAAGGTGCATTTCAGGAACCCTCCCATTTCGAATTTTGGAATACAAAATGGTGTTAATCGTTCGTACCTTCTTTATTTTCGTTTGTACCAATTTTGTTTTTAAAATATTTCATAATTTCTAATAATGACATTTCGCTAAATCCCCCCCGGATACGTATTCAAACGAACAACGTTTAATTATTATAAAAATACATTTAAAAACGGTGAAAGTTTTGCGGAAACAGTTCGCCAATTACGTCAAGTTTTCGGTCACAATTATGCGCTAAATGAATCGACAGTGAGGCTAATTACAAAATTTGAAACCAAATTTACCCTTCTGGATCAGAAGACCATTGTTCGTCGCCGTCCTTGTCGGTTACTCGAAAATATAGCCACAGTAAGGGAATCTGCGAGAATCCAGGAATTTCCATTCGGCATCGTGGTCAAAAATTAAACATTTCAAACAAAAATCTGCATTTGCACGGGTACCAAGGTTCAATTGGTGGAAGAAATCAAGCCAAGGGACCATAAGCAGCGCCGTGGATTTGCTGATTGGGTGTCTGAACATCATCTAATTAATGCGGATTTTTCGAAGAAAATCAATTTTTCAGGTGAGGCACATTTTCAACTCGACGGATATGTAAATAAGCAAAACTGTCAAATTTGGGTTGCTGAAAATCCTCGTGAGTAACTGTTTGGTGTGCATTTTGAGCTGAAATGTTATCGAAGTTTTAGCAGCCCGAATTGGATGTAATTGATGTGGAGGACATATTTGGAGAACACAGTACGTGAAACAACAGTGATTTTCTCGACTTTTCGATTTGGCGATCAACATTGGTCACCAAGATCATGCGGTCTAATGCCGATGAACTTTTTTTTTGGATATTTTTTTTTCTTTGGGATATGCGAAGGGAAAGGTGTATGTGAATAATCCTGAAACAGTTTAATGTCTTAAAGATAAAATAAGGCGCGTATTGGTGAAATACAGCCACATTTATGCGAAAATGTTATCCAAAATTTCAACAAAAGAATATTTTCAATTTTTATATAGAAAGAAGTTTTTTATATAATATTTTCGGGGGTGGGCCATTCCCCAAAAATTTAAAACCTACATAAAGCATCTTTAACGTCATCAAATTTTTTCGAGAAAAATATAGTTGCAGGGGAGAAAAACTGTACATAAGTTAAGTGTTTATGGATTTTTTCCTAAAATAATATTTAAGGGGGTAACAACCGTTTTCTTAACTTTGGCATATGTTGTCATTTTCGAATAAAAATGTTCAAATATTTCTATTTATATCTAAATATTATAAATTTGATATTATGATATTAAACATAAATAAATAAAATTGTATCAAATGCGCAAGTATTAGTGACTCGGTAACGATTTGCATTATTGGCGTTCAATAATATCCCAATTACAGTACATTTACTTTTGCTGTTTGGATTATATATGGATAATGTCGGATCTACGGATAACGTGATTTGAAATCCGGGAGGGGGGATTTGCCGAAATGTCATTATTAGAAATTTTGAAATATCTTAAAAACAAAATAGGTACAAACCAAAATAAGGAAGGTACAAACGAGGTCAAACAATTAAATCTATTTTGGATTGGGGAGGCTGGCCAAATTCCCATTTTGGATATTTGAAAATATCTGAAAAACAAAATGGGTACAAACGAAAACAAGAAAGGTACAAACAGGTACAAACGAGGTAGAAATGATTTTGACTATTTGAATCCAAAATTCAAAATTGAGGGGGGGGGGGCGAAATGTAACTGAAATTTGAAAAAACATGTTGCAAGAGAAAATCCAGCAGTTGGTCAAAGACGGTAATCTGGCTGCCTTTCGTGGATTATTATAGGTAAGTAGTGCCTCAGCTATAAATAGCAGATATTTATTTTGCATTACAAAATTACACAATCCCTACACTCGAGATTTTCATTTATGCTATTATATTGTTTTAATTATTAGAAGTTTTACCTACTAAAATGTTACTAGTACTAAATTTGATATTTTTCAAATTAGGTCGATCAATCATTCGATGATGCTTTGTCTACACTTTTGTTTATTTAAAATTCATGAAACTAAATTTAGTTAACATTTTTTGTGCTTATAACAATCTCACAGTTGTAATTAGTAACAAAATTAATTTACAAACTTGAAAGATAATTTAACTTTCTAAAGTTCAAAAAGTTAAATTAAAAGGGGAAAAAGAAATAATTTAATGAATTGAAGATAATTAATTAATCTACTTAATTAATATATTATATTGTGGTGAATTTGTTTTGCGATAAGAAAAAGTATGAAAAATTAAATTAAAAGATAAAATGTAGCCACCGGGAACTGAACTAAGAGCCCAATGCCTCGAACTTGGCAGTTTTTAGCTCAGATACTGGAATTTACATAATCGCAAATATAATTGATTAAATAATATTATATAGCATATAAAATTTCAAATCGCAGCTATTTGAGTGTAGTTTATTTATGTCTAGAATAATTTAGATAACAAGAGAAGCTTTTAAAATTTAGATAATTATCCTATGTACATATCGAAGTTTTTAAAATAAACGCCGGCTGAGCTTTCAAAGTACTTTTAATAAAATAAATGAAACACTAATTTAAGTAATGCACTTCTTAAAATAGAAAAAACCCGAAAGTTTATTTATTACCGTATTTTAAGTGGAATAACACGTTCACGTCGGGATTGTAAATTGGTCAGGAAATTGATAATGATTCATTTTGCTTAATTTATTTCTCCAACTTGCAAGAGTGTTTTATGCAGTAAACTAACCACACACTAATAACTCGAAAACTGATTTTTGCAAGAGTAATTAAAAAGCTTTGCAATTTAAATTTTTTTGCAACCTCCCAACAGCTGCTTGTGCAAAGATCTCCTGAGAAGACGAATGGGATTTCATCTAATGTCACGGTCCTGATCCTTGAACCCATCAAACGAACGAGAAAACGTAAACTCATCTTATGTTCGCGAAAACCTAAGAAGGAACATAAAAATATATAAATGGTTTTCGGAAATTAGTTCGTGTCGGATTTGAAATACTCTGCCGTTTTTCTTTGTCTCATATATTATACAATTTATATAACGATATATTTTTATTTAATAAAGTTGCAGTTAACTTATATTATTTGTATTAGAAAAAAAAAAAAAACTAAAATACTTCCAATTTTGTTTGCTGTACAATTATGGTGTCTCGTATCGCCCGAAGCTGTATCAATATATTGCAGTATCGTAATAATGTAAAGTGCCATATATCTTGCTTGTCAATAAGTGCAATATACAATTTATCAATACTCCAGTAAGGGTCTCGACGGATATATTTGATAATTCTTCAACACGAGAAAAGAAAACGGTTTTATTTCTTTACAAATTAAGATTCTGTATGAGTCTAATTGTGATTTACCAATCATGAAGCATATTTTGAATAAGATGGATGATTCAAATGTTATTCAAAATATATTTGCCAAGAAAATTTACATTTCTTTAAATTCTGAAAAAGATTTTAAAAGAATGAGTTTTTGATTTTCTGAATATTTTACATTTTATGTAATATGTAAACTATGAGTTTCCTCAATCTATTCACGCGCGTCATTTATCCTATTGATTGCCTAGACAATTCCATAATTATTTCGAGATAATTTGCAGAAATATGCTAGGAAGTGGGTAACCGTGCTTCGAATACACTGCTGCTGTGATTTTACACCCAAAATTGATTTGTGAGCCATGGGGAAGGTAACGGGAAGCCATCCCATTAATTAAAATCCCTAGTACGTCATCTTGGCGTCAGCCAAGTGGCTGCCTACGTACTCATAGTGTATGGCCCTTGAAGAAGAAGAAGTCAATATAACAGCACTCGACCCAATTAATTAAAATCTATTCATAACGTGAATTTTAAGATTCTTGGTTATAGACCACAATATAGATGTATACAGATGACAACTTGTATCTTGTCAAGTTGACAAGATGACAACCTGAACTAATAAAAAGCTATACTACTTTCCCCTTTTGCAGAACCAAATGCATATTTTAACTTAGTTGCTGACGTTGTATCATATGTGTCGATTTGTTCATACGGATAAACAAGCCAAACTAGAGCTTATGCCTAGGAACAGGCGGAGTAAATGTTAGTGAATCCGAAGTTAAACAGCCAAGAATTAAAGCGTTTTATTGTCGAGAGTCACGAATCTAAAGAAATGAATGCCGTCATCATAACTTTATGTTTGATAAAATTTTATTATTAAAATGGACGTTCTCTTGTGGTTAAATTTGAGTGGACCGGAACACCCGTACATCGACGAAACGCAAGAACTGCCGAAAACATCGCCGCTGTCCGTGAGAGTGTGCAGGAGAATCCTAGGCAGTCAATTCCGGGCCGCTCACAAAAACTAGGCCTTTTACAGACATCAACTTGGCAAATTTTGCGTTGAGACTTGGGCCTACACCCCTAAAAAATCCAAAATCGAAGGAAACCGACCATAGACAACGCCATGTCTTCGCTGACTGGGCTCTCTGGAGCAGCTTGAAGAGGACCTCCATTTCGGATTAAAAAAAATCATCTTTAGCGACGAGGCTCATTTTTGGACGAACGGGTACGTCAATAAGAAAAATTTCCGGATTTCGGGTGATGCTAATCAAATTAAGGTCCACCAAATGCAATGCATCCGCAGAAAGTCACTGTCTGGTGTGGATTTTGGGCCGGCGCACAGTGTGGCAAAATCGAAAAAATTCAATGTCATCGATAAAAGTGCGTGAAATTTTTCCTGATTTTTTTATAAATGTTTTCGAGATCACAGATTTCAGTTTCAAGATCAGAAATCCATATTTCTAAATAGTTTGTGTGATATCATAAAAAAAATTGAAAAACATAAATAACTATCAAACGACTCAAGACGACTCCTCGGCATGTACACTAACATAAAGGTACACCCTTTTCCATCAATTTTATGAAAAATTTATTTGCCGATATTTGTCCTAAAAAAGGACTGCATAAAAAATTAAATAATCAAGATTAATGCATTATTAATCCCCTTATTGATCGTATGAATTTAAAAAAGATGTTATTTTTCTTTGTCATCTTTACCACTAAGGGAATGGGTCTTTTCGGCGTCGCCGGTTCGGCGTAGCCAGTTAGACGCAGCCGGTTCGGCGTAACCAGTTCGGCGCAAAGGCAATTCGACGCAGGGTAAATTCGGCGTAACCCAATACGACGCAGAGACTTTTCAGCGCTGCCGTTTCGGCATAGCCAGTTCGGCGCGAAGTCAATTCGGCGTAAACTAATTGAAAGTGTGGGACGATCCTACATAACCTGTTTCGGCGTTTTATTCAAAACTAAAATATTGCATTTGCTGCCTTTGTCCTTACACGAAGCTAGAATATATGTAAAACAACATATTATAATATTAATCATAGATTTATAAAATAATTTATTTAAATTAGAAGTATTTAATTACAATTATTTAAAGTCAAAGGTAACTTGAAAATTTTACACTTGCATTTCAAAATTATGTGCTAGTCCACGCAAAAATATTCCTTTTTGAAAATCTCTAACTATCTTTTTAATTTTTAAAATTCTATGTTCCTACTAAACAAAATAGAATTCTTTTGCTCCGAATCGTATATTGCATTTATTTTCTTTTATAATAATACAGAGTGGCGTTATTGAAAATTAAATTATTACATTTTTTAATTTAAGTTTTAAAATTCTATGTTCTTACAAAATAAAAAGAATTGTTTTGCTTAGAATTAATTTCACGCCGAATTAGGATACGGCAAAACGTCCTTGCGCCGAATTGAAAAAAAAGGGCGGCGTCAGATCGGGTGTGCGCCGAATTGGCTACTCCGAACTATTAATACAAATTTGGATTTTCTGATGGATATGAATTTGAAATAATGATTAAATCAAAAATAATGTTATAAATCGTCATTAAAATAGTACGATATTATTTTATTTATTATTAAAATGATATTATATATTATCATTCAATATTAAAAATGTATAAAAAATTCAGTAAATGCAGCTCTTGAGAAAGCCGGCCCATACAAAATTTTCGGCATTTTCCGCGTAGTTAGTGCACGCCTGCACCATTAGTAATTATTATGGATCTATACTAGTATACTCTGTAAATTGCCTGCTTTAGTTGAGTTTTATATATATTGATATGAAGTCTAACACAAGCAATATTTACTCTACGAAAAAATAAAAAATATAAATAGTAATTTCAAAAATTATGCTTTTAGAGAAATATATTAAATTCGTATTAATATAATAAATTTAATTAAAATAAATTACAAGTATTTAAATTAAAAATTTTCAAATAGCTGATGAGTTACATAGGTAATTCTTATTTTTCCATTATGCATAGCGATATTATCACAAGTTCGAGCATAGACGAATAGCATGATAAATCACGTTGTTTGAAATTCTTGCCTGCTTCTTGTTTTCAATGTAAAGAAAAATGATTCAGTCAAAAGTTAAGAAAAATGACATCGTCAAAAACTTTTGATTTAAAATTTTTGTTTTTCGGTTTTAAAATTATTTAATATCTAAAAAATAGACAATTTGAAATTAATATTATATGAAGTATGTAATGGCTTCGTTAAAAAAAATTAAATTAATTAATTAAAACCTACAACTTAAACTACCATTTTTGGATGACTGATTTCCACTTACAAACTTACAATTAGTTTAGTCGACAAGGATTCTTAAAACTAAGTAAAATTAAATTAGAAACGCTTAAAGGGTTACAGTTAATTACTGTGATAGACAGATCGACAGATTGATCAACTCTTTCCCATGTCCCACCTAGTTTTGTACAATAATTTTTTTTTTGACGAATATTGTAGCGTAAATAAAAATATATTTTAGTTGTGCGAATGAAATAAAATTTATCTGGTCAACCCTTCGGCTCACTTTAGCTTAATAAAATTATTTTTGTTATTTACTTTTTTAAAATAGTTATTTGAGCGACAAGGCACAATTCAGAAAGAGAAAGGAGAATTATGCGAACATCTTTACATTTCCTAGAAAATTTTCAATTTCAAAAAAGTGTCAAAATGTTTAAATCGAAAATTTTTTTAGCAAATAAATTTCCTGCATTGCCTTAATATTTTGTTCTTTTGAAGGACGGAACCCCATCGTTCCCGCATCAGCCGCCCTTGATTAAATGTTTATTTTATGTTTCATTCATAACTAGAAATTTAAATAAACATTATCAAGTCCAACTGTTTTATATTTATATTTATATATTAAAGCGACCTTTTTATTCTTCATATTTTTCCTTTTATGGGAAATGTTTTGCGAAAAACATGCTCTTGGGACCGATGAATTAAATCTCCAAGTTAGCTAACGCGTGTAAAAACATCTACGATTGTAGTTTTTGTTCTTTTATTTTACCGTATATTTTTCGAGTAATGTAGTTATTTTTGTAGCTATCATAATAAGTAAATTTTTCAGAAAATGAATTTGTAAACGAGTACAAATCTAGATATTATGTTGATGACATTTTTATTTGCTTTGAATGTTATTCTATACGATTGAATCGGCTTTTCAAGTGTATTATTGTATAAAACGCCAACGTAAAATTTACAAAAGAATTTAAAAGTAATAATAGTATCGATTACATCATGTTTTCATTTTTAAGTAACTTAATTGAGTCAGTTATTTGCAACAGTTCTGAACACCTTTTTGCCCATAAATTTGAGTATTTTCGAGCAACTTAACAAGAAATGCCCAAAGTAAAATTATTTTTTATAAACATATTCCATTTATAATAATCTACGCAGGATTACATAAATATTTAGTTCATTATACAGGGTGTCCCCGTGACCGTGTCCTCTATCACCACCTCTTAGGTGGTGATAGAGGACACTTTTCTAAGACATATTTTTAAATAAAATTTTTGTCCAAGTCCAAACCCTTGGGGGGTACCTCACTTTAAAGCAATTTTTTCAATTTATGATTTCAAGCGGCCATTGCACCGATATTTTTGATTTTTTGGGTTTAATGGATTGGAGCTTTTCTATAGAGCATTTGAATATCTACAAATTATGTTATAACCCCTTATCGCTTAGAATCAACAGATTTCGAGTTATGAATTAAATTAAGGGAAAAAATATCAAAAAATTCCGAGTTTTATTTTTTTTTACTTTTCTTTTCAAACCGGATAGGGAATTTAACGGGCTACAACTTTAGCTTAATAATTTTTTTTGGGAAACCAACCGTTTTCACAGAAATTACGAAAATAATGAACAAGGTGTAGGTTAAAAAAACTAAATAAATTCACAAAATTTGTTTTAATAAATTTTCAAAGTGGCCTCCCTCATTTTCAGCACACAGGCATGTTCTTTTCAAAAGGTGTTGCACTGTATTATTTTTGTAATGGTGCTTCTTTCGGTAAGTTCTGTTACACCTATCAGTATTCTTTCCATTAATTTATGTTTTTTTAACCTACACCTTGTTCATTATTTTCGTAATTTCTGTGAAAACGGTCAGTTTCACAAAAAAAACTATTAAGCTAAAGTTGTAGCCCGTTAAATTCCCTATCCGGTTTGGGCCGTTAGTTTTGTTTATGACGATTCGTTTAAAAGATACGGGGTTGGCAAGAAAAGTAAAAAAAATAAAAACTCGGAATTTTTTGACATTTTTTCCCTTAATTTAATTCATAACTCGAAATCTGTTGATTCTAAGCGATAAGGGGTTATAACATAATTTGTAGATATTCAAATGCTCTATAGAAAAGCTCTAATCCATTAAACCCAAAAAATCAAAAATATCGGTGCAATGGCCGCTTGAAATCATAAATTGGAAAAATTGCATTAAAGTGAGGTACCCCCCAAGAGTTTGGACTTGGACAAAAATTTTATTTAAAAATATGTCTTAGAAAAGTGTCCTCTATCACCACCTAAGAGGTTCTCCACGGTCACGGGGACACCCTGTATAATTAAAGTAATCCGTCAGTTTTTTAATTGTGAAAACAACTGGAAAATCTAAAAATGATGTTCTTACTCTGTTATGTTCAAATATATGTATAAAATAGGGTGGTCCTTATTTAGGGTTTAAACTAATGTTCACGGGGCCGCTCCTCAATTAGCTTAAAGAATGCAATAAAAATTTCAACCCTCCATCTCAATTTTAAGGGGTGTCTATACGCACTTATTTTTTGCAATTATATAAATTATGTTTTTAGATACTTTGTAATTTTTTCCTACAAAACCGAAAAAATCAAAATTTTATAATGCAAATCTCATGGGGACTTTTGAAATAATTCTTATAAAATCCGAAAAAATATTTTGGGTTATTAAAAATTTGTTTAAAATGCTTTATATAATTTTGATCAAGGTCGAATCGAAGGTCGTAATTTTGTAAGCCCTTATGAACAAATAAAGTGAGAAATATTTTGGAAAGGTGGCTTTTGTTCGATTATTGAGAAAGTGTGTTGGATTTTGGAGGTATATTTATGATGAAATTTATAATTGGAGCAAGTTATTTTGAAATTAATAATTTTACCAAAACAAAGAACATTCGACAACAAAGGTATCTAATTTTCTATCAGATTTATTGAATAGAATTTATTTGATGATAATTATTATTATTATTATTTGAAAAATAAATAAATTGAAAAAAGAAAATTTGTATAACATTATTGTCATGATATTTTTGACGATTATCATGAGTGACGAGACCAGTAAGTCGTGTTGTTAAGTTGCTAAGCCTAACGCAAAAAATATTAATAATTGCAATTAATTAAAAAAAAACTGGAAAATAAAAAGGTGCGTGAAAAAAATAAGAAAATCGAATAAATATGAACAATAAAACCAAAAAACATAAAAATAACTTTTTAACTGATTTTAAATAAGAAGTTGCATAATATGTCATTAAAATCGGGAATTTTAAATAAATTCGGAGTAGGGGAAAGTGGGGCAAAATCGCACACTTAAGGTTTATTAAATTTTTGTAGAGATTGTAATGATTTTGTAAATTTCCGGTTTTGCCCTACCCTGTGAGGCAAAGCAGACTAATCGTTTTGCAAATTATAATTCAAAACTTTTTCAAATATTTTTACATAATATATTGAATATTGGTGTCAGTCTGTCACTGAATTGAATTATTTTGACAAAAAAGAACGCAGGTGATTGCCGCCAGTACTGGACCTAAAAAAATTTTAGCCAATGAAAATCAAAAATTTTTTTAAATTCTAATTGATTAAACAAAATTATGCTCAGCCTTTGCATAAGAAACCAGTTTTTTAAATTTTTAATTAAATCAAAGGAAAATAATCCAGAAAAGAAGTATCTACCAACTTTTAGATTTCTACAAAACTAAGAGAAAAAGTGAGTTATAAATTTTATTGAAAATCTTTTGAACTTAAATAGAATTTGTAATTATTTATTTTAAAACTGCATAACAAACTTTTACTATTTTTATGTAAAAGTTGACATATCTAATTTCATATAAGTTGCAATTTTATTACGAAATAAAATTGTTGCAAATCTTCCGCAACTGATAAATGAATTTTAATGATTTTATTATAATTATAAATTTTAATAAAGTATACATTTCTTCAATATAATTTAATTACTTTGATGGAATAAACCAAGTTGGCTTCAAATATATTGCATACCGAAAATTTTTGAAAATGAAATAATAAATAACAACGTCATCGTATCGTTTCATAAGATATTAGATTTTTAAAATTACAGCCATAATTCTTGAAAAATTGCATTGAAACACTTTTTTCAGATTGTAACCCTCCTAAATATAAGATTACGGAAATCTCTTAAGCCACGCTTATATTTAATATTACAATTTTAAACTTCTTTAATATTAAAAATTTAAAACATTTCAGCATTCTTTATTTTTTTAAAGATTACAAAGTTATTCGATTTAAAAAAATGCAAACTTTTTATTAATTCAAGTAGTTAAGTGCCATTACTTTTGTAATGCACTTCTCTCACATTTAGCGACACTTAAAAACTCTCATTCAGCCTTTAAAAATTCATTATGCGAAAAACACAAATAAATTTATTTTAAATCTAAACTTTTAATAGTTGAACCACTGCTTTTAAAATAAATACAAATATAAAATCTATGATATTACCTGTTGCAGAAAAATACTAGGTAAACAAAAAATTCCTTACATCAGAACATAGGAAATTATTAATTGAATAATTTCCTATTTTCTGTTTATCGAGAAAGTAATAGAAAATTCAATTTTGGACGGTAATTTTCCAAAAATTGTGTTAAATTAAATCATAACAACTAAATTAGAAATGTAAGAAAAATTACCCCAAGAAAATCAAATTTGTGTTATTAAATGTTCTCTTTAATTTCCACTGGATTTAAATTTAAATTGCATTGAAAATAATGTAAAAACTTTTTGAAAAAGCTAATCTTTTTTTATTGCGTGTTGTAATTTATAATATTTTTTTATTATGCAGATATTTCTTATGTTATATTAATTCAAACATGTTTTGGTTGATTAACATTATAACATTTAAATTATCTCTAAGATTTCACTTACCGTTTTGTTTTAGACTGCTTAATAGGTTAAATTCTCAATTTAAATTTGTAATTAATCACTACTTATAACTAAACAATATAACATTTTTTATTAAACTAAATTAATTTAAAGCTTTTAGGTTTAAGGAAGTACATATTATGCGACGCTCGTAGGGCATCTGGGAAAGCGTCGCTGTAATCGACATAAACGATGAGTTTTCGGAGAGGACCGACGCCGGCGTTTATCTTCGGTTACGGGTGCCTTAGTGCGCACGTGCCAATTACTTGATTAAACTAATTACAGAAGATACAACAATGTAAATGTGATCATAAATTTCTTACCATAAAGTAACGAAATACTTTTTGCATATTATGAATTTTAATTGTCTTCTGCAATAACCACCAAAGCATATTTATTCACATTTCACATATTAAACAAAAATTATAATATATGATATGCGTCAGAATTGACGAAGTATTGGAAACAAGTGTTGTTCGATTGTGAAAAATTTATTTTTTTCGATTTTCTATTATTGTAGGAAACCCATAACCATACCAGAAAATTACAAGAAGCAAAAGTTAGTTTTGTAAATTTTCTAATTAGTTACTTTATGAACTCAATTTTACAGTAAAAAAATATTTCATATTTAATATGAAGCACATTTCTTTATCCAACTTCGTATGGTTACAGCTTTTCATAAAAGAAGAAGATATTCCCAAATTTGAAGATTCTATCTCAAACGGTTCACCTATTATAAAATTTAAAAAAAAAACATCATTTAATCATGAAAACATCAACTTTAAAGGGCTGTAACTCCAAAAAGATGAATTTTTTGATATAGGTAAATTGACTTCAAAATGCTTAATATTCGTCCTATGAGTCTACAGTAAAAACGTTGGTGGTCTTTTTATCGGTTTGGTAAAAATTGCTCGAAAGAAAATTGTTCGAAAACAATTGCTCGAAAAAAAGTTCTTCGAAAGCCTAATTGCTCGAATAATAATAAAAAATATATTGAAAAATATATTCAAAATATATTGAAAATTTTTGCATTTCGGACGGTGTAAGTTACCAAAAAAGATGAAATTTTTTTCTAAGTTGATACAACTATGAATAATGCACATGTCAATTTTTAGCCATATTCGTTGTACCGTTTGTGTTTAGCAAATTATTGTTTATTGCATAATTTTAAAAATCCGCGATTTTCAGAATTCTGTGTTAAAAATTAATTTAAAAGTGTAATGAAGTATAAGAAATGTTGACTAAATTTTTGGTGTAGAAACTAAGTCAAAAAATACAAAAGTTTACAAACATTTTCAAGAAATCGGTGCAGATTTGAGCATATGAGCATGCAAACACATCAATTAGCGATAAAAACGTTAGAGAACCAAAGACACGTTCTTTTGTAAAATTAGAGAGGTCGCAAAAAAGTTGGAATCTCAATTGGGTCATATGTGATGCAATTTTTAAGGCCAATTTGGATTTGAAACAAGTGGCAACCAAACATGTTAAATTTTATACAAAAACTGAATTGCAAAATCATCTCTCAAGAATCGTTAACCAAAGTTCCTGAAGATCCAAACTTTTTCAAACGCATCATAACCAAGGGCGGTCATATTTGTAGTTTCTAAGGGGGACCATTTCCGAAAAAATTTCCAAAATCTTGAAAAACATTTGGGTATTTAATAAGGACATTAGTTTGAAAAACGATAATATGTTAGTTTGGAGGAGGCCATGGCCCCCATGCCCCCCCCCCTTATGACCGCCCTTGAACATAACATTTTTTGTTAGTGCCATTAGAAAGGGGTGACCTACTTTTATGTAAATACGATGGCAGATTACTGCTTGACTCTACAAAGACATGATACTCAAAAATCTCATAAAAAACAATCTTTCAAAAAAAGTTTCTGAATTCTTTTATATTTAAAAAAATTTTTTTTTAATAAATTGAGTATAACCAAAGCCATTAATAGTGTTTTATTGATAAACTTTTCATATTACAAAAACAAATCGAATTTTTCATTGAAATAATGCATTTTTGAGTCAAATATAAAAATATCAAAAAAATAAATAACTAGAGCCAATTTGGAATAGATATTTTCGATACAAGTTAGGAAAACTAACATTTTTCCATTCAAGGCGAAGGTTTACGATCGATCGAGGCAGATACAGCTACCTCTATAATTTTTCATAAACTACCTTAATTTTTTTAATTAAAATTTAAAAATTTTTTTATGTTTATTTAGTAGAATGTCAATATGACATCGATAGCTCTCTGTAAGTTACGATGCACCTCCGATTGGTTAACTAAACCGTTAATTAAACCAACCAATCAAACAGAAGTCAAATGATGAAAATTTTCTGTAAATACCCTAATAGAGTGACAAGTTACTTCTAAATCAGAGCTAAAAGAGTTAAAATCCCCCCCCCCCCGCTCGAAAGTCCAAATGGTGTGACCCTCAGTCTCCTGGAAAATATTGAAAACGAAGACCCAATCACACCGGCAAATTTTAGCGAAATAGATACGACAATCCGGAAACTGAATAAGAAAAAAGCACCCGGTCCTTGCGGAATCACAAACAAAATGTTAACAGAACTCCAAAAAACAGTAGCAACCATATTAGCAATCACTAACGCGATATTAAGACCCGGTCACTTCCCTTCGAGATGGAAAATATCAGACGTGATTATGTTATGAAAACCGAACCAGAAATCCAAAAAACCTACAGGCTTATCAGCTTTCTGCCCTGCGTAGGCAAGCTGGTCGAAAAGATAATAGCCAAGAGGCTCGACCTAGAAACGGCAGAAAAGAAAATAATTCAAGACGAGAAATTTGGTTTCAGACCAGACCACCGAATGGTCCATAAGATCCTAAGATTGGTTGAACATATTATACAGAAAAATTGGGCACACAAGAAATCGACAGGGGCAATTTTGCTGGACATAACCAAACTGGTAAAGAAGACGTTAATAATCGGTGATAAAACTGGTAATAATCTTGGTATTGTTCTTGGAGGATAGGAGGTTTCAAGTAAAATTTGAAGGCACCCGCTTCACTTTAAAGTGCACACAGCCGAAGTCCCTCAAAAAAAGATCCTAGCCCCCAAGCTCTTTGTCACCTACATGCACGACATGAACACTCCAAATGAAACCGCAGACACAGAAATGGCGCTCTACGCTGACGACACAGCGGTGTTTGCCATCGCGCGTCTACTCAAAAATATCACAAATCGCCTTCAGCAACACTTAAACTTACTTGAGGAATACGGCAACCTTCTTCACACGCAGTAGGAAGGTAAGGTTCAACCATTCCGACACACGTCTCAAGATGTTTGGCACCGAGGTTCCCTGGAGCAGAACCTCCAAATCCTTGGGGGTGACGCTAGACAGCGAATCTAGAGCATAGCCTTAAGACGAGCATTGAGTGTCCCAATGTTTGCCACAAACGCCAGGATACAGGAAGATTTCAATGTGGAACGTATCATTAAATAAAGACCAAACCAAAAAAAACATACAACAAATTATAGATATATTAAAACATTAATATCAAAATTTCTATTTTAAAATATTAAATTAATAAATATAAATAATAATTAATTTTTAATAAAAATTAATGTATTACATTGCCAACAGTATACCATAACAATTAAATAAAACTTAATAAATTCTATTAATTCTGTGAATTTTCCGCAGTGTCTTATTTTTTAGGCTTCTATACAACGTATAGGAAGAAGCCTTATGATCTAGCTCCGTGTCCGTCTGTCCGTCTGTCCGCATAATTCAAAACCAATCAGAACGCACGTTCTTAAAACAATTTTACTTCATATAGAATATTTTTAGATTGGTATTAATTATTCAGATTATTTACATATATATTTTTTAATCCGATATTCTTATTTTGTATTTTTAGAGTAGGTATTTTACGTGTTTCTAATACGGTATTCGGTACGTGTTTCGGGTATTTTAATATTTCATTATGAATTGTGTTTTATTTGTGGTTTGTAAATTGCAAATATTTACCTATAAAGGTCGAAATAAAAAAAAAATATTAAAATGTTAGCGTTTTCCTTATATAATAAAAAAATCTACCTAATTAAAAGATTAAGGCATTAAAAATTGGAATAAAATAAAGCCCAAATAATTTAACCTACCGAAAAAGTAGATGTATAGAAGCCTAAGAACTGTCGCAAAAGCGAGTTCCACCTTGTTGATTTTATATTTTCGTATATTGAAATTATTTCGAGTTACTAAAAGTATGATTTGTAACTAATAACTAATTTTTTCGAGTTATACAAAATTTTTTAGCCAACAAAATATTACTCTCAAAGAAGATATCGCTCTAAAACAGAAGCCTAAAAAACTACCAAATTGTTAATCCAAAATCTATGGAATAATTCAAATCGGAAACTATTTAGTTCGGGAGAAACGGAAGCTTAGAGATTAAGATAATAGATGGTATTTCAGAAAAATCAATAATGTTTTAAGTCTGCTTTCGCTTTTCTAGATATTTCGGTTGTATGAAACCAAAGTATAGGTTGTCAGATTACCTATACCTACAATCGGAACCAGTATCGTAAGGAAAGCCGGGGGGTGGATTACTGACAACATTTTGTAATTTTGGAGATTCCTGAATATGTACCAAGCATTGATACACATATATATTCCTGAAATGATTTAAATAAAATTGTATGGAAAAAAGTGTGGTAAATTCCTTCTAGACGACAACACTGTGTTGTTCCAAAAATCCGTCTTTTTTTTTGTTTCATGCAAATCCAGTTCGGCGTGAATACAGTTTGACGCGAGTACAAACTCTCTGGGTTCATAAACTTTTTCATTTTATTTTTTCCACGCGGATTGGCACATAATTTTTTTTTAATAAATAGATTGGTTTTTTTAAGGATTATTGGATTAATGTTTTTTTTAGACATATATTTGGAGTCTTTGTATTTCTATTAGTTAATAAAATTTATTATTTTAATAAAATTCGAATAAGATTTAAAAACATGGCAATAATCAAATGCATATGACGTGTACAGTAATAAAACGAGGCGCCTAACCGTATACTCTCGCCAAAACTGGTTTGCACCGGATCGGCCGCGCCGTACTGGGCCATTCTCATTAAGTCCGAGATTCGAAATATGAAGTTAACAAAAAAACTTCATATTAGTTATTATTTTCATATTAATTAGTTACTACTAATTCTTTACCATAATATGGTATAGAATATAATAAACTATAGAAAATCTATTGATAAAAAACGGAAGCATCATACCATACAAAGCTAAACACCCTTTAAAGAATATTCCTCTAAAAGACCATGGATGCCCTGGAGATGGACGAGAAAAGCGGGATTTACAAGTTTGGAGGATTGTGAAATGATCTACGTCATCGACTGCAGTTGATATGGAAAAAACGAAAAGAAGTTATGGGATTTGGCTGCATGAGCATTAAGAGCGTGAAAAAATTCAAGATCGGAAGACTCAAACTTCGCTAAACACCTAATAGAAAAAAAACATACCTTAACCATAAACCTCATTAAGATTAGTGTTCCGTTATTTCAAAAAACTTACAACTGGACACAAATTGTCTCGGTTTTTATTTTAAGACATGCAAATCAAACATTTAAACATTTTAAGCAATAAATTATGTAAATAAAGCAGTAATTGTAAACATTTTTAATGCGGTCATTTCTATAATTTGCTTCTCACAAAGTGGAAGCATTTTCTTGCACACCCTACTGCTAATAATTAATATTTTTAATTAGTCTTATAATAAACAACTTATAAATAAATTTAAATGTCCTATAAAAACAACCCACCGATCTGCCACAGAACGAAGATCCTAATATATTTACAGAATATTACATACTTTGGTTAGTACAGACCAAATCAGTCAGTTCCTTGAGGTACATTTATTACTGAATGCCACTATTAATAAAAGTTAGGATCATAAATAAATTACCTGTTTGTTGAACCGACAAGGTTCAAAGTTTGCCAATAAAAACAACAGAATTTCGTTACTGGTTTAATTAATCATAACTCATAACATACTTTCTTTTACATATTTTTTTTTATAAAAATGATATTTTTATTACATTCTTATTACATAATTATGAGTCATTTAAACTTTTCTGGTAAATTAATTAATATTATAATAAACAGCCGGCAGAATTTACCAAAAAATAAAAAATTAAGTTATTTATACATATCATTATACAATGCTATAAAATTTATATTATTTGGTTTGTCATTTTCTAGTGCACAGCATAGAACATGATATATATTTTACATTTGCGATAATAACAATCGTGAATTAAACTAAAATATAAATATATGAAAATCGTAATAAAAATAGTACTTGGGACAGGGTCATTGAGCATTAAAACTGCCAGCTTTTTGAAAAAGTTCTTTCCAATCAGGAGTTACAGTATATTTTTCCGTAAGTGTTCCTAACGTAACTAATGAAGGATCTGTCGACATACTTTGTTCCCCTGGAAACAGCATTGCATACTGAAACATAATTTAAAATTGTTGAAATCCAAATATTAGTTCTACAAAAAATTATTTAAACTTACATGTAGACCATGAATCAAATCTTGCGTCACCGAATGTCTAATATTGTTTATATTCATTTCTATTTTTCCCGATTTACGTATGATTAATTTACCAATTTGTCCTTCGGGTAAATCTCGTAAGTTACTATGACCTTCTTGATCTGCACCAGAAAACCCCAAAAGAGAATCTGGAAACTAAAACGACGACATTTTAACTTGGATTTAGAAAGGCTTTTTTAATGTAAGTCTCAATAAACGGCATATTTTGAGAAAAATGAAAATATGGAAACTTTTTTCTTTACCAAATGTGAGATATTCAAAAAACCTTCTAAATTTATAACATAATTTGTTTTCGAAATTTTACGAATTCCATAGATTTTGTGAATATTGTTTTGTATGAATAATTTTATTATTGTACAGTGATAGTAGAGCAATACTGTAACTATTGTCAATCAACGATATGTCTAATGTAGGTGGCGCATCGAATGCACAACCACATTTAAAAAGAGAAACGTCGTTAAAAAATTAAAATAGAATGTGCTGTGTGTTGCCTAATTTAGAATGTTTACCAGTTAAACATTCTTTAAACATTCACAAATTTATTTCGATTTTGATAAGACAAATAAAGTAATAGGAACTATTTAATAACACATAAATTTGGCTAGCGTAAAAACGCCTAATTTCAAACCAATTTCATTGGTTAATATTTCAAGGTCATCAGTTTAGTACAAATTTTTTACTTAATTCTTAAAAAGTATGGACTATAGTTTTTCAAACATGTCAAACAAAAACTTTAAATAATGTTATTTTTTGATTCATTTTCATAACTAGGATAAGTTTATTTCATAACTCGCCATGAGCTTCTGTTATTTAAATGACGTGGAATTAGAAAATATTACATTGATTTAAGCATAATTTTTTATTCTAGACTTTTCAGATTCAGTAAAAATTCCGTAACATCGAGCTAATAGTTTTTGTTGAAGAAAAGAAATATGTCCTTATGAAATTCTCATGCAAAAATTTCAAGTTCGAGTTCAATTCACGTGGCGCACCATAACGTATGGTAACGCTAGTATTTTTCACTTACCTTTTGTCTACCTGCTTGCTTCAGCTAACATTATAAATGACCTAAATTCACGTTAAACTGTAAGTCGTCTTCTGTGCCCGTTTCATATTATCAACTCGAAACAGAAACAGGCAGATAAAACCGAAAAACTGTATGAACCCGCAATCGCATTACAAAAGAATACAAAACAGAATTTGCTCACCCGATTAGATAGTTGCTTTGCAAAATGATCTGAAACTAAAGTAAACGTATCATCAATTGTTTAATATAAAAGAATCGGATATTATTGTGACATTGCTGAAAGATTCCACTTTTTACTACAGGATAGCAGATTAATTTCTCGTTAGAAAAGTTTCACATTGACTATGCATTAATGACTATGAAAAAACAAGTAAATCTCGTTGATTGATGCATTGCATATCAATCCTGATTTTTTGACGAGGAACTAAGGTTTATCCATATATAATCCATATACGAATTCCTATCAATTCATTTTAGTAAACCCAAAAAGAGGCCAATACACGTTTTCGCCCCATTTACCCACTCCATGAACTTTGCCTGAATCTGTCCTTGTAAATACGTTATATAAATATACTAGCTGAAAAGCCCGTCCGCGGACCCGATTGGTTGGAAACTCGATTGATGTGCAACTCGTCCGAGGAGAAGTACCGGGGGTGGTTTAATATATTTTTCGGTTAGTAAAAAAATTTGACCAATCAGAGTGCTTTTAGGTTACCAAAAAATGTCAAGCCGTAGCAGGAGCAGGAGTAGCTGGGATTTTATAGATAAGATTTATAACAGATAATAATTATTTTAGATAAAAATACATAAAGATACAAAGATCTAATAAATAGCTATAAATTATGAAATTTTCAAAAATCATTTTTTATGAGGATAAATTCAATTTCAAACACATCCCCGTAAATAGACGAAAAATACAGGTTTTTCCTGATAAAATTAAAAATTTTCTGATAGCGGCAAACGTGTCAAAGGGATCTCCAGGGACCGCCATGGCGATGAACGTGTTCATTTCTGATTTTTGCTAGAGAATCAAAAATTTTCCGACTTTTCTGACCAAATTTGTACAATTCTAAATTGCATGACTTTTTTGCAAACCAATTCTTATTTTTGGTGAACGAGTGAGATCTCTCGGTTTTTTTGTAGGATATATTACAATATAGTTTGTACATATTCAGCCATTATTAAACAAAATCTACAACTATACGATAGTTGAACCTGACCGTTCAACTATCAACAGCAACAACAGTTGAACTAAAGAAGTCACTGAATTATTATGAAAAGTCATAACTGATATAATTATAAGTAGTCTACATTTTGTAGTAATTTTAATTTTAAAAATTAATAAAGTTTACTTTCTATAGAAAAATTTATTTTGGTTAAGGTGAGTAGTTCTATTCACCAGGGTGGTTTAAATTTTAACCACTTGCAGGTCTCCCACAACTAATTCTGAAGATTTTAGTTAGGAATTTATTTATAATAACATTTAGGAATTGCAAAGAAATTTACAAAGCGTTATATTGATGTTTCCAAGGTTAACGCCACTATTTCTAGCTCTGCACGACATCCCCTTGATGGATGGAAACAGACACAGCAAAATACTCAGTAAGCTTTGTTTTGTAAGTTCGGCTAACTAAATCGTATTTATTTCTTTCAATGTTACTACTACATAGTACATAGTTGAATTAGGTATTTTCACCCTGGTTTTTATTAAAATTACTTTACAAATACTTCGACCATTTTTAAATATAAAAAAGTTCAAAAATTCTAATACCAACTCAAAAATCTTTTTAATTTTAAAATAAAATTTCAATTAAAACAGAAAAAACTGCAAGAAAATGAAGCAATTGTAGAAATTCATTACTATTGTAATAATTTTAGAAATGTAGAATAAATTTTTGCGATTTTAAGACAAGCGGGAAGCTTGCACTCGCATGTTGACCGCCATGGCGGTCCATAGAGACTGTTTTAAAAAGTCTGCAGTTGCCACATGTCATACGGAACGCTACTACGATGGTTTAAAATTGCTAGAAAAAAACATTGTGAAATGGTGGATTATTTTAAGAAAAACCGCTTGGTTGTTTTGTGGAAGAAATTTAAGAGCCAGAAAGATGGTCCAGCCTTATTGAAAAAGATAGCCAGGTTCTATGAATACATAAAGTGTAGAGAACCCGACAATATGGAGAAATTGGTTATGCAGGGAATGGTCCAAGGTACAAGATTGTGAGGTCGCTCGCTAAAGAGATGGACCAATTAAATCAAAGGTGAAATATAGGTGGCACACTAGAACAGCTGCAAGAAAATCCTGTAACAGAATCATATGGAGAAACATCATAAGAAGAGCTATTCAAAATAGTCTCAGAGGGTCACATGCTTTTGACAAGAAGCACACGACTAAGAAGATGTGATAAAGGGTTGTTTTTAAGAGTGTATTTAAAATTGTGTCTGGCTTCCATTACATTATAATCAATGTCAGAACTTACCTTAAATATAGAAAATGAAGGCTTTTCATCACTAAATTTATCCTTGGTTGCAGTAAAAGCAGAATAGGTTACCCGAGGGATACTAATTTCCTCTTCTTGAACTAAAAAATATATAAATTTTGTTTTACATAAAAACATTAGAAAATATTTGTACAGTACAGTCTCGGTAATCCGAACACACGCTAATCCGAACAAACGAAGAAAAACTCGGTAGTCCACACAAATAGTTATAATCCAAACACTAGTAATGAAATTTTCGGACTATATAAAATGTTCTATTTGGTGCGGACTACCGAGTTTTTTTTCTTTTGTTCGGATTACCAAGACTGTACTGTACCGAGTTTTTCTTCTTTTGTTTGGATTACTGCATGTTCGGATTAGCGTGTGTTCGGATTACCAAGACTGTACTGTAATTTAAATGTTGCTTACATTCTCTTTTAATTTTATTACTAATATAAGTATCACGCATTTCATCACCATTACATTCTTCCTTTTTAATTGTTACTAGTGGTTTATCATTAGCATTAAATTCTAAAACGTAAAAATTAGTTTAATAAATAACAAAATTTCAAATACTAACCATACGTAACGGTATCGACAACTCGAAGGGCTCGAAATATTTCATCAGACTCTAAATGAACGTTACCATTGCATTTTATACTACGGGTAGGTTCCAAATCATCTTCATCTTTAATCTGTTATAAAACAAGTTTCAATCAATATAAATAATAATAAAACATTCAAATTTATTTTACCATGAAATCTGTAGAACTAATTTTTGGTAGGACTAGTGCATCTATATTTTGTCGATCTTTTGCGCTGCTAGTTTTTACCGAATACGTTCTTGGAAAACTAGTTGCTTTTCCCATTCCTTCCGAAAATATACCTTCTGTTTCTACATATTTGCCTTGTTTATTATTTTTAACCCCACCAGAATGCCTTTTAGGTCCCCGATTCCCTTGCTTTTGTGAAGAACGATCATTTTTAAGTACAGGACTTTAAAACAAATAATTGCATTATTCAACTAAATATAACAAGGTTTAAAACTTACACATTATTTCTGTCTTTATTTCGAACTGCATTAAAATTTGGTGTATAACTTCTTTTGGCTTTCGTTCCACCTAAATTTAAATCTCTCGGTGAACTAAATGAAGGTAGACGATTATTACCACACAGTCCTTCTTGTCGTATAATTTTGTTGATTTCGGTAGTGGTTAAAACTTTTTTAGACATGATTTTATATAATGAAGTGTAAATATCTACAATATTTTAAATGAAACTATGAGGTTATGTTTTAACGCACGTTGTCAATTTATGTTTTATACCTTACTTCAAACAGTGACGTACTTCGAATATTTATTCAACAGGGTGTTATGTAAAGTAGTATATTCTGCAGATTACCAACTTTTAAATGTTAGAAATATGGAACATTGGTGTTCGAAAATTTTGAAAAAAATCTAAAATTTTTATTTTATTTTTATTATTATTATTTTATTTTATTTTAAATCTCACGTGCAGTTTGTGGTGATTTGTGGTACTATCTAATTTATAATCTAATAAGAAGGTAATTAATTGCATGTTTATGGCCCAGTTTTTCAATTGTTAGTTAACTCAAATTCAATGGTTAACCTACGTTTATGACTACTCGATTGGTCAGAAATCTTAATTAACCATTGAATTTGGGTTAACTAACGATTGAAAAACTGGGCCTTTATGACGTTCTTAATTGTTCTGTGAGACGTTCAAGGGACGTCTTTGGTGACGTCGTATAATCGTCCTAAAATGACGTCTCTGGGCTGTGACATTAACATGTAACTTTTACGTCACTAGTACGTCACTAGTACGTCATTTTTTTGGTCATATGACGTCAATACTGACCAATTATCGACGACAATCTGACGTAACCATGTCAGCTGGGTGAGGGTGAAGGGGTGAGTCCAAGCGTAATGCCAAGTATGTTATTTAGTCTGTCCTTTCTTATCTAGAAAAGGTACTTTTACAGTTTTTCGATACTTGTTGTAGCTCATGATAAAATTCAGGTGGATCGTTTTCAAATGTAGGTACACCCTGTACAATTAAATTAAGTTTATTTATTTGTTTAAAGAAAACAGATGTAACATTTTGGGATCAGCTGAAAACATTTTATATTTTTGATCAGTATTATGAACAAAGTTAAATACTACCTGTGTATATGAATATTTTACTGGAAAATTTATTCTTTTTTGTTTCATGGTTTGCAGGTCCGGATCAAACTATTTTAGCGCCGGGTGCAAATTTGCTAAATGGCGCCTTTAATACTAATATTATATCATATAAAATATTATAATCAAAGAAAAAATGCAGTACCTTGAAAATTGAAATCACAAATGCACATTTATGCAGAATTAAAAAACGTTCAATCAAACTTAAGAGCCTTCTAAACTTTCGCGCTTTCCATCGCACCCATGATTTATCCGGCCCTGATGGTTTGGGAGGCTATGTTACCTGTTTAGGCATCCATGTCAAATTCATTATTAGTTACACCTCTGCAAAATCGCGACATCAATCCCAAAAACCCGGTGCCTAAAAGTCCGGTACCCATGTTTTTTTTAGATATTTAAATAAAGATATGTTTTTTGTTTGATGAAAATTGACTGCTTCTACTTTTTTCTTTGTTGTTTTTAAATAATGCAATTAATTTGCGTTATTTGGGCGCTGCACTTTTAGGCACTGGATTTTTAGGTTCCGGACTTTTTGGGCGGCGCCGTTTGGGCACAAAGATATGAATCATATCAATAACTTCTACAGGTTAAGTAAGGGGAAGTATTTTTTTAAATATTGCAAATATCTCCATGTAAGGGTACTTAAAATTGTGGTACCCCCTCATCTTAAGGGTCGTCCTTTAATCACGTGAGGTTTAAAAATTAATTTTTACCCTTCTCCTCTACTTTATATTTATAAAATATGAATATAATACAGGGCTACCACTTGTATGGAATACCATTGACAAGTCTGCGAATTAAAACTTGTCAGGAAAAGTCATGGAAAGTCAGGCAATTTAAAAGTTTTAGCGCCAATGTCAGGAAAGAATTAAAATTTTGACTAGGAAATATTTTCAATTGAAATATTTTTATATTTGAAATAAATATTTTTGGTGCCCAAACGGCGATTTCATTTTTTTCCCATCTTGATAGGACAAACAAGAGCTGAAATATTTCAGTTGCAGAAAATGCCGCGCATTGCAAAGTAAATATGGTCCTTACACAAAAACAAAAGTCAATATAATTGAAATAATGGTCATTTAGTACTACTAACATGGTAGAATGTTTTCGCAAAAAACAATCAATTATTTTTAGAATGGTCGTGCGCAAGATTGGACCATTTGATATGGAAAATGACCTTGGTTCAAAATTTAAAAAGGAAACCTTAATAACTATCAAGTATGAAGCTATGGAATTTCCACCGGCTTAGAAGTAATTTGAAATTTGGCGAATAGCATGAAAAATTCTTTAAAAATGCCTGAAAATATATTCTATGAATTTAATTTAAAAACTTTTTTAAGCGCTTAAATATTTTAAACGCAGAGTATGAATAATTTTATCAGTTACTGTATTTGTCGTTTTTGGCGCCTAGACGAGCTCGAGTCTCCAAGGACTCTGCATTTGCTACTCAGCACTTTGTTCCATCAGAAAAAGCTGCATGGTTAGTTAGCGTGCAGACAGAAATATTGCGGGAACAGTGGAGAAAACCATGGGTGGGCACGTGACCAAAGTGGGGGCTTTTGCGGGGAATAATTTTACTGAAAATATTATTGTCTTGTTAACTGTGATCGAATGAATGCTAGCAGCTAGAAAAACGGTAACGGGTCCAAAAAATGTGAAATTGTTTTATTGGAACAGTGATTTTTGAACAGTGGTACAAATTTCGGAAATAAAGATTTGGACTCATGAATGCTGGGGAATTTTTTGGTTGAACATTAAAATGAAATTTATTCGAAATAATGGTGTTTCGGTATCGGGGTGATTTTAGAACCTTAATAATTAGTTTATGGTAATTGTAACATTCCATAATCTTATGCGTTCAGTCAGAAATTAGAGTTTTCTAAAAATTAAGTTCCGTAAAATAAGTTATTGTGTGATTGGAATTTCTGTGTTATGGTGAGACTTGTTACCTTCATGTTCGTGAAAATTGTCTCCACCGCAATGCCATCCAAATATCCAGAATCGTCCTAGGGCAACCCAGTGTTGTGAAAATTTAAGATGGTATCTGCTAATCGGTGAGCTAATTTTTATTTTAATTGTTTAATTGTTCTTCGTTCTTCGTGGCTGAATTTTTTTAAGAAAATATTTTATAGATATTTTGAGAAATTTATTATTTATTCGACTTTAGCAGTGGGCCTTTTTAACTTTCTTTAGGTCAATCCGCATAGAATTACGCTCAGAATTTTGAGCCACAATTATCGTACATTTGAAAAATAAGTTTCACAAAAAACATTTTGTTTTTAGAATAACTTTTTTTCTTCAGGAGGGAGTTATTTTTGAAATCGGACAAAAGTTAGAATAAGGCACCAACATTTTTTTTATTTTTTATTTTAATTTAATTATTTAAGAAATGGAGGCACTTTATTTTTCCCTTAAGGTACTCTTTAGCCGCCTTCCATTCCCTAACGTTGTAAAAAATCAAAGCAGAAAATATTTGTTATTTTTGAATTTTTTTGAAATTGATATTTGTAGCACAGCTTCGTTCTGTGCTTTAAACAAAAAAAAATTTGTTAAATTTTTGTTGTTAAAAATTTGTAAAAATATTTGAAAAATTAATTTGATAAAAATCAGTAATTATTTGAGGGTAAATAAAGCTAATATTACATAAAATTAATTTAATGTTGAATTTTAAAATTATAAGTACACTGGTGGGGTTTGAGATACCCATAAAATTTTATTTTCAATTATTGTAATTCGCTCAATGACTAAAAGGCACCTGTGAATATTCATACCTACTCGGATAACTTTGAACTTAATTTACAAGAATGGATTTCAAAAAAAAGCATTTACAGCACATGTGGCATTAACTTATAGTATTATGAAGTGACCGGAAGGGGGGGGGGTTAAGGTAAACTATTAGATTATTTGGTACCAAATTTTCTTTTTACGAAAATGTTTTTATGAGTTACATCAGCTTCTTCTCGAGCTCGGGATTCATGGATCTTTTTCTTTAATTCCGGGATTCTTACTTCACCACGTGCAAGACATTGTTCCGGGATAATTTCAAAAACTGCTAGTATTTGGAATTTGATAAAAGTTTTGCTGATTATTCGGTTAGATACTATCTGGAATTAGTACACCGGATAAAAATTAAATTAACAGCTTATCTATATACTTCTGCTAACTCGGCAAATTTTGTTTTTGATATGCGATATTTATATAAGACGATATAAGGTAATTTCCAGACGTGTTTATGTTTGTGTTTATGTTTTGCAAACGTCGAGTTGTGTGAGTTGGAAGCTTTTGATACCAATTGTGTAGGAGAAATATGTAACATTTGACCTTATAAACAACTGTAAACATTCACTTGATAAATTTGCAGTTTTGTTGAATTATGCATTATGAATCGTAAGCAACTGACTACTATTTTCGATTTTTAATTTCGAAAAGTATTAGGGGTGCGCGATTGTCAAATTTCGTAATCGACTATGAAAATTAATCGATATTTTTTGATTAATCAATATCTAACTTATATTTATTGATCATAAACCTATAATCGATTATGAATCAATAATCGATTACAACCTACTATAATTGATTTTTATGGTTTCCTAAAATGAATTTTATAATATAATACTGTAATTTAAAATTCCGAAACGCGTCCGAAAAGGACTTGGAGAAAGGATTTGTTTCATTTTTTATAATTATTATTATGCAAATAATAAGAAGAATCGATTATTTTGAAATCGACTATTTTCATAATCGATTATTTTATAATCGATAATTTTCATAGTCGATTATTTCTATAATCTATAATATTTTTTTTATTTTTCATTAATTATAATGAAACCAAATAAAATCATTTTTACAAGGCGACCCTCGCGGATTATGTTCAAAATTTGCGGAGATGTTCTCTATAATAAGAAAAAAATTCTCTGAAAGTTTTAGCCCTTAATATGCAGCGGTTCGGAGTTAAGATTTTTTGAAATTTTAGAAAAAATTTTTTATCAACTTTTTTCATCAATTTTTTTGGCGAGGAAAAATTTTTTATTTAAATTAATGTAAAACTGCATCTTGCGGGAAAAATTCTCAGCTTTTGAATAAAAACATCTATTTTATCCTAAACTCATCAATAGACCCTTAAATATTCAATTAAATTGGAAAAATCGATTTTTCGATTGTCGAAAAATCGACAAACAAAAAATATGCACATCGCAAAAACAACATATTTTGTAGAAAAAACTCACAGCTTTAAGAAAAAAAGTCAAATTTGAAGTATCTTGTGCCGCACACAGAAAAAAAATCGATTTTTACACTTTAATTGGATATTTAAGGGTCTATTGATAAGTTTAGGATAAAATGGATATTTTTATTCGAAAGCTGAGAATTTTTCCCACAAGATACAGTTTTACATTAATTTAAATATAAAAGTTTTTCTCACCAAAATAATTGATGAAAAAGTTATAAAAATTTTTTTTCTAAAATTTCAAAAAATCATAACTCCGAAAACGCTGAATATTAAGGGCTACTACTGTCAGAAAATATTTTTCTTATTATAGAGAACATCTCCACAAATTTTGAACATAATCCGCGAGGGTCGCCCCGTAAAAATGATTTTATTTGGTGGAAATACCTAAAGCATTGTAGCTACAAATCCGGACTCGAGCTTATTACTTATTGGTTATACAGCCCCGATATAATTAAAAATTTTAAATAATCTGAACAACTTATATCAAGAAGGACCAATCATTCGGGACCAATCGTCCGGGGACCAAACGTCCGAATACCAAAAAAGCCTATTGATTTTCCTTTTCCGTTGTACAAATTCTGAGATACAGAAGACAAAATTTTTTGAATTTTACCGAGTCTTTTTTAAGTCACTGTAACTTAGAACTGGTGCAACAAAATAGAAAAATGTATTGAAGTGATATTTTTTATTACAAATTTTCCAACTTGATTTTTTACAAATTATTTATTAAATCAAATTAATTATTCAAATAAAACTTATTGTAATACACACTCTAAATTTCAATTGAAAACCAAAATGTGCGCGATAACAACCACACGTCGCTATTACTGTACAACCAATACAATTCAATTATTTACATCAAAACCAATTTTCTTCTTTTCAAAAATAATATCCAAACAATTATTTATTATCCAATTAATTAGTGCTTTTGTTTATTATTTGTCAAAACTTCCGAAATTCTTCCACAAATCATCCAATTTGACAAAAATGATCCAAAATTCAAAATAAAAATCGAACTCAAATTATAAACTTTTTATTTGCAAGTAACTCAAGAAATACAATTTTACAAAATTTTCGGAGACCTCCCGTAACAGCGACCATTCGGTCAACGCAAACGGTCATCCGACTTACTTGCTGTTTTGTAGCTGATCCAAGCTCAACTACTCGGCGGCAAAACCCAAAATTCCAAAATTCTCAAATTCAAAAATCAAAACAAAACCTGACAAAATACAAAATTTTTAAAAATAAATAAGATTCTAATTTTGGATTTTGGAACACGACAGTATATAAACAAATTTGAAGAGAATGAAATTTTCAACAAAAATTGTCAAATAAGTATTGCTGTAAAAGCGATTTTTATGTGTCATCTAAATTGTGGAAGTGACATAAGGTACGTTGAAAAATGATATAATACTGTCGTGTTTCAAAATCATATTTTTGAATTTTGTATTTTTAAATTTAAATTTTTGTTTAATTTGAAATTTTATTTTGACTTTGTGACTTTGTAATATTTTGAATTTTGATTGTTCGCACCAACAAATTAAAAGTTGGTACGAAAGTTTTTGATAAATTGGCTTTTTGCCAAGAGCGTCGACCGGAGTGGTCGCTTGGACGGAGCGGAGCGTCTCCGTAATTGTAAAATTTTGAGTCGTTAGTTAAAAATTTATTTTGATTATTTTGTGAATAAAAGTTTTTAATTTGCAGTCAGTGAATTATTATTAATTTGATTTTGAATGAAGTTCGCTGGTGGTAATTTGGTGGAAAATTATAAGTACGACGAGGCATGTGGTGTTGCCGAGCACATTTGGCAAGTCGAGATACAATTGAAAAATAAATTATATTTTTAAAAATTTAACAATCGTCGAATTTAAAAATTAAAATATTTTTGGATTTTGGAGAGGCTAGGGTCATCTAGCGGCTCTTGGAAGGATTATATTTGTGGCTCTCGATAAATGTACCCGAGTTCCCGTTTCATTTTTGTGTTATATTTTAAAAAATTATTATCATTCCGTATGTGTTTCAAAATGTCTTAAATTTTTCGGCTCGCGAAGGAAATTGGAGGAAATGTTTTAGTTTAGAGGAAACTTAATTCTACAAGGTGAAAACAAGAACTTCCGTTTAGTTTTGAGAATTTTGATATTATTTTACAAAAATTTGAATTGTCATAATCCATAACTTTGGGTAATACGATATATTTTTATTTCAGATGATTGTAGTTTTTGAAGATTTTCCACTATGGGGAAAATTTGAGTGTAGTTTCTTATCTAATAGGAATTGTTTTTATATAGGAATAAAAAATAGGATGCTCATCACAAAAGTTTTGAGTTATAAAGTCATTTCGCATAGTTTTCGATGAGATCTACTTTAAATGATTTGGAAAATGTTTTAAATCGGTTTTTGCCTATTATAAGCTAGTTCTCGTTAAGATTTGTTATGAATTATCTTTTCGAGAATCTAGCTTTTAATAGGCCAGATCGATATACTTCGTTTTTCGTCTCTTAAAATCCCAGTTATTAATTTGGTTTAAGGGTCATATCTATTGGAGGCGAATTCCCTGTAGGATTTTTAGGTTTAGGATTGGAAGTGGAGGGCAGGCCGAAGCTTGCATGCACTCAAGCCACATATCGGGCCCATTATGCTACCTCCGATGTTGAGGCCACAACGTGTTGATGCACACTGGAAGTGGTCCAGTGATCACACCACTCCATGGCTGTGATTTCCTTGTAGGATTTGCTTTAGCATATCAGAACATCAGATTTTCCAATGATTTTCCATTATTGAAAGCGTATTTATTTCAGATAATCGCACTTGTCGAATTTTTCACAATAGGGTTTTGCCTATTGGAGTTCAATTTCTAGTGAAAATTTTTTTGATATATTTTACCTGGAAATTGGACCCAAACAGGAAAAATCCAATACTTCCGTTTAGAAACTTGGTATTATAATAGGAAGTTGCTCATAGAAGATTTGGATAATGTTTTGACTACGGTGTTTGCCTATTGGAGGCCAATTCGATGTGAGATTTGATTTAAAATATCCAGATTATTATGCACATAATTCATAGACGTCATCCATAACTTGTCGTTTTATATTAAATTTTTATTTCAGATGTTCGTAGTTTTTAAAGATTTTCCACTATGGAGTTTTGCCCATTGAAGTGTAATTCCTAGTAAAAATTGTTTTGATATATTTAACTAGAAACTTACACTTTAATAGGAAAACTCCAAAACTTCATATTTGTATTGAGATCTAGTTTTCGGTGAGATCTGCTTTAGATGATTTGGGTAATATTTTGATTATGGTACTTGCCCATCGGAGGCTAGTTCCCTTGTAAGACTTGTTATAAATTATCTTATGGAGAATTTAGTTTCTGATAGGCGAGATCAATATATTCTGCTTGATGACGGCGTATGATTCTTAAAATCGCATTGGGAACTATCGATGGGATAGTTTCTTGTGAGTTTTGTCAAAGATCATTTTTCAAAAACTTTGTTTCTCATAGATGGGATCCATAACCATCGTTTTGTACCATCTGACATGTTTTAAGTCGGACATTCGAGTTTCCAATGATGTGTGAGAAGCAGGCGCTGGTGAGAAGAAGTACTGCTGTATTGTGCAATTAATTGATAAACTTATATATTATGTTGTATGTTTTTATTTCAGATGATTGCAGTTTTCGAATATTTTTCACTGTGCGATTTTGCCTATTGGAGTCTAATTCCTTTGAAAATCTTTTAATATATTTTACAAGGCATTTAGACTCTAATAGGAGAAATCTAAAACTTCCGTTTTATTTAATATTTAAAATTTAAGTTTTTGATAATTTTGTGGGTGCGGTGTTTGCCCATTGGAACTAGTTCTCTGTGAGATTTGTTAAAAATTATCTCATCGAGAATCTAGTTTCCAATAGGGGAGATCAATATATTTCGTATGATCAACTTGTTCCGATTCTTAAAATCATTTTCTAATTTCTTGCAAAAATATTTTATTTTGTTGAAATTTAGATTCTAAAAGACGAAAGGAAAATCTTCCATTAGATAAGGATGTTCGGTCATAGACCATGGTTGATGGATGGGATAGTTTCTGGCTAGTTTCTTGTAGATTATTGTGGACCGGATTATTTTGGCCGGATTAAGCCAGCGCGGGGCCCCTAGCAAATATTACCAAGGGGTTGTATGGTAATAAAAAATTAAATATGGACAAGATACAGACGAATTGAGAACCTCCTCCTTTTTTTGAAGTCTTTTTGTCTTTTTTCAACATCTTTTTTTGAGTTTTTTTTCCTTTTCATCTTTTGCTTTATGTGTTGCACTTCGGGAAGCGTAATGTTGACCCGTATCTTTGGCTCTGCTACTCATGTTGATTATCTTAATCTGGGTTACTAGGTAATACCTTGGTATTTTCCTTACATAGTAAAAAATAAATTATAAAACAGTTATACCAACCGACAAATTTGTCGGTTAAAAAAAAAGTTCCCTACCTTTTTCTCTTCAATTGGCTTTATAAATTTCTTTTTTTTTTTAATTTATCTTTTGCTTGTAGCTTGTAAAATTGAGGTCTAAATTTATGTTGTTCAGAATAACTCTCGATAAATGTACCCGAGTTCCCGTTGCATTTTTGTGTTATTATATTTTAAAAAATTATTATCGTTCCGTATGTGTTTCAAAATATCTTAAATTTTTCGGCTCGCGAAGGAAATTGGAGGAAATGTTTTAGTTTAGAGGAAACTTAATTCTACAAGGTGAAAACAAGAACTTCCGTTTAGTTTTGAGAGTTTTGATATTATTTTACAAACATTTGAATTGTCATAGGTGGGATCCATAACTTTGGGTAATACGATATATTTTTATTTCAGATGATTGTAGTTTTTGAAGATTTTCCACTATGGGGAAAATTTGAGTGTAGTTTCTAATAGGAATTGTTTTTATATAGGAATAAAAAATAGGATGCTCATCACAAAAGTTTTGAGTTATAAAGTCATTTCGCATAGTTTTCGATGAGATCTACTTTAAATGATTTGGATAATGTTTTAAATCGGTTTTTGCCTATTATAAGCTAGTTCTCGTTAAGATTTGATATAAATTATCTTCTCGAGAATCTAGCTTTAATAGGCCAGATCGATATACTTCGTTTTTCGTCTCTTAAAATCGCAGTTATTAATTTGGTTTAAGGGTCATATCTATTGGAGGCGAATTTCCTGTAGGATTTTTAGGTTTAGGATTGGAAGTGGAGGGCAGGCCGAAGCTTGCATGCACTCAGGCCACATATCGGGCCCATTATGCTACCTCCGATGTTGAGGCCACAACGTGTTGATGCACACTGGAAGTGATCCAGAGATCACACCACTCCATGGCTGTGATTTCCTTGTAGGATTTGCTTTAGCATATCAGAACATCAGATTTTCCAATGATTTTCCATTATTGTAAGCGTATTTATTTCAGATAATCGCACTTGTCGAATTTTTCACTACTGGGTTTTGCCCATTGGAGTTCAATTTCTAGTGAAAAATTTTTTGATATATTTTACCTGGAAATTGGACTCAAACAGGTAAAATCCAATACTTCCGTTTAGAAACTTGGTATTATAGGAGGTTGCTCATAGAAGATTTGGATAATGTTTTGACTGCGGTGTTTGCCTATTGGAGGCCAATTCGATGTGAGATTTTATTTGAAATATCCAGATTATTATGTACATAATTCATAGGCGTCATCCATAACTTGTATACATAACTAATATAACGTTTTATATTAAATTTTTATTTCAGATGTTCGTAGTTTTCAAAGATTTTCCACTATGGAGTTTTGCCCATTGAAGTGTAATTCCTAGTAAAAATTGTTTTGATATATTTAACTAGAAACTTACACTTTAATAGGAAAACTCCAAAACTTCATATTTGAATTGAGATCTAGTTTTCGGTGAGATCTGCTTTAGATGATTTAGGTAATATTTTGATTGTGGTACTTGCCCATCGGAGGCTAGTTCCCTTGTAAGACTTGTTATAAATTATCTTATGGGGAATTTAGTTTCTGATAGGCGAGATCAATATATTCTGCTTGATGACGGCGTATGATTCTTAAAATCGCATTGGAAACTATCGATGGGATAGTTTCTTGTGAGTTTTGTCAAAGATCATTTTTCAAAAACTTAGTTTCTCATAGATGGGATCTATAACCATCTGACATGTTTTAAGTCGAGGACATTCGAGTTTCCAATGATGTGTGAGAAGCAGGCGCTGGTGAGAAGGAGTACTGCTGTATTGTGTAATTAATTGATAAACTTATATATTATGTATGTTTTTATTTCAGATGATTGCAGTTTTCGAATATTTTTCACTGTGCGATTTTGCCTATTGGAGTCTAATTCCTTTGAAAATCTTTTAATATATTTTACAAGGCATTTATGCCCGTTTTCACCAACATTTATTTAAGAATTCCCTAGCAAAGAATTCTTTACGCTAGGTATTCCCTAAAATAATACTTAGGAAAATTTGCATTTCACCAACATAAGAATTTCTTAACGAGCAGCTCCCTTGCTAGGTATTCTTTACAGCCGACAAATGAACTAATACGGGTTGTAAATGTTATATTTGAATTTATACACAGTAAAAAGGTTTTGTTTGAATTTAATAAATAATTTTTTTTGAATAATTTTATTCAATAGAAAGAAATTTTGTTTCGATTTAAACAAAATTATTTCTATCAAACAAACTGAATTTGTTATTTCAAAAAAATATTTTTTTTTTAAATTTGTTTAGATTAAACAAATTGTTTAAATTTGTTCTGTTTAGATTTAATAATTGTTTATTACTTCAAATAAAACATTTATTTTAAATCAAAATAAAATCAAATTAAATAAAATTTTTCTTTTAGGCAACTAAAAAGCCTCAAACAAAATTGTTATTAGGGTTAACAAATACTTTAGTTGCGTATATATAACAGAATATTTTGTTTGGATCAACTAAATTTACTTCAGTCAAACAAACATTTTTAACTGTGTAGGTTTATGTCTAATTCTGGCGTTTCGGTTGTGTATTGTATTAAAAATTACAAGTGTTATGTTCTTGTATCAAAATGTATATAAGTAGTTACCTGGAGATTGTAATTTAATGTGTGTACAACCAATTGTTGCTAACACATTTGGAAAACCACATATTTATTCCGGTAGCATAAAACCGTAATGTCAGTAATAATTGATTTATGGGCGATACTGATTGATTCTAAAATAATAATACCCAAAATAATTGTCATAAATAATATGCACATTTATGAATAATATATTTATTTATCATTAATAAACTCTAGAGATCCTACTATTAATTTTAAAACCTTAATTTTAAATCTTACGACAAATTCCACATTAAAATTTTCATTTTCAAATCTGTCTAAACAATCCAAAAATCTAACAATAGCCATGGCGAGAGAAAAATAAGAATAAACACTAATTTATACCTGTAATACAACCGCTAAGGAATCCCTAACACGTTAGGGGTCGGTAAATCGGATACCTAAGGTTAGGGATTTCTTAATGCTCTTTAGGAACTTTTAGCGCTTGGTGAAAACCAAATTTGACATAAGAGTTTCTTATCTCAAAGTTAGGGAATTCTTAACGTTAGGAATTGTTGGTGAAAACGGGCATTAGACTCTTAATAGGAGAAATCTAAAACTTCCGTTTTATTTAATATTTAAAATTTAAGTTTTTGATAATTTTGTGGGTGCGGTGTTTGCCCATTGGAACTAGTTCTCTGTGAGATTTGTTACAAATTATCTCATCGAGAATCTAGTTTCCAATAGGCGAGATCAATATACTTCGTATGATCAACTTGTTCCGATTCTTAAAATCATTTTCTAATTTCTTGCAAAAATATTTTATTTTGTTGAAATTTAGATTCTAAAAGACGAAAGGAAAATCTTCCATTAGATAAGGATGTTCGTTCATAGACCATGGTTGATGGATGGGATAGTTTCTGGCTAGTTTCTTGTAGATTATTGTGAACCGGATTATTTTGGCCGGATTAAGCCAGCGCGGGGCCCCTAGCAAATATTACCAAGGTTTTGTATGGTAATAAAAAATTAAATATGGACAAGATACAGACGAATTGAGAACCTCCTCCTTTTTTTGAAGTCTTTTTGTCTTTTTTTCAACATCTTTTTGTGAGTTTTTTTTCCTTTTCATTTTTTGCTTTACGTGTTGCACTTCGGGAAGCGTAATGTTGACCCGTATCTTTGGCTCTGCTACTCATGTTGATTATCTTAATCTGGGTTACTAGGTAATACCTTGGTATTTTCCTTACATAGTAAAAAATAAATTATAAAACAGTTATACCAACCGACAAATTTGTCGGTTAAAAAAAAGTTCCCTACCTTTTTCTCTTCAATTGGCTTTATAAATTTCTTTTTTTTTTTAATTTATCTTTTGCTTGTAGCTTGTAAAATTGAGGTCTAAATTTCTGTTGTTCAGAATAACTCTCGATAAATGTACCCGAGTTCCCGTTGCATTTTTGTGTTATTATATTTTAAAAAATTATTATTGTTCCGTATGTGTTTCAAAATATCTTAAATTTTTCGGCTCGCGAAGGAAATTGGAGGAAATGTTTTAGTTTAGAGGAAACTTAATTCTACAAGGTGAAAACAAGAACTTCCGTTTAGTTTTGAGAGTTTTGATATTATTTTACAAACATTTGAATTGTCATAGGTGGGATCCATAACTTTGGGTAATACGATATATTTTTATTTCAGATGATTGTAGTTTTTGAAGATTTTCCACTATGGGGAAAATTTGAGTGTAGTTTCTAATAGGAATTGTTTTTATATAGGAATAAAAAATAGGATGCTCATCACAAATGTTTTGAGTTATACAGTCATTTCGCATAGTTTTCGATGAGATCTACTTTAAATGATTTGGATAATGTTTTAAATCGGTTTTTGCCTATTATAAGCTAGTTCTCGTTAAGATTTGATATAAATTATCTTCTCGAGAATCTAGCTTCTAATAGGCCAGATCGACATACTTCGTTTTTCGTCTCTTAAAATCGCAGTTATTAATTTGGTTTAAGGATCATATCTATTGGAGGTGAATTCCCTGTAGGATTTTTAGGTTTAGGATTGGAAGTGGAGGGCAGGCCAAAGCTTGCATGCACTCAGGGCACATATCGGGCCCATTATGCTACCTCCGATGTTGAGGCCACAACGTGTTGATGCACACTGGAAGGCCGAGCTAAGATATTCTGTTAAGTCCATTCCAATCCAGGGCTGTGATTTCCTTGTAGGATTTGCTTTAGCATATCAGAACATCAGATTTTCCAATGATTTTCCATTATTGTAAGCGTATTTATTTCAGATAATCGCACTTCTCGAATTTTTCACAATAGGGTTTTGCCTATTGGAGTTCAATTTCTAGTGAAAATTTTTTTGATATATTTTACCTGGAAATTGGACCCAAACAGGAAAAATCCAATACTTCCGTTTAGTCACTTGGTATTATAGGAGGTTGCTCATAGAAGTTTAATTTTCGGTGAGATCTGTTTTAGATGATTAGGATAATGTTATGACTGCGGTGTTTGCCTATTGGACGCTAAGTCGATGTGAGATTTGATTTAAAATACTATCTAGATTATTATGCACATAATTCATAGGCGTCATCCATAACTTGTCGTTTTATATTAAATTTTTATTTCAGATGTTCGTAGTTTTTGAAGATTTTCCACTATGGAGTTTTGCCCATTGAAGTGTAATTCCTAGAAAAATTGTTTTGATATATTTAACTAGAAACTTACACTTTAATAGGAAAACTCCAAAACTTCATATTTGTATTGAGATCTAGTTTTCGGTGAGATCTGCTTTAGATGATTTGGGTAATATTTTGATTGTGGTACTTGCCCATCGGAGGCTAGTTCCCTTGTAAGACTTGTTATAAATTATCTTATGGGGAATTTAGTTTCTGATAGGCAAGATCAATATATTCTGCTTGATGACGGCGTATGATTCTTAAAATCGCATTGGGAACTATCGATGGGATAGTTTCTTATGAGTTTTGTCAAAGATCATTTTTTAAAAACTTTGTTTCTCACAGATGGGATCCATAACCATCGTTTTGTACCATCTGACATGTTTTAAGTCGAGGACATTCGAGTTTCCAATGATGTGTGAGAAACAGGCGCTGGTGAGAAGGAGTACTGCTGTATTGTGTAATTAATTGATAAACTTATATATTATGTATGTTTTTACATATTTCAGATGATTGCAGTTTTCGAATATTTTTCACTGTGCGATTTTGCCTATTGGAGTCTAATTCCTTTGAAAATCTTTTAATATATTTTACAAGGCTTTTAGACTCTAATAGGAGAAATCTAAAACTTCCGTTTTATTTAATATTTAAAATTTAAGTTTTTGATAATTTTGTGGGTGCGGTGTTTGCCCATTGGAACTAGTTCTCTGTGAGATTTGTTACAAATTATCTCATCGAGAATCTAGTTTCCAATAGGCGAGATCAATATACTTCGTATGATCAACTTGTTCTGATTCTTAAAATCTGTTATTAATGGTATTTATTCTAGAATCCAAGTTTGAGCGAGCGTGCTCATTGGAGTCTAATTTCTTGCAAAAATATTTTATTTTGTTGAAATATAGATTCTTAAAGACGAAAGGAAAATCTTCCATTAGAAAAGGATGTTCGTTCATAGACCATGGTTGATGGATGGGATAGTTTCTGGCTAGTTTCTTGTAGATTATTTTGGACCGGATTATTTAGGCCGGATTAATCCAGCGCGGGGCCCGTAGCAAATATTACCAAGGTTTTGTATGGTAATAAAAAATTAAATATGGACAATATACAGACGAATTGAGAACCTCCACCTTTTTTTGAAGTCTTTTTGTCTTTTTTTCAACATCTTTTTTTGAGTTTTTTTTCCTTTTCATCTTTTGCTTTATGTGTTGCACTTCGGGAAGCGTAATGTTGACCCGTAAATTTACTCTGCTACTCATGTTGATTATCTTAATCTGGTTAATAGGTAATACCTTGTTATTTTCCTTACATAGTAAAAAATAAATTACAAAACAGTTATACCAACCGACAAATTTGTCGGTTTAAAAAAAAAGTGAGCAAAGTTCCCAAACTTTTTCTCTTCAATTGGCTTTATAAATTTCTATTTTTTTTAATTTATCTTTTGCTTGTAGCTTGTAAAATTGAGGTCTAAATTTCTGTTGTTCAGAATAACTCTCGATAAATGTACCCGAGTTCCCGTTGCATTTTTGTGTTATTATATTTAAAAAAATTATTATCGTTCCGTATGTGTTTCAAAATATCTTAAATTTTTCGGCTCGCGAAGGAAATTGGAGGAAAAGTTTTAGTTTAGAGGAAACTTAATTCTACAAGGTGAAAACAAGAACTTCCGTTTAGTTTTGAGAGTTTTGATATTATTTTACAAAAATTTGAATTGTCATAGGTGGGAATCATAACTTTGGGTAATGCTATATATATTTATTTTTCAGATGATTGTAGTTTTTGAAGATTTTCCACTATGGGGAAAATTTGAGTGTAGTTTCTAATAGGAATTGTTTTTATATAGGAATAAAAAATAGGGTGCTCATCACAAAAGTTTTGAGTTATACAGTCATTTCGCATAGTTTTCGATGAGATCTACTTTAAATGATTTGGATAATGTTTTAAATCGGTTTTTGCCTATTATAAGCTAGTTCTCGTTAAGATTTGATATAAATTATCTTCTCGAGAATCTAGCTTTTAATAGGCCAGATCGATATACTTCGTTTTTCGTCTCTTAATATCGCAGTTATTAATTTGGTTTAAGGGTCATATCTATTGGAGGTGAATTCCCTGTAGGATTTTTAGGTTTAGGATTGGAAGTGGAGAGCAGGCCAAAGCTTGCATGCACTCAAGCCACATATCGGGCCCATTATGCTACCTCCGATGTTGAGGCCACAACGTGTTGATGCACACTGGAAGGCCGAGCTAAGATATTCTGTTAAGTCCAGTCCAATCCAGGGCTGTGATTTCCTTGTAGGATTTGCTTTAGCATATCAGAACATCAGATTTTCCAATGATTTTCCATTATTGTAAGCGTATTTATTTCAGATAATCGCACTTGTCGAATTTTTCACAATAGGGTTTTGCCTATTTGGAGTTCAATTTCTAGTGAAAATTTTTTTGATATATTTTACCTGGAAATTGGACCCAAACAGGAAAAATCCAATACTTCCGTTTAGTCACTTGGTATTATAGGAGGTTGCTCATAGAAGTTTAATTTTCGGTGAGATCTGTTTTAGATGATTAGGATAATGTTATGACTGCGGTGTTTGCCTATTGGAGGCTAATTCGATGTGAGATTTGATTTAAAATACTATCTAGATTATTATGCACATAATTCATAGGCGTCATCCATAACTTGTCGTTTTATATTAAATTTTTATTTCAGATGTTCGTAGTTTTTGAAGATTTTCCACTATGGAGTTTTGCCCATTGAAGTGTAATTCCTAGTAAAAATTGTTTTGATATATTTAACTAGAAACTTGCACTCTAATAGGAAAACTCCAAAACTTCATATTTGTATTGAGATCTAGTTTTCGGTGAGATCTGCTTTAGATGATTTGGGTAATATTTTGATTGTGGTACTTGCCCATCGGAGGCTAGTTCCCTTGTAAGACTTGTTATAAATTATCTTATGGGGAATTTAGTTTCTGATAGGCGAGATCAATATATTCTGCTTGATGACGGCGTATGATTCTTAAAATCGCATTGGGAACTATCGATGGGATAGTTTCTTGTGAGTTTTGTCAAAGATCATTTTTCAAAAACTTTGTTTCTCATAGATGGGATCTATAACCATCTGACATGTTTCATGTTTTAAGTCGAGGACATTCGAGTTTCCAATGATGTGTGAGAAGCAGGCGCTGGTGAGAAGGAGTACTGCTGTATTGTGTAATTAATTGATAAACTTATATATTATGTATGTTTTTATTTCAGATGATTGCAGTTTTCGAATATTTTTCACTGTGCGATTTTGCCTATTGGAGTCTAATTCATTTGAAAATCTTTTAATATATTTTACAAGGCATTTTGACTCTTAATAGGAGAAATCTAAAACTTCCGTTTTATTTAATATTTAAAATTTAAGTTTTTGATAATTTTGTGGGTGCGGTGTTTGCCCATTGGAACTAGTTCTCTGTGAGATTTGTTATAAATTATCTCATCGAGAATCTAGTTTCCAATAGGCGAGATCAATATACTTCGTATGATCAACTTGTAACGATTCTTAAAATCTGTTATTAATGGTATTTATTCCAGAATATCCAAGTTTGAGCGAGCGTGCTCATTGGAGTCTAATTTCTTGCAAAAATATTTTATTTTGTTAAAATTTAGATTCTAAAAGACGAAAGGAAAGTCTTCCATTAGAAAAGGATGTTCGTTCATAGACCATGGTTGATGGATGGGATAGTTTCTGGCTAGTTTCTTGTAGATTATTTTGGACCGGATTATTTTGGCCGGATTAAGCCAGCGCGGGGCCCGTAGCAAATATTACCAAGGTTTTGTATGGTAATAAAAAATTAAATATGGACAATATACAGACGAATTGAGAACCTCTTCCTTTTTTTGAAGTCTTTTTGTCTCTTTTTCAACTTTTTTTTGAGTTTTTTTTCCTTTTCATCTTTTGCTTTACGTGTTGCACTTCGGGAAGCGTAATGTTGACCCGTATCTTTGGCTCTGCTACTCATGTTGATTATCATAATCTGGGTTACTAGGTAATACCTTGGTATTTTCCTTACATAGTAAAAAATAAATTACAAAACAGTTATACCAACCGACAAATTTGTCGGTTTAAAAAAAAAGTGAGCAAAGTTCCCAACCTTTTTCTCTTCAATTGGCTTTATAAATTTCTTTTTTTTTTAATTTATCTTTTGCTTGTAGCTTGTAAAATTGAGGTCTAAATTTCTGTTGTTTAAAATAACTCTCGATAAATGTACCCGAGTTCCCGTTTCATTTTTGTGTTATATTTAAAAAAATTATTATCGTTCCGTATGTGTTTCAAAATGTCTTAAATTTTTCGGCTCGCGAAGGAAATTGGAGGAAATGTTTTAGTTTAGAGGAAACTTAATTCTACAAGGTGAAAACAAGAACTTCCGTTTAGTTTTGAGAATTTTGATATTATTTTACAAAAATTTGAATTGTCATAGGTGGGATCCATAACTTTGGGTAATACGATATATTTTTATTTCAGATGATTGTAGTTTTTGAAGATTTTCCACTATGGGGAAAATTTGAGTGTAGTTTCTTATCTAATAGGAATTGTTTTTATATAGGAATAACCAATAGGATGCTCATCACAAAAGTTTTGAGTTATAAAGTCATTTCGCATAGTTTTCGATGAGATCTACTTTAAATGATTTGGATAATGTTTTAAATCGGTTTTTGCCTATTATAAGCTAGTTCTCGTTAAGATTTGATATAAATTATCTTCTCGAGAATCTAGCTTCTAATAGGCCAGATCGACATACTTCGTTTTTCGTCTCTTAAAATCGCAGTTATTAATTTGGTTTAAGGATCATATCTATTGGAGGTGAATTCCCTGTAGGATTTTTAGGTTTAAATTGGAAGCAGAGGGCAGGCCGAAGCTTGCATGCACTCAGGCCACATATCGGGCCCATTATGCTACCTCCGATGTTGAGGCCACAACGTGTTGATGCACACTGGAAAGCCGAGCTAAGATATTCTGTTAAGTCCAGTCCATTCCAGGGCTGTGATTTCCTTGTAGGATTTGCTTTAGCATATCAGAACATCAGATTTTCCAATGATTTTCCATTATTGTAAGCGTATTTATTTCAGATAATCGCACTAGTCGAATTTTTCACAATGGGGTTTTGCCTATTGGAGTTCAATTTCTAGTGAAAATTTTTTTGATATATTTTACCTGGAAATTGGACCCAAACAAGAAAAATCCAATACTTCCGTTTAGTCACTTGGTATTATAGGAGGTTGCTCATAGAAGTTTAATTTTCGGTGAGATCTGTTTTAGATGATTTGGATAATGTTTTGACTGCGGTGTTTGCCTATTGGAGGCTAATTCGATGTGAGATTTGATTTAAAATACTATCTAGATTATTATGCACATAATTCATAGGCGTCATCCATAACTTGTCGTTTTATATAAAATTTTTATTTCAGATGTTCGTAGTTTTTGAAGATGTTCCACTATGGAGTTTTACCCATTGAAGTGTAATTCCTAGTAAAAATTGTTTTGATATATTTAACTAGAAACTTGCACTCTAATAGGAAAACTCCAAAGCTTCATATTTGTATTGAGATCTAATTTTCGGTGAGATCTGCTTTAGATGATTTGGGTAATATTTTGATTGTGGTACTTGCCCATCGGAGGCTAGTTCCCTTGTAAGACTTGTTATAAATTATCTTATGGGGAATTTAGTTTCTGATAGGCGAGATCAATATATTCTGCTTGATGACGGCATATGATTCTTAAAATCGCATTGGGAACTATCGATGGGATAGTTTCTTGTGAGTTTTGTCAAAGATCATTTTTCAAAAACTTTGTTTCTCATAGATGGGATCTATAACCATCGTTTTGTACCATCTGACATCATTTAAGTCGAGGACATTCGAGTTTCCAATGATGTGTCAGAAGCAGGCGCTGGTGAGAAGGAGTACTGCTGTATTGTGTAATTAATTGATAAACTTATATATTATGTATGTTTTTATTTCAGATGATTGCAGTTTTTGAATATTTTTCACTGTGCGATTTTGCCTATTGGAGTCTAATTCCTTTGAAAATCTTTTAATATATTTTACAAGGCATTTAGACTCTAATAGGAGAAATCTAAAACTTCCGTTTTATTTAATATTTAAAATTTAAGTTTTTGATAATTTTGTGGGTGCGGTGTTTGCCCATTGGAACTAGTTCTCTGTGAGATTTGTTATAAATTATCTCATCGAGAATCTAGTTTCCAATAGGCGAGATCAATATACTTCGTATGATCAACTTGTTCCGATTCTTAAAATCTGTTATTAATGGTATTTATTCCAGAATATCCAAGTTTGAGCGAGCGTGCTCATTGGAGTCTAATTTCCTACAAAAATATTTTATTTTGTTGAAATTTAGATTCTAAAAGACGAAAGGAAAATCTTCCATTAGTAAAGGATGTTCGTTCATAGACCATGGTTAATGGATGGGATAGTTTCTGGCTAGTTTCTTGTAGATTATTTTGGACCGGATTATTTTGGCCGGATTAAGCCAGCGCGGGGCCCGTAGCAAATATTACCAAGGTTTTGTATGGTAATAAAAAATTAAATATGGACAATATACAGACGAATTGAGAACCTCCTCCTTTTTTTGAAGTCTTTTTGTCTTTTTTTCAACATCTTTTTTTGAGTTTTTTTTTCCTTTTCATCTTTTGCTTTACGTGTTGCACTTCGGAAAGCGTAACGTTGACCCGTAACTTTGGCTCTGCTACTCATGTTGATTATCTTAATCTGGGTTACTAGGTAATACCTTGGTATTTTCCTTACATAGTAAAAAATAAATTACAAAACAGTTATACCAACCGACAAATTTGTCGGTTAAAAAAAAAGTGAGCTAAGTTCCCAACCTTTTTCTCTTCAATTGGCTTTATAAATTTCTTTTTTTTTTTAATTTATCTTTTGCTTGTAGCTAGTAAAATTGAGGTCTAAATTTCTGTTTTTCAGATTTGGCTTTTAAATATTTTCTACTCTAGGCGTGGGGCCCGTAGCATTTGCTACATTTGCTATATGGCTAATCCGACACTGGTTAAATGAAAATAAGGAAAGTTAACCATGGTTAACCGTGCTCAAACTTATCAACCAATTTTGGCTAGTTAGATGAGTTGAATCACTATTATCACTGAATTATCAGCCTATGCATAATATTAAATGAAATACAAATAAGTAAATATTCAAGAATTCTTTTGTTGCTAACTTTCACATGTTTTTCAGGATTGAACTTGGAACTGTAAACTTATATAAAACTTCATTGTTATCGAAGTTCAACAGTTCAGTGATAATAATCATTTGAGAGAATGAAGTCGTTACCAAATCATATAATTTTAATCGGTCTATTCTTTTTTATTCAAATACAGGACAGTTTTCAAAAATATAAATATGAAATAAAAACGTTAACCGTACCATTGGATCATTTTTCGTAATAATTATTTTTTTGCGGTAAGTACAATTAATAACTGAATATCTTGTAGATTCACAAACAACGAATCTTTTCAACTTCGATACTTGATAAATGATTCTTATTGGAATACTGATGGACCAATCTTCTTTTATACTGGGAATGAAGGAAATATTGAAACATTTGCCCAAAATACCGGATTTATGTGGGAAATTGCGCCAGAATTTAACGCTTTGTTGGTATTTGCAGAACACAGGTAACTTTAAACACTTTCGCATTTTTCCATTTTTGCAAGAGTCAAATTTAAAATTTTGCTATATTGAACATTTTTCTTTATAACTTGAAAATATCCTTATTTTTTGACAGATATTATGGTGAAACATTGCCCTACGGAAACCAATCTTACAGTAGTCCTCAACACTTGGGTTATTTAACATCAACTCAGGCATTAGCCGATTACGTTCTTTTGATTGATTATTTGGTACATGAACATCGAGACAGCGATGCATACATTAAAAATCCTGTTGTCGCTTTTGGAGGATCATATGGTGGAATGCTATCTGCTTGGCTGCGTATGAAGTACCCTGCTAGTGTAATTGGAGCTATTGCGGCTTCAGCTCCAATTTGGCAATTTAAAGGTTTAGTCCCTTGTAATATTTACAACAAAATACTAACATCAATTTATGCTGCCACGGAAAGAGATTGCGATGTGGTTATAAAAAGATCTTGGCCAATTATCAGGTAAGTAAGATACAAAAGTATAAAATTAGTCCTCAAAGAAACAATTTTTCTAGAAACAAACTAGCAACAAGTGATGGTAAAAACTGGTTGACGAATAAATGGAAATTATGCAAAACATTACAAAATCAAGAAGATGTCGAAAATCTTATAAATTGGTTGTCAGAAGTTTACAGCAATTTAGCAATGACAAATTATCCATATCCAGCCGACTTTTTAGCTCCACTTCCAGCTTACCCAGTTTCAGCTTTTTGTTATAAATTACATGACATTTCTTCTAAACCAGATACATTTTTGGAACAACTTGGAGAAGCTTTAAGTGTTTATACAAATTACACTGGCAGTGTTAAATGTATTGAATTGGATTCAACATCTCAGTCAGTTGGAGAACTGGGTTGGGATTATCAGGTGAATTTTCGTGATAATTTAATATTTTACAATTTTATTTTATACTTTTTTTTAGTCATGTACGGAAATAGTTATGCCAATGTGTTCTACTGGCACTGACATGTTTGAAAATCAAAGTTGGAATTTTACCAAGTTTTCAGAAGAATGTCACAAAACTTGGAAAATAACTGGCTCGCGCGAAGATTTAGCTATTTTAGAGTATGGAGGGAAGAACATACACTCGGCTTCAAATATTGTCTTCAGTAATGGATTGTTAGATCCATGGTCTGGTGGTGGAGTTCTATATAATATATCAAGAACCGTTTTAGCAATTATTATTCCTGATGGCGCTCACCATTTAGATTTGAGAAGCAGCAATCCTCAAGACCCAATTACTGTTATAGAAGCTAGAAACTTTCACAGACATGAAATTCGTAGATGGCTTCGCTCTTATTATTCACAAGAAAGAAATATTATTACTTAAACACTGTAATTTTGTATAATTTTATATAGCAACTAGAAACAATTATAATTTACTATAATATAGGTTTTTTTGAGATTTGAATTTAAAAAAAGATCAGAAATGATTATTGTAGTTGAGTTTGAGATTTTTTTGAATAAATTGATTTTCTAAGAGATTTTGTTATAATTTTTAAAAGTTGTCTCACAATTTGGATAAGTTTTGGAATTTTTGGGTAAGATTATTGAAACAGAATAATTGATGAATTTTAATAGTTGAAGATATACAGATAATTAATTTAATTGGAAATTTTAATTGATTTATATCGTAAAATTATTCAACTTGGGAAGGAATGGAAAATTTAAATTAGATAGCGTCGCACCTGGATCCGTTTATTTTTGCATTTGTTGTTCCATTTTTGTGTTGAAAGTTTTATTTTAAATTTAATTTGGAATTGGGATTTTAAATTGGCCGGGCAACATTTTGAAGATTATTTTTCTGGAAATGGAATTCGGAAAATTTGGGAAAAGAAAATATCAGCACAATATATTCTTCTTTTCCATCTTTTCTTATTTATTTAAAAATTTACTAATTATTTATTTTCTCTCTAAACTATTAATTGTATAAACATATTTTGTACAAAAATGTTTTTATGCAAGTAGTAAGCAATAAACAAAAATACATTTTATAGTGAATTGATTAAAATATAAAATTGTATTTTCATAAAAAATCATCCAAAATAAATATTTTTATCTCAAATGATAAAAATGGTGAAAATGTTAAACTTTAAACGGAAGAAGTTGATGCTTCATAAGGCGGAGCTGAGGAAACTCTTAAGTAGCTATCTTCTCTTTCAGCATGTAAATGAGGAGTAACAATAATTTCGTTTAAATCAATTGATTCGTTGGCACTATAAGGTAGATTATGTCGAAAATTGGAGCTGTTATTGGAATTAATTAAACTTGTAGATTCTTGAGTTTGATTCTCTGTTGTTGGTTTTGGATTATATTTTTCTTCTTCAATGATCCACTTATGAGTACGTTCGTAAAGCATAGAACCAAATAAGTTGCGAATCTGTGCAAAAAAAATTAATTAAAATTGATTTAAAACTATTAAATATTTCTCACAGTTATAATTGCATAAAAAAATCCAATAGTTACTCCTGCTACTACATCTTCTACGTGGTTTTCGCCATGTTCAATATGGTTTATCAGAAGATGGGTTGAGAAACCACCGAAAAGTAGTAAAATTACTTGCTGAGTGGTATGAAGTCCGTTAACAACATCGAAATGGTCAACGTATAAGTACAAAAATGTTGTGCAGTAACTAAAAACGGCTGCTCGGTATGAAGGGAAGGATGTACGTAAAGATCTATCCAAAGCTTTAATTTGTTCATATGGTTGTTTGATCAAGATGGATTTATTGGGACAGTAATAATCTTGAAGCTCTTGATAACTAAAGTAATAAGGAGATGGTACTCCACTTATCAGCTTTATTAATTCCATCATTAAGCAGAACATGAAGAAATGAATTCCAATGCTAACTGTAAAAATCATTTAAAAAATTTTCAAATTGATAACAATATTTTTGATAATGGCTCTAATCGTAGAATGTATAATAGATATCATATAAAGTTAATAACCTTTAATTTAAAACTAATTTTTTGTAATGTTAAACTGCATTTACGTGCGTCAAGCTTTCGTGGAAGTTGTTGATAATTAATAAGTAAAACAATAAACCAACATAGCTTAATTATTATTAAATACAATTGATTAAAAATTAGTCACACATCCAGTTACGTGTGAATTCAATATTTTGAAAATAAATGTTTAATTTTGAACTTACATAATTCTCCTGCAATTCTCTTCCAAGCGTTGACTCGGATTGGTGTCAAAACAAAATTTTTCGAAATGGTTGTAACGAAAACAATCGTGAACACCATTATAATGGAGAAGTACAGAAAAAATGTATTTGGAGGTGACTGCAGTTTCATATTATATTCCGTAGCATTGCAATATTTGCTCATATTTAACATCCGCAAAGGAACCGTATCAGAATGTCTAAAAGTAAAATAAAAATATTGAAATGAAAAGTTTAAATGGAAAATTTTACCTGATTATGAACATTCCCAAACCAATAAAGCATACCACGACCATATTTATAAGTGCAAAAACGGCATCCGAAAAAACTTGAAATCTTTGGAAATCATTTAATTTAACACCATTAATAGTGTTACTTCCACAATTTCGAAGACTCGCTAAAAATTCAAAAACCGTAAATAATATTAAATGCAAACAGAACTTCTACTTACTCAAAGTATCGCAAAATGGGATTAAAGGCATTTTAACTAATTTTTAAAAATGAACTATGTTTTAATTAAACAGCAAGTTTCCACAAGCAGTAAACTTAAATACATACGAAATTGTATTGGATTGCATATTCCATATCATGATGATACAAATGCATCCCTGCCACTTTTCATTACAAAATACGTAGGTTATTACCTTAAATATTTATACATACTTGAGTATGTCTACTCAAATATTTTTAAATTAAATTAAATAGAAGAAATTCAAAATTTTTGCTTTAATTATTGGCAAACTTTTTAATATTTTGTTGAAGTATAGGTAGTATCTCGTATAAGGTGGTACTATTCTGTACCATTAGACGCAACTGGGTTCAATATTTTGGGAAAGTAGTGCAAATTATTCTGTAGCTATTCAAAAAACTGTAAAATTTGCTTTTATTAATTTTTTTAAAATTTAAATTGTTTCAAATTTTGGATTAATTTTGATTTTTGGGACTAATTCGCATCTGAGAGTGCCATTAATAGTGGAAATTTGTCTTCACAAAAATGCCTAACTGCTTATCCACTCAGATAAAAAAATACATACACGGTCTAAAATATTTCCTTTTTCAGGATAAGATTGATATTATTTATAAAATCAAAATAACTTCAACTGATTTAATAGAATGGAGAGAAAAATCATAAATAAATATAAACTTTCTTTTCAAAATCAAAGCGGCAAATACCATGAATTTTATTTCTTTCAGATTGAACAAGATAATTCTGTAAAAAAATAATTAATCCAAAAACTAAATGTTTTTAAATAATAAATTGAATAATTTATTTTTGTTCCCAAAACAGTGCATTAAACAGAGACGTAACAACCCCGAAAGTTGGAAAATTTGAGAAAAGTTTGAAATTGCAAAGGTAAAAACTCAAAAGAGCAATAGCGTGTAATCTAAGAAAAAGCTCGAAAAAGCAACAAAAAAAGTTGGCAAATCCAGGACTGGTTCCTCCTCAAAATTTTCGGTTTGTTGTGGTTCCCAACCACCATTTCTTAAAATTATTCAGGCATCCATAAATTAAAAGTAGCTGTTAGTAAAATTAGAACTTGATGTTAAAATATTACTGTGCTGTTTCTAAAACCCAAATCAATCACGTCATGAACATTGATGACGTCCACTAGGCCAGCGTTGTCAAAATTATAAAGTGGGACATAACATAAACTGTCAATGTAACCTACAAGCATACAACACTATACATACAAGTTAATGTAAACAAACTTATAAAACCAGGTCCCACAAAAAGCTACAGCTTCCGAATGCTCTTTATGAAAAGGAAGCCATAGATGTAAAAATCCTCTCCTCTTCTTCTTGGCAACCTTGCCAATTGACACTGCTAACCTTCTAAAATCATACAAAATCATCTAATAAAGCAAAACAAACTACGAACAAAAGATATAAAATATACGTGTACGCCAATGATGATGACGTGTGCATAGAAAAATGTAACACTCGGTATAATTATCAGTTTTAAAAAATGTAAGTGACCTCATTAACTTATTGTTAGTTACCGACTAAACAAAATCGGTAATTTGATTCGACTGCATGTATAAAATTTATTTATTTAAATTTAATTTTACAAAATTCCAACTAAACCTTAAATTAAATAATTAAAATAGTTACAAAATTGAATTTTCCTTCAAAGAATGGTATGTTCTTTTCGTCGTTAATTAACGATTAAAAAAAATTGAAAATCAAAATCTAAGCTATTTTAGACTAGATTATTTTAAAATATATGATGTTGGTCAGTCATTCGGCCGAAATTGATGTGTCTTCCTAAAATGACCTTTATTGCCACACTTCCTCTGCAATATTGCGGACATTTTAACAATTTTTTTAGTACTAAAACCTGTTTTGGCGTGATCTTGATGATTGATGAATTCATTATGTCTTCTGAAATATGGTAAGCTTGGGTATTGCTGAAAGCTGCCATTTTGTGGTTCCATGGATGGTTAGTCTTTGAGTATCATATTTAGTTAGGTTTAGAAAATTCAAGTAATTTTTTTTTTCTATTGTGAACTTGATGTTGGGGTTCAGAATGCTAATGTAACTCTTTCCAACTGTCAGGGATGGACCCGGAAAAAGCCTTCCACTTGTATTATTAAAGCATTCCTTTAAAAAAAGAAGTGAGAGAAAAAATAAGTTGGCAATATGCAAATTAAAAACCGTTCCCCCCAAAAAAGTTGGTTTGGGTGCGTCAAAATACATCGGTTGGAACCAATTTAAAAACATCACTTGCTGCTGTTGTTCTCTTAAAATTCTCTTCAAATAAAGTAAAGAATAATAAATTATATAGAAATGTTAAAAATGAAAAGATACAATAAAAAGTATATTACATTATTTATTTCACCCCTAAAATATTACACCAAATGACTAAAAATTTATTAATTTATTATATTTTACATTGTTGAGTAATTGTTAACTTCCAATGTTGTAGAATTTAATGAGGTCCTGAAAATAAAAAAATAATTAAAAATTTTCAATAATTGTAAAGTAAAACGGTTTTATAAATTGTTGATAAATAAATGACTAATACGATATCGACATTCTTCAAGTTGCAAATTTGAATACCAGAAAGCGATAACACGAAAAAAAATTAATTTGAATCAATTTTAACAAGGTTTACTTAATAAATTTCAAATCTTACTTAAGTCAAACTCCAAATTACGTAGAGTAAAACCGAAATAGCAACTAATAGCATTGCCAAAATTGGAAAAGTAATTTCAGGAAAATCGTCTCCTTCGTATTCGGTTTCGTAAGTAACATCAAAATATTCTTCTCTTCCTGGTTGATGTTCGTGCTCTTCATATTCCACTTCTTCATCACTGTCAGGATCAAAATAAACATCATTTTCGTCATCGTCTTCATCGGTCTCCCAGTCGCGAAAAGACATGTAACTACCATTACGAAGAGTATTGTACATAAAACGACGTTGCATCTTAAAGGCAAGTTGAACAATAAGTAAGCAAATTGTTACCTTTACAATAATTATTGCATAAGGTAAAAGTGGCGAGCAGTTGGTAACTGAAGAAACTAAATAATAATTTAATACGATGACCAATAATAGATAAACTTATCGCAACACGTATTAAAACTATTTTAATTATCATTGATTGAATTTTGTTTTATAATAAATTAAGTCGACCACAGCAGTGGATTGGTATGATCGCTGGTTGAGTTACAGAGCGGAAATTCTGGGTTCGAATCTCGGACTTAGCTCGGCCTTCCTGTGTGATTTAGGAATTGGTTCTACATTTACATAAATATGACCAATTGACAGAACGTCAAGGTCAAAAAGGAAAAAAAGTGCTATAAGTTGGTAATTTGTAAAGAATTAAATTTCCCGCAAAAAAGTGATTGATAGGATATCTTTATCTCTTATGGTTTAGGCGTGATAGGTATTCGAAGAAGCCCATTTTGAATGGAGTGAAAGAGGTTGTTTACACCCCAATTTTTTTAGATTTCACATTTACCCCACTTGATCTTAAGTTTATTTTTTTCCAAAATAATTCTAAGTTATTTAAAATGACGAAAACTTTTTACGTAAGTTCAAAGTTCAATGTATTGAGTATCCTGTAAAATTATGTTTTTAAACTTATATAATTTGCGAATTAGGTTAACGATACTGTATGCAACTGTGCTGTTATTGTGCAAGATAAAAATATCTTTATAAAAAAAATAAGAGCCAACAAACTGGAATAAAATTTTTCCAAAATCAACTCCTAATTTTCAATTGCATGGAAATGGACTATTTTAGGTATAAAATTTTACTCATCAAATTATATTAATAAAGAAATATGAAAACAGAAGCTTATAATTTTTACACGAAATCAAGGTTAATTTAATGCCAGCTTATCACATTGTTATTTAAAACTCAATAGAATGGAATTAAAACAAAAATAAATAAATAAATAATTTACTATATTATTCATCAAGTAACATCTGGTAAAAGGCAAAAGATTAAGAATTAGTATTTTAGAGATATTCTTCCCTAGTCCTTAAATTTAATGTTCAATGCGTAAAAGTTAAAGATCACAGAACTTATATACTAATCTTTCTAATTATAAGTTTCTGACAAAATAAAAAGAATTCTAAAGAAATATGAGATCCGCACACAGAGCAAAGAAAAGTACAAACACAATCAGAGAATCTATTATTAACAACAAGAATAAAATCGGAAAAATCGGCAAAAATAAGTTTTTGGCGGTCTCACAGCACTTGCTAGAAACCGGACACACTAGCAGAGATAGCGAAATTGAATTCATTCATAACAAATTAAGAGATAATACCATGAAAGATTAATTTGATTTTTACATTACGGAAAATCTAAATTGCAGTGCTATTATATATAATCATATCAATATTTAATTTTGTCAGGTGGAAATTATTCTTTAACAAGGATTTTGTAAACCGTTCGAATTTATCCAGAGAGTTTTCCCTGTTCTAAATGTATACAAAAATGTATGCATTTACCGGTAAATGTATATAGGTTCTACGGGAGTTGGTAAGAGTGCGTACTTTGGTAAAAGTAATTCGACAAATGAGTGTTATTGTTAATAACTTAACAAATTCGAAATGTCTCAGTAGCAATCCATGCTGCAAAAAAGATTAATTTAATTATTATACTGGTTTCAGTTTTCAATTAGTTTAATAGAATTAATTTAAAACTTAAATATTAATTTTTCCAAATTTAAATTTATTTAAAAAAATATCTAAGTGGGTATTATGAATTTTCCGAATTATTATAGCACACTAACTGGTTGTAAAGTCTCAATATAGTACTTTTCCCAATATCGCTTGGTATATGTGTAGATATTTCTAATTCTATTAGGAAAAGTACATTGTATGTACATTTACCAGAAAATATTCACCTTTACCAGTATACGTACTTTTTTTATATTTTGAATATCTAATAAATAATATATACTATTAAATTATGTTAAATTATTATTAAATTAAGATTACATTATACATTATTTCGCACTTTTAATATAAACCTTGGATAAAATATATAGTACATATAAATGAACCGCGCTGTATAAAATTATTAAATTGTATATTCTCTATAAATTTATTAATAAATAATATTAATATATTATATTTACGTTAATGTATACCGTTGCATACATATTATAGATAAAGTATAATCTATCCTATTTACTATATTATACTAATTTATTATTACAATATATTTTTGATAAAGAAGTAAATTATTTTTTTATTATTATTATTTATTGTAATATTATTATTTTGTATTTTGAATGATAGTATATTTTGTATATACTGTTATAAGTGTCAAAATCTATCATTATTGTATTTCAGTATACATTATACGCTATACATACCTTCCGCTAAAATATTATACTATATGAAATATACTACATTATATGTATGTAATATATAAGATATTGTATATTTACAATGCAGTCAAATGCACAATTAATCTAAATTGACTAGCAAATATATATATAATATTTATTTACAGTAAGCTACACACCTAATTTATAATTAACTATTATATATACATAATTTTGTTATGATATGTTATGATATGCTTAATATAAACATACATGCATATGTATGTATATACAAAAATATTTTATATTTTAACATAGTATTGTATTCAGTATAAAATAATCAAATATTTACCTATTTATTTTAAAATATAATATAATTATTATATTACATAATATAAATTTACAATATAAATAATGAAAACCCAATACACTCTTCTCGCAAAGTAATTCTAGGGTGCGTTTCGACCTCAAACGGTTATCTTTATGTTCTTGTGTTCACTGCACAAGAGTGCAGTGGGTCCGAAGATGACCGTTTGAGGTCGAAACGTGTTATCCTAGACTAATAAATTTGCGAGAAGAGTGCATTTCATTTTTATTTATTTATATAATATAAATTATTTAAAATATTCGAATACTATTATATGTATTATAGATATAATACATTATAATTTTTTGACAATATTTATTGACATTAGTTCTACTGAACAATAAATATATTATTATTATATTATTCACAATATATTTTTGTAGTAAATAATAAAACGTGTTAATTAATAACAGTGACATAAAAAATCCCAATATAACATTAATTTTACGCTGTACAATTTCTAACATTAAGCCAAGAATTGGAAACCTTGTGAAATCCATGCAAGCTCATCCGTCACATCGAAATAACCTAAGTAATTTTTTTTTGTATGATTTTTTGTTGGTTTGAAAAATGGAAAAAGTAATTTTTGGTGGGAAAAAAGTACCTTTTTTTAAGGGGGGCGCCGATAATTTTTTTTGTGGAAGGGAGACGTGACATTATTGAACTTATAAATTTCAAACCGCAAATCTAATTTCTAGAAATCTAAGATTTCTGATTTGTAATTCAATAACACATTTTCTTTTTTTGAATACAATCATTAATGTGCTGAGGGGTATTCCAGGTTTGAGAATCCTAGCTTGTGATTGTGTTCAAAAAAGAAAATTTATTTTTGAGCTTATGAGTTTCAAACCAAAAATTTAATTTGTTTTATCTATTTTCTATTCTTTATTATTAAGAATTATTAATTTAAATGTAATTTATATTAATTTAAATGTAAGCTAGTTTTTTGGGAAAAACAATTGAAAAATGAAGATTTAACGCACTTCCCGACATGCAACACGCACATATCTAGTTTAGATGATACTGCATCGTATCAAAAATACGCAGAAAAAATTGCAAATCTTAGAACTGAATTTGAAACAAGATTTAAAGATCTTAATTCTTTGGAAGACAAATTTTGTTTGTTTTTTTTTCAATTTATGATTCGATAAATGGAGGTGATCGAGATTCATGGAACTTATGTTCTTACTCTTATGTTCCAACTTATGGAACAAAAGTTTGTAAAAAGCTTTTAATTTTTGGTTTAAAAGATTTAAAAATTAATTTTTCGTTTTTCAAATTGCACTTTAAAAATACACAAAAAATTCTTAGTTCGTTGGTCTAATAGATTAGCCATTGTTACATATTAATAAATAATCGTGTGCATTTAATTTTATCATTTGTTTTAATTGCAAATGGAATTTTAATTATAAAAAGAACTGGTGATATCGCTAGCATTTTTTCTAAGAATTTTTAATACGTAACTGATAGATATATCAGAATTGATTACATTATAATTTAATGCCTTACTGCGTCAGAAAATAAACGTGATGATAATAAAATTTATAAGCAACTGAAATACTATATTTTATATCTGAAATTTTTTACCTTATCAATTATAATAAAAATTTTCTGTGAAAGTTGCAAACCTAAACAATAATTTTGTTGTTACATGTTATTTAATAGTTAGAAAATTTTAAAATATTTTCTACGAGTCAAAAAAGTAATTTATATTGTAACTTTTAACGTTGAGAAAAATACATCCAATAAAGATTTGATTCCCACAAATAATTTTTAATAGCAATATTTTAATTATTAATTCGTGTTGAAATTTTTTGGCGTTGTTATAAATTTGAAAATTTGACTTAATGGAAAAAATAAAAAAAAAGTAATACGAATATGAAAATCTCTTTAAATGTTTATCTTTTTTTTCTTCTTTGGGTGCAATCAAAATGAATTGGTGCTCCGGTTTGTTAAATAATGAGGAAAATTTATTATTAAAACGAGTATTATCACTTAAATGATAAATTTGTAAATTTAGTTATTTTTTCATAATACCCGAAAGTTTTTCGGCAACATATTGGGGCATAATTAAATTCAAACTGAAAAATAAAGAATTAAAGAAAATTAAGGATAAAACAAAAAACATTGAATTCAAAATATGAGTTTACTAATTTTATTGAAAAAACTAAAAAATAACTTTGTATTAGTAATTTCCAATTAGTTATACAAACAACTTAAAATAGTAAAGGATATCAAAAAGTATATCATTTTACAGAGAACGCTTTTGGATTATCGGAGAAAGCTCGGTTATATTTGAGATATATGTATTATTAAATATATACTACATTTGAGCTGCCGTAGGTTTTTTTAATGCTGCTATTTAATTAAATAAACAAAAAGATAGGTTCCTAGTGAGTCTATGGGTTTTCCCTCAAATTATATTAATGTACTTTGCAATTTAAAAAAACAACTTTTGGAAAATAGCAGGTACATTTTCAAATAACTTGAAAAAATACTACTGCTTAATCTCAACGAGGTATCTTTAGAGGTTTCATAGATTACTTTTAAAAATAAAAATCGTGAATGTATTCTTGCTTTTTGTAGTCATATGAGAAAGTGCTGTAGTTATCGTTTTGAAATTTAGTATCGGTATATTTGACTTTCTTTGGAACTGCATCGATTATTTTGTAAAAGTTTCTTTTAAAATTATAAATTTAGTACAAAAATCTAGAAGGAAACCTAAACATTCCTTATCCCTTAAGAATCGTAAAAAGTACAACATTTTGTCCTAGCCTAAGATGCCCAATAAGCTAGGTACGGATCTGCTTGTTTTATTAAATAATAAAAGTGAAAACCTATGAAACCTATGAGTATTTTTCAAATAATATTCCTTTTTAGGATATTTTTTTATTATTTAACTGGAATCTATTTCAAATTTTTTTGTAACCATTCCTCAAAGTATATTCAGGAATATCTAAAAGTTAAATCTATTATGCACACCTTTAAATGTTATGACTAACTACAGTCATATCGTAAAGAAGTTTTTCTTTTACGTTCATTCGAATGAAGTCCTTGTTTGATTTCACACCTTCGCGATTGATTTTATTCTGAAAAGTTTGATTATCAAAAATCAAAACATTTTAAATTTTAATTCAATTTTTTTTAGTTTTGATTTAAGTGTTTGAATTGTGCATCTTTTAATATTTTTGGAAGTTCATTATATTCATAATGAATGACATTGAGATGTGTAATACAACTGCAGAACAAAATTCGACTGAAAATGGATTGGTAAGAACCAAAACTATAATATAAACTATTATTTACAAAACATTAATTTTATTATTTTTATTCAAGAATTTTTAAATATTCCTGCATTTTTCTGTTTTATTGAAATTTTTATAATTTTCTTTGAAGATCTCGAAATCTGCGAAGCAGATTTTATGTAATAAATTTTTTCTTGTTTAATTGGCTTAAAAATATTAAATTTTTTTAAATATTCTACATACCGAGCGATCCGATCATACGTAAAAAACAGGGGAAATTAATTTTTTTTAAATTCCTACTTTAAGAGATAAGAATGACAAATGTATCAATTTAATAAGATTTTTACCAACACTTGATATTTTGTTCTTCGGTTACTGTTAAAATGAAAAAATAGGGCTTTTAAAATTATTTAATAGCCTTGTTTGAATTTCGTCCCTATTTTTTTTGCATTGTTAGGCAATGAAATACAAACAAGGCTACTAAATAATTTCTTAAAAGTGCTATTTTTTCATTTCATTATTAAATTTATAACAATAACTTATAATAGAAAGCACGAATTTAAAAAAGTCAATTTCCCAGGTTTTTCCCTATTTCAATTTCCCTAATTTCAATTTTATATTTTAAGAAATTAGTCAGAAATCGTATTTAGCGATAATATAATTTTGTGATAAAATAATTTGTTAAAATTTTGAATTGACATTCTTTGGGTTTCTTGCTTATTTATTTGTTTTTAATAATATTTTATCTGATTGGAATCATTTATGAGTCCCGTCCGGATTTGTAGCTATAATGCTTTTCCTAAAAATTTGAAGCAGCTTAAAAATTTTAAATAATCTACGCGATGGTTTTTTTGAGATGTTTTATATACTTTTTTTATGTTTTTGTGCTTTTTTGAATTTTTATGCTTATTTTAGAATAGCTATACTTTCTATTTCTATTGAAAAAAAATTGATTGAGGTTTTAGAAAAACTTTTAGCAAAATTTAAGTTGCACTAATCACTAGTGTCGACGTTGAAAGAAACTTTTCAGCTTACAAAAATGCTTTTTAAGCGATAGAAGAATGAATTTTATCCCGGAACATTTGGAACAATTTTGTATAAATTAAATTAATGCATTTGCTAATTATTTTATTAATAAAATTGGTGCTTTTTTAAATTAAATTGATGTATTTTTTGGCAATATTTGATGCTTTTTTAAGTTTTTTTTTTAATTTTTTGCTTTTTTATCTGGACTATTTGAGTAATTACAATCAGGTTGTAAAGTAATTCAATCATCCGGCCTATCAAAGAAAAGTTCATATTATTATCAAAAAATATTTTTTAGCACCTGGAACTGTATGTAACCTGGTATTTTATTATTAATGCTTAAATAATTTATTATGCTGATATCACGTTTTGTTAAATGCAACGATTTCAGACCCAAAGGACCAAATAATTTAGCATATTATATGCCAAAATTTAACAGAAAAAAAATGGGGCAGCCTGCGGCACCGAGGAGAATATTTAAACGATATTACATACATTCCACATTTAATCGTAACCTGTGTCCTTTATATTAATATATTATATTAATAACATGAATGATTTTCAAATTTAAAAAAAATTATTTCATAGATTCAAAATACTACTAACTTTTCCTTTCTTAATTTTTGATTTTGACGTTTTGTCAATTGGTCAGACGTCTGTAAATATAGAACTAATTCTTAAATCCACAACGTGTTGATACACTCCGGAAGGCCGAGCTAAGAAATTCTGTCCCAGATTCAAACCCAAAATTTCCGCTCTGTAACTTCAATTCAAATTTGTATTTTATTTGTGTAAAAATTGCTTTATTACTTATTTAAAAAAAAAAAGTTAAACAATTTCATAAATTACAGAAAAATTTCAAGAAACTGGAAAAAACTGCTCCAAAGAAAAAAGTAAGATTTGCGGAACCCGAAACTCCGCAACCTGCATCCACTGCTTTCAAACTGTGTCAATTCAAGCTGAATATTAAGCATGACATACCAGCGAAATTCCAAACAATTGTCTACCATTTGTACTACCTCTGCATCCGTAAGTTTTTAAATTTGTATTTGTTTTTCTAAAAACTTTTTGGCCGCAAAATTTTCTGTTAATATTTTAATTATATCGCTTTTTTTAGTTCACAATATGATCAATCTGGGCAATTTCCTTTTTGCTGTTCTTGTTGTCAAAACGACCGTTGCAATTGCAAGTACTACTGTGTATTGCGTGATGTCTTTGGTCTATTCTTACTTGGTTTGGTTCCAATGTGCATACAAAACTTTTACTTTAAAATCCAAAGCTTACTTTATAACATTCTTGGTTTCATTCTTTTTGCAGTTTGTATTCTCGTGCGTTCAAACTGTTGGCATACACAATACCATCAGCGCGTGAGTATTCATTTCTGATAATGTTGTTCTTCATAATATAACTTTTCACTTGTTTCAGTGGATTCTTGTCGGCATTGGAAATGTCTCCTGATATCCAGACTTACGTTAACTTCAAGATGATAACGGAACTAATCATTGCCTCAGTATGTGGCTGTGGAGCTCTTGTTGATGTTATTCTCATTGTGATGGTGAGTTGTAATTGTAAATTGAGTTTTCGTTATCACAATCTTATTTGTGTTTATTTTTACGGATTATAAGATAAGAAGAAACGTGAATTTTTCACGTCACAATTTCTTATGTCGTAGTCGGATCTAAAATGAAATCTTTGAGAGGTAAATATCCCCAAACGGTTGTGTAAAGTTGATTGAAATTTCTTGAAAATTTTTGGAATTCCGAAAAAATTGCATAGAAATCTTTAGAAACTCTTAGAATTTCAACTTGGCCGTTTGCAAGACATTGGAATTATTTAAAAAATATATTGGAAGTCCTTGTCTTGTCTTGGTATTCATTAGAATTCTAAATCTTGGGTACAGTAATTTTCAGGAATATTTACTTTTCGAAAATCTTATTTTCCTGGTTATCACTGATGCTCATTATTTTATTTTAGATTTTCAACATGTATTCGAACATTATCAATTTCTGTAAAATTATTTCGCCAGAAGTTGTGACAGTTAAACCCGCCTAAAGTTCTTGGTATGTAAAAAACAACATAGTATTTATATTATGTAAAATTTTCTTTTAATAAATAAATCACATTTTTGAAAAATCATTATTTTGGAATTATAGTATTGTAACATATAAAGTCTGTATTAGAATACACAATTTTGTGCATGTTTATACCTATTATATATTCTATTTCTAAAACCCAAACCAATACACGTCATGATCATTCATGACGCCACATTAGGACAGCGTTGTCAAAATTTTAAAAAACCATGCGATTATAAAGTGAGATATAATATGAACTGTCAATGCAACATACAACACCGTACATACAAATTAATGTAAACAAACTTATAAAAATAAAAATCACTATACAATCGAAATTCACATATATGTGATAAATTGGAATTTTATTTTTATATGGTGGTGATGACAGACGTCATATCTCTGACGTGTATTGGTTTGGGATTTATAAAGACTATATAATATATAACGTATATGTAGAAAACCCAAAAAACTGTGTAGTCTAATACAGCTTTAAAATGAGAAATTTTAGTTTGGATGTTTCTATAAACTCATATAAAAATAGAATTTTAATATTTTACAAAAACTTGATGTAGTTTTGCAAACTAGAACCAACCTACGCATTGAGTGTACGTTAGTTCGTTTTTGCACAGCTACGGTCAATTATTTTTAGTTCTTTAATACTTTTATAAGTATTACATCTATTTTAATGTAGTATTATACTAAATGTAACTTTACGCCGACTGTGTATCTGTATGGTTTAACCATATGTTTGCATAGTTGGTATTTCTTAAATTTGTATGAAAATTTGTAAAATTTCTAAAAGTAAACAATAAATTTTCTAGTGGCTTACTTGTTCCATTTATAAACATGCAAAAATTAAACTAAAACCGCTAAAACGTATTATGCAAAAATTACTAAACCGGATGAACAGCAAGAACTAAAATTTGGCGAAATATTTAAAATAAGTAATAATTTTTTTACTGTAAAATTATATTACCTCCAATCAAAAAAAATATTTTTTTTGAGGTAAGGTAATCTAAAAAAAAATTTCAATTTTTTTGTTACATTTTCGAGATCGCTGTGTTCAGAAACGTAAAGATCTGCAAAAAATAAAAAAAAATTTTCTGTGTCGGTCTGTCGGTCGTCAAATTTTGTTTCTCGATTTATTCCGGATCCGTCCAACCAATCACGGTCAAATTTGGTATAGTAGTAGGGTTTATGGTAGAAAGGTGAAAATAAGGATTTTGTCGAGATCTGTCAATCAGGAGTGCCACTACAAGAAAATAACACAAAATTTTTAAAAACGATTTTGTCTTATGATAGGTTATTTTAAACACCTTGAAAAGCTTTATCCAGAATAGGTAAAATTAAATTTCTATCTGTTATCTGTCAAAAATTACAAGCTGCCCAAGTTTAAACTTCAAGAGTGAATAACTCATGAAGTATTGAAGGGATCTCAACCAAATTTTATATGTAGGAACATTGTCCTCACAGAACTTGACAGCATATAGAACCATTTGATAAAAATCAAGAATTCAACATTAAAAAAAAAGATTACTTTTTTTTGCGAAAACTTTTTGCGAAAAAGTCCTTGTCCCTCGATTTTCGTAAAACATTTTGGACGTTCTATGTTTGGTGTTCTCCAGTGGTAAAAATCTATCTATTTTTTTGCGAAAATTAATTAGGTGGCTTGTCATATGACGTGTTATTAATTTCGCAAGTTTGACAAAAATAACACAATTATTTTTTTATGATTTTCTATTGAGCACATACATTTTCAATCGTTCTAAATAATTATTAACAATTATTTGATAATTGGTGATTTATTCACCATTATTAATTGATTAATTGGCGATTTTGATAACAAATTTTTGATCACTTTTTTAAATATTCATATGAATGAATATCTCATAGTATCTCCGGATTAGTGTGCTGAAATTTTTCAAAATAGATCTCTATAATCACAAAATCTTAAATTGGCCGTTTGCTATACTTTTTATATCCAAAATAGGGCATATCAAAATATAAGTAGGTAAAACTCGATTGTGATTGGTTAAATTTCAATAAACGGTTCAAATTTGACCAATCAAAACAAAAATCGCATTCCGCAAATCGCAGGTGCATGTAACTAGCTTAAGAGGTGAATTTTCGTAGACGGGGGAGGGTCAGTTTTGCAAAACGTTACTTTTTTTAAATTTTTCTACTTTTTTTTAAAGAAGTTCCAACGATTTGATGATCTTTCTGTAAAAAAATGTTGAATTTATCGACAGTCTAAAATATTAGAAAGGTAGGTTCCCCCTTATCTGGGTCCAGTCTTGCTATCATATATAAGAAGATTAACGGGATCGGGATAGTTACAAATTCAACAGCACCATCACAGTATTACAATTGCAATTGTATATAATTGCGATTTATAAATAATTTATCCACAATAATTTATCCATTCTTGAACCCAGTGCAGTAGCCAGGTTTAAGTGCAGTTTTAGAGAAAGGAGGTGTGACATTTCAGATTGACCTGCTTTTATTTGCTCTGCTAGTTCCATTTAATAAAATTTTTTATTAACTCTATAATCCATAATTGCTTTTTTTAGAAGAGTCTCGTCATTAAAAGACCGGGTGCCCCACTATTTCCCCCCCCCCTGATTTTTCTTAAACCATTCTTTCTATATTGAAACTTCTTTTTCTGAAAAGTAGTTCCAAGATTATTAAGCGAATAGGGTACATTTAGTTGATGTTTTGGGATATCTTCACTGAAGAAAATTTTAAATCTGAAAATCGGTGTTAAATTAACTAAAATTTTGCACACATCTCAGCAAATTTTTAGGCCGGTCCTGCTTACTAGTAAATATAATGGAAATTCAAACAAGAAAGAAGCGACAACCTTAAAAGTTTTTATAAATAGTTTAGCATTTGAAAATTTGAAGAAAAGCTACAAAACATCAAAGATGCTTAATATGGTTAGCTACAAAAGATAACTTTAAAAACGTGGTGCCAAGTTTAAGAAAATTTGTTAACTCCATATAAATCAAAATAGTGAATTACTGTGTATTACCTTATCTAATGAGGCAGTAATATTTTAAATAACACAATTTAATCGGTTTGATAAATACTCGTTATTCATTTACTATGCACATTGTGTATTTGTGATTTAACCTAGTGTACTTCTAGGTTCTTCGGTAGTTGTACCTCGATTCATTTTTAATGTAAATATTTTTACAAGAGCATGTCGGTTTAGCTTTCGGTTTTCCAAATTTCACCACATCTATTAATTAATTTTTTGGCTATGGCATCTTCAGCACCATCATCATCATCAACACCACCACCATCATCATCATCATCATTAATCTCATCAAATCAGAAGAATAATAAGACTGATGTAGTGGGTAAGTAGATAACAACAGTTAACCAGGCGTACTTCTTTTAATAAATTTAGGTAAATCATATAACACATCAACCAGATACCATAAAAAATTTATAAAATACAAAAATATTCCAAAGTTTAAGTTACTTTTTTGTATTTCAGATTTTTTAAATTTCAAGTTACTTTTATTTTAGATATATTTAAAATTTTTAATATTTTATAATATTTTTGATCAAAAATTATGAGTAATTTATGTTTATTCGACCAAGGTGAATAGCATTTAATTGTTATTTCCCACAACGTAAACAATAATATTGTAACTAGCATTGATATAAACATTGAAATAGATGTTTAATGTTTACTACATCTTAATAATAAATACAGGATGAGTCAAATTTGTGGAATCGATAAATGTGTTTATTACACCCACGTTCTGGTGATTAATAATTAGCAAATCAGTTATTCATTTCAAAATATTATTATATTTTAGTAAGAAATTTTTTTAAATTTTAGTAAATAAATTTTTTTGAATGGTAATTGGTGTGATAATTATATAAAATTTAATATTTTGATATACTTAGTATATCTAAATGTAAAAACAATGAAACCTGTTTGGGTATATTTCATTTGCAACTAATATCTTATCTTCAAATTTCAATCAAATCATAGGCGTTTATTAGGGGGGGGGGACATGAGGGCAGAGTTATGGTAAATTAAATTTACGACGTATTAGGGGTTCTCTAGTTTTAAGAATGTATATGTCGATATTATACCTACTATATTTTACGACCTTAAGATGAAGGCATGTATTGTTTCAAAATATAATTTTTGGAACTCAAGAACTAATTAATTTTAATGTCTTTTTATGTTTGTATAAAACGCCTATGTAGGCTTAACAATTTTAGATTTGTTTGGAAGTCACTGAAGTGCAGTCGTGCTGTATTTGTGTACTGAATAAATAAATTTCACCTTCAACTTCACAGTTGTTTTATTGCACAGTTATTTTATTGCAAAAATACAAAATTGGCGCAGTCGGCAGGATCGCGAAAGGCAGTATTTTGGAATCCAGTATCTACCTTTGGTTTCAACCATTAATTCGAGATCCAGAATCTACACCTTTAGAAGAAATCTCCGAACATTTTGGTAAGTCGTTGAGCATTTCTTTTATCCCAATTACCACTCCTATTGTGAATTTTGAACAACTTAAAATGTTATTGAATCATTGATGAGTGATTTTTATTAATATCATTTTCAAAATCATAATTCAAAATATTTAAATTAGAACGAGTAATTAATTTTAAATAAAATCATTTTTAGTTTAACTTTTACATTAAATAAATTAATTTTATTCATTTTCGAATTTAAACGAGTGTTTAAAATTTATTTTTATTACCAGAAAAAAAAATTTATTCAATTTATAAATTATAACAATAACTATTATAATAGAAATATAATAGAAAACATAACTTAAAACTTCAAAGTAACTTGTAATTATTTATAGATTAATGCAATAAAACTTGATTCATTTTTGTTTCACACGAGTGTTTTCAAAATTGTTATTAACATTAATTTAAATTTATAAACAAAAATATTATATTTAATGGTAAACAAAGAGATTGATATAAACGAATTGTCAAATTGTTTAAAAAATATGTCTTTAGCAACACCGACAATTCAAACAGCAAAAGCTGTTGCGGATTTTTTACCAACATTTAACGGAAATTTTATGCAATTAGAAAGCTTTATCAATGCATGTGATAATTTCTTTAATACTTACGGCACAACCACCGATAACAACTTAAATCATTTTGCATTTACTGTTATTAAATCTAAAGTAAAAGACGATGTAAGTAATTATCTTATGTGTCGACCTGACTTAAATACCTGGTCGTTAATTAAATCAGCTTTAAGAGAACAATTCGGTGATCGTATTGATAGACAAACTTTAACTCGCGAATTTTTATATCTCACGAGAAACAAAAATGAAAATATTATAGATTTCCTAGAACGTATAAAACAAATGAAATCAAGATTAGAAATTAAAATCATGTCAGATCCCACCATACCTAATCTAAGAAAACCTTTGTTAATAGAACAAAATGAAGCAAACGCCCTTGACGTATTAATTTCAAATGTAGACGATAATTTACGCGTGAAATTAGATTTAAAGGAACCCCGAAATATGTTAGAAGCAAGTGACATCGTCACACGTCATTTTTATAATCAACAACGAATTAGAGGTTTGCAAGACTTTGGCAAAAATACTAACATACCGCAAATTAAACAAAAATTTAATTCATCACGTCAAAATTTTCAAACAAATTTGAATAGGAACCACCACAACCAGTCATACTTTAACCATTCAACAAATAATAACAATTGGTCCCCATTTAATTCGCAACTAAATGATAGCCGAATTTCACAAAATTTCCAACAATCACGTACGCCATTTCCTAGCGCACCAATTAATATACAGAGTCGTCCAATTCAACAGAAATTTCCTACAAATAGTCAAGTTTTTGGAAAACCAAAAAATGTTTTTAGTCCACAAAACTCTCATAAATCCATTAACAAACCAGAACCTATGTCAACAATGTCTAGAAACCCTTCTTTTTATTCTAGACAAAACAGAAATTATTTCCAAAATAGAAATCCTCAAAACTTTATTTCGGAAGAACTCACTAACGTGGAAACGGAAAATTGTGAATACGATGATAATAGTCAACACTATGGCGATGATTATTATTGTAACCCAAACCATCAAACCGAAGCTTTCGAACAAATAAACGAAATAGATTTTGAAAACGATAACTCAGAAGTTAATATCACGGATAACACCCAAGAAGAAAATTTTATGCAAAATTTTCAAGAAACCCACATTTCTCAAGACAAAACGTAGATCTTAATAATTTAAAACCAAATTCTTTACCATTCATAAAAATTTCCAATCCCCCTTTAAAACTTCTGATTGATACAGGTTGTCACCCTTCGTTGATTAGACCATTTATTGCAGAAAAATACTTTCCAAATACAATATTTAAATCAAATACACCCATTACTACTTGTACAGGATCTAGACATGCACAATTTAAAGCGCACATACCCCTTTTCAAAGAATTCAAACCCTTAGAAGAAAATTTAGAATTTGTATTATTTGATTTTCATGATTACTTTGATGGAATTATAGGCATAAGAGATTTAAGAAAACTTGAACTTAATATAGATATACAAAATGAATTATTGTACAATGACCGCTTATCAATACCCTTGTATTATAGAACAAATTTTGAAACCCAAAAAATTGAAATTCCACCAATGTCCTCAGTTTTAAAACGTATAAAAACTAATATCTCAAATCGCGAAGTATTAATTCCAGAAATCAGAAATGACGCAAAAACATTAATAATTCCGGAGAGTTTATTAAAAATAGAAAACGGATTGACAGTTTTAGAAATAATGAACACGACGACCAAGACTGAAATCTTTGAAATAACCGAAGAATTTCTAAAGCCTTTTATTTCCAACTTTTCTGAAGAAACATTCGAATGTTTCCATTGCGAAAAATTACTTTCTCCGAATTACAAACATCAAGATACAGATCTGCCAGAACTACGAACTGACCATTTGAACATCGAAGAAAAAATTGCCTTGAAAAAACTAATACGCGAATATAAAACAATCTTTCATCAACCCGACGACAAATTAACTTTCACAAACCAAGTTAAACATGAAATATTAACAACTGACGAAATTCCGGTTCATACTAAATCTTATAGATATCCCTATGTTCACAAAGAAGAAGTAAAGAAACAAATTTCAAAGATGTTACAAGATGGCATCATAAAACCCTCACAATCTCCATGGGCTTCACCTATTTGGATAGTCCCAAAAAAATCAGATGCTAGTGGCAAACAAAAATGGAGAATTGTTATTGACTACCGTAAAATTAACGAAAAAACAATTGATGACCGGTACCCCATTCCAAATATAACTGACATTCTAGACAAACTTGGACGTTGCCAATATTTTACTACATTAGACTTAGCTTCAGGTTTTCACCAAATTGAAATGCACCCTAATTCCATCGAAAAAACTGCGTTTAATGTTGAAAACGGACACTATGAATTTGTACGGCTTCCATTCGGTTTAAAAAACGCACCCAGTACTTTCCAACGTGCGATGGAAAACATTTTAAAAGAACTGCTAAATAACATATGTTTAATTTACGTGGACGATATAATTGTATTTTCTGCATCTTTGCAAGAACACATTAATAGCTTAAAATTACTATTCTCCAAATTAAAAGAAGCTGGACTAAAAATTCAACTAGATAAGTCAGAATTTCTTTGCAAATCAGTCGAATTTTTAGGTCACGTTATTACTCCTGAAGGCATCAAACCAAACGAAAAAAAAATAGAATCTATCAAAAAATTTCCTATACCGAAAACAGCTAAAGAAATCAAAAGTTTCCTCGGACTAGTAGGTTATTATAGAAAATTTATTGAGAACTTTGCTAAGTTAACTAAACCTTTAACACAATGTTTAAAAAAGGGCGCGAAAATCATACACAATCATGAGTTTATTACAAGTTTTGAAACTTGCAAAAACCTTTTAATGAACGATCCCATTTTACAACATCCAGATTTTTCAAAACCATTTAATCTCACCACAGACGCTTCAAATTTTGCAATAGGCGCGATTCTCTCTCAAGGCCCTATAGGTAAAGACCTTCCGGTTGCTTACGCATCACGGACTCTCAATCCAGCCGAAATAAATTACAGTACGATCGAAAAAGAACTTCTCGCAATAGTGTGGGCGGCAAAACATTTTAGGCCTTATTTATTTGGCGTTAAATTTAATATAATTAGCGACCATAAACCATTACAGTGGTTGTTTTCTTTAAAAGAACCAAATTCGAAATTGGTGAGATGGCGGCTTAAACTAGAAGAGTTTGATTACACAGTTACATATAAAAAAGGAAAATTAAACACTAACGCTGACGCCCTATCACGTGTCGAAATATATCCCATTGAAATCAATGATAATGCTTCGATGATAGTAAATATAGACAATGTAGATAAAAATCTTTCCGAAATAGAAAATTTGAAAGAAACGGTCTCCGACGATGAAACAGTACACACTAGCCAAGAAGATCCAATTTTTACGATACCATATACAGAAAGAACAGTTAACACATTCAAAAACCAAATAATAATATCTCTTTGTGATTCAAAAAATAATGACCAAACCAAAATAACTAAACAAAAAATTTTTGATAATGACCGCATTTATTTCAAAATCCCTAGATCAAAATCGAAAGATCATTTTTTAAATATCATAAAAGATCATTTTGAACGAAAAAAACATTACTGCTTACATTTCACTTATAAAGACTTCGAAATACCCTTTATACGGACCGTACAAAAATTCTTTAAGAATAAAGGACTTAATCTTATAATTTCAAACTACTTTGTAACAGACGTTCTCGAACAAGACGAAAGGAATCTAAAATTAAAACAATACCACGAAACAAAAACTTGTCATCGAGGTATTCAAGAAAACCTTAAAGCCATAAAGCAATCATTTTTCTGGCCAAACATTGATAAAGACGTACAAAACTATGTTAACACCTGTGGAACATGTCAGAAAACTAAATACGAACGTCACCCTAATAAATTAATATTTAAACCAACACCTATCGGATTCGAACCTTTTGACCACTTGTATACCGACACTTATAAATTTTCTGGACAATGTTTTGTAACCATTATAGACAGCTTCTCAAAGTTTGGATTAGCATACCCAATTCAAAGTTTAAATGCCGTAGAAACCACAAACCAATTATTACAATTCATAAAGCATTTCGGAATCCCTAGGAAAATAACTTGCGACAATGGTATCGAATGGAAAAACGAAGTAATGCAAGGATTCTGTAGGATCCATGAAATTGAAATCCATTACGTCACCATTTATAATCCTAATAGTAACAGCCCAGTTGAAAGATTCCACTCGACCCTAGCGGAAAGCTTAAGGATTCTCCAAAGAGAAAAACCACATGAAAATATTTCAAATATTATGAACTACGCGATTTTACTTTATAACAACAGCGTTCACAGTTCAACTAATTATACGCCTTTCCAAATTACACGCGGAAAATTAAATTATAAAAATCCGTTCGAACTAAACGAACAATTCAAAGTCGCTCAGTACGTTCATGAACATTCCGAAAATCTAAAAACCCTTAACTCTATTATTCACAAAAATTTAATCGACAAACAGCAAACGAACTTGAAAAAATTAAATCAAATCAGAAATAATCCCGAAATAAGTTTAGAAAAACCTCTTTACAGAAAAGAAACTCGCTTTACGAACTCAAAAAAAGTCACACAACCATTTGTTACGGTTTTAAATCCAGAAATCATTGATGACAACAAAATAAAATCAAACGATAAAGTTTATCATCAAATTTTACTGAAACCACAACGCTTTGTTTCAAATGTTGAAAATGAACCCAGTCCGGTACTTGACATTTCTACTACTTCCAAGCCTTTTACTAGGTCTCAAAATAAAAGGAAATAAACAACCCGATCTTTCCAGTTCAATTAGGACAAACTAAAATTATTGAATCAAAACACACATTCTTTTACAACATTAATTTAACCCTACAAATAAACCAACAATCAATGCACAATGATTTAGCAAAACAAAAAAAAAACCGTAATAAAAGAAATCACGAAAACTTATAATAATAAATTTTTTAAACTTTTAAATAATCAGAATATTAAAAAAAAAAAGAAAAAAAAATCAAGTAAATCTGTTATCAAAAGAAATTAACAAGATTTCTAACATTGAAAAAGCTTTTTCTTTTTCAAACACTATAGATAACTTAATACTACAATTGCAAATAGTTCAAAAATTAATAAACAATATGGAAACCGCAATCTCATTTGCTCGTTTGAATATTTTACACGTTTTTATCATGCAACCAAAAGAAACTCAATTAATTACTACAAAATTATATCATTCTACCAAGTCACACAAGTTCCTCGCAAAAAAAAAAAATGTTTTGAATTATTATTCGTTACTTTCAATACAAATAATAAAAAAAAAAGATACGATAGTGTTCAAAATTCATATACCTATTGTTACTTCTCCATTCAAATATTTACCTGAACAACCATTCCTATTGCTCAAACGACGACGATTATTGGACTTCGTCATGAAGAATTAATCTTCGAGCAACCCTAGTTAATAACTTTAGACGGCTACAACAAACACGATCTTCAAATAAAATCAATTCGACTTCAAACTTTGGATGCATCCGAATCAAAGCATATCAACATCATAGCATATCAACATCATAGCAGCAAATTTGCAACCAACACGTTATCAACTCCAAATGGACACCATTCTTGAATCAACAGTGTAATTGTGTGTTTTTGTGTTATGGGCCTTATAATATTAGTGACAATTTATTTTAAGTGCAAAAAAAAAATTGTATTTCTAATAATAAATCGCTACAAAAAAAACTATACAATTACAGAAAATTTCAGAACCCTTATTTTCTGACTTAAGGAGGGAAGAGTTATGGTAAATTAAATTTACGACGTATTAGGGGTTCTCTAGTTTTAAGAATGTATATGTCGATATTATACCTACTATATTTTACGACCTTAAGATGAAGGCATGTATTGTTTCAAAATATAATTTTTGGAACTCAAGAACTAATTAATTTTAATGTCTTTTTATGTTTGTATAAAACGCCTATGTAGGCTTAACAATTTTAGATTTGTTTGGAAGTCACTGAAGTGCAGTCGTGCTGTATTTGTGTACTGAATAAATAAATTTCACCTTCAACTTCACAGTTGTTTTATTGCACAGTTATTTTATTGCAAAAATACAAAATTGCAGCCCCCATTACAAAATTACAAAATCTAACATTTCTGAATATACAAAATATGTTGTTTGATACAATCATATAATATATTTGTTATAAGATTTGGTTCGGATTTAAAAAACTAAAATTTCCACAAAGACCTTTTTTTAATTTTAATTTTGCAAAATTATTTCAAAAAAACATTGCTCAAAAAATCTATTGACAATCTTAAAAAAGTAAGTGTTTAATTCTTTACTACAGAAATGGGAATTCTGAATTTTGCAATTTTATACTCATTTTTTTTATTCTCTTTAATAATAATTTTTGAAATCTGATTTTATCGGAAGTCATCTCTTATTTTCTCTCAAACCACATACATTTTCACTTTATCACTTTATTACCTGTAAAGGAAAAAGGTACAAAGTTTAAATACTTTCTTTAAAAAATATTTCTATTAAAACTTAAATAAATTATTATTCAAGTCAAAATTGCTTATAAATATTTTTTTAGATCGACGACAAATTGTACACTTCAGTGATATTAAAATAACAAGTGTGGTTAATCCGTTTGACGAATCGTTTAAATTGTGGAATTCTCTTCGGCCCGGAAAAAAGATGCTCGTTATTGATTTGGATTGTACATTGTGTGATTTTCAATCAAATCGACCAATTTCAGTCACCAGTTCAATAGCTCGGCCATATTTACATTATTTCATGAAGGATGTATACAGATATTTTGATATTGCTATTTGGTCTGCAACAAATGCAGAGACTCTTCAGGCAAAATTGGAAAAACTAGGACTTCATAAAAGCGAAAATTTTAAAATAACATTTTTTTTGACTTTATCAGCTATGCCTACAATTAGCATTCCAAACGTTGGCACAAAGCAGGTAAAATATTTTGTTGTGGTACGATAATTACAAAAATCCGTTCCTCATCATTACAAATAAAATTTAGAATTTATCAAATATTTACATTTTTCAAATTTTCAAATTTTCTTATTAAACCTTTTCTAATCGATGCCATATTGCCATATTGTTATGTTGTCAAACTAGACATCAATAGCACCTGTATAAAGCCGGAATCCCCACTTGTAAATCATGTGCTAATGTGCACATAAAAGAACACATAATTAATTTATTTAATTTTTAATATTCAGAAAGTAGGGATATTGGCTTGATACACATAACAATAGCTATGTCTGCTAATACCTGAGATCCAAGCAATGGCTTCTGACTTGCGGTATTAAATATGTAGATATACATTGCAGTATTTGAAATACGTATACAAAATACATTATTTTAAATATAAATTTTCAATATATTTTGTATTTTATACTTTGTATTTCAAATATAAATTATCAATTTTATATTTTAAATAAGAAATTTTCAATGTATTTTGCAAATGTATGTACCTATGTATGTACATATATATTTAAAATAGATATATTCCAATATTCCAATATTATTTGATTTTCATTGGTATAAGTACAGTATGTACATACATTTAAATAAATTTAATATTAATATTACATTACAATAATATGTAATATTATATTACATATTAATTAAATTAATATTACTATTAATATTATTAGTATTATTATAACTCTTGAAATATATATTAAAATAATTATAATATAAAAGTTTATATTATAATATATAATATAATAATATAATAATATTATAATATAAAAGTATAAAATTCTTTTAACTGAATATTAATATATTATAATTATTGAATTTTATAATTATTTTAATATATTATATTAATATTTAAATATAATTATTAACCTGTGAGAACAATAAGATAAAACTTTAAATATAGAACAAGTTAAATAAACTACAATAATTTTAATTTATTAAAATATCAATTATTGTAGTTTATTTAACTTGTTCTTATATTTATATTTATATTATATAATATATTATATAAATATTATATACTATTTAATTTAAAATGTATTTGGTATTTTGTTTTCAAAACATATGTAAAATACAATGTAAATGTAATATTACAAATCTAAACAAAATTTTTTAAACATAAAATCTTGTATTTTAGGTTAAATATCTTCCGACTATCTGGAATCATTTTCCTACACTGGATTCAACAAATACGATTATTATTGATGATCAAAAAAATAATTTCCTATTAACACCTCGAAATGGTATAAAAGTATCACCTTACTTTAATCACAATTATGGTAAAGATTCAGAACTTTTAATGCTGCTAACGTATTTACGAAAAATTCGCAAAACTACTGATGTTACCACTCTTCGACTTACAAACTGGAGAAATGAATTTTATACGTAATTTTACATTTTTTACAGGTTATTCCAATTATTTTCTATGTTAATAATTAGGCAACCGTTGTTATTTTTGTATTGTTATTTTATTATACGTTAATTTTTTTGATTATTTGTAATATTTGCTTTTATTGCGCCAATAATACCAACTCCTGTTGAGGTAAGAATTACATTTTTAATATATAGGTATACATATTACTTTTCTTAATATCTAGATTATTCCGATGATGTGAAAAAATTGACTATATTTTTGGCATGTAAGTCTATGTATAAAAATTTTAGTACTTGAATTTCGTTTTTATAACACTCTGTATATTTATTTATCACACTACTATTTACACCGTATTTATCTTAATATTTCCAAGTCCGAATTCAAAATTTTAGTACGGAATGTTTCAAATAACTAATCGTTTTAAAATTGTTATAAGGAATTTGAACTTGCCGCCATTATTTGATGCGCAAGTTTCTCGGCGCCATTATTATTCTTATAAGTGTCAACGTGCAGTACAATTATATACGGAAGTGTTATTTGCACTTAATAAAGGTAAAAACCATATATTTTTATTTATGCATGCTGAAAAATTAACATTTAGTTATTATTAATTGTTTGGTTTAATTATAAATTAACTCATTAATGACATTCATGTTTATCAATGGCAATTTCTAATTCGGGACGTTCATAGGCAACTTTTTAATGACAATTTGTATTACAATGAATTTTAATAACACAATTTTACTACTAGACGTTAAATTGTGGTATGTATATTAATAATTCATCAAATTCATTTTGTGAATTGATAAAAAGTTTTAATGTGAATTGTTCTAACCTAACTTTTCCGTGGTATCCTTGGTTACTAGCCAAATGAGAAACACCACGAAATGACCACCGTTATTGGTGTCGCTGTGATCGCTACAGGAGCTAAATTAAATTTAGTTTCGATATTTCCAGAAGATGTCAGATATAGCCGACCGGCAACAAAGCCAGTATATTTCTTTATAGTACCGCATTGCTGTGGTGAAAGAGAGATGCCATGCTTGATCCAAAAAGCGCTACTGAGGCTATCTTAATGATACAAATATGTGATATACTACGTTCGATTTATCCTAAAATTTAAATTACGAATTCCGATGGTACCGGGTCATCAGTAGCGGCAGAGCACCATAAACTCATTTTGACCGCGTAACAATAAATTGTCATAATTCTGTTATTTCTTTACTGATTTTAATAAATTATACGTCGCTCGATTTATAATTGAATATTTAACAAATTCATTTCTATTACTTTTCTACATAAAGTGTATGGTTTCTGAGTAAAATGATAAACTGTTTGTAATCGACTGGCTAGGTCAAATAAAATCAATAAAATAGAAAAATAAAAAAAAGAAATACCGTGCAGAAACTGGAATAGCCTCACCAATAGGTTTTTTAAAGAAACTCAAACTAATTATCATTTTTTTGATTTTTATTAATAATAAGTAATGCAAAAACATTGATTCGTGGTAGATTTGTAATAATTTATTACAAAATAATACATTATTTTATTTCAAAACTCAAATATTTTTGAAAATATAAAGTAATTCACCTATTCATAAATTAAAAACAAGTTTTTTCTTTTCAGGAAATAATTAAATTTTTCAAAAAGCAAACAAGACTGTGGAAGAAGTCGGTTCTGTTCAACACATATTGAAGACTAACAATTTTGTTATCAATTCATCCACGATTTGCCTACTATATTGCTCATAAATGATTTCACAAGAAGAAACCCAAGTGGACGATTCGACAACTAAAACTAACCGTTATTTGAGTCCAGGAACCTATAACGTTCCTCTAAAGAATTCCCCGGAACAACGTTCTGTTGAAGATCCCGACAACGAAGTTCACACAGAGATGTTAAAAGACAAAGAGATGTTCAAATATTCTCTAGAAGTTGATGATTTCCTACCAAATTCTAGTGGGAGTGATATTTTGAGTCGTACTGGTAGTAACGCACCTGTCACAACTCAGAGTTATTCCGGTTCTCATAGTAGTCTAGAAAACAACAGCGATTTTTCATTGAAAGCTAACTGGCAACTAGAAGAATTGAGAGATAATAAAATTAATGAGCGCTATCCATCATTTAAAGGGACCACTTCTGGTTGGGAGTACAGAAAAGGAAAACTGACCGACTACACCATAAAAACAATGAAGCAAATATTCGCAGACCTCAAACGTACATATTTTGCTGCATATGTGACCAAGAAGTTAGATTTTAAAACTGTAAGTACTACACCTTGTATAATTCTTAACTATATTTGCACAATTTAAAATTTTTAGTGTACTGATGCCGAAATTGATAATCCTACCAATATGAACACTATCGTAAAGAAGTTGAATGAAAAATATTATACGTACTTAAGCGAATTTGTTCACGATATCCGTCATATCATAATATATCCGAATCCGTATAGCCAAGTACGAAAATCTAAAAAAAACCTTTTTGATTTCAAATAACCCAAATATGTTTTAGGATAGAAGATATGTGATGCATTTGGAATTGTTTAAAAATACGTTCAATGACTTGTTAAAGGAAGAGTTTCCAGACGTCGATTTTCAGTATATTACGGGAAAAAGAAATGAATCGTTAGGTTTGTTTTCCTTGAAACCTCACGATGCCAAAGAAACTGATGAAAATGGCGGTGATTAATTATTTCAAATCGTTACTACACAATAGTTCTTATTTTGTTTTAGTTGTGTATTTAACTTTTGGTTTTTGTATCAAAAATATTGTTCGTTTGTTTTTCGTTCAAATAGTTGCAAAATAAACTTTGTTGTTATTTAATAAGTTATTTTATACGTGTGGAAGGTTGTAACTCTTACCAATTTTTGAACCCTTGCCATTTGAGAGCTCTGATACAAAATTTGCTTCCAATTGTTTTTTTTGCTCTGACTTTTATATACAGGGTGTCCCCGTGACCGTGGAGAACCTCTTAGGTGGTAATAGAGGACACTTTTCTAAGACATATTTTTAAATAAAATTTTTGTTCTACTTCACTTTAAAGCAATTTTTTCAATTTATGATTTCAAGCGGCCATTGCACCGAAATTTTAGATTTTTTGGTTTAATGAATTAGAGATTTTCTATAGAGCATTTGAATATCTACAAATTATGTTATAACCCCTTATCGCCTAGAATCAACAGATTTCGAGTTATGAATTAAATTAAGGGAAAAAATGTCAAAAAATTCCGAGTTTCATTTTTTTTACTTTTCTTGCCAACGTATCTTTTAAACGAAACGACTTAGAAAAAAACTAACGGCCCAAACCGGATAGGGAATTTAACCGGCTACAACTTTAGTTTAATAATTTTTTTTGGGAAACCAACCGTTTTCACAGAAATTACAAAAATAATAAACAAGGTGTAGGTTAAAAAAACTAAATCAATTCACAAAATTTATTTTAATAAATTTTCAAAATGGCCTCTCTCATTTTCAGCACACAGGCATGTTCTTTTCAAAAGGTGTTGCACTGTATTATTTGTAATGGTGCTTTTTCGGTAAGTTCTGTTACACCTATCAGTATTCTTTCCATTAATTTATGTTTTTTAACCTACACCTTGCTCATTATTTTCGTAATTTCTGTAAAAACGGTTGGTTTCCCAAAAAAAATTATTAAACTAAAGTTGTAGCCCGTTAAATTCCCTACCCGGTTTGGACCGTTAGTTTTTTTCTATGACGTTTCGTTTAAAAGATATGGGTTTGGCAAGAAAAGTAAAAAAAATAAAACTCGGAATTTTTTGACATTGTTTCCCTTAATTTAATTCATAACTCGAAATCTGTTGATTCTAGGCGATAAGGGGTTATAACATAATTTGTAGATATTCAAATGCTCTATAGAAAATCTCTAATCAATTAAACCCAAAAAATCAAAAATATCGGTGCAATAGCCGCTTGAAATCATGAATTGAAAAAATTGCTTTAAATTGAGGTAACCCCCAAGGGTTTGGACTGGGACAAAAATTTTATTTAAAAATATGTCTTAGAAAAGTGTCCTCTATCACCACCTAAGAGGTTCTCCACGGTCACGGGGACACCCTGTATAAACAAGTTTTGACATTTAAAGCAAGTGAAATGAAAAATTCCATAAGAAATGTTGATTTAAATCCAGTAAGAGAAATGTTGCAACTGTTCACTTTAGAACGTCCCCTGAATAAATAAAACGACAGTGTGTATGGAACGACTTTATCGAACATCCCAAAAAATATCAGAAGTATTGCCCGCTACCAGAATGCCTCTCCGTAATGGTTTTTGGTGCCATTTTTTTTTATAAAGAAAATGAACAAAAAATGCAGTAAAAAGAAGAAAGTAAAGCATAGAGTTACTAAGGTAATAAAAGAAAGTAATATTAAACGTATGTAAATTATCACAAACGTTGAACTCGTACTGCTCGCTAGTTCCTTACAATCTAAAAGATTGTCGAGGTCTGCTAACAAAATTAAAATCAAAGATCGATAAAGAAAAACAGTCGGAATTGGTTTGTAAGATCTAATGTAAAGACTGTAAGAGTATATATTGTAACGAAAATTTAAACGTTTATTACGGGCTAAAATATATTTATAGTTAAAGTTAATAACAATCGGCGCTTAACAAGTCTGTATTTATTTAAACTGAGTCACTATATTTATGTAACACTCTGTATATTTATTTATCAAACTACTATTTAGACGGTATTTATCTTAGCACTTCGGAGTCCGAAATCGAAACTTTAGTAGTACGGTATGTTTCAACCAACTAATCTTTTTAAAATTGTTTTAAGAAATTTGAACTTACCGCCATTATTTGCTGCGCGAGTTTCTCGGCGCCATTATTTGCTGCGCGAGTTGCTCGACGCCATTATTAGTCCATTATAAGTACAACGTGCATTACAGTTATATACGGAAGTGTTATTTGAACTTAATCAAGGTAAAAACCATATATATTTTTATTTATGCATGCTGAAAAATTAACCTTTAGTTATTATTAATTGTTTGGTTCAATTATAAATTAACTCATTAATGATTATCGATGACAATTTCTAATTCAGAATGTTGCAAGGTAACTTTTTCACAGTACCATGCAACTTAAATTAATTTTATTTTCATGATTGCAATGAATTGTAATCAAAATATTTAGTAGTAAATGTTAAATTGTACAGAAAAAATTTAATATACATTTTTCTAACCTAACTTTTCAATGATAACCAAGGTTACGATATTTAAAATATTTTTATTGAATTACAGTTAAAATGTTTGGCAAATTAAACTGCGTGTCATAAATTGATAATTAATTTTAGGTATATTGTTGTGGATAACTTTGGATAGCTATCCAAAGCTTTCGCTTATTAATTGCACAAATTACCAATAGGTGGCACTTTCGTTGAGAAATATTGTAACTAGTGGCGGAACTACAATGGGTAGGGGTTAAAAAATGGAAGTTCCGCCACGGCGCCACTGATTGTAACCGTTATGACTATAGTTCGAAATTATTTGTGCATATAATGCATATAATTCCGGACTGTAGTTATGACTTTTGATAATACCGGATGGTACTGGATAGCTTTGTGTGCATAAAAACAGAGGATCCAAATTATATTGAAAAAAATATTTTACTTCTACTTTTTAATCAATTTAATAATTAAAAATTTTGATTTTAATTCTAAAGGGTCAAATTTTGTATTTTATGTTTTATATAATACATCCTCGTTCTTTTGACGTGGCGAATGATTTCATTAATATTATTGGTTTTCATTTACATATATATTGGTTAGCAGGGCCTATTTTATCAAAAGGCCGGTTAGGCCCGGGCCCAACTGTAACTGTTTAAAACAACAGTTTAATTTTTTATATAACGATTAAAAAATTATATTTAAAAATATCTGCTGACAACACACTCCGGCCCGTAACAGCCCTGTTTAATGAATGAATGAAAATAGATATTTTTGATACAAGTTAGAAAAACTAACATTTTTCTTTACCTATATCCAGTGGCGGTAAAGGGCCTAACGCTCAAATAGCGCGACAAACATTTTTTTAAACATAATTTTAATTTTACAACTAAGCTCTCCAGTTGAACGCGCCAGCACCTTTATGGTATATCTTTCATTTACCAATATCGAAAATTTGAAATTATTAGTAGATATACAGGGTGTTCCCGTGACCGTGGAGAATCTTTGAGGTGGTGATAAACCCTTTACTCTTTAAAGCAATTTTTTGAATTGCTAATTTCAAACCGCCATAGCTCCAATATTATTAATTTTTTAAGCTTACTGGATTAAAACTTTTTTTAAGATCATTCGTTTATCTACAAATTAGGTTATAACCCCTTATTGTCTAGAATCAACGGATTTCGAGTTATAAATTAATAAAGGAAAAAATGTTTAAAATAATTCAGGTTTTTTTAAACTTTTCTTACAAACCCCGTATGTCTCAAACGAAACGTCTTAGAACAAAACTGATGATCCAAACCGGATAGGAAATTTAACAGGCTACAACTTTGGTCAAATAATTTTTTTTTAGAAATTTTACCGTTTTTACAAAAATTCTGAAAATAAAAGGTGTAGATTAAAAAAATAAATTAATGGAAAGAATACAGATAGATGTAACAGAACTTACCGAAAGAAGCAGCACTATGAATAATACCGTGCAACACCTTTTGAAGAGCACGCCTGTGTAGTGAAAATGGGGAAGGCCATTTTGAAAATTTATTAATATAAATTTTGTGAATTTATTATTTTTCCACCTACACCTTGTTCATTATTTTCAAAATTTCTGTGAAAACGATTAGTTTTCCCAAAAAATTTATTTGGCCAAAGTTGTAGCTCGTTAAATTTCCTACCCGATTTGGGTCATTAGTTTTTTTCTAAGACGTTTCGTTTGAGAGATACGGAGTTTGTAAGAAAAGTTTAAAAAAAACCTGAATTATTTTAAACATTTTTTGCTGTATATAAATATAATAATATCAGTAATGAGCTAAAATAAACTATAAATCAATAAACTAATATTTTCGAGCTTTCGAGAGTGGATACTCTCTTTTTCAAGATATATTAATAATGAATAAATTATACATAGTTACGACAAAAGTGATGTATTTTATGTATATAAATTTTCAAGAGCTGATAATTTCTAATTATTTATTTTTTGCTTTATTAATTTATAACTTGAAATCCGTTGATTCTAGACAATAAGAGGTTATAACCTAATTTGTAGATAGGCGAATGATTTTTAAAAATGTGCTAACCCATTAAGTTTAAAAAATCAATAATATCGCAGTTACGGCCGTTTGAAATTATAAATTCAAAAAATTGCTTTAAAGGGAGGTACCCCTCAAGGGTTTGAACTTAGACAAAAATTTTATTTGAAAATTTGTCTTAGAAAAGTGTCCTTTATTACCACCTCATAGATTCTCCACGGTCACTGGGACACCCTGTATAAATGAATTTAGAGTTAAATTAATATTAATAATTTTTGTGAATTTGTGACACCAAGTTTTTCGCCTACGCCGCTATTTTTCTAATTTCCTATTTCAATAAAAATAATAATTTCTTAATCCTACGAGGGGGCCCCAGAAGGTATATGGGCCTGGGGCCCAGAAGATATGCTCAATTCTGTTTGATTGATCCTGAAGAGGTCCACAATAAAGTTGAGCAAAACCAAATCCAAATCTATTTATTACGAAAGATGGACGAAAGCAACAGTTTAAGTTTAATAAAATTAGATATTGATAATTGTTGTTCGAAATAGCTGCATTATTTTAAAAAAAGCAAATAAACGTTCAATTAGTTACTTTACCGTCAAAAACATGTTTAGTACATTGTTATTTGATTTCTTAAGTGTATTAATATTTTTCTAAATTTTTATCGCAATTATTGAACCTATAGTCAAGCCAACATAGGCCAAGACAATGATTAAAAAATTCAGGTTTTATTTTTTTTACTTTTTTTGCGAACCCCGTATCTTTTAAACGAAACGTCTTAGAAAAAAACTAACGGCCCAAACCTGATAGTTAGTCTAGTCAATGAGGGTATTTGGGTCCGAATTCTGTCCTAAAGCATCGATTTACTTGAAATTTTTATTGTAGGTAGGAAATAGCTCACAAAGCAAAGTCTATCCTATGCGAAAGTATGCTTTTATCTTGGGGACGGTTCCCACCTCTTCTCGGGGGTGAAAAATTTTTTGGTCAAAATAACTACGGGAGTCCATAAAGAATCTAATTTTAAGCAAAAAATGTTCTATAAAGTTTTTTCTAAAACTCAAAACTGTTTGAGTTATTCAAGATAGAAAACTTGCCATTTTTCTTGAAAAATGACACCTTTTTGAACGTTTTTTTTGGAATAACTCAAAAACTATGCGTCTAATATAAAAAAGTGTTAGAAACATAATTGTAGCTTATAAAAAAACAAAAAGATTCGTTTTTTTAGAAATATCCTAGATATAATACAAAGCGAGATGTGGTTGACGAAAGGAGACTTTGTTCTTTGTGAATGCTTAAATCGATGCATTCAACTTAAAATAACAGAAAAACTACCGATTTTATGGGTATAATGCTAATAACAGTTTTTGTAGTACTTGAAACAACCTTTAAAATGAGCATTATTAAAAGTCTATTGCCTTTAAACTAAGAGAGATACAATTAAAAAAGACTAACCTCTCAAATTTTTAAAGAAGAAATGAGCAGTATAATTAACCCCACGTTCACCATAATTGAAGAACATCGTTTTCCTTCTACAGTACCTTTTATTTTAGTGTTATGTATATGCTGAGAACGTTTGATTGGTTTAAATTGCATACTTTTTGAAAAAAATACGATCAAAGTGTAAAAAGTTGTTTTTTCGAGGTGGTTGTGCTAGCTTGACGTCAACTTAGCACCGCCACCAAAGATTTATGTTTTTACGCGAAACCGTTGTTGTCCAAAATTCGCGAATGTTGTCCAAAATGAGTCCATAATTATAGAATAAAAATTGTTTTGTTTTGAAAAGGTGGTTGTGCTAGCTTGACGTGGGTCTTTTTTACATCTTTTTTTTATAAAAGAGGGTGGTTTATAAGGGTTGAAAAATAGAAAAAAATAATAATAATGTTGACCCAAAATACAGATATAAAATTAATTTAAATTATATTAATAAATATTAATAAATCACATTTTTTACACATTTTATTATAAAAGGGGTTGGTAAAAGGGGGTTAAAGTATTCAGCCATCCAATAATAATGCCTTAAAGTATAGGAAGACCTTTATTTAACGTAATTAAACGTTATTAAAGCCTAAATTTAATTTTGGCAATAAGAGGTAGTTTCCACCTCTAAAAAACAATAAGCATATATCGGCATAGGGTAGACTTTGAAGTGGGAGGTAAGTAGAGCCTATTGCCAAAATTTCATCAAAATCGATGCTTTAGGAAAGAATTCGGAGGAAATACCCTATTTTTGCCCTCATTGACTGGACTATAGGGAATTGAACGGGCTACAACGTTGGTCAAATAAATTCTTTTGGGAAACCAACCATTTTTACAAAAATTCTGAAAATAATGAACAAGGTGTACATAAAAAAAATTTGGCACACAAAATTTGGTGAACAATTAAAAGTCAAAAATAAGAAAATGTATATAAGTTTTTAAAGTAATTAACAACGATTTTATTTTCTTTTCAGAAACAGGTTAATTTTGTTAAGAAAACAAACAAGAAGAAAATAGGAAAAACTCTTCTGCCCGTTACAAAAAACCTCAACAAAATATCCATTATGTATCCAAATCCTAACTCAAACAACATACCTAATCCAAACAACATACCTAATCCAAACAACATACCTACTCCAAACAACATACCTAATCCGAACAACATACCTAATCCAAACAGCATCCCTAATCCAACCAATATACCTATACTCACATTTCCAGTGTATACGTATCAAAATTGTCCTTGGAATGGCAATATTCATGAGAATCGTACATGTCCACATTTTGAAGGACCAGAAGAACTGAGCAAGACAGACGACAAAGCTACTGATACAAGCTCTGGCCAAGATCTATCTCTAAATTTTCGTGATTTAAATACAACCCAAATTGTAAACTTGCCTACCAATCACTACATTACATACTTAATCAACGGTTACCTTTGGACAGAACAGATTGCAAAGCAAAACCAACACCGATCGTCCTTCAACAATTTAATAGACTTATGCAGATGCATACGCGCTGACGTAGTCAAACCAAACTTAACAGTTGCCAATATACATTCTCAAGGAATGCCTTGTGCGACAAAAGATTTCATTTTTGCATTTTTAAGACTGACAGAGTCTTGGTGCATCTTAAAACGATACTTAGGATGCCAGCAAAACTTTTTGGGAAAAATTGATCAAGAAATAACTCCCGAACTTAGAACTGTATATAGCGATTGGAACGCTTCCACCAAACGACTAATGTCCAGTCTCGTAAACACATTCTGCAGACTTGACGCAAAAGACTTTGAGAGAAATCAGTTTAGTTCAACACATTTCGAAGACTTGAACAGTTCTATAGCCAATGCAACTGCGATTCCGTTACCATCATCTTTCTCTGAAATGATTCAACCACAAGAAGACCAATCAGTCGATTCTGAAACCAAAGCTAAACGTTATTTGAAACCCGGAATCTATATCGTTCCTTCAAAGAATTCCCCGGAACAACCTTCTGTTGAAGTTCTCGATGACGGAATTCACAAACAAAAGTTTAAAGACTTGTTCAAACATGTACCACAAGGTGATGTTCCTCTACAAAATTCTACTGGAATTGATAACTTAAGTTATACTGCTAGTGATGTACCTGTCACAACTCAGAGTTCTCATAGTAGTAATGGAGATTTTTTGTTGAAGACTAATTGGCAACAAGAAGCATTAAAGAATGAACGTCATCCATTATTTAAACGGACGACTTGTTCTAGTTGGGAGGCTAGAAAAGGAAAACTGACCGACTACACCATAAAAACAATTCATCACATCTTTGCCGAGCTTCAACGTACAGATTTTGCTGAACACGTGACCAATAAGTTAAATTTTAAAATTGTAAGTACTACACCTTCTTATTTATTTCTTTACTATATCTGCACAATTTTAAATTTTTAGTGTACCTATGCCGAAATTAATAATCCTACCACTATGAACACCGTCGAAAAGAAGTTGAATGAAAAGTATTATAAATACTTAAGTGAATTTGTTCACGATATCCGTCACATCATAATATATCCAAATCCGTATTGCCAAGTACGAAAATCTAAATAAAACCTGTTTTGATATCAATAACCCAAATATGTTTTAGGAGAGAAAATATGTGAAGGATTTGGAATTGTTTAAAAGTACATTCGATGATTTGTTAGCAAAAGAGTTTCCAGGCGTCGATTTTCAGTCTGTTACGGGAGAACCAAAAGAACCGTTAGGTTTGTTTCCCTTAAAACTTAACGATGCGAAAAAAACTGATAAAAATGGCGGCAATTAGTTAGTTCAAATCGTTACTACATAATAGTTCTTATTTTGTTTTAGTTCTAAATTTAAATTTTGGTTTTTGTCAAAAATGTTGTGCTTTTTCGTTTACTTAGTTTCAAAATAAACTGTATTGTTATTTAATAAAGTATTTTATATACATATATGTGCATATTATTATGCAATACTATAAAATAGAAAGATTATCATAAAAAATTTTATTCGGCAAAAATGGTAATTTTTTTCCATTCTACGAAGTCATGTGTTGAGGATAGGACGTCCATGCAGGCATTTTTTAAAAAACGTATATATTTTTAGCCAAAATTTTACACGAAGAAAGTTTTAGTGTACATTTATAAAAAAAATTTAATTAATAATGCTCTGCATTCGTAAGATCATCGATTATCTTCGTTATGTGTACATTAAGAAATTACCTTATAAGGTAAATTGCCTTCAAACTCAATTTTAAAATTTTACTTTGCATTCTACATTACCTTCAAGTAGGGAGCACATATAAGTAACATCAGTACTTGTAACAATTGAATGGTTAAGGGGGGAAAAAGGTCTGAAGTACAAACAAAAAAGCATATTTTGAGATTTATTTTTGCAGAGTACCTTATTTGTTAATATTTTTTAAATTTTTTACATTATTAAGCATTATATTAAGAATATTCTGCTAAATTTTCGTTAAAAAATATTGCAAAATAAGCCAGTGGTAGTGGTGAGAACTGAGTCACATAAAAAAAAGGTTCCATGCAGGATAACTCACCCGTAAGCAAATAAGGTATACAAAACGGGCCTCTAACGAGGAGTAAACCACGGTCAAAAATTGGGTACACCAGACTTCCTACTACTTCGGACTTCCCAAACTTCCCCGGACTCCCCCAGACTTTCCCGGACTTCTCCGGACTTGTTTTGTGGTAGTTTTATACTCCAGAGTCAATTTCACTTTAGTTAGATTTTTGGGATATCTACTATGCGATATGCAAGCATATCGTTTATGCGATGCATATGCATAATGCTATTCAATATGCTAGCAGATATCCCAAAAATCTAGCTAACGACAAATCGACTTAAGAGAATAAAACTATCACAAAATTAAAAAAATTAATTTATTATGAATAAGGGAAAATGAAATGAATAAAATGAAAATATTTATTTTAAAATAATTTAAGCGTTCCTTTGCTACTCGGCACCCCTAGGCATTGTTATTATTATTTTTTTTTAATTATAATTTTGCGATAATTTCAATTCTGTAAAGTGCACTGTTACGAAAAATGTTAATTAGAAATGTTAGTAACAGGTATGTAATTATTTACAGAATATCAATTTATAACATTTATGTAATCTTTACAGCGTAACATAACTATTATAGAATATTTTGAGTTAGAGAATCGCACTATTAGTGAAGTTGGCCTCCCATTTTCATCATTTTAATATAAAATCGTTAGGTCTTGAAAGGTTACCCGGTTTCAACGTTAGGTCGCTTCTGGTTTTAAAAAAACTATTACCTTTCCGAAAATTTTTAATTTTGATTTTTGAAAAGAAAAAAGTTTAATTTTTTGGAGATTGACGTTGGTCCGATTAACCGGACTCAAAAGGCCATTATTCTGAACTCCATACTTTTAGTCTCTTTCGGGACCGCTTACCAACTAGATGGGAGTCCTAAATACTTCACTATCCTCTTGCTCGGCATTAACAGGTACAATTAACAAAATGTTTTGTTAATTTTTATTTTGTTATTTATTTTAATCTAGCTTAGTTGACGGTTTGGCGCTTGGCAATGTGATTTATTGAAAGTTTAACGAATTAACCAACTTTCAAGCAATGAAAACCTATCGAGAATAGATATTTTCGATACAAGTTAGGAAAACTAAGATTTTTCCATTCAAGGCAAAGCCGAAAATTAAAAAAGATGGTTTTCCACGAGTATCGAACAATATTTTTTCTATTTTGCGTCTAAAACAAAGTTATTTCGAAACCCAGTTGCGTAATGAAATTTGTATTACCTATCACCGCTACGCGGCTCGTTTTCTAAACGGATTGCGTGCGTTAAAAACGCCACTTATAAAACTAGTTTCTTAATATACTATTTTCTAATTATGTTTCAAAAAGAACCAATAACATATTTTTTATACATAATTCAGAATGAATTTATTAAAATATACCTAGTACTTTAGAATTTCATAATTTTAAATTTAAATTTTTATATTTTACGGTTGGTAGCTCATTGGTTGCCAACCGTACTTTTGGTTATTTGGTACTATAGTTGGATTTTTTTAAGAATAATATAAAAATTCATACTAAACCGATGACCGCAAAACATTAACCAATGAAATTGGTTTGAAATTGGATGTGAACAAAGCGCAAAATTAGCTAGTATAAAACTGCCTATTTTTAAACCAATTTCATTGGTTAATTATTTCGATGTCATCGGTTTACTATAAATTTTTATATTATTCTTAAAAAACAACAATTATATAGTATACCGCATATTGCCCCCGCATAGTTTACTTACTTTTACAAGTGTAAAAGTACATATTTACACAAAAAGTATGTAAAAAGTATTACATGCTTACACAAAAATACTATTTTTCCGCACTATTGGAATAGTGCACTAGTGCGTAAAAGTAGTGCTTTTCCACACTTTTTAATATCACAAAGTAACGCTTTTTGAAACATAATTAGAAAAACAAAATTAGCTATTTTCAATATTTTACTTCTGGACGTAAACTTTTCTTACCTAACTGCAGTTCGTACATTTAAATAAAAATGCATTTTTTCACAATAATTTAAAACTATTTACTGGATAACTGGAGAGAAAATTAGACTAACCTGAGTTTCTTATAAATCCATGAAGTGGGCCCTACCTACAATAATAAAGAAATTTTTTTGTTAGTTATCATTGCAGATGAAAACGGTTTTCTTCAAATTACCTTTATCACTGTAGTCCTTTTGCCTTAGTCCTAGAAGCCAGGATAGCTTCTTAGTTGTTCCTTCCAATAAACTTAAGTCATTCACAAATTTGAACACTTTCACATTTTGTTTCACTTAAGTATTAAAAATAAAATTGTTCTCGATTATTAAGAAAGCTTTCGCCAAGATTCACTTCGAAAACTCGTTCGGGGAAAGCTGAACATTTTTCCGAATTTTTTCCATACGATTACTTTTAAGCTGAATACATATACTAGCGTTTTGCGGAATGCAATTTTTGTTTTGATTGGTTAAATTTCAATAAAAGCTTCAAATTTTACTAATCAAAACAAAAATCGCATTCCGCAATTTGCTAGTGCGTGTATTCAGCTTAAGGCCTTACAAACGAATGAGTCCGTACGGAGCACGGCGTCATAATTCGTATATAACTTTTTTTTTGTTTCCTGTTTGCAATTTTAATCGAATTTTGTCTATAAGTTCCCACTCTTTCGTCCGTCGTGCATTTTTGTAATCTTCATTTTCAAATTAACAAAATAAAATATAATTCAAACTGATGGTAAAAATCGTACAGGTATTTTGTCAATTTTGTGCAGATAAAATTTTCTAATAGCGTAAAACTTCTCATTTGCTGACAAATTTTCGCAACTTTTGGTAAATGTTTTGAAAATTCTAGATCGGTTTCATAATTTTCGTTTTGCGCTTTTGATTAGGTTTCAAATGCCAATTCTAGAAACTTAAATGTTTTTTCGAATGTCACTTGTAACGCAAAAATTAAATATTGCTATTAAATATTTACACCGATAAGAAATTAAAAAACTTACGTTATTATTGACAATATAACAATTTTCATAATCACCGGCTTAAAAGTTCCAAAAAACACGTAACTTATAAAAAAATGTCTTCTTTTCATATACTGTCTATAAATTACAATAAAACACAATAGGTTCATTTTATTTTTCCACTTTTCCACGGACAGGTCGAAACTTGACAGAAATGGAACTCTTAGCATATTTCCGATGTCAGAGATTGCAATTGTAAATAGAAATAGAAATAAATAGAAACTATAGGAAAAAGAAGACATATTTTTAAAAGTGATTATGAAACTTTGGTATTGGTGTAAATAGTTAAAATTTCATTTTTGTGTTACAGGTGGCAATCGAAAAAAAATTAAGTGTCTAAAATTGGCATTAGAAAATTAATAAAAAGCGCAAAACAAAAATAATGAAACCGATCTAGGATTTTCTCAAAATTTACAAAAGGTTGCGGCAAATGAAAGATTTACACTGTTTGAAAATTTTATCTGCACAAAAATGTCAAAAATTACAAAATACCTGTATACGATTTTTACCAGTTTGAATTATATTTTATTTTGCTAATTTGAAAATGAAGATTACAAAAATGCCCGACTGCCGGCCCAGAGTGGGGAACTTCATAGACAAAAATCGATTAAAATTGCAAACAGGATACAAAAAAAAGTTATATACGAATTATAATGACGCGGTGCCTCGTACGGACTCATATCACTCATTCGTTTGTAAGGCCTTAAGCTGAATACACGCACTAGCTTTTTGAGGAATGCGATTTTTGTTTTGATTAGTAAAATTTAAACCTTTTATTGAAATTTAACCAACCAAAACAAAAATCGCATTCCGCAAACGCTACTACATGTATTCAGCTTAAAAGTAATCGTATGGAGAAAATTCTGAAAAATGTTCAGTTTTCCGCGAATGAGTGTTCGAAGTGAATAATTTTGATGAAAGCTTTCTTAATAATCGAGAACAATTTTCTTTTTAATACTTAAATGAAACAAAATGTGAAAGTGTTCGGATTTGTGAGTGACTTATGTTTATTGGAAGGAACAACGAAGAAGCTATCCTGGCCACTAGGAATAAGGCAAAAGGACTACAGTGATAAAGGTAATTTGAAGAAAACCGTTCTCATCTGCAATGATAACTAACAAAAAATTTTATTTATTATTGTATAGGTAGGGCCCACTTCATGGATTTGCCAGCAAGTCAGGTTAGTAAAATTTTCGCTCCAGTGATGTAGCGAGTGAATAGTTTGAAATTGTGAAAAATGCATTTTTCTTTAAATGCACGAACTGCAGTTAGGTAAGAAAAGTTTTTTCACGTTCTGAAGTAAAAATCTGCAAATAACCTTAGATCATAGATCTAAGCAAATAACTAATTTTGTTTCTCCGTAGGTTTTTGTATTGCTTGAAAGTTGGTTAATTCGTTAAGCTTTCAATAAATCACATTGCCAAGCCGTCAACAGGATAGATTTAAATATATCCCAAAATAAAAATTAACAAAACATTTTGTTAATTATACTTGTTAATGCCGAGCAGGTGAATAGTGAAGTATTTAGGACTCAGATCTAGTTGGGAAGTGGTGCTAGAAAGGGACTAAAACTTTGGAGTTCAGAATAGCCACTTGAGGCCGGTTAACCGGATCAACGTCAGTCTCCAAAAAATCAAACCTTTTTCGTTTCAAGAAACAAAATCAAAAATCTTTCAAAAAAGTAATAATTTTTTTTTAAACCAGAAGCGACCTAAAGTTAAAACCGAATAACCTTTCAAGACCTAACGATTCTATATTTTTTTATATCAAAATGTTGAAGATGGGATGCCAACTTCACAAAGATTTACAGATCATCAAATTTAGTATTCATTTAAAATAACAGTGACAAATTCAGGGCCGGATTATCCAATAGGCAAACTAAGCAGCCGCCTAGGGGCGCCGAGTAGTAAAGGGGCGCTTAAAGTATGTTTTATAAAAAATTGTAATTTTAGCTTGTTTTTGATTAGTCTAACTCTAATTCTTAAAAAATTAATTTTTTAATTTTGTGATAGTTTTATACTCCTCTGTTAATTTGACTTTAGTTAGATTTTTAGAACATCTGATATCTGAATAGCAGATGCTATTGATATGCTAGCATATCGAATAGCAGATATCCCAAAAATCTAACTAAAGTGAAATTTACTCAGGAGTATACAACTATCACAAAATAGGTAAATAATCGAGGGATAAATCACGGTCAAAAATTGTGTACATCAGACTTCCTACTACTTCGGACTTCCCAAACTTTCCCGGACTTCCCAAACTTCCCCGGACTTCCCCGGACTTCCCAGACTTTTTCGGACTTCCCCAGACTTCCCGCAACTTGTACACCAGACTTCCCGTGAGATTTACCCCTCGGCTTCTAAAAAACCAAACTGTAAGTAACTGAATGGCGAGATTATTATTGAGAATATCACAATATTTTCTCTGAAGCAAATCACAGTACTGAAGTGCTTTTCGGTTTCTTTCATCGTATAATGATTCTAGGTTCCAAGAATTCAAATTTTTCTTTTAATTTTCGAAAACTTTCAAATCGATTTTAAGGCGTTGTATTACAATGTCTAATGTAAAATAAAATACATTAATTTTAAACGAATCATCTGGATTTTGAAAATGGTAATCAGAAGCTAATTTATCAAAATATATTTTAACTTTTGATTGCCGTTTTATGGGGAAAGTAGGTTCGACTCCTCATTTTCTTGCTAAATTACCCGGAGCATTGCGTAAATTTGCTTATTCATATCACTGCCACTGTCTTTGCAGCTCCTGGAACTTTTTTTTGGCTTCTAAAAAGCAATAAAAGGGTAAAAGAATTTTTTCGTGGAATTATATCAAAACAATAATAAAAGATTTAAATTCTTTGCAGTTCCAGGTACTTTTTTATGGTTTCTATAAAGCAATAAAAAGGTGAAGGAATGTTTTCGTGGAATTATTTCAAAACAATAATAAAAGAATTAAATTCTTTGCAGTTCCAGGTACTTTTTTATAGTTTCTATAAAGCAATAAAAAAGTTAAAGAATGTTTTCGTGGAATTATATCAAAACAATAATAAAAGAATTAAATTCTTTGCAGTTCCAGGTACTTTTTTATGGTTTCTATAAAGCAATAAAAGGGTAAAAGAATTTTTTCGTGGAATTATATCAAAACAATAATAAAAGATTTAAATTCTTTGCAGTTCCAGGTACTTTTTTATGGTTTCTATAAAGCAATAAAAAGGTGAAGGAATGTTTTCGTGGAATTATTTCAAAACAATAATAAAAGAATTAAATTCTTTGCAGTTCCAGGTACTTTTTTATAGTTTCTATAAAGCAATAAAAAAGTTAAAGAATGTTTTCGTGGAATTATATCAAAACAATAATAAAAGAATTAAATTCTTTGCAGTTCCAGGTACTTTTTTATGGTTTCTATAAAGCAATAAAAGGGTAAAAGAATTTTTTCGTGGAATTATATCAAAACAATAATAAAAGATTTAAATTCTTTGCAGTTCCAGGTACTTTTTTATGGTTTCTATAAAGCAATAAAAAGGTGAAGGAATGTTTTCGTGGAATTATTTCAAAACAATAATAAAAGAATTAAATTCCTTGCAGTTCCAGGTACTTTTTTATAGTTTCTGTAAAGCAATAAAAATGTTAAAGAATTTTTTCGTGGAATTATTTCAAAACAATAATAAAAAAATTCTTTGCAGTTCCAGGTACTTTTTTATAGTTTCTGTAAAGCAATAAAAATGTTAAGGAATGTTTTCGTGGAAATATATCAAAACAATAATAAAAGAATTAAATTCTTTGCAGTTCCAGGTACTTTTTTATAGTTTCTATAAAGCAATAAAAATGTTAAAGAATTTTTTCGTGGAATTATTTCAAAACAATAATAAAAGAATTAAATTCTTTGCAGTTCCAGGTACTTTTTTATAGTTTCTATAAAGCAATAAAAATGTTAAAGAATTTTTTCGTGGAATTATTTCAAAACAATAATAAAAGAATTAAATTCTTTGCAGTTCCAGGTACTTTTTTATAGTTTCTATAAAGCAATAAAAATGTTAAAGAATTTTTTCGTCTAATTATTTCAAAACAATAATAAAAGAATTAAATTCTTTGCAGTTCCAGGTACTTTTTTATAGTTTCTATAAAGCAATAAAAAGGTGAAGGAATGTTTTCGTGGAATTATTTCAAAACAATAATAAAAGAATAAAATTCTTTGCAGTTCCAGGTACTTTTTTATGGTTTCTATAAAGCAATAAAAAGGTGAAAGAATTTTTTCGTGGAATTATTTCAAAACAATAATAAAAGATTTAAATTCTTTGCAGTTCCAGGTACTTCTTTGTTAAAGAATGTTTTCTTAAAATTATTTCAAAACAATAATAAAAGAATTAAATTTTTTGCACAGTGGTGGTGCAAGAGTAGTTAGGGCCCGTAAGGAAATATACTAAAGGGGACCCTAAAAAACGAAATATTTAATTTTGAATTTCGTATATTTAAAAATCCTTTTTTCGGGATTTACCGAAATTGTTTAACGAGTTCTTGAATGTCCATATCAGATCCCTGTTGTAAATGACCCATACAGAAACAATTTATAAAAAATTAAAAAAAGTGCATAAAACTTTTTCAGGAACTCTACATTAAAGAATGCAACAAACATATCCTAAAAACCTCTACTCCGAGAGAATCTAACTCTCAAGACACTCCCAACTACCCCACAAAACGTCCCCACACCATATCAGCCAGGGATTTTATTTCTCAAGATAATCTGCAACCCCACCGACAAAAGAGCCGCATATCAAAACCCGAAGCCCGATCTTCTCGTAAACAGGAGAATAAAACTCCTCTTCCGAAAACAACCAATCCAAATTCATCAGAACCCTTCCTCTTCAAGGCACCGCAACATCTGCTACGCATTCGAACAATGCCAATTTCTTATAAAACGTTTTTCTATAAAATGGGATATAATAGAAGCTGGAAGAAAATTAAACTTATAATTAAGTTAGCAACTTACGTCATCTTAAAATTAAGGAAAAAAAATTCAAAAATTTGTTTGCTGTTATTTATTTTTCGGTTTATTAATATAACATTATGTCGAATTTTTCCTTTAACAAAATAAAAAATTTACTGGTTTTTCTTTAGTAGTTGCGTCCTGAAATAGATATAATTTGCATAAATATCAAATACATAGGCCCACATTAATTAAAATTTTATTTTACCTTTAATCGGTGTCTGTACTATTCCCTTGGGAGTCATTATAATTCTGAAAAGGTCGATACCAATAACCGGTACCTTTCATTCCATCATCTGCAGTAGTCTTTGAACAATGAGGGGTGTTTTCTAATAACCACAAATATAATAAATAAATAAATAAATAATAAAAAGAAATAAACCAGTTTTACCTGTATCCCCAACTTTTTTTACAGTTTCTGATGAAGAATGATGTTGGTTATCCTGGTTGCTATTGGATGTAGATACTACAAAAAAAAATACAGTAAGTAATTTTTCATTGGTGCAATGAAAAGAAAAGAAATGTCTTGGGAAATAGGTAAACATACATCATTGCATGTAACCTTCCTCCAAGAGTCCTTTCATTTTACTTAACTAATATTATATGTATGTATATATAAATATTTTATTACCTAAATGAGCGAAGCACGTACAAACCAATTCAGGTTGTCCACATAATGAACAAATAAATATATTGGAACTTCTGCAGGGTATGACCGGCAACATCCTCTTTACCAAAGTTGATCTCTTCTTTAAAATTATTAAGTATATAAAGTTGCATATAATTGTAAGATGATTAATGTAATGTTCTAAGTTTTCCACAGCGGAAGAGGCCATCCATTCTTTATCAGGAATACCATAAAAATATATTTCGTCTAAAATTCCAATGCAATTTATCAGATTATATTTTAGGGCTTTTCCTTGGGTTTTAATATGAACAGGACATATGTTTTCCAATTCATTGTAAAGCAAAGATTCAATAATTTCGTAATTATTTTGTATCGCATAGAATGCGAATCGAAGAGCACTTAGAGTATCATTGTTTCCGCTCATCATTGACAACGATTCAAAAAACTTGGTTGAGTCTTCGGTAACTTTGATAAGAACTTGGGTGTATTCGGTACTATTCACTGGGAACGTTAAATCATTTTTCATGAATTTCAATATGTCATTCTTTCTGCATTGCTTAGTTATGATTTTCTTATATTTACAAATTACCTTCTGTTGAATAATAAAATTAAAATTTTATTCAAAGCGATGAAATGGTAGACTTACCCTAACGGATACGGTACATTTGCTGCATTTCGGATAATTATATGGGCTGCATGTTCTGTATTCATATGCTTCAGCACAGTTCTAAAAATAATATCTACTATTGCAAAAAATTCTTCTAGTATTACTTATTCAATACAAGACTTACCTTGGTGTGGAAAGTAATATATTTCACTTTACGTTCCATCACCACTTATAGATTCAGTAGTATAATAGTTTTTTCGGTATATATAATCTGTAAAAACAACAACAAAATTTTATTTTAAAGTTGGATTATTATTATTTTATTATAATATAAATTATTGTTACCCCCTCCCAAGTCCCAAGTGTTTTGAAACAAAAGGCACCTTACGTACAGTGCCTCCAACAATTATTAATACACCCCTGTGTTAACCATGTAAATTGCACATTTTGAAACCGTTTTTTGACATATAAAACTCGCTTTTACAGCAAAACTTTTCAGATATTTTTTATTGTAAATTTTAATCTCTTCAGTTTTGTTTCTATAAATTTTTTTATTTTATTTCGCCGTTTACGAGTTACAGCGACTTAAAGAAAACTAAGTAAAAAAGTTAATAAAATTAACATTGCTCTTATGGGAGTTTTTTTACAGAGTTTTCTTCAAGTCGCTGTAACTCGTAAACGGCGAAGGAAAATAAAAAAATGTATAGAAACAAAACTGAAGAGATTAAAATTTGCAATATAAAATATCTGAAAAATTTTGCTGTAAAAGCGAGTTTTATATGTCAAAAATCGGTTTCAAAATGTGCAATTTACATGATTATTAATAATTGTTGGAGCCACTGTATGAAAACAAGGAGAAATATTAATAGGGGCTGAAAGACCGCATACCTCCTGAAGATAAAAAAAACGAATAAATAAAGTCGTTGCCAAAAGAATTCAAAAAATGGCACTGTATGAAATTATGAAACCATAAGACAATAGAAATAATTTAAAATGCAGCTGCTGTAAATAAAAATGGAAGAACGTAAACTACTGCTTAACGTGGGCTCTGACCACGGAAGTGTGAAGGTTTTTTTTTTGTACTTTTGTCTTCCAAAGGGACACACACGACGCATTTTTTTAATTTGTTGCGCCGTTTCCTTGATATAGATGACAATATTTTTTGTATTTTTCAGAGTCAGTCAGAAACGGTAGGACAAAATCAAAAAATGTATATAACCAAAATTGAAGGCAATGAAATTTTCAACAAAAAATGTCTAAAAAGATTTGATGTGAAATCAATTTTTATACGACAAAAAACGGTTTCAAGATGTACAATTAACATTGTTAAGATACGAGTGTACGAATACTTTCTGAAGTTACTGTATGTGAATTTTATGATGATAATAATTTTTTCGCACAAATTTTGGGTGGTGGAACAAAGTCAAATTAGAAAATGATAAAAAAATTTAATAAAAAAACTGCTATGAGGTTCCAGGGAGATAAGATAAGAATACTACCTACTACCCATGTACAGTGACGGATCCAGATTTTTTTAGTTCGAAGATAAAAATATACAGTATGCGTGTAATAAATATGATCCCCAAGCTCCTTAACGCAAAAGGAACACCTTAAAGAAAGACGACTAACAATCCATTCTTTTTTAACAAGAAAATTGATTTCGAGCACAAAACCAATTAAACCTGATACATTCAAACATAAAGAAAGAGGTACCTACACACAATTGGCCTAACTAAAATCAGCAAATCGAATGCGCGGTCTTTAAAAGTGAGGTTAGGATGTCGAGTAAGTACTTGATAAAATGTAAATATATTACAATTTATAACAATATGCATAATTAATGTATTCTAAAATTAACGTTGAATTAATATTAAACATTTTTACTAAAAGTTTAAAGAAAATTAAATCGAAATATTTGGATGCCCATGAAATGACTTAATTTTGCCGATATTTTTACAACACAACGACAATTAATAAAATAATGCAATATAAACAATGCTAACGCCTAAATTATATTCAATAAATGCAATGTTAACAATAAATCAGTTTAATTTACCTTTTTATAAATAAATAAGAGCTGTTGCACAAATTAACTGTTAACTATGACAACTTGTGCATCAGAATGAAGTCGCCGCAATTTGAAGCGGGTAATTCAAAATTTACCGGTGGCATACAAATTGCGTATTTCTTAAAAATTAATTATTTTGAATATATTACTTTTACATAAAACTTTGTTAATTCTTAATTATGCTATTCAAATAAATTACACATTAATTTGATTATAGAGATTTTGTTCTGCGGTTTCGGGATGAATAATTCCTGCGACACTTCCAATTCGAACATTTCAATTTTAGTAACTCCGATACTGTAAACACTACCTGAATTTACTTCAAGGTTTTCTTATTTTGTATTTTCTTAACTCTTCTTAATATTTAATCAAATAAATACAATGCAATGCAAACTTTTAATATTAACTTTTAATATTAAATCGTTTATTACTCATAATTACTACAAAAAATCATCGTCATCTGTTCCTACGTGTAGTACTTATAATAACAAGTTTTTCTACAAATACTTTCTTGCCAGTTTTGTGAAGACATTTTCCTATAGGTAAGAACAAACCGGGCAACAAAATGTTAGCAACATGTTGATGGATACAAGCAATATGCAACAAATTTGTGTATGTCATGCCGACCGATGTAGACGAGAGTATCCATCAACTAGTTGCTAGTTACCGGGATACATGTTGACAACACCAATATCAATAATACCTTAAAGGTAAGAACAAACCGGGCAACATGTTGATATTGGTGTTGTCAACATGTATCTCGGTAACTAGCAACTAGTTGATGGATACTCTCGTCTACGTCGGTCGGCATGACATACACAAATTTGTTGCTTGTATCCATCAACATATTGCTCTTACCTTTAAGGGAGCAGCTTATGTCAACATCAACATTATTTACCTTGTTTTTAATTAAGTTCTACTTGTATACCGAAACAAAGTTTTAAATACAAACCTAGAAGCAGAAGGTAGGCCGACCAAAGAAAAGATGAACAAACCAAGACATTAGAATGGCATAACGGACTACAAGTCTATAACGTGTTCATGAAATATTATTAAACAGGATATCATTTTTGTAATAGGCAAAGCAGATGATAACAAATTTTCATTTGAATCATGTTTACTGTGCAATATAATATTTTTCCATAACATATATAAAGAAAGTTTCGACTCCGATATTTACTTATCTCATCATCTTGTTCTGCCCAACACAGCAACATAATCAAGGCATTATTTATTGTGTTGAATGCTTGTCGAGTATTACTTGATTTTTATGCAAGTGTTGAGATAGAATGAGCCAATCATAGAAAATTTCTTCTCAGCAAAGTTTCTGTTACCTCATAGCTCAATTTCGTACCTGTAGTGGACCTCAACGATAATAAATAATCACCATGATTTATTTTTTCCGTTATAATCTTGAAAATATCATATACTAATAAGTCGGTGCCTACAAAATTTTAGCTTATTAAATTTTTCTAGGACCTTAAACTCATGTTTTGGCAAAATAAATATTATTATTGTCAAAATTAACAAAGCTAATATATTCCTAATCAAATATATATAAATTTTTAACTTGTGAAATTATAATATTAAAAATTCAAATTAACAAGTTAATTAAACGACAAAATCAAAATTTTATATTGAGCTTTCGGCGAATATGTATGTCGCCTTCGTCAGAAAGTTTATTAAACGTAGTAAATACATGGAAACCGAAATAAACGCATTGACATTTGATACGATCTATGATCCAAATTATAAAAGGTTTAGTTTTCCTTAACTCACGATCATTTTACTAAACCTTTTATAATTCGGATCATAGATCGTATCAAATGTCAATGCGTTTATTTCGATTTCCATTTATTTACTATGTTTAATAAACTTTCTGACGAAGGCGACATACATATTCGCCGAAAGCTCAATATAATATTTTGATTTTGTCGTTTAACTTGTTAATTTGAATTTTTAATATTATAATCCTAATCACTATAAGACTGCTATGAGTGCAAAAGAAAAAGTTATATACATATAAATTGCCAAAGCAGTTAAAATACGATAACATCAGATGTAAAATTAGGACATCGCCAAAGTACTCAAAAACCTAGGAAAAGTAAACCTTTGTGTGAAAAAAAATAGGGTACTATCAATATGTAACGGCCCAAAGAGTTCCTCAAACCAGCGTCCCCAAACAAAAGAATACATGTGAATTAATTGATTACCTGTAGATGTAGAGCAATAATCAGCAGTTGATATTTTTTAATTAAATAAAATGCAAAAGATGGTTTTCTAAAATGTTATGTAAGTTATTTTATATTATGAAATAAGATAAATCAGGACAATATATTGTGGCATACATTTACCAAGAAAAGTATTTAAATTAAGATTATATGGGAATACACAAGTAAATCAGTAAAATTTTGAGAACTTTTTTCATGTTTAAGACGATGTAATTCGAATTTCGAAAAGATAAACCCCTTTTTATTTTTTTTTATTCAGGGAATAACGGTCATATAGAAAAAAACCCTTAGAAAATAAATCTTCATCGTAGAGCAGATTATGTGGTGCTGAAAAAAAAAATTCTTCATGTGTACCCCTAATGAGAAAACATTTATCCTACATTTAAACCATAGAATTTAACAATCCTATTGATCGAAACATGAGTTTGTGAATAGAAATGTTATGGTAAGTTTACCATTTATTACTAACCATACATTTAATGTATCAAATGATTGTGAGTGAGTCTTTTGCTTAATCTTGGATTAATAAGCTAAATTAATTTCCCTAAATAAAATGGATACCACAGACAAGACTAAAACCCACTTCCCTCAGCAATGTCTTCTTGATATACATTCTACAATGATGAATCAGACTATCACAAAAACCGTGATAGTTTACTTTTATCTTTAGAGAAGAAAAAGTCTTTTTAAATTGATACGTCATTTTATCTCTTATAATGGAAAGTAGGAATTCAAAAAAATTCAGTTTCCCACGTTATTTCCCTATAATCAAATGCGAGATCTGGTATATTTTAAAATGCACAGCAGGAATTTATTAATGGACTTAAATATTGGCAAGCAGAAAATGTAGTTGCAGTTAATTGTCATTAGTTTATTTTTAATAGTTGATTACGTTACCTTATGAATCACTACTTTTAATTTAACTATTAAATGTCCGTTTTCCGTTTATCTGAACAATTTTCTATATAACATACAACCTTTTTTATAATTGTTAATAATCAACAAATAATTAAAAAACTCGAATCAAACAATATAAAAAAAAGATTGCCATGTAAAAAAATTATCAATAACATCACATATGAATAAATTTCACAATAAATATTTTAGCCTTTATTTGGCCATAATTTTATAATAAAACATCAACACAAAACCTAGTAGAACAGAAGACTCCTACCCAAAATTGGTAGATGTACAAATTTTAACCCAGTGTCTCACCCAAGGGTGTCTCACCCCTCGAATAAAACATTAACAACTTTTATAATTTTAATATGGATAAAAGCTGCATCTAACACAAAACATAAATTAGAAATTAAATATATACCAAAAGGAATGAACCATAAATACTATTGCACAAGAAATAAGTAACTTCACAAATCGTATACCATATTAAGGCTAGTTGCATCTTTTCAATAGTAACAATCTATACAAAATACGAACATTCATTCAAACTCCTAAGTCATAAATATAAGAATTATTTTAACTCGCCTATTGCTTACATTTTACACAACACATTCATACCACAATCTACATATGCATCGTAGTACAAAATATTTAAAATTTAACTCGACAGTCTTCAAATAATACTAATAATCCCGTACAATGATGCTGAAATGAAGTTGGAATGTTTTGCATACTAACAATTCGATGTTTCATTTATGACATACAGAAATATCTGTAATTGTCTTATTGTTGCTTACATAACTTGTAAAATTTGGCTTGCTTCAAAAGCAGTACCAGGAAGAAGGATCACAGGACTAGAAACATGTCCGGCTTCAACACACACCATATTTGGATATTCATCGTCACCAAAATCAGCCATATCTTTGGCACGGTCAATCCACGGATTCCAAATTACTGTATCGGGAAAATTATACTTTTGTATTCTCATTTTTCGACCCGAAACAACGTTAGTGATGATGTGTTCTTGAGGTGTATTTTGGTAGATACGATCCGTCCACTCTCCTATAGTAACAACATCACGACCTTCCTGATATACCGTATTCTCACGAGTCTTATCGATAAATGTACAGCCATGTAAACCTGTAATTTGGCATCTTCTTACATCAGGAACTTTAAAATAAGTGTGTAACAACATGTTAAAGCTGAATGTCAAATCTTTACTAGGATTATAAACAGCAATGTTAAAATGAAGCTCTTTTTCTCTCAAGATAAGGCGATAATTTAATCTAAAACTAAAATTTTATGTTATATCTTGTCCATCAAAATATTGCATGTCACTTACGGAAAGTTCCACATGGAACGTGTAAATTCGCTGTCCATTATTGAAAATATTGCTTCCACGTCACCACTGGCCAATCGTTCAGGAGCCTTCTCGAGATTCCAACGCATAATTCTAGCAAATCCATGTTGAGGACCAAATGACCATTGACCAAATTGAGCTAAACAGTGAAACAAAATTTAATAACTTTAAATTGTAATGCTTGGTTAAACAGGGTGGTCCACTTATGGCAAACTTTTTTATGGTGTTATTACTAATGAAATTTTATTATTAAAAATTAATTATAAATTGACTACAGGCTTAAAAATATTTTCATCTATATGCAGTGTTTCTTTTAAGTTATACATCCGAGTCGTGCCATAAGTTCTCACATGTAAAAGACACTATTTCAAAATTGAAAAGTAAAAAACTCCTAGTTTTTAAAATGCACTTGATTAATATTGTTGCAAACGCATTAAAATTACTGAAAATGTCCCCCTTCTGATTTCACACTAGCTGCCAGTAATTTATAACAGAACCCATGACTTCTATAAGTCAGATTAAAATCCAGGTTAAGCACCTGACAAAATAACGTCATTTGATTCAAACATGCTTAAGTCCAACCCCATATCATATACAGTTTCTGCGTAGTTAGGATCTTAACGCTAAAAGCAAGACTTCTACCATATCATCAGTGTACTATTTTAAAACCTAAAACACTAATAATCGAATTACAATATGTGATTACTTATCATGTAATATTATAAATAATAATTTATTAATAAATAAAATTATGTTTTCCAGTAAATAAGAAATTTTTCGTGAATCATAATAAATAACAGGAAACTTCTTATAACTTGAATAAAAAATCAAGTGACGTCATTTGAAAATACTGATAATTTTATGTTAGTTTTATACAATTTGAATGAATGAATAAATACATTTTCACAATATGAAACAGAATGCACTAATATGCCATTTCTTTACCTGTTACAGGTCTGTTAGATAAAGTAACCCGATCAGACTTGGATTTGTTACCCGATTACTTTATCTAGCAGATCCAGGGCTGGGAGTTGATGACATAAATAATGTTATATTCTTATATTTTTCTTTTTAAAATTAACCTTGGAATTAACATACTAAAGAGCAAAACACTACGTTTTGCATGCTAACTATAATTTACGAAAAGCCTATTTTCAGGCTTCCGAACGACAATGTGTTATTTCTCTCTATTTCTATTTTATTTTGCAAGGAAATACTTACAAATTCTTAATATTATAATATAGCAGAAATACTGATGTTTCGATTTTCATGTTTATTTTTTGTTATATTCATTTTGTGAGTAATGAACCATACACCTGCGTTATAGTGAATAACTACGTATTTAATATTGGAAGCACGTACCCAAATTAAGTTTCATTTTTAAATATGATTTATACTGTTTTTCATAATTGCAATTTATAAAAGCAAAATTGTAGTTACTTCGGTAATAGGCTATTAAATATCCTTAATTGCAAAGTAAAAAAAAAACAACTACAAGATGAGGTTGATTGCATGTTTATTTTTTTGTCTGAAAACAATATTTTCTTTATTTTTTGTTTATTCTAAATGAAAATACCTAATCTAATAATTCTACTGAATAAAACCTGTTTTTCTGGTGTATATTATTCATATTATTTTTAATCTATTTACTTGTCGTTTTATTCTCTTCCTCAGTTTATAGCTAGTTTATTGTTACTGTGTTATATACTCCCGTCGTTCAATTTATATATTTTCAATACCATTGATATAAAAATAATGCACACTAATATTATAATCCCGTAATTTTTACTTACAGTATTGTTCTTTTTGCTAGAAAACCTCTAAGAACATATTAAACGTTTCAATGCCGTTAAACTGCATGCTACGAAAGTGCAAAAAAATATAGAACAAATATCGGTCCAGTATCTTTTGAGATTACCACTACTACTACTAAATTTTTAAAATAAAACCTTAAAGAATTTATGAAAAAATCACCATAAATGGTTCACCCTGTATAAACAAATAATCTAAATTTGTTTCCTTCTGGTACAAACGTTTTGGTTAAACAAAAACTAAGGTGTCAGGCACCCTCTTCCCGGTCATACCTTTTACTTAATCCAGGATCGTTTTCTCTAGGAATATGAGGACAAATTATCCATTTCAATTGTTCCTAACCAAAATAAAATGAAACTTACTAAATGATATAACTTTTGTAAAATAAGAATTATGAAAATTACAACAAAAGAACAAAACACATGTTTAGTATTTACACCCAAATTTTACTAAAACACAAAATATTTGACTACCTAACACCACAAATTCAGCAAGAATTTATAAGAAGCGACAACACCTTAGTTTTTATTTGTTTTTTTTTTAACAGAAACAGATAATGTGCCATATTTAAAAATGTGATTTTCTAATATTTCACAGTTAAATGGAAAACGAAAAAGCGTTATTATGTGGTTTCATGAAGAAATTTATACAGTAGTTTTCAAATTGTTTACTTTATTTTACGTTAAAACCCATTTGCAATATATAGCTGCAAACTGCATAGTCATTTTCACGATAGGTGAAATCTTAACTCAACGCATGCTGTTTAAACTAAAATGTAATTTTACACGCTTAACAAAGGGTTAAATGGCAACATTTAGATTTAATTATAAATTTATTTTACTTATCATATTTTATTACGTCAAAAAGAGAATTGAAAATTTGATCAAATGATACCAAAATAAAGGTGGTTTAAAAAAAAAAGTGGATGCTATTAAAATGTACCTCATTTTGTGTTAAGTTTTTTCAATTTATATTATTGCTCTGCAACAGTAAAACTGTATTTAATGGTTACCTATTGTAAAAATGACTCGACAGCAAATGGGTTTAATGCCAGAACTGGATTAAAGTGTACTACTAAGACGTACTGCCCCAGTTTGGTTTCAAAATTATTATACAATTAAAGTAAATTCAAATGAAAATAAATACATTAAGAAAATTGAAGAAATAATGTGCAGATTTTGTAAAAAAAAAAATATTGAACAAATCACCAAATAAAATCCAAAAAGTGTATAACTGTGCAAAGAAAAAAAAATTTAGAAATAGAAAAGAAGTGACTTACGGAACACAAAAGGAATTCCTCCTCGGATCGCTTTCTTGCCATCGAATACAGCTTGTTTACTAAAATTGTTTTAAATTTTAATAATTTTAATAAGAAATGTTAAAAGAGTAATACCTAACAAATAATTGTTCCTGATTATTAACTCTCCAAGATACAACAGTGGCACCTAAAACAAAAAATTGAGGTTAAGTGACCACAATAAAAGAGCACCAAATATAAAGAGGAAGTTTGAAGATTGAAATTGAACATACCATGTAAATTTATGGTGCATGTCGTATTATTTCCTCTATCAAGAACCACAACACTAGTAGCGGCCATGACCAAACTTTACACGGCCTGCAGCCGGTGACGCGTTCTACAATCCGTTCTCTCTTTACAACCAAAAAGTGCACTCGATGCACTTTCAGTTTCGTTTACCTGCGTGACAGTTAACAGGTGCCAAGTCCCTCTATTGGTAACAAAAAAATAAATACAATTTCCACAAACTCGAAATATTACACTATTTTAGCGTAGCATCAACTCATTTAACTAATCGTCTATTGAGAAAAACGGACGCGACCAGTTTTTCATTCATGTTTACAAAAAACAAAATTATTTCGCATTTGTGTAGAACCGCAACATCCACGACGACCTCTATCGGCCGACATCAATAGTTACAATTGTAAGGACAACAGAAAACCTCTTTGTTTACAATTTCCATGTGAAATTTAATAATTTTCAAGACAGTTTACATTTTCAATAATCATGAATCGTTTAATGCAAAACTTATTTAAATCCGTACGATTACCGAACACCATAAATAAAATCGTAAGTAATTGATTTTTTTAATCTGCCGACAACCCTAACCAAACATTTCTCTAGCTTTTACCAAGGTTTTGGAGTGGACCTAATGCAAATCCTATTTCCGAAGAGAAAATAAAAGAAATATTACAAAGTAAGTTTCCCAAAGCTAAACTTATCGAAGTAAATGATGTTTCGGGAGGTTGTGGTGCTATGTTTAACATATTTGTTGAAACCGTCGATTTCAAAGGCGTTTCGATACCAAACCAGCATAAGCTTATTTATACAGAACTTAAAGAAGAAATCAGTCAGATACATGGATTGCATGTAGTGACCAAGGTTGCAGAAGGATAGTATGTATGATCTAGTTTGAAAAATTACAAATTGTAAATAAAACACTTTATAGACAAAACTTTTTTTAATTACAAAAGAATCTACATGGAAAGATGAACAAATTAAAAAATATTTGTAAAAAAGAAACTTAAGATTACAATTCTGTCTTTTTCTCATTTCCTTTCCTGTCGTATCCCTTCAATTCAGATGTGGCATGTTTGGAAATGTACTTGACAAAGTCTTCTAATTCTCGACCTCCTTCATAACGGACTGGACTGTCTTTACTGTCTTTGGGAGCCCAGTATAATGTTGGGAATCCTTTAACGTCATATGGTGATGGAACGTCATTGGTAGTAGCATCCATTTTAACGATGGCTACATCTTCATCGGCCATCTACAAAAAAAATATGTTAGCGACTATTAGTAAAACATTACATTTTTAACCTTCTTTGCGAGATCATCATAAGTAGGAACCAATTTTTTACAATGGCCACACCATGGAGCATAAAATTCAATCAAAGTGTCCTTTCCGTTATTAACAACCACATCATCAAAGTTCTTACCAACTGCTACTTTAACAGGTTCGTTATTACTATCAGGAATTGGTTCAGATTTAAGGTAGGGTTCCAATTTTTCCTCAACTAAATCAGTTGCAAACTTAGCCAAAGCTTCAATGGAAAATTCATCCTTCATAACATATTTCTTGTTGTTGGCATCACGAGCGAAAACTACTGGTTTGTCTCCTTTAACATAGTCAACTCCATATTCGTTGAGTTCGTGTTGGAATTCATCTTTGTTGCTCACGGCAAAATTGTATTCTTTATGATCTTTAGCAACTTTCAAGATTCTGTTACGCCAGTAATTGGTACCCTTCACGTTCTTTACATAATCGACAATATAGTAAGCCACAATTAAAGGATTATGGAAGTCTTGTTTATTATCAGGTTTACGGTGACCAACCAAACCATGACTAAAAAAAAATTAGTTAAAACCTAATCAAATTTTTTAATCTACATTTTTCATATTAAAAACCTGATCTATTCCCTAATGTTATTGTTATTTTAGTAATTCTAAATTGTAATTAAAATTTTGTTGATTGTAAATAGACCCGGTTTTCAGGAATTTTGATTATATTCAGATACCTTGGTGGTTCTGAAAAATAATCACCCCTGAATTCATACTTGAACATTTTCAAAAAATTAAAAAAAGGTTTACTACTATTACAATTGATCGAAGAATATGCTCATAAAGCTGAATAAAAAAAATTTAAAAGTATTTAGAAGTTTATGTGAAATCAAAAGTCTCAACTCATCTCCATCCATTCTCCACATTATTTTTTTAAATATCTGATTTCAGAAATCATAAAAAAATTTCCTTAGTTCCTATAAATATTTTTGAAATTTGAAAACATTTGAATTTATGAACATATCAGTCCTGTGAACACCCAATTTTTTCTATAGCTACTTGGTAACGTGGACATTATTATACCCTAATCGATTGATACGTGGTTTAAGTAGTGTAACTCGATATTAACTATATCAATATTTTAGAAACCCCAAAAAATGCACACCCACTTTTTAGAACTAAAATGTTTAAACTAAAAACATGATTATTATACCCGGTAACAAGAACAGTGAAAGTTAAAGAGTTGTTAATGTTATGTATTAGACTGATATCTTGATGTCCAGTACCCACTGCATATCACTTATACGTGATTAAATATTATAGCATAAAAGTACCTGTGTTTAAATAACAGAAATGCACATCTAGATAGTATCATCAGAAAATCGCCTAATTATTCGACAAAATACAAGGTGGTGATAATATTTTGTGACGTTAGTAATTATTTTCAGTTTACATGGAATTCAGTTCAGTGTTAAGGTATTGTCAGTGTATTTGTTTTTTTTTTCGTTAGATATAACTAGAAAACAAAAACAAAGTAAGATAACTGTTTTTTTCATAAATTTTGCATCATTAATGTTCTTAAATAGCAACATTATACATACATAATTTTTATATAGATATGTTTTATAAGGAATAAATATGTCTTAAACTTGCGTTAATTTGAACATGCCTTTGGACTTTTGTGTTCCAAGAATTGAGCTTCTACTGTACTTTTATACTGAAAAACTATAGAAGTAGCTCAAAACACAATTTTAATAAATAATTAAAATTTTAAAAGCTTGACAACCCTCAACTTGAAAATTTATTTATTTATTTTCTGATAAGTAAAAATGAAATGCCCCTCGTTAAAAACTTATTATCTCTTTTATGTTCTTTTTTGTATTTCAAAGGTGATAAAATAGCAATTGTTATGCAAATTTAGTAAAAAGTATTAAAATGTAGTCAGTGATTCATGACAACTTACTAATTTGTGTTGATAAAGGTCTGGATATCTCCTGAACTTGCTTTGCCAGAGTAAGCAACAGTGTCGTCTTCAAATTTGTTGGCCAAATGTGGTGGTCTAAATAACACCACGGAATCCCTAACAAAAAAACATTGAAGCTATTCTTGAGGTTTCAATAATTACAAGATCATTGAACTTACTTAACTCCTTGCTTTTCAAGGACATCCTTTGACGATGTGTGAGCAAAACGAACTTTTTCCCTCAATTTATCAGCCAATTTAATAAAGGCAGCCTTTAAGTCTGTCTCCTTCTCAAAGAATCCAATAACGCAAGCTTCGTTTTCAGCTTTGATGAACTTTTCAAACTCGGCCACACTGGTAAGTTCCTTAGAACTTGGACCAACTTGAGCCTTCATATATTTCACGATACCTAAATAAAACCAATTTTTTAGTATTTTTATCTGATTTTCAATTAACTTTCGTAAAAGTACCTGAAGCTTCACGGGGTCCGTTATATTCTTGAGACATCTCGCCACCTCTGAAGATCTTCAAAGTTGGATATCCGCTCACGCTGAATTTATTGCACGTCTCTTTTCCGCCTTCGGTACAGTCAACTTTAACTAAATATACTGGTGGGTCGTTCCTAATTAAATCTTCGGCAGCTTTTGCATATTCAGGTTTCAATCTCTTACAGTGTCCACACCTAAGGTACAAATATTACGTTATTAATGAGTTACACTTAGATTTTTCCGTAAATTTACCATGGAGCATAAAACATAACTAATGCAGTATCAATACCACTCAATTTGGAATTAAAGTCGCTATCCGTCAAATCAAGTACATCTTCTTCTTTTGCAAATGTTACCGAAATAACGATTGCGGAAATCACAATGGAATATAAGAGTTTCATTTTATGAAAATAAATTGTACTTGTGCTAAAGGATACGTTTTACCGGCAACTAATTTTTTGAACAGACAACCATACGAACGTGGCTGACAGGCACTGACAAGTTGATAAGCGCTTGCCCACCTTTATAGTGTTGTCGCGTTTTCATTGGTCCACCGTTTCGCCTCGCGAAGACCACGATCTTAAAGGACACGTCAAACGAAGCACCTTAAAGCTTAATACACAAAGTCATAAAAAAAACAAATAGATTTATTATCGCTCAATTTATCACTTCATTTCGGTATTAATTAAATACTGATAGTAATATAATATGCTGCACTAATTACTTTTTTATCAAGTAGTGTAGTATTACAAAAAATAACTTTTAAAACAATTTCATGGGCGCACATAAAATTTTTATTATCAAGTGCTATTTATTTTATTATATATAAATAAATTATAATACAAAAAATTGCATAAGAAATTGAAACATAACTCCATAAATTTATTTATCAAAATTATTATTATTAGTATTATATAAATCTATTTTGTATAAATTATTAGCAGTGAACCTTCTATTCTAGTTTTCGAGTGGTTAATTATATCAAATAAAGAAGCACTTGTGTGTTTCTCATTAACGTTTTTATAATGGTCCAAGAAGTTGGTTTTGTTTTGAAAGAAGATAATTAAAAATAAAACCATGAAAAATTAACAAATACCCAAGGTTTATAACTCGTACTAATGTCTATTCGTTTTTTTCTGTTTCTTTTTATTGAGCAAGAGATATTTTAAGTATATTTTACCTCCTGGTTACTTACTTTTTCTTTGAAAGTTAAGGCAGATTTACATAGTGATGATACACGTCCAAATTAGTTCATTTTAAGTAATCGATCTACAAAAATTGAGAGGTTTTAGAAGAGCGATGGGTCAGAATTTCTTAGGCAATGGAGTTTTTTAAAAAAGTAACGTCTAGCATAATACAAGAAATTGAAGCAAATCAAATCCAGCAGACAAGTAACTGCTCTCACAAGAAAATTTCTTTAACCAACGCCAACAACCAGGTTAATATCAATATCAAGTTTTTGTATAGTTTCGGGGAGATTAGCAAGTCTCGTGTAGCTTAGCAAGGTCTTTGTGAAATCTTCCTGAAGTCTGTGAAACGCAAAATTCAAAGTGATTCCCTCTTGGATAATCGTCTATTCCAAATAGGAGTTTTTCCCAACCTCTTAAAAGCCTCTCAGCAGGCATCTGCCCCACAATCTCTAAATCAATATGCAATTATGCATGTAAATATGAAAAAATTCTGATTTGAAAACTAAGATTCCCAAACTCTAATTTTCATGATACGCAATATTCTAACAAACAAAGCAATTATTTAAATTTTTGAAATATTATTTTTATATCAGAATAATGCTCAGTTTCACTTTTATTTATATAATGTAGCCGAGCAGCATGCAACACCACAAATAATTTAATCCGAGATTAAATAGAGTGTATCTATTTTGTGTCAACTAGGGCGTATGGTACTAGTCATTGAAATAAATTTTAATACCTTATTCAACATTGCAAAAATAAATTTGAATTTGGCAGTGCAGTTAGTTAGCATGTGTAAGATTTGAACTCGGGTCAAAATACATGTTGTCTAATTTTTTACTTTACCTAAACAATATTTTAAAATAATAAAATTAAATTACTTCAAGTTCTATAAGCACAATTTTGAATTTTTCATTCAAAAATTAACTTTTTAGTAAATATTTTATAAATTTCGTAATTCACCTAAATTAAACATGAATAATAAAAACAAGAAATACAAAATTAAATGACCAAAATTTAAAGATTTCAAACTTCATATCAATTGTATCACTACGTCAATTACTTTTATCATTTGAAACTTATTATATAATATAATAGGCAAATTGCTGCATCCCCATTAAGACAGCACGCCAAGTAACACTTTGATCTATGCCGTCTTAATGGAGATGCAGCTTAAAAATATAATAAAGTAGTGATATTTTCTACTGGATGTACCCATAAAGAACGACAAAACATCTATAAGAAATGCCAATTGAAAATAATTACTAATCTAATAATTTGAAACCACGGTGCCTTTTTTGACCCACCTGACCAAAACCAGGTTTAGATAACACATAAAAAGAAAAAATAGTTACTGTATAATTTATTCAAAAGTTGCAGTATTAAAAAACTAGATTGCAAAGTACACTCACTGTTGATATTACAAAAAAAGTTTACAAGTGTAAAGAATTGTGATACTGCCTTATTAGTGAATTACAAGTTTATCTCGTTACTAAATTATTGTAAGTGCAGAATTTATTTTTACAATAATTGTTAGACTTGTAGTGTTTGTTACAGGTCCAATTTTGTTTACAAATGAATTGTAAGCCATAAGACTGATACTTCTTTTAGTAGAACTTTCAATTTTAAAGCTTGGTGAAATTCAATACTGGAAATCCAGAATTTCCACTGGATAGTCACGCAACCAGTTAGCATAAAAACAAACAAAATTTTTGAAATGATCACAATTTAATTAGCAAAATTATGCTAGTAGAAACTCTATGATAAAGGTAATAATTTAACAGTATAACTTGAAACGTTTGTAATAATAAACAAAACATTACTTAAAAAAATTTGACTCCCTGTTGATCATCGGATAACATTAACTCGCACTTGCCATTATTTTCTAAAATTCTTAGTGCCTTGATTATTATATCTGTATCGATGCCACAAAAATCTAGAAAAACAACATAATTTTTTTTAAGTTTTGAAAATTAATTGCCTATAAAACTTACCTTCGTCGGTTACATCCTCACCATTTGTAAGTTCAAATAAAGTAAGAACAGAGTTTCTTATTCCTCTGGAATAAACATAATTATAAATTACACTGCTCAATTCTTCAAGTGTATGCCAATAAATTTCCCATCTGTTGCGAGCTTTATCGATAGGTGCTGCATTTTGAGTGCGCTGCAAATCTGATAATATAGCTAGCATAAAATCTTCATCAAGTTTTCTATTAATAGTAGTATTGCTAAACGGCAATTGTCGTGACACTTCCCGTAAATCTAAGACACATTGTTTTGACGATCGATAATAATCAAGAACAATATTTCTCCATACTGCGATCTGTCTGGCTCTAGTTTCAGCATGTGGCTGTAATCTAATACAAGATATTGTCACAAATTTTTAATAAAAGTTATAAACTTACGTGAAGAACGGAGGAAAACCGTGTTGCCATGGAAATTCGAAAAGTTCTTCGGACATATTGAATTTTTATTTATTCATAAAATTGTAGCAACAAAAAAGATCATCGGTAATTTATGACTGACTATAATTAGTTTAAAGAAAATAAAATTAACTGTAAGAACACTCGAGTAATGTTATTATCTGCTGTTACATGTCAAATGAAATTTAAGTCAGGAACTCTCAACCCGTGGTACTTATTTTAGGAGGCCCACGAAAACTTCAGTGCAAAATAAGATAAATTACAAAACATGTAACGTTTTTATCAAACTAAATAATCAAATAAATCAAAAGTGATATAAAAGTTACAATGTTGAGAATCCCTGATCCTAAACTCTAACCTAAAAAAATTTGAAAGATGTAAGTATCTTGACAACACGAAAATGAACTTTAAAAGTGGAAGAAATGCTGTTAATATTATAAAAATTATTAGGAGACAGTTCAGTACGGAAAGAAAATATCCTATAGATCCTGACCATGTTAACCAATTACCAGGTAAATAAAATATTTTGAATTGTTTAGCATCATATTACGATTGATTGCATTTCAGTTTTTGATTACCCTGTGAGCAAAGCTTCTTACAATCGTATATTTGTCTGGGGCAATACATTGACGGGTGCTCTTGGTACACAATACAAGAAGAAACAAAATAGCCAATATATTGAATCGATAAGCTATCCGAGAAGATTAACTTTTGCAGAGAACCATAATGTATTTTCACCAAACCTGTATTAAATTCAAACTAATTTTGTAACTTGGCAGATTACAGCTGTTGCATGTGGATTTGGATTCACGTTGTTTGCAGTTAATTCTTCGTCAGGTTTTCATTTATATGGTACAGGTTTAAATACCGACTCGCAAATAGGTTACCATGAAATTTCAAAGGGAAAACCATTGGATGTGATATATTTTGCTCAACAGGTTTATTTACCATTTCAAAAACCTAGCAAAGCTACAATATCAAAACTATCTGCTGGGAGAGCTCACACAATAGTTTTAACAAACGAAGGAGTTTTTACGTTAGGAAACAATGCATATGGTCAATGTGGAAGGCCTATCATTGCTGATGAAATGTACAGCGGAAGAAAATTTGTATACCTAATCGAAAAAATTGAAGATAAAATAATTAAAGATATTGAATGTGGTCAGGATCATAGGTATCGCTTCTGTACTTGGGTAGTTTTCTAGATTTAATAATTTTGTTTTTACAGTTTAGCTATAACCGAAGATGGTTCTGTCTATTCTTGTGGTTGGGGAGCCGATGGACAAACAGGCCTTGAACATTTTAATGTCGCAGATAGTTTTACCAAAGTGAACGGAGATATAAAATCAGAAAATATTGTTAAAATTGCTTCTAAATCTGACTTTACTTTAGCTCTAAATGGTAAAACTTGATTTGAAAAACTGAGCAAGATAATGATTGTTATTTTAGATAAAGGAGAAGTTTTTGGATGGGGTAACACCGAATATAGCCAATTGAAAACTAACGATATGCAACAAGTGAATATTCCCACTTACTTACAAATAAACAAATTGGTTGGAAAAGTCTGTGATATAGCAGCAGGAGGTTCTTTCTGTATGGTTTTAAATGGTAAAACTTGATACTGCCTAATTAAAGAATAAGATTAATTCTTTTATTTTAGAGAATAATGAAGTATTTGTGTGGGGATTTGGTCTCTTAGGATTTGGACCAGCTGTACAAAGTTCTGCCGTACCTCGATTAATTCCTTCTGTTTTATTTGGTCAGAATGAATTTCAACCCACAGCAAAAGTACAGAAACTTGTTTGTGGTGTAAATTATATGGGTGCTATTACAAATCTTGGAGATCTTTACATTTGGGGAAGAAATAAGGATTGTTGCTTGGGTTTAGGAAATGAGAAAGATCAATATTTTCCTTTGAGGGTAATTTTGTTCCAATTTTTTTCTATCGTTTCTATTATTGTGTATTTTAGGTTGCTATTGGTGGCTACGTTCAAGATGTTCAATGTGGTTTAGACCATACTGTGGCTTTATGTAAACCTTTTATATAATTTTTTTTTATTAAATAAATTTTTTTTATGAATTTTCTTCTAAAAGTTTCTATAGCAATCACTGAATAGTATAAATTAACTACACTGGAGAGATGGTCATTAACCTAGTACAGGGGTAGCGAACCAATGGCATGCAACAGAATAATTTGGGTACAGCATTAATTAAGGAATTTAGGTACCTAATTGAAACAATTTATTTTTTTTAAGTTGACCGTATTTAGACGGGCGGAGGGATCGAGTCTGGTAATAACAAATGCAATGCTGTGATTATTTTAAAAATCCATACCTAAAATGTTTTCAACTTACAGAAATAGCCAGAAAAAAAATTACGAAATTATTAGAACAAAATTCTTTGGTTTCAGGCCTAGTATGTTAGCCGATCGAACAAACCCATATTTTCTGGTGATCTACTTTTTGACTTGATTGCCTTTTTCTGTTTTCAATCTGACTTCATTTTTTAATTATTAATAAATCGTTACAAACGAATAATTCGTAAAAGGACATCAAAAACTTTCAACTTTGAACATTTTTTATATATTTCATCATCCTGTTTCTTTAATAGAAAAATTGAGTTGAGCTATAGTGGAGCTCCCGTGACACTTTAAACAAATTTTTTTCTTATCCAAATTTAAACCTGCAGGAGGTATTATTTCTTTTAATTTGTCTTTACATATAGTACATGTATCCTAGTTGTATCTTTATATATCATGTCAAAATGATAATCTATAATTAATCTAATAATTTTTTTAATTTTCGATGTAAGTGCATGTAAGATTTCGTTGATTTTCTTCTCGTCTAGTTTACGTAAGGAATATTTGAATCACGATTACTCTCCCATACCCTGGTCACGCTAATTCGACCAAAAGAAGAAAACTCAGTAGTCTGTACAAATAGTTATAATCCTAACACAACTAATGAAATTTTCGGACTATAGAAAAATGTTCGGATTGATAAAGAAAGGATAAGATGAAAGATGTGTATGTAATGCAATACATAAGTACTACAAACATTCATATTATACATATTTGTAGGTTTATATTTTTATGCAAGTCAGTATGCTGCACTGTTCATAGTTACACTTACATTTAGAAAACTGTAAATATCTTGTTAAAAATTTAAAATGTCCGGAAAACACACCAAGCTAATTTGAAGTCAAAAAATTGATATCATAAACAAGTTAAATGAAAACCAAACTGTTATAAGTATGTGACAAAATTATATAATGTAGGAAAGTTGACAGTGTGCAATATTAAAAAACATAAAGTAAAATTATAGATTTTATAGTTACCATAGATAAAATTTTGTTTTTTAACTTTATCCTGTAATCCGAATGAGGCCAGGATTCTATTAGTTCGGATTATCGAGACTATATTGTAAAATGTTTCTACATAAATATAAGTTCACTATGAGACTATATCTTGGAAGAAACCAATTACTTTTTATTTAAAGTTGTCTAAAGAACTTTTTAGACCCCTCCCATGTAAGAGTATGTCGAATTTAGTCAAGTCGGTAAGTTTTGATATTACAGTCAAACTTAGGGAAACTTCGAAGAATGTCTTTAAAATCGTAAACAACAATACTCAAGTCATGTTGGAGATTTTTTTTCAAAATTAAGACATTGACATCGTTGACTTATGAGAGTGTAGTTATTACTTAAAACGAACTCTAAGGAAATCAGATTAAGTTAATTCTCTTTAAATTTTTCATTATTTCATTAATGAAATTTTCCAATTTCGTTCCGAGATCAACATTATTTTCTTTAACATTCTTTAAAACCAGTGGTTTTTATTGGAGGAAATATCCTCCGATGCTTAATTACTGCCAGGGAACTAATCCAAAAGGGTTTCATTTATGAAGTCTTCTATTTGAAACTTAACCATGGGTACGTTCCACTTACAGCTCACGACGCCCATGGTCGACTTTTAAGCGTTCCACCTAAAGTCGGTCGAGCTCAAAACATCATCAATGACGTCACCGATTGCTAGCCCACCACAACCACGAAGCCCCACTGTAAAATGTGGGTTGCCGTGATCGTGAAAGTTTTTTCGCGCACAAATTTGAAAGTTTAAGAATGGATTCCAAAAGAATTGCATTTTATAATGCCGATAGTGAAAATTATTTATGAAATTAAAATATATAAATATATTATTCTTTAGTTAACTTGTGAAGTTATTTCCCATAACTTGTTATAAAATAATGTTGTTTTTTTTTCATAAAAATATTTTCATTTTCATAGCAATATGCAAAAGTAAACTTGTACTTGCTCTGTTCATCATAATAATTTGTGCAAAACTTGTAAGGTTACCAACATCAAGATTTACATTTTAAAATTTGAATATGAAAATTCAAAATGACGTTAGCTCGCCCACAAAGATCACAAAAGCCGTTCCACTACACTAAACGACCGTGGTCGCTGTGGGCGAAAACGTATAAGTGGAACTAAATGACACGACCAAGCCGCGGTCGTCATGGGCTGTAAGTGGAACATACTCCATATATCTATTTATCGTTAACTTGATAAAAATATCCTATAATTCCATAGATTTATATTTTAAATTAATAAATAATATGTACAATAATTAAAGTTAGTTAAGAGTATATTATGTTTTAGTCAGCCAAAATATTTACTACAAAAAATAATACAATTTGAAGACTCATTAAAACGCCTTTTTAACCGCTAATATAGAAATATCTTGAGACGACGACTGTAGTAAAGTTGAATCCATTAGAGTGAGGTCTTCCATTAATATTCTCTCCTCAGGTTCAATCGAATTCTTATTCAACATTCTTCCTTCGTGTTTAATTACTTCAGGTTTTTGTGGAATATACTTTTTAATACTTCCAGGAAGTTTCTGCCCCAGTTCATGTGAAACAATTACTGTTTTGGTAGGTTTATATGTTACAGTCGGTAATGAGAACTGAGTTTCCTTATTAGTAAATTTATTATGTGGTACACCAGCATTCAAGTGCCTCATAGGTAACTGCTTTGCTGGAACATTTTGTTTTAGAGGCGTTCTTGCCGAATTCTTTATATACATTGCTACAGGACTAACGATAGTATTGTAATTTGGAGACGTTCTAAATAAATTGGTTTTTGGTGTATTCTTAAGAGTATTCACTTGCTTTGGTAACTTAGATGCCATTTTAGGAGTTTTAAAATTAAACAAATTTTTAGGATGTTTCATTAAAGGTACAATTTTGTCCTGTTCTTCCTCATTCAACATTATATTTTCTAGATCAATTGATTCTACTCTACTTTCATCGGATATACGATTACATGGTTTATTATTTTGCAACACTTCTTCAGAGTTTTTGAGTAACCTCTCCATTTCCTCTATTGTATCGTTCAACTTATCAGAAACCACTGAGGAATCCGAAGATTCAATTGTAATATTTTCTACTGCATTGGAATCTACATTTGACTGAGCGGTGAAGTACTCCGAAGTAAATGAAATATCGACTTCATCATCCTCTATGAAGAAATCTTCCGACGTTAATGGATAGGTATAAATCTCCCTAGATGGTTCCATATCTCTATAATTATTAAAATAGTAGCTAAATGAAACAAACAGAGAAAAATCACTTACCCAATTGAATGCCTTCTTCCGATAGAGCTTGCTGATTTGTTAATTGATAAAATTTTTTTAATTTCACCCACAGTTAACGGTCCACAAAAAACGTTCTGTTCAACTTCACTGTCCATTTAAGTAGAAATATAAAACACTTTACACCTTACAAACTTTTACCAACTTCAACGAACTATTTTTCAAATAATGGTTAACCATTCGGCAAATTTAACGACTTATTCGACCTCCTCGTGCACATTCGTGCAAAAGGTTTTAAACATTTCAAAAAAATCAGAAGTTTCCAAACTTTTATCAACATCAACTAGAAGGTCGCAGTCTACTACCACGTTAACCACCAACCAAACATTGGGTGGTGCGGGGGGGGAGGGGCAAAATAAAAAAATTATTTGTTAAAAAAAATTGCAATAATAAATAATAATAACTATTAAATAATACTTATATAATTATATAGATAACAATAAACATACAACTTTTTTATAAAATATAATAATAAAATTATAAAATTGTTCTTCAGGTCCGTAGCCAGACCGAAAGTGAAGGTAGGGCAAACGGATAGTAAGACTGGGCAAAATTTCCTGAAATTTCAAGGTCAACGCGGTTTAAGAAAAGTTATAAAATTGTGTGATGTCGTGAAAGTGCTGATTTTTCAATTCTACGAATTGCATTTGAAAGCATATACCGACTTAAAATTTAAAAAAAGTCTTATACAAAAAGAGCCAACTTGGAATGAATGGGAAAATTTTCTTTTAATTTATTGTTGCATATTTTTATTTTAAAAGATCGGGCAAAATCCTTAAAATAAGGTCGGACGTTGCCCGACCTTGCCACCATCTGGCTACGGGCCTGTTTTTCTTTCAATGGTCTTTTCGAAATAATTTCGAATATCCACAATTTGCTTTTGCCAGATCCGTCAAGATGGACCAGTGCCGGATTTAACAAAGCCGCTGTATGCCCTGTAAGTAAAATTTTTATAGGTAGAAAAGCTGAGCTTTAATGGGTGATTTGGGGGCTCAGGTGAATATTTTTGATATTATAAGGTCAACGCGTTTTAAAAAAGGTTAAGAATTAAAAAAAAATTTATTTAGGTAATACCATGTTGATCATGCCATTTTACTTAATTTTTGTAACAAAAAAACCTAAAATTAAAGTCAAGGAATTATTTACATGTGTTGGATGGGCTTGCAACGCGTCTCTGATTGGAGATTTTTGAGTTTAACCGTTTAACTAAATAAATAGTGTTGGCGTAGCCAGGAATTTAGTTCGGGGGGGGGGGGGGGGTCCACAAGCGAAGTGAGTCTCGTAATACCGTCGCAGACAAATTTTTTTCAAATTTTCAAGGTCAAACGCTTAATAGAAAGTTAGAAAATTACAATAAAAAAATTATTAAAGATTGCGAACTGCATATTATTGAAATTGGAGATTTTGTCCATTTTTGAGATTATTTTGAAGATTTTTGGAAAATTTTGGAGGATTGATTTTGTAATGAAAATTTGATTATTTGGAATTATATTGGATAAGAAATTATTTGGATATTTATAACGTAAAGCGTAATAAGCCTACCGGCAAAACGCGTGATCAAGTTACCGCACACATTTTTTTTTCAACATTTTTAGTTGCACTGCAATATAAAATTTAATTTTCAATTTTTAAAAATTAGTATTATTTTAAAAATGTATCGCAATATATTGACAGACCTTTATTTAGTCATGGACAGTTATATGTAGCATTATCAAGATGTCGAGCAAAGAATGGAGTAAAAATTCAGAGTAAAAGCGACATAACAAATGTCGTGTGGAAAAAAGTTTTGTAATTTGAAGGGTTTATTAGGTAGGGGAATATTGGGCCGCGAGGCGGCACAGGGGGGTTGGCCCGCGAAACGGCCAGGGGGCGAAGCTCCCCTAGTATAATTATAAAATTGATGAACTGCGAGTATCACGTTTCTAAGGAAATTTTTAAGGGCCCGCCACCCCCTTTGTCACATATCGCTACGTTAAGTAATTACCCGTCCCCTCCCCACTGTGTGCGGACGTATTCATGAACGTTTTATTTTGAAATTATTTCGAAATTGTACACGGTTTTGTACCTTTCCGCCACGTCCACGAAACTTTTTTGAGCCCTACGCATACGAACAAGTCGATTTAAGTAATAAAAAGACCATCTAAATTTTTGACGATTTTTGAAAAAAACCAAAGAGGTTGCCACTTTTTGACCTCAAAAATTGAAAGTTGGAAATCTGAAAATTTTTTCATGGTTTCTTACGTAAGTGGACCAGAAAATTCGAATGCCGCAGTCAGATTTCCCGTAAGTATGATATTTCACTTTTTATTTAACTTTAAAGTGAAGAAATGCAATTTTTGCAATCTGTGTTTTATTTCGAAATTTTACACGGTTTTCCACCTTTCCGCCACATTAGTCGCGTCAACCCTTGCGGAAATGGATACCAAGTTCCTAAAATGGCTCCACAGGTCGGATCGGGATGCGGTTTTCTGCATTCTCTTCCAAAACGATTATCTCGGAATGTGCCTGGAAAATTTTTTCCCGGAGACCGAAAATTGTATCGCTGCAGGCCAAAGTTTTTTTTTTTTTCTCCGGGAAAAATTTTTCCAGGCACATTCCGAGATAATCGTTTTGGAAGAGAATGCAGAAAACCGCATCCCGATCCGACCTGTGGAGCCATTTTAGGAACTGTTGGCAAGGGTTGACGCGACTACATCCATGAGACATTTTTGAGATCTACGCATATGACCGATTTGATTTAAGTAATAAAAATACCATCTGAATTTTTGGCGATTTTTGAAAAAACCAAAGGTTAACACCAAGCGCGGATATAGACTTTTGGCAACGGGGGGGGGGGTCACAGGTAGTGGATACAGACCGCGTCAGCAAAATGCGCCACAGACGATTTTTTTTATTGTTCTAGAAGCACGTATGTGAAAAGTTGGGATTTTCATAGATATTATCAGTTTTATCTTAATTTAAATATTAAATTAAATAATATAAACATTTTTTACACTTTATAGAAGCTTTAATTTAGCCACAATTATAGATTAAAGGGGGGGTCATAACCCCCATGACCGTCCCCCTGGATCTGCCACTGGTTAACATCCCTTTGCCACTTTTTGACCCTAAAATTGAAAGTTGGAAATCTGTAAATTTTTTCATGGTTAGTGGTTCACGTAAGTGGACGAGAAAATTTGACACAAAACATATCAATTTCATGTAAATAAAGTGATAAATAGATTGCTTTTAAGGGTTGAAAAATTGAAAAAAAATTATAATGTAGACCCAAAATACAGGTACAAAATTAATTTAAAATATATACAGGGTGTCCCGTGATCGTGGAGAACCTCTTAGGTGGTGATAGAGGACACTTTTCTAAGACATATTTTTAAATAAAATTTTTGTCCAAGTCCAAACCCTTGGGGGGTACCTCACTTTAAAGCAATTTTTTCAATTTATGATTTCAAGCGGCCATTGCACCGATATTTTTGATTTTTTGGGTTTAACGGATTAAAGCTTTTCTATAGAGCATTTGAATATCTACAAATTATGTTATAACCCCTTATCGCCTAGAATCAACAGATTTCGAGTTATTAATTAAATTAAGGGAAAAAATGTCAAAAAATTCCGAGTTTTATTTTTTTTACTTTTCTAGCCAACCCCGTATCTTTTAAACGAAACGTCATAGAAAAAAACTAACGGCCCAACCGGATAGGGAATTTAACGGGCTACAACTTTAGCTTAATAATTTTTTTTGGGAAACCAACCGTTTTCACAGAAATTACGAAAATAATGAACAAGGTGTAGGTTAAAGAAACATAAATTAATGGAAAGAATACTGATAGGTGTAACAGAACTTACTGAAAAAAGCACCATTACAAATAATACAGTGTAACCTTTTGAAAAGAACATGCCTGTGCGCTGAAAATGAGGGAGGCCATTTTGAAAATTTATTAAAATAAATTTTGTGAATTTATTTAGTTTTTTTAACCTACACCTTGTTCATTATTTTCGTAATTTCTGTGAAAACGGTTGGTTTCCCAAAAAAATTATTAAGCTAAAGTTGTAGCCCGTTAAATTCCCTATCCGGTTTGGGCCGTTAGTTTTTTTCTAAGACGTTTCGTTTGAAAGATACGGGGTGGGCAAGAAAAGTAAAAAAAATAAAACTCGGAATTCTTTGACATTTTTTCCCTTAATTTAATTCATAACTCGAAATCTGTTGATAAGGGGTTATAACATAATTTGTAGATAGTCAAATGATCTATAGAACAGCTCTAATCCATTAAAAACAAAAAATCAAAAATATCGGTGCAATGGCCGCTTGAAATCATAAATTGAAAAAATTGCTTTAAAGTGAGGTACCCCCCAAGGGTTTGGACTTGGACAAAAATTTTATTTAAAAATATGTCTTAGAAAAGTGTCCTCTATCACCACCTAAGAGGTTCTTCACGGTCACGGGGACACCCTGTATATTAAATTATTTGAAAATGTTAATAAATTACTTTTTAACACCTTTTTTTATAAAAGGGGGTGGTTTATAAGAGTTGAAAAATAGAAAAAAATAATAATAATGTTGACCCAAAATACAGATATAAAATTAATTTAAATTAGATTAATAAATTACGTTTTTACACATATTTTTATTATAAAAGGGGTTGGTTTATAAGGGTTAAATTATTCAGCCATCCAATAATAATGCCTTAAAGTATTAGGATGACCTTTATTTAACTTAATCAAACATTATTAAAGCCTAAAAATTACTTTGATTTACGTTATAACATGTTTTATTCAATTTTGGCAATAAGGGGGTAGTTTTCACTCCTAAGCATATATCGGCATAGGGTAGACTTTGAATTGGGAGGTAAGTAGAGCCTATTCTCAAAATTTCATCAAAATCGATGCTTTAGGAAAGAATACCCTATTTTTGCCCTCATTGACTGGACTATGGTCCTGAAGAAAGTTTTTACTCATCGGAAGTGAGGTATGTGGTAATAAAGAATGCTAGGTAATTTTTCTATTTTTTATTATTCATTTTAAAAATTTTTATTTGACAAATAAATAATTTGTATAGCGATTCTTTATGTATTCGTAACGAAATAAAATTTATTCTAAAAGTAATTATCTGGCCTTTGATGCAATATGCAACTTTACTAATTAAATTATAATTTCGCACGTCGGCACAAAGAACTTCACAAGTAGTCGAAAAAATATATTTGTATATTTATATAATATATATATCGTATTAACTTAATTCTATTTTTTGTCGCTCGTGTGATCGTCGATTTTGGCAATTGGAACGCTCACTGTTGATTGTTTTAGTATCAGGTCGTTATCAATCCAAAAAATAGCGCTTCGATCGGCATTCGACAATGATATGTAGAGATATATATATTTATATTTATTATATACACAAAAATAATCACAATAGAAGTGTTTAATCGGCACCTGCAGGAGGATTTATTTTACTTAGTAATGATTTGATTGCGTGCGAGGCCCTATTTGCGCAACGCATTCGGCAATTGTTCATGTGTGGCCAACATTGTAATATGTTTTCAAGATATTTCAAAATTGTCCAACACAAAGAATTTTGATAACAAAACATGCAGATGTTCACGTTCGTTGTACAACTATATCTCATTAACCAAATCTTGTTTTCTTCTCCAGAGCATAAATGAGTGCCACACTAATTGTTCCGGGGTCGAGTAATTATTCAGAAAATGACAAGTACCTACCTACACACATTTTAGGTGTATTTATTCGAAAATAGTTTCTTTTGGGTATCACTCGATGTGTACTTAATCAGCATATCGTGAAAACACTTAAAAACACCTAGAGATAGATAAAGAGTTATATCAAATTGTTTTTAGGTACATCTAATGATATGTGTCGTTTCCAAAGGAATACTTTGGTGCTTGATATGTATTTTATAAATTTGATTGTATGATGGCTTTAGTCCATGGGATTTGCAGAGACAGCAGCAAATCCAAATTCTAGCCAAGATGAAAAGGGGACGGATTCTACAAACTCTGCTGCTGGGAAACATGGGTATTATTAGTAAGGTAGATAAGAGTAAAAACCTTTAATGATGGGTGCATGGGGTTGAGGATGAGCGAAAAGTACAGCAGCAGGGTCCGGCATACTTCAGTCCAGAAAGCCAGTATTTACTAATTTTTCCAGAAAAAATTTAACATCTCCTAGTTCCGAATCTTTAATACCCAAAGATTTCAACATTCCTAAATCACCATTTTCAACTGCCATAAAAACTGACCGTAAATGCTCTAAGTCTGAACGCATTAAATGAAGAGCTGCTCCAAAATCTTCAATAGTTTGAGACTCTGCAACAAAAGTTTTAAATTAGTATCATCTTTTCAATCCAAAATATTCTCTTCACGTAGATACTTTTATTTTAAACCCAAAAGAAAACCTATAAACTTTCACGTTCCTTTTTCATATCTTAATTTTAATATTAAATGTCAAAACTCATACATTCTTAACTTACATCCTAGGGGATATCATGTTTTCAATAATATAAAATGCAAAGCTTTTGCGGTAGACTGTTTATTTTGAATTAACAACTTAATGCCAAAAAATAATATCATTTTAAGAGAAAAATAGAACCAAAATATCCGGAAGGTAATGTCTCCGCGTCAGGTGCATTATCATAACAAGACACTTGTTACCTGACCCACTTTTAAAATATAATTAAGAAATGTGGAAGTGGAAAGTAGGAAAAATTACATTAGCATAAATCAAATTACACCTTCTCTTAAGAAAAAACCTTTTTGCAAATTATAATAATTTCTAAAAAGCTGCCGTCTTTCGTTTTTATTAAAGCTCATTGCAATCGCCATAGCTTCACAGGCGAAATCTCAGTTGGAAAGATATTTTAGCACATTTTTGTGAAAAAAATAAAAGAACAAGAAACAGTTTCGAAAAATTAATATGATAATTTTGGTGAAGTTATTGCCTTTTCGACCTTGCCGTTCTGTCAATTACGTAAATACAGAACCAATTCTTAAATCCACAACGCGTTATGCACACCGGAAGGTCGAGCTATAAGAAATTCTGACAAGTTTGAAATTTGAATCCAGAATTACCACTCTGTAACACAACCAGCGATCACACCGATCCCCGTTGTGATTGAATTTTACATTTTATTTTTTTGTGCACTCCGCTTTTATCAACTCGAAATAGTTTTCTAAATGTGAACATTATATCAGAATTTTGAAAAGTATCTTTATTCTTTTCTAGCGTCAAAGTTCCAAATATTTGCAAAAATTAAATTTTTGAAATGTATTGGAAAGTAAAAAAATGATACTTTTTGCACTTTTTCGACTTACCCGACAATGCTATTGCTACTTTATCTACACCCCCTAAAGGTTTTAAAGCATCTCGAGCTTTACTACCAAAAAGTTTTTCGAGGTAATTAGGCCCGTGACTTGCAAGTAAAGACTTCAAGAAACTTCCAGTTTCTTCCACTGGAGGACGTTTAGCTGCTGTACAAAGGCGGGAGTCTTCATCGTAACCATCTGGACAGTCGGGAGCTCCATCACAGAGATATTGAATAGATATGCAGTTGCCATCTCCTGGACATTTGAAGGGTTCATAGGGATGGCACGCGTCACCTATTAATAACGAGATTAATAACGGCTTTTTTTAATTTCGTTTATTTATAAACTTTTGACGTAATATTGTGCAATAAAAACACATCTTTAATAAAAAATTAAATTTTATCGATCGTTATATGCGGCACACAACTGTTGATGTGTGTGACCCCAAGTGCGGTTAAGACGGTGCAAACTTACCATTTCGCTTGAAGCTCAAGTGACCGTATAATCTGCTAAGGTCGATGGCCATAACAGCGCGAGGAATGGCAGCACATACAGCTACCACCACCGTGGCCAGCAGCAGCGGGTGCAGCGCTAACACCGCCCGGACCATCGCTGGCATAGGGTGTAAAATTCGGGATGGAAACCGATTGTAGCAACCACCCTGTCCAGCTCAAACTATCGTATATATTTGCGTCATGACGCCTCGTTGATGCGTCGCGGCGCTGTGCGCAACCAGTTGCCAATTAGATCAATAATGCCTACGTACTCATAATTTTCTAGGAAAAGTACTCATTATATTTTTTATAAATTGATTATTTTATTATTGGTACATACCTGACTATATTAAAGTCATTATTTATTTAATAGTATATTATTGTTCTAGTATGTACCCATGTCAGTTTTTTTTACAATCAATTAATCATTTTTATCAAATGCCTAATTAGTTTTGCCTAATTAGTTTAAAAGTTGTAGTCAGGTACGAGTTTGATTGCATTTAAGTGTCAATGCACCTTTATTTCTCAATGGTTTTACGTCTAACAATAAGTGCCTACAACATCAAAGGACAAAGAAAATAATAGTTTATTTTCGCAAAATACTAAAATAAAAGCTTCTTTAATTTGAGAAATTTTTAAAATCTATAAATATTTACTGTATAAATCAAACGCGGGACTGAACATAATTCGTTCCGATTGCATTGCTGTCCCGTTCCGCGTGGGACTGCATTGGTATCCTGTTCCGTTCGGGACTGCATTGGTAATCTGTTCCGTTCGGGACTGCATTGATATTCCATCCCGCGCGGAGATGCGAAAACTATTGAATGAATTTTTAGAGTCAGTCTAAAAATATATATTATAGTATATATTACATAAATAGTATAATGAAAAAATAGAAATATGTTGTATTATTACGAAAGGAATGCTGAAAATGCATATAGGTGGGCTTGGTATTGCGTTTTTTTTTAAATTAAAATTCAACACATATTTTTTTAACAAAATCGTTAATTTTGATTTAAACTGAAAAAAACCTCTTCTTGCAAGGCTTAGTCAGTCACTTAACTATCGGGAGTAAAACAAAAATAGTAACTAACCATCCATAGTCAAAAAATGTCATCTATTGTGAAGTTAACATATGCAATTTAATGTAACAAAAACAAATTATTGATAAAATAGTAGAGTAGAAAAAAATGAAATAAAAATAAAAATAATTAGAAATAAAATAAAATTACATTAAAAAGGCAGTTGCTCAACATTTATTTTCATTTATTTATTTATTCCATTTCTAAGTTTACATGATTTACCTACTTATTAACGATTATTAACGTAGCAATTAAATTAAATTTACATTACGTTTTAGTTTTAATTTACATGTTAATAAACCATTACGTGTATACTTCCAATGCAATGTAGGTGTAAATCCTACAATGGTAAACGTGAATACCTAACATGAAAATTTAAATAACAGCCAAATGAAATTTTTTTAATAGTACAAGACTGATGAAAATATTCGGTTCTTTTGTTTACAACGATAAAAAAATTTAAAAAAACGAAAAATTTAAAATTTATTGGGACAGTAAAAAAATAAAAAAAATAAAACGTTGAAGTTGTTCGTGAGGAAAGTGTTGTAAATATAAGTATTACATTGATACAGGAGTTCAAACTGAGGAAAGTATAAACACTTTTTCATATCGGACCTTAAAGTAGTTCAATCTGGTTTAAATACTCCATCGGATTGAAATTTGAATCGCTGTATAAATTTTTAGATGAAAGTGTAATGGATTCTCTAAAATATGCACGAACTGCTGATGATTATAATATTCAACATCGACCCCTTTCATCAAAAAAGAAAAAGCAAAATTGGTCCAATCAAGATCGACTCTGCAAGACGAGGTTTTACCTTGGACGAATTTTTGTGGTACAAGTAAATTCAATATATGAGCTATATTTTATGTGTGGATTCAATTTATGTATTATCAAATGATCAGGATGCGTACTGACGTATTCGAAGGTGCTCGAAACTTAAGGTAATAATATTAGATCTTACCGAAATAATTATGCAAATATTTTAAATGAGGTAATATCTGCCCTAGTTGAGCAACAAACTTATGTAAGTGAAGGATATGGGTGGGAAGTTCGAGGGTGCTATATCCGATCGACAATTATTAGAAAACTTTTTTAAAAGAAAATGAGATTTTAAAAAAACAGTGCCGAATTTTATTATCCACCATTTTTACAGTAGCTTGTTTTTTAGTAAACAGGTAAATATTTATACTTAAAACTTGTAAGTTATTTTTATTGTATTATTTAAAATTGAATAGTTGACTCTTGCTAAGAAACGAATCAAAGTTATTTATATTGGGATATCGTTCTAACACTCGGGGGCACTTAATTTCAATAATAGGTTCTAACTAATTTGGTATCTTTCATTATCATTCCATCAAAGCTTGCTCTAAAAAAATGGATAATTTTTATTCACCATCAAACCGTAGTTACAATTCAGAAACCATCTTGAAGAGTTTTACTATATCCTCACCTGGCCTACATTTGACATTGCTCTCCATAAATTTTTTAGCAAGAAGTTCATTTTTGCTTTATCGGAGTGGAGTTGATGTGCTACAATTTTTGCATTGATAAGTTATGTAGACAGACCTCTAGTAACCAACCTTCCGTTCTTTGGGGAGCCGATCCAGATACTTCAAAAATTTTCTCGCTGCTTTCATTAGTTATTCTTATTATATTCTCCAAATAAATTCAAGTTTGTTGATTTATAACTTCCAATTCTTCAGAAGTATAAGTAAAATCTTCATATAACAAAAATATATTAAAATTTGGAAAACCAAATTTTAACATTTTATCGACTGCTCTATGATGATAAAGTAGAGAAAAAACTAAAAAGTTTTTATAAGCCTTCAGTCGAGATGACCTATCATATTAGATTACTAGACATATTAGACCTATCATATCATATAAAGTTGCCTACTTAGGACGCTTGCAAAACCTTTCAATATTACACCGCTGTATGGCGCTAAATGTTTAGTCGCTGCTTGAAGTTTTAAGCATTGCAAATTAGAGTGGAGACTTTGGCAGATCTTGGTACTGCGTCCATCAGCGGTTGACTGAGGAGATCCATCTCATTAGAGTAAGATCGAAACTCGAGTCTCAACCTAGGTGGCGCGGTCCATGTTTTTGTCAAACAATCTGCTTTTGCAACTTGAAACAAAAGTTGGTGCTACTTGTTTGGCGTCAATAAAAACAGTGGCTGGATATTTGAAAGGTAGTACCTTATCTAATATGATAGGTCATCTCGACTGAAGGCTTATAAAAACTTTTTAGTTTTTTCTCTACTTTATTAAAATCTTCATACTTCAATTTAAAACAGTTTCCAAAGAATTGCCTTGTAAAAGTGCTATAAAATCGTTTGTATTTGTGTTATTCACATACGAAACAGGTCGAGGATCATCAAATGTTGCTCTTTTTATAGGATTATATTGCTTCAATTACAGAAAACATGAAATTTCCTCAGATTGATACTGCGAAATAAACAGCAAAAGAGCAGTGACACAACTGCACTTTCCCAATCGCTGGGTTAAAATTATAAGGTTCTATGTTACAATGCACTAGAGCCGAGATAAACGCGTTTGAAATTTTGGATATTGGCTATGGTAGTTATATTTAATATATTCGTAATTCAACTTACTATCTGTTTAAACAACTAATTTCTGTCTAATATATAACAAAATCAAGAACAATGAGCGGTAATTTTGAATTCTATAAGGACCTCAAAAATAACATAGAACTTTGTTTTATCAAAATTGTTTATTATATTTAAAGAAAGGTAACATAGAACTTAAAAGTATTAAAATAATATAAAAATGTCCCCGTGACCGTGAAGAACTTTTGAGGTGATGATAAAGGACACTTTTCTAAGAAAAATTTTCAAATAAAATTTTTTTCCAAAGTCCAAACCCTTGGAAGGTACAGCAATTATTTGAATTTCTGATTTCAATCGGCCATAGTTCCAATATTATTGATTGTGTGGTGGCACAGTCATGCATGCACACGCATGCAGGACAATGTCACTGCAGCTACATTCCATGGCATTACTTGGCCATTGGAAATTAATTTGGAAATCCAGGAACTCATGGATAATGTTTCCGGTGAATAACAAAAAAAGCAAATGCTAAGCGTTGTTAAGGTTTTTTGTTATTAGCTGGAACAGCCAGTTTAACCGAGTCCGCCAAAGGGATAACACGTTCCCGAACACAAATATAAATCTTACATATTATTGTAACAATTTTAAAATCAAACATTATAATTATTGTTCATCTTCCTTTTTTATTTATATTATTCAGACGAATAAAAAGTTTTTTTGTAATAAAAACTAAAATTATTGTTAACCATCCTAACAATTGGTGACCACCGACGTGATCTGAATAATATAGTCAAGAGAAGAGATCCAGTATTTGGCCCTGCACAGAAGTTTGATTTTTGCAAAGAAAAGTTCCAGATTTGGAAGAGATTCCGGTATTTGGCGCTGCACAGGAGTTCCAGCGGGAAGTGCTACAAGTTCTTAATTGTGCTACAAAGTGTTACGAATTGTGCTCCAAACTTGTCAATCGTGAGTATCTTTTTGTTCTTGCATTTTTTAATTAATCTCCAATGGCTAATCAAAATGTCCCTGATAATCTTTTTCCTATCCCTGCTTCACCTAATCCTATTTTAAACTTTAAAATTTTAAAGTCAGTGTCAGAGTTCCAATATTCTGGAAAGCCAATCCACGCATTTGGTTTTGTCAGATTGAAGCTCAATTTGCCAACTCGAGAATAACTAATGATCATACCAAATACAATACTGTGGTAGCTTCATTAGAAGGTTCAATCCTATCGCAAATTTCGGACGTAATTTTAAACCCGCCGAATGTCAATCTATATGACACATTAAAGTCAAAATTACTTGAACGATTTGAAGAATCTGAGCAATCGCGTTTGAATACCTTATTAAATTCACTTACATTAGGTGACAAGAAACCTACCCACTTATTACGACAAATGCGTGAATTGGCAGGAGGAACCATTACCGACACACCTCTAAAATCTCTTTTTTTGCAACGATTACCCCAGCAAGCTCAAGCAATGTTTTCTATTAGTGACCAACCTTTAGATCAAATAGCAATCCTTGCAGACCGATTTTTAGAAGTAACTTCGTGTGACATAGCTGCCGTACAATGCAATTCAATAAATAGCACCAACAATTCAATAATTTCTCTTATAGAAAATTTAAAATTAGAAATTGCCGAGTTAAAAGTAACATTAGGGAAGCAAAATTTTAACCGCGGAAGATCACATTCACGATCATCTTCACGTTCTTATCAACATAAAAAAAGATCATACAGTCGACCCATGTCAAAAGATGGCTTATGCTGGTACCACAACCGCTTTAAAAGTAATGCGAAACGATGCATTTTGCCTTGTAAATTTGTAGAATCGGAAAACTAAATGAACACAATACCGCAGCGACTGGTATTGTGGATTCAACAAATAGTCGTTTGCATGTTTTTGACCCGGTGTCAAAACATACGTACCTCATAGACACAGGTGCACAGATTTCCGTATTACCAAAGGAATTCAGCTTACCTAAACTTGTTCCTACTTCCTATAAATTATTTGCAGCTAACGGAACTAAAATTTCTACTTTCGGTACAAAATTAGTACATTTGTCATTTGGCCTCAGACGATCATTTCCTTGGATTTTTATAATCGCTGATGTCGTCAAACCAATCATTGGTGCAGATTTTTTAGCCAAGTCCGGTTTACTAGTAGACCTGCAAAATAAACGTTTAGTAGATATCGTAACAAATTTATCTATTCCTGGCCAAATAAATTTGATCGGAAATCCAATTTTAACTTTAAAATCCATCTCTCCTTGCCACATACAAGACAACGTTTTCAAAATTTTGCAAAGTTATCCTGATATCACTCAAGCAACAATCTGCAAAGCTGTGCCAAAACACAGCGTTCGACATTTTTTAAAAGTAAACGGTCCTCCAGTATTTTCTAAACCCCGACGTTTGGACCCAGCAAAACTGGAAAGTGCCAAAAAAGCTTTTGAATTTATGCTAGCTGAAAACATCTGTAGACCATCTTCATCTTCTTGGGCTTCACCTCTTCATATGGTGAGAAAAAAGAACGGTGATTGGCGCCCATGTGGTGATTTTAGACGTCTTAATTCGATAACTGTCCCCGACCGGTACCCGATAACCAATATACAAGACATGGCTAATAATTTGCGTGATAAAACTATTTTTAGTACCTTAGATCTAGTAAGAGCATACCACCAGATACCAATGAATCCAGAAGACATCGAAAAAACAGCAATTACTACTCCTTTCGGATTGTTTGAATTTCCCTGCATGACGTTCGGTTTGAAGAACGCTGCAGAAACATTTCAACGCTTCATCAACTCGATCGTAAGCAAATTCGACTTCTGTTTTCCATACATCGATGATTTGTTAATTTTTTCAAAAAACTTAAAAGAACATTTATTTCATTTAAATCAAATTTTCAAAGCCTTACAGGAATTCGGTTTAATATTAAACGTAGATAAATTCATTTTTGCTCAACCATCGGTAGAATTTTTAGGCCACCTTATTTCGAAACACGGTATTCAACCTTTACCATCTAAAACTAAAGAAATTTTAGATATCCCCCAACTGTTGTAGAACTTCGACGCTTCTTGGGCATGTTAAATTTTTACCATAGATTTATGCCTAATTTAGCTTCCATCCAAGCACCTTTGCATACAGTGCACCACGGAAGCAAAAAGAACGACAAAACTGCTATTCATTGGAACGTATCTTTGATTACTGCTTTCGAAGCCTGCAAACAATGTTTAGCAACAGCAGTAACACTTGCTCACCCATCTAAAGACCTACCGCTTTCTTTAATGGTAGATGCATCCAGTTACGCTGTTGGTGCAGTTGTACAACAATTCAATGATCCAAATTGGGAACCATTACAATTTTTTTCAAAAAAATTATCTCCAGCTCAAACCAAATATAGTACATACGACCGAGAACTACTAGCTGTATACCTAGCTATACGTCATTTGAGACATCTCTTAGAAGGTAAACCTTTTACAATACTGACCGACCATAAACCACTTATTTATGCTTTTACCAAAAAGTCAAACGACATGTCACCAAGACAAATAAGGCATCTAGATTACATCAGTCAATTTAGTACTAATATTAAATTTATACCCGGTAACGAAAATGTCGTTGCAGATACATTTTCACGTATCAGCACGATTTCTTTTCCCGCCTCTTTTGATTTTGAATCTTTAGCAACAGATCAACTATCCGATCCAAACTTAGAAGTTCTTCAATCACTCCCAAGTATTAATTTAGAATTATTACCAATCGTTGGTTCAACTAAATTAATATACTGTGATACTTCTACAAATGTCGCTAGACCTTTCTTGCCCCTGTCATGGCGTAAGAAAATTTTTGACAATTTACATAATTTGTCACACCCAGGTATTAAAGCTTCAATTAAGTTGGTAAACAAACGCTACATCTGGCCAGCAATGAATAAAGATTGTGCCGTTTGGACTAAATGTTGCCTTGTTTGCCAAAAAACTAAAATTACCAGACACGTTCATTCTCCTCTTCAAAATTTTTCTCTTCCTTCCGAAAGATTTGAACATATTCATATTGACTTAGTTGGCCCACTTCCAACCTGTCAAAATTTTAATTATTTATTAACTTGTATAGACCGTTATACACGATGGATGGAATGTATTCCAATTCCAGATGCTACTGCCGAGACAGTTGCAACACATTTTTTAGCTAATTGGATTGCAAGGTTTGGCGTCCCTTTAAAGATTACTACTGATCAAGGCCGTCAATTTGAATCCTCTCTTTTTAACCAATTTTCATTACTATTAGGTATAAAACATACTCGAACCACCTCTTTTCACCCCGCATGTAACGGCATAATCGAAAGATTACACAGATCGTTAAAAGCTGCTATAAACTGCTACCAGAGTAGAAATTGGGTTTCGGTGCTACCTTTAATTTTATTAGGTTTTAGAACCTCGTTTAGGAACGACCTGAATTCCACGGTATCGCAATTAGTATACGGAACTACCTTACGCGTACCAGGTGATTTTTTTACCGAATGTAAAAACACCGCCTCAACGCATGAGTTCCTTCAAACGTTGGAAACATTTTTTGGCGACGTTCACCCTGTACCACCACAAAACCATATAAACCGCTCAGTTTTTATTTTTAAAGAGTTAGAATTTTGCTCCCACGTTTTCATGCGAGACGACACATTAAGAAAAGCTCTTAAGCCTGCTTACTTAGGACCCTTTTTAGTAGTCTCTCGAAATAAAAAATATTTTACCATTAGAATTCGTAACAAGGAAAAAACAGTGTCACTAGACAGATTAAAGCCTGCTCACTTGTTGGAGTAAACCGTTCGTTAATAATTTTTTCTGTTTTATACCCTTTCCTTTCCTGTTTCCTTCTTACTCTTCTCTCTAGAAGGGGGAGTAATGTGGTGGCACAGTCATGCATGCACACGCATGCAGGACAATGTCACTGCAGCTACATTCCATGGCATTACTTGGCCATTGGAAATTAATTTGGAAATCCAGGAACTCAAGGATAATGTTTCCGGTTAATAACAAAAAAAGCAAATGCTAAGCGTTGTTAAGGTTTTTTGTTATTAGCTGGAACAGCCAGTTTAACCGAGTCCGCCAAAGGGATAACACGTTCCCGAACACAAATATAAATCTTACATATTAATGTAACAATTTTAAAATCAAACATTATAATTATTGTTCATCTTCCTTTTTTATTTATATTATTCAGACGAATAAAAAGTTTTTTTGTAATAAAAACTAAAATTATTGTTAACCATCTTAACAATTGTTTAAGATTAATGAATTAGAACTTAAAAAAAAAAAATTTGCATATACAAATTAGGTTATAACCGCTTATCGTCTAGAATCAACGGATTTTGAGTTATAAATTAAATGAAGGGAAAAAAATTCAGGATATACTTTCTTTAACTTTTCTTGCGAACCCCGTATCTCTTAAGCGAAACGTCTTAGAAGAAAACTGATGGCCCAAACCATATAGGGAATTTAGCGGGCTACAGCTTTGGTCAAATAAATTTTTTTATAAAACCAACCGTTTTCTCAGAAATTCAATTGCAAATAAAAAGATTCTATGTCGGTTTTTTATAGTTTACAATTTCTTATTGCAGTTACAAAGTTGTATGTAATAACATAGAACTTTGTTGATTCATTCTAGAATTCTAGATTCAACATCAGGTTCTAAGGTAGAACATAGAACTTTGTTTTATCAAAATAAAATTTTCAGCACATAGAACTTTTTTTAAACTTCTCAAATAATCGTTACATTAATTAAAATGTTGTATGTGCATCATAGAACCTCGTAGTATCAATAACTCATATAGTGCCAAAAATGTAACATAGAACCTTATAATTTTAAGCCAGCGCAATGTCAATTGTGCACAGTTACATTCTCCGTGTAAGACAGCTCTCGACATTTTATTTAATACAATCTGAACCTGGTGCCTAGGGAAATGGATGCCACTCCATTGAATTTGATTGTGATAATCCACTCGCTTGCTGATTATTTCAAATCGTACCATTTTCTTTGATCAACACCATCAAATATTTTATTTGCATTGCCCACAGAAATGGTCTTCTAAAGCAACAAAATATTTTAAAATTACCTGGTACATCTTTAAATTCTAAGGTAGGTAGTCATAAATATCAATGTTTCAAATCGTTGTTTATTCCTAAAAATTCTAAAATAAACAGGTTATATTTACATTATTTCAGGTTGCATACATTTTATATAGGGAAATCTGGTAACTTATTTTAATTTAAATTTTCTTTTAAAAATGAAAATTATTTTATTTTCGTGTAATGTTTAACATCTTCAGATTTAAAATTAGATTATGTTTGCATAACATCTTTCTAAAGTAATCTTAAAAAGTCGGAGTATTTTCGAAGTTTGCGAAATTTAAAATTATAATTTGCTGCGTAAAACCGTTATGACGTCAATGTTCTTAATTCGTATTTCGTGAACTGTCAGTATTCATTCGTAGTTTTTGTATTTGTGTGTATTTTCGTTTTTATATATTTATAAAAATGCCAAGAGCACAAAATAAATCGTGTTTTGTGCCATGTTGTAAAAGTACATCTGTGAGTACACCCGATAAAATATTTATCTCTGTGCCAACTGAACCTTGTCGTCAAAAAAAATGGTTTAAAGCAGCCAGACGAGATACACCAATATCAAAAACAGTATATTTTTGCTGTGAAGATCATTTTGTTGTAGGTATTTTGTTATTATATAAAATTTGTGATTTTTTTATAATTGTTTTTATTGTAGCTAGAAGAAGATATGGAAAACTTCGTCCGATATAAATTAGTTGGGAGATACATTACTATGAAGGGAACGGTGGTTCCTCGATATTTGATTGTCAGACCGACAGAAGAACAGCATTTAATGTTTCTCGTAGAGCATTACCTATGAAGTTGAAGAGGAAACGACTTGTCGATGAAGCCATAGCAGATAGTTGCAAGAAACATCAGCTCAACGTGCCATCGGTAACCAATGTTGACGAACCAGGTACCAGCGCAGTTGTAAATGAAACGGAAACTACTACCATAACAAATTTTACAGTACCACCTCAAACTAGAAGTGTTGCAGTGCAAGCAAAACCATCATTTCGTAGCAAGTACGCAATGTGTAATATTAAAAGTACTTCACCTCAGAAATCTATATTGGACGAAATAATATCGTTTTCCAGAATGAGTACCAGTAGCGACATAGAAGTAGAAGCAAAAGGTTGTGGAAGCACAACCGAAAAAGATGAACAATTTGAAATATTGGAAGGTACTTTTAGTTTTAGGAAAGTTTTATACAGGTATCCCGGATAATTGGTTTCTATATATTTATTTATTTATTTATTTATTTATTTATTTACGGGTATACCAGTTTACATAAAAATACAAAACATTTTACATAGAAAGTATTAATTAACAGAACTTGGTGGTGTAAGTTAACCACCAAGCATAATATCAATATTCCACATTATACATCGCTTGAACTCTTCTCTTCTGTAGTCTGTTGACAAGACGGATCATTCTTGAAATGGGGCTGTGAAGGCCATAATTCGTCCTATACTGACATGAAACAAAGAGGTTCTTATGTCTAGTGTCGTGCAGGGAAACAAATGGTTGGAAACTATTTGTCAAGCGTTGGCAGGAAAATCCACCATTGATCAGGCGATAAGTAAAACATAGGTCAGCGTCCGAGCGTCTGTATTCCAACGACTGTGTGTTACAGGCAATTAAACAGTTGGAACTAGAGAAATTTTCTGCTGAATAACCAAGTTTAAAGTTGAAATATTTGAGAAATTTTCGCTCCACCGATGCCAATCTACCAATAGAAGTATGGTAAAAAGGAGACCATACACACGACGCGTACTCCAATTGCGATCTCACGAGAGAGAAGTAGAGAATTTTGACTGTATTAGCCGAAAAGTATTTACTTTGTCTGTGAATAAACCCAAGAGTGCGAAGTGCCTTGCCACATATTTTAGCAATGTGGCTGTTATAAGTTAAGCCAGTGTCTAGGCAAACGCCCAAGTCATCGATCTCCGAGACACGATTAAGAATCTTTCCATTAATAGAGTAATCAAAGGCATTGAAACTATACTTGGAGTACGATATCACTGAGCACTTATTAAAATTTAAGTTCAGGTTGTTGTTCTGACACCACAGATTAAGATTATCAAGATCCATTTGCAATAAATAACAATCATGATTTGATTTAATTGCTTTGTAAATCTTAAGGTCATCGGCAAACAATAGATAATTGCAGTACTTAATAAACTGGCCAATGTCGTTAATGAACAACAAAAACAGTATCGGACCACAGTGAGAACCCTGTGGAACACCTGATAACACTGAAATATCAATCGAGAGAAAACCATTTATGCGCACTTTCTGTTTGCGGTTCCTTAGATAGCTACCAAGCCATTGGATTATCATTGGTCCAAATCCTAAAGAGGTAATTTTAGAAAGAAGAGAAGCGTGTGATACACGATCAAACGCCTTGGAAAAATCAGTATATACAGCGTCCACGTGCATGTGATCTTCGAATGACTCTACGATATCGGTAACAAAAGACAGCAGGTTCGTAGTAGTCGAACGACCAGGAAAAAACCCATGTTGGTTAGCCACTATATAGTTCTTGCTAGCATCCATCAGTTGAACTGAAACCAAACTATCCAGTATCTTGGGTATAGTAGATTGGATTGAAATACCCCTGTAGTTTTTGATGTCACCTCGGTTACCTTTTTTAAAGATGGGAGTTATGAAACTCTTTTTCCAAATACTTGGAAAACGACCACTGGACAGCGATAATTCAAACAACTTGAAAATTGGAACCGACAACGCATATTGACACTTTTTCACAAAGTAGGCAGCAATTCCATCTGGCCCACAGTTAAAATTGTCAGGCAATTTTGCAATGGCCTCAAAAACATCTTCCACTGTGATTTCAAATGATTTACGGTTAATGACATCGCTCGAGACATACCTGGAGTTGGTGGCATCATCGCTCGAGTACACATTAGAAAATTCTTTAGCAAATAAATCGACGCATTTCTTGACCAGAGGAACAAGCTTCATCACCAAGGAACATGGAAGTTGGATATCCATTGACCTTCTTGCAGTCATCAATATACCGCCACAATGTCCGAGGATTAGCAGTAATTTCTTCTTCGATGCTGTCGATGTAACTACGATGAAGAATTAAGTTGAGTTTCTTTGCACGATCACGAATTTCGCAAAACTTTTGGTAATATTCATAATGACGAGTTTCTTTGAATTTCTTATGTAAAATCTTCTTTTCTGTTACTAGGTTGATCAACTCCTTAGAGAACCACTTGGGATACTTCGAGACCACTACTCTTTTCGGGGTACATAGGTATTGATGATGGACCACAACATTTCATAAAAGTAATCAACATTGTCATCGACATCCTTGCATTGTGATAGCTTGGACCAATCGATTTCCAGCAAGCGATTATTAATTTCATTAAAATCGGCTGATCTATAATCAAGGATATGATCAACAGGTTTTAGATTTGAATGCGATGAATTGATACCCTTGATACTGACTGTGTAAGCAGTATGATGAATTGAAGTGTTTGATAATAGGTCACTAGCCACAGATACAGACATATCATCGATATTGGTAAAGACAAGATCAAGCATAACACCTCGACTGTTAGGTATTTTGTTCAATTGTTCTAGATTGTGTAACGACATGCAATCACCAATCAATTGAGCCTTCATACATAGGTTTCCACAACTTATCAAATGAGTGCTATCTCTAAATCCATTAGCCTTTGGAAGGTTAAAGACGCCACAAACAACAAATTTCGAATCAGGAAAATGATCCACAATATCATCAACAAGACCACAAAATTCATCGTAGGCTTCGATGCCCGAATCAGGAGGTAAATATACAGAGCCTAAAATAAGGTTGCCAATTCTTAAAAAAAGGGCTTCGACAGTTTTCACCGTATCGATTCGAATACAATGTAAGTCTTTGCGAACAGCAACAAGTATACATGATCGATTTGTTAAATGTAAAATTAAAAATAAGTCAAGATAATTTAATGTTGACGTTTATGAAAATTAAACAAAATGATCCGTTTGCTCGATTAGGTGACATATTTGGTATGTCTACCTCTAATGCATCTAAAATTTTTAAAAAAACTTTGGTACAAATTTAAATACATTTAAAGGAATTTATATTTTGGCCATCTAAAGATAAGATTAAATATTACTTGCCGATTCCATTTAGGGCCCATTATAGCAGTGTTCAGTCCATCATCGATTGTTTAGAAATTCAAATCCAAAAACCTACAGATCCTGTCAAACAAGCACTTACTTGGTCAGAATATAAAAAGTGTAATACTTTAAAATATTTAATTTCATCGACACCCGATGGCTTTATTAACTTTATATCAAAGGGATATGGAGGAAGAATAAGCGATTCTTTGTTGGTGCAAGTTAGTGGCTATTTAGAAATATTTCCCAGGGGATGCAGTGTGATGGTTGACAGGGGATTTCAGGAATTAGCAAAACAATTACATGACAAAAATTGTCAGTTAATTAGGCCACCCAGTGTCTCAGGTACAGCGATATCTACAAAAATGGACGTGGTAGAAACTAAACGTATAGCTAGTTTACGTATTCACATTGAAAGAGTTCTTGATAGATTAAGGGAATTTAATTATTTAAAACCGCACTCTGTTATAAATCATAGTTTAATATCATATACAGACTTAGTGATAATAATTGCATGTGCATTAATAAATTTACAATTATAAGTATAATAATTTTATAAAAAATATACTTTTAAAAATATATTTCACCCACAATGAAAATTTTTGCGGCCCGGCCAATATATCGGCACACAATAATATATAAATAAAAAATAACTAATCGACACAGAATAAAAATTATTGCAGTAGCAGTCATGGAAATTTCATCGCTGAATATTTCCGAATTAGAATAGCAATTCCCAATGAAATTTCAATAAACGTACGCAATATAAACACAATACGCACACAAAGCTACGTTTATCAAACCGGGGGGTCTGGGGAGTATGGAATACCCTCCAGTACACCAGAGATTGTACGCAAAAAAGTGTTATTGAACTTATAAGTTATCTTATCTCGTTTCACCTTTATCCTACGGTCAAAATGGTTTTATACAAAATTAAAGGCTACAACATTCTCTACACAATAGTCCTTTATTATTTTTTTATAGCACCCATACTTTTCGAGCAGTAGGTGGGCGAAGTTATGGAATTTTTAAGAAATATCAAAAATATTGAGTTTTACAAGCAAAGAGTGATATGATTTTTAGTCAATATCTCGTTTCACCGTGATTGTACGATCAAAATGGATTTATAAGAAATTAAAGACTAGGAAATTTTCTACACAATAGTCTCTAATCATTTTTTTATAGCACCCATACTTTTCGAGCAGTAGTTGGGCGAAGTTAAGCAATTTTAACAAATACCAAAAATATCGAGTTTTACAAGTGAAGAAAGATACAACAATTTGGTTGTATCACAATATCTCGATTCCTCTTTTTCGGAAGGCCAAATGGTTTTATATGAAATTAAAGGTGACAAAATTCTCTACAAATTAGTTCTTCGTCTTTTTTCCATAGGACCCCTTACAGGATATTATGATCTATATCTCAGAAATGGTGCAACAAAATTGAAAAATAAATAGGCATTTTTTCTTGTAAATTTCATGATGATGAGCTGACGGGGCCCTTAGAATGAACGGATTCCTGAGCTGCAACCCATGTCTAAATCTGCCCCTGCATCTATCACCAGTCGGCTTACATTTCTTACATAAATCATCTAAATTCATCGATGGTGACTAAAATCAATTGAAAACTGGAAATTATAAAAATCAAATTTTTAAGATAGCCGCTCAGTTAGTCATTAATCATAAAACCAAGTGATATTTTCGATTTTTTCAGATAATACTAATATCCGCAAAGGCGTAATAGAAAAATAACACAATCAAATGACCACAACAGCTATTTGACCCTATTTTGTACTATTTGACCCAATGAAATTGCAATAACAGTACACAATATAAACACAATAAGCACAGAAAGCTAAATTTTCAAACCGGGGGGTATGGAATACCCTCCAGTATTCCAGAGATTATGCGCAAAATAATGTGTTATTGAGCTTATGGGTTTCAAACCAGAAATCTAACTTCTAAAATTTTGAAATCTAAGTTTTCTGATTTGAAATTTAATACCACATTGAATTCCATACCCCCCAGACCTCAGGTTTGAAAAACCTAGCTTTGTTTTTATTCTATTTTTTTCTATTCTTTATCATTAAGAATATAGATAATATACTTAGGAATCAATTTTTTTAATTCGGGAATAATTCCCAATGCAATTTTCATGACTGCTACTGTGTGTATTACCACCGAGTTGCGAGTGGCATAATTCGCATTGTGACATAAGTCGTATGTTTGACATAATTAAAGCAATCAAATGTAAGCTAGTTCTTTGGGAAAAGCAACTGAAAAATGAAGATTTAACGCACTTCCCGACATGCAACATGAACAAATCAAGTTTTTTTAATTCTTTGAAAGGCAAATATTGTTTGTTTCCAGCTACAGCGACTCAAATTTGAAGGCAAAATTCATTGAAGTGAGTATGCCTGAATTTTACAAATATTTGGAGTCAAATATTGACTCCCGACACCTTCGGTCAGTTTCGAAAGTAATCACTACGAACAAAATTTCTCCCGAAATAGGAAAGATACACTGAGAAAAATGAAAAATGAAAAATGAAAAAACTCAACTGAGTTTATTGCTGTTATAACAAATTTTTTGTTGCTGCAGCAAATTTTCTGCTGCCATCAGTGCCTATTTTCGGTTCTAGTAGGCCCTAGGCCCATATACCTTCTGGGGCCCCCTCGTAGGATTAGGAAATTATTATTTTTATTGAAATAGGAAATTAGAAAAATAGCGGCGTAGGCGAAAAACTTGGTGTCACAAATTCACAAAAATTATAATATTAATTTAACTCGAAATTCATTTATACAGGGTGTGTCCCTGTGACGGTGGAGAACCTTTGAGGTGGTGATAAAAGACACTTTTCTAAGACAAATTTTAAAATACATTTTTTGTCCAAGTCCAAACCCTTGGGGGTACCTCACTTTAAAGCAATTTTTGTTTTTCTGATTTAAAACGGCCATAGCTCCCATATTATTGATTTTTTAAGTTTAATGAATTAGAAAATTTTTAAAGATCATTCACTTATCTATAAAATAGGTTAGACTCCTTACGTCTAGAATCAACGGATTTCAAGATATAAATTAAATTAAGGGAAAAAATTTTTAAAAATATTCAGGCTTTATTATTTTTACTTTTCTTGCAAACTCCGTATCTCTTAAACAAAACGTCTAAGAAAAAAACTAATGACCCAAACCGGATAGGAAATTTAACGGGCTACAACTTTGGTCAAATGAAATTTTTTGGGAAACCAACCGTTTTCACAGAAATTTTGAAAATAGTGAACAAGATGTAGGTGAAAAAATAATAAATTCACAAAATTTATTTTAATAAATTTTCAAAATGGCCTCCCTCATTTTCAACACATAGGCGTGCTCTTTTCAAAAGACGTTGCACGGTATTATTTATAATGGTACTTCTTTCGGTAAGTTCTGTTACATCTATACCTGTATTCTTTGGCATTAAATTTATTTTTTTTACCTACACTTTGTCACACAACTTACCACACAAATCATCCGGATGGCACCGCCCATGGAGGTTCTGCAATAATAGTCAGGAATAAAATAAAAGACCACGAATTGCCCAAATTCCAACGTGAAAATACGCAAACATCAAGTATTGTGATGTCCAATAACGTCCAATGTCCAATATTGTTGTCGTCTATATAATGTCCACCTAAGCATAATATTAAAAAAGACGATTTTCTGGAACTAATCAACACCCTTTGTCATAGATTCTTGATGGGCGGAGACTTTAATGCTAAGCACCAACACTGGGGTTCAAGAACAACAAATCCTCGTGGTAGGGAACTTATGAAGGCGATCGAGTTTAAGGGCCTAGGCTGGCTCTCGACAGGTGAGCCAACATACTGGCCTACAGACAGAAAAAAGATACCGGATCTCCTAGATTTTTGCGTTACAAAAGGTATTACGCCAAACTATCTGCGGGCAGACTCTTGTCTAGATTTATCATCTGATCACTCGCCGATTATAGTCACTTACAGTTCCAAAAAACTTGACTAGGGAAAAACCACCTTCACTACACAATAAATACACTGACTGGGAGCTGTTCAAGTCAATAATTACAGAAAAAATCAATTTAAAATTCCCACTAAAATCCGAATATGACATCTTCATGGCAGTGGAGCATCTAGTAAAGACAATACAAGGGGCCGCATGGAATTCAACTCCCGAAAAAGAGTTTGACAAAAAAGAGTCCTGTGCAGATCACATAAAAAAGAAAATAATCAATAAGCGCAAACTTCGTGGAATATGGCAGAATACAAGACATCCGAGCGATAAGAGGAACCTATATCGTGCCAACAAAAAACTCAAAAATAAATTACAAGAATTAAAAAACTCATCGTTACAAATTTACCTTGAAAATCTAACACCGACTGAAGCGACGGATTATTCTTTGTGGAAGGCCACCAGAAGACTTGGGAAAGCAATCTCATTTTTTCCCCCAATTAGAAAACCCGATGGAAATTGGGCGAGATCAGACGAGGAAAAGGCGAGTGTGTTTGCGAAACACCTTGAAAGTGTTTTTAGGCCCTTCCCTTCAGAAATACCTGAAAATGAAAACAAACAACTAGAAGAACTTATAAGAACACCCCCTAAGTCAACAATTCCTATCAAACCTTTTACAATGAAGGAAGTGAAGAAAATAATCCAAACAAGTTTAAATCTCAATAAATCTCCGGGGTACGACCTTATTACTGGTAGAATTCTGAAAGAATTCTGAAAGAGGAAATAAAATCCTGGAGCGAGAAATACCAGACCAAGTTGAGTCAACATCCAAACCAACTGGCCGTCACCCTCATTGAGGACCCAACACAAATTCGAAGATTAAAGAAATACCATCCCTTGGATCTTACCAGAAGATTCGATAACAAAAATCAATAATGGAGAAGTCATGCCAATGGACATGTAACTTCTATGACATTAAAGTTAAATCATTTACTGAATGTTTGTAAAAAAACAGATTGTAAATACAAAGGATGTAAATAAAAAAAAAAAATAAAAAAATATTGCTCCCCTGATTAGATTTAGTATTGTAGGATTTTCTATCCAAAGTAAATTGGGAGTTTATTTTTCGGAAAGTTATGTGATGGCCACATCCGATTTTTCTTTATAAGTTTCTATATTATATACCTCATTTACACATATTTCGTACATTATCGGTTTTCACAAGAGCACGATCGACTACCGAAAAGCAAAAATTTGAAAACCCGAAATACACAAATGTAAATTTGTGTAAATGAAAATGGAAATGTTTTATTAAAATATAGCCAAATTTTTCGCATGCGAATTATATTGGATGCCAAAGGGAGAAATCGAGTTATGTAAGGATGTGAAAATATGACGAAGAACTAATAGTCCAAATGGATTTGTACAGTTTGGTATCCTAATGTATTGGTATCCTAAATGTGCAAGAATTTGTTGATATAAGTGAGCCGGACCATCTCTAGGGCATCGAGACTGAAGACAAGATATGAATAAATAACCAATTGTAGATTTGTTGTTGAAATTTTGAGAAAAATGTAGCGATTTTCTGAATTACAGAAATTTGCTGAATTTGACTCCGCTGTAACTCGTGAACTTATTCATCTGATTGAAAAATATTTTATACAAAAGTTGCAGGAAATTCATGCTATTCATTTTCAAAATTCATTTTCTATTTAGAATTAGAACTCTCCTTGACCTTTTGTAGGGAAAGCCCCTTTTTATGTCTCCAATGACTGGACTATCAATTTAGAAGCAAGTTGTAGAAAAGGAACAGTACAAAAGGTCTTGAAGACGTGTCTTCATTCTACACAATCTTAGGGCCTACACGTCTTTGCTCTTACATGTTTTCCTTTCTGCGTCTCATAAGCCTGGCAAGGTTTCCACTAAATTTTCTGTCGGTCCTGATTTTATGTGTATCACCTTTTACCGATTTTGTATATTTAAACCACGGTTTTTTTCAGCTGCATTTCCATCTGCGGATTTGGTTTCCTCGTTGACTGAATAATTTGGGCTTGCATTTTGGGTAGTCCCCTGCTGGTACGTAGAGCGCTCGATGGCTCAACTCTTCGAGTGAGGATTGGTGATGAGATTGTGAGGATTGTCGACTCTGCACGTAGCCTGGGTTTTGTTCTGGATCGAGAACTTAATTTTCGTCTACATGTTAACCGCAAAATGATGGAATGTTACTAAGCTGAGATCACTGTACCAATTCAAGACCATATTGCCTGCTCATGTGAAGTGGTCGATTGTCAGCAGCACAATTCTGTCCAACATCGAATATGGTGCAGCGGTCTATTACGATTTCCTAACTCAGGAGTACAAACGCAAGCTGCAGCTTCTGCAGAATTCTCACCTGCGTTATTTATTCAACATATGAGGATTCCACCATATTATCGTGATCTGCATGTCCTGAAAATTGACCAGCGCTTTCCGCCGTGGTTTAACCGACACACTGCAATTGGAGCAGTAGGTATTGATTTGAATTTGAATTTTGTGACATTTGTTATGCATTATATGTCGTTGTAAATAATAATAATAACAAATATATTATCTACAAAATGTACATTCAATTAAATTTATAACAATATCTAAAATTAAGGACTAACACTAACTATATTTAGGTATCTAAAAACAAATCTAGAGCTATTCACGCACTTGGGGGAGGGCGGCACCGTCTTCAAAACCAATTAGGGTGGCTGACCTCCACTTATGTCTTGTTCTTCTGATGCACATGCTGGTTGCGCGCACGATTGCAATTGCAATTCGTGCTCTCAGCCAGCCCATGACCGAGAAACATAAGCGGCCCCAACGATCTGATATGGCCTCTCCAAGGTTCCTGACAAATGTAGCCATCTGTGGTGCAAAGACGCCGTCCACGGAGGTTACTAGTGGGGTGAAAGTGGCATGTTTAGCTTCACAGGCAGCGGAGTATTTTCTTTTTTTCTCATCTTCAGCGGATCGTAGTATGGAGCCTACCGGGCGTGAGATGTAAGAGGGAGCGTCGGTGTCAACGACACGAATATCAAATAACGCCTCCCTCTGGGCATCCCATACACCTCGGCAGGCTAAGTCGCCACGGAGCATACATTCACCTTGAGAATTTTCAGAAACAATAGGTTCTTTTACAACATTGCCCCATGCTTCATTGCAAAGTTCGCAGAACAGGTCTCGTATTTCATTGTGTCTTCTAGTGATGAGGCCTCCGGTTTTACAGCATAGGGCGTGATCAATGTTAAAGTTGTCGTTACCACAGCCGTCGCAGGTTGGTGGCATTGACACGGGTGTTCTGTAGTAGCGGATGGCTAAAGCGTCTCTAAATTCATGAGGGGAGAGATCCAAATTATCTTTCTTTGTGGGAATTACGGAGAGCCAGGTAGATGATTTTGTTTTCATTTTTTCCGCAATTGATCTTTCGATGGCCCTTTTTTTGATGGGTGGAAGATTTTCAAGGATGTTTTCTAAAAGTTTGTCGTCATTCGCATCTTTCTCCTTTTTTCCATCTTTCCTAGCATCTGCCAGGGATTTGTGATGTTGTGCCGGGTTCATGTTTGTATGGTCTACTATGGCATATGATAGAATTTCGGATCCCCTTTTAGATGTTTCGTAATTCAAGTTTGGTGCATTAGATGGGTCAGATATGGCCAGGCCTCCTTTATTGACGGGGAGAGTGAATAAGCTTGCCTCCTGCGTTGAGACATCACCCCCTAGAAGAGTTGGCAGGAAGCTGGTGCGCAGTGATTGTGTGAGTGGTTCAAACAGTTCATTGGCGTTTTTTATAACACGTAGTAAAAAGGACCACTTGAATTGACATGCCTTGGTGAGAGTCGTGTAGGCGGCTTGTGGTGAATCTTTGCAGATAGCTGTAAGTTTTTCTAGTGTCGATACCCATTTTTCTACGTTATTTTTGACGAAGTCATCTCTCCCTTCGCCTATGTAGCCACCGAGGAATCGTGCTCCTGTTACAACTGTCAAATTTGTTCCTTTGAATATCTTCCGAGCGGTATCTTTGTCAGTCTCCGACACTACGAGAAAAGATTTTTCCCTTGTGGAAAATAGCCGAAATCTGGGCCAGTACTATTTATTTTATCCCACCAGCGACGTAAATTTGGGAGCGTGCCCTGGGCTGAAGAGTCATCGGCGTACCAGCATTGGGTGGTTTTTTTAGCATCTTTCAATTTGTCTATAAGAGGAAGACTTGCGAGGGCATATAAAGGCATGGCAAGCGGGTCTCCTTGGGTTACTCCTTCTTTGCTGTATAGCCTTGTGTCAGAGTCACGAAAGACTAGCTCGGCATGGCCGTTGTAGGTGTTGTATAAGAACCTCGCGCAGTGTGGCCAATGTATTCTTGCCTGCCAAAGGGCCAGTTGTCTGTTCACCGCATTGAAAGCGTTGTCGGCGTCGACGAGAAGCATTCCCCAGTTGGAACCTGGTTGACAATTCCGTTGGAATTGGGTGTCCATGGCATGGATGGCACCTTCGATTCCTCCGCTCAAACCGCTACATAGCTGTTTTTGGGCGCAGGCCTCAGTCACTTCAGAGCCGGTTGCTTCAATCATGCATTTTGATATAATACGGCGGAGGCATTCACCGATGCCGATCGGTCGGACCCCGGGGTTTTTATCAATGGCAACTAGGCGACTTGACATGAGCGCTTGTATTTCCTGCCATGGGACAGTCTCGTTATTTAATTTCATAGTAAGTTGTGCAACAGCATTTCGAAGGAGAGAGCTGGCTGCGCCAAATCGAAGTAGGAAGTCTTTCCAGTGCTCGGCGGTAGTGCCGGCTGGACCTCCGCCACCGTGAAGTTTTCTCGCAACTTTTTCGACATGTGCCCTTGTGATGTCGACTTCAAGTAGTGGGGGTAGCTCGGTTAAGTCTTCGGGGAGGTAAAATAGGCGTGGGTCTGGAATAATTGGTGGGGGGTGTTTTTCATTTAGAACATCAGTGACTGTTTTCCCTGAGGGATCAGCTTCGGCGTTAGGATCTAGAATTCGGCTTGTATCTTTAGTTAAAAGCCAGTTGAGGGCCTCACTTATCTTTCCTCGTAGAACTAAACGTGTAAATATTCTTGTTACCTGATCTTTGTTGCCAGCTTTGTGGTTGTTCCAGAGGGATTTGTCAGATTTGAGAGATTCTGTTATTAATATTTCGTATCTTTCGTCGGACCATAGCTTCAGGCGACGGTCTAGTAGCCTGATGATATCTTTTGCTTGTCTGACATTTTTGTCTCTTTGCAGCATAACGGGTACAAATATGAGCACTCGTTCTGATGGATAGGCAGACTTAGTAAGCAATTCAATTTCATCTGCCAGTATTTGCACAAATTTTCTGCTGGTGGCACCTGAGGGTAGGTCGTAAAGTTTTCCATGAAGGCCACATACCTTATCCCACCTTTTAGACCAGATTCCAGTCCTAGGTCCGACTTTGTTTAAGAATGGAGCCCCGTAGGCAGTTTCTAGCGGTGAAGAGGAAGCAACGAAGGAAGGGGAAACTGGGATGACGCAGCCGTGGTTGGATGGTTGTGATAAATTAACGGGGACTGCATGGGCAGCTCTTATGTGGCGCTGGAGACCGGCGCGTTTGAATTTTTTGCCACAGTACGGGCAATCCGCATCTCCTATTTGAGGTTGACTATTCATAGTTTAGATTTCTCATCTTGCATAACTGGCTTAAAAACACTGTATATTTATCACTTTTTATATACCCGAACGTTAAAAAATATTGCTTTTATGATTTTTTCAAAATAAAATTGTGTTGTCACTATATGTCACTTGACAAGGGGTGATTTGAAAATCTAACTAATTAGAAATCATCCTTTTAAGAGACCTTTTTTTTCTTTCTGTAGCTCTATTAATAAACGTCGATTATTATTATTATTATTATTTTATTTAAATAGCTCTACATTCATTGGAATACGGCTGTCCGTAGACTTTCAAAATCCTTTAGTTGAGGTGGATTAATCCTCTTATTTTACATGTTTATTACGTACATTTCATTACAGGTCTTCGTGTATTCTTGCGTTGTTAACCATTGTTCTTCATGCTGTACGGTCCATCACCAGTTGTTTCCATCCTCTCACTCCCATTCTCTCCAAATCGCCCGTCACTCCATCCCACCATCTTGCTCTTGGCCTTCCTCTAGCACGATCTTCATTCGGTTTCCACATTACTATCGCATTTATCGTATCCTCTCTTTCAGCTCTAATGAACTTCACTACGTCTTCTCCGTCCATCACTTCTCGTAGTTCTGTGTTTGTTTTTATTCTGTATTCTCCGTTATCTAGTCGTGTAGGTCCTACTATCATTCTAAGTACCTTTCTTTCGAAAATTCTTAATTCCTCTTCATCTCTTTTTGTGATGCAGATCACCTCAGCTGCATATGTGAGTACTGGTCTAATTAGCGATTTGTACAGTTTTATCTTAGTTTCTTTCTTTATTTGTTTATCTCTCAGTATATTTCTATTTGCATGGTATGCTCTGTTACCCGCTTGAATCTTTTGTCTTATTTCTGATCATCTATCATTTCTGTTATTAATCATGACTCCTAGGTAGTTAAAATTTTTTACTTGTTCAAATACGCAGTTATCGATGGTTATTTCGTTATTATTGTCTTCTCTTCTCGTTCATCTCATGTATTTCGTTTTGCCTTCATTCACCTTCAGGCCCATCTTGTTTGCTTCTCTTTTTATGGTTCTCAGTGTCTCTGTCATACATCTTCTTGTTCTGGAAATTATGACAACATCATCTGCGTATGCCAGAATTTGGGTTTCTCTAGTCACTATTGATCCTTTACAGTTACTAGCTCGAATGATCTTTTCCAAGACGTTGTTGAATAACGTTGCTGACAAGGCATCACCCTGTCTCACTCCATTGTTAATCTCAAAGTTATTGGTCTCTCCGTGAGGAATCTTTATTGTAGTTGTCGTATCTTTTAAGGTCATCTTGATCAACCTTATCAGCTTCTCTGGTATTGCAAATTCTTTCATTGTTTCATCAGCTGCTTTCTTATTACTTGGTCGAATGCTTGCTTGAAATCGACAAATAGCATATGCATCTCTATATCATGTTCGTAGCTCTTCTCCATGATTTGTTTTAATATGTGCAATGCATCCACCGTCGACTTGCCTTGTCTAAAGCCAAACTGATATTTTCCAATTATTTCTTCTGTGTAAGATTTTAGACGAATATGTATAATTGTGAACAGTATTTTGTATGATGTATTCAGAAGGGTTATTCCTCTGTAGTTGTGACATTCTTCAGCGTTTCCTTTCTTTTTAATTGTAACGATCACGCCTTCTTTCCATCCTTGTGGCATATCTTCTCGTCGCCAGATCTCTTTTATCAACTCACATATCTCCTCGTGTATTTTTTCTCCTGCGTTCTTTATCATTTCGGCTATTATTTCATCGTTACCTGGAGCTTTTCTGTTTTTCAGCTGATTTATTGCTTTTACAATTTCTGCATCCGTCGGCTCCGTCAGTTCTTCCTCGTTGAGTGTGTCTGGGACTTGTTCTATCTCCTCCTCTTGATGTGTATACAGCAGTTTGCGAAAGTATTTCTCCCATATTATTTTAATTTTTTCTGTGCTTTATTTTATTCCTCTATTTGTTATCTCGTGTTTTCTCTTGCTATTTTTGACTAGTTTATAGAATTTTCTTATGTTGTTGTTTTTGCTGCTCGATTCTATTTCTCTCATTCTTGCTTCCATCCATTCGTTCTTCTTTTGTCTACACAGTTTATTCATTTCTCTACGTTTCTTCCTATATTGGTCCAACTCATGCTGTTCATTAGTTGCTAGCCATGCAATTCTTTTTTCTCTTTTTCTTTTTTTGCCTGCTCACATTCTTCGTCGAACCAAGTTTTCCATTTCCTTTTTTTCTTATATCCTATTGTTTGCGCAGCACTCGTTCTTAGGCTCTGGACTATATTGTTCCATGTGGCGTCTATATCGTTGCTTTTCTCAGTAGCTTCAATTTTCGTTTTAACCATTTCCTCATACTGCTTCCTGTGTTCCTCATTTTTAAATTTTTCCGTTGCTAGCCATTTTCTTGTTTCGTGTTTTGTATTTTCTATCGTTGTTTTCATTTTAATTTCTGTGACTACCAGGAAGTGGTCGGAGTCCGCGTTGGCTCCTCTATATGATCTCACGTCTTTTATGGAAGTGGCTCTTCTTTTCGTCACCAGCACATGATCAATTTGGTTCCCTTCGTCATTATTGCATCCAGGCCACATGCATGTAACTTTCTGTGATCTTTTATGTTGGAATTTTGTGCTACTAATAATCATTTCTAGTGATGCTGCCAGACCACATAATTTGTTTCCATTATCGTTCGTGTTCTCATGAATTGTGTGTTTTCCTGCTACATCTTCTATGTATTTTTCCTTGCCTATTTGAGCGTTGAAGTGTCATGTTTTTGTAACCCATCGTACAACGACTCCAAGTCATTATAGAATTGCTCCTTCTCTTCATCTGCCAAGACGGCACGTCTTCGGTCGGTGCATAGGCATTTATTACTGATAGGTTGTTTGGTTTCATTCTGAGTCTCAAATACGATATTCTTCCTCCCATCGATTTAAAGTGCAGTATTTCTTTCTCATATTTTTTCGTTACAAAGAAGCCTGTGCCTTTACTTCCTTGTCTTTCCTCTCCAGCATACAAAAACACAAAGTCATCTCCTTTTATTTCACCTTCGCCCATCCATCTTGTTTCCTGGATTGCTGCCAATTCAATTCTATATTTCGACAATTCGTTTTTAACTTCTTTCATTTTTCCTGGTCTCAACAATGTCCTCACATTCCATGTTGCCACTCTAATTGTATTGCTTCCTCTATTGTGTCTTTTCTTTTTCGGTCTGTGTTTTTGTTTATCTGCCTGCTCTGTCCCCATAATTTGTGTTCTGTGCCTTGTCCATGTATATTCCCCAGCCATCCTTTTTGGAGCATCCGTCTGAGGCGGACCGGATACTCCAACCTCTATTTTCTTCAGTTTTTTTTGCAGTTTCTGTCGTTATGCGGCTTCAGTGTATTATCCTTCTTATCCCACGTATACATTATAATATTTTTAATCATTTTCTGGTAGCCGACCCTAACTCTCTCTCCTCTACTCATTTCACTTGCTAGGGTCCATATCTGGTTTTGTATTTCTTTTTCATTGCTTGTCTAGTCGCTTTCAATAAATGTGCTAGTACCCCTCAGTTTATTCTTGTTTTCCATTATTATCTTCTTTTGTGCCTGGTTTCCCAATTTTGCCACGATTACTTGTTTTTCTACCCTTCTTCCTACCTTGAAGGCATCCACTATTTCCACATTTACTTGCATTTTTTCGTTCAGGAATTTCTCTATTTTTCTAGGTGTCAATTCACCTTCCATTGTTAAATTTTTATGATGATGCTTTCTCTTTTTTTTTTTTTTTCAAGTCTTTCTAGCTGTTCTTCCAAATGTGCTATTTTTTCATCTTGTTGATTCGCTTTAGCTGTAAAATTCTCCATCTTCTGTACCATTTCCTGTATCTTTGCATTCCTATTGGCCTCCATCTTATTCAATTTTTCCTTTGCCTCTTGATTCACCCTGTTACCATCTACCACCATTCTAGTCAAACCTTCCATCATCTCTTTCAGCTCATCCATGTTTACAGCCTTGTATGGTTCCTTCGCTACGCTATTTGGAGATTTCTGTGTTTTTTTTGCTTCTTCTGAAAGCCGCCTCTTCTTCTTCCTTGTCTGTGTCAGTGGTTTCTATATCTCTTTTGAAGAATGTCCTCACAGATGGTGTACTATTATTATTATTATTATATTAAAAAGACGATCGAATTTTGTCAACTTGAAAGACGCATAAAACCTAAAATATCGTACTTACGGCAAATCTGACTGCGTCAGTCGATTTATCTCAAAAAACTGCATAGGAAAACGCCAAAAAATGTTTGGATTTGAAACTTTCAATTTTTGGGGTGAAAAAACACCAAAGGGGTTAACCTTACGTTTTTTTCAAAAATCGCCAAAAATTTAAATGGTCTTTTTTTGATCATAACCGACGTGATTTGATGCGGGGAGTTTGAAAAACGCGGTATCGTTTGGGGAAAACGCTCGTAAGAGGTTCAAAACTACTGTGGCGACCAAACAGCGAGGAATTGCATGTATGCAAATTCGATAATCGTTTCTGTGGTTGGTATCTATAGAATCAAATAATTACTATATAAGTAATTACATTTTGTAAATTTAATAATTTTTTTAGAAATAAAATAAACTACCAAATAAAATGTAGTTCAATAAACTAAGGATAAACATCCCTAAAATGGTGACCCCGAACGCAAAACGATGAAGTTCTTACAAAAATTGAAGAAAGCAAAAATGAAAGCATGGAACGAGAAATTGATCGAGTGACTGTAAAAAAATAAGAACCATATCAGATAACAACAGATTCCATTCTTTGCTAATGAAATAACCGCCCGCAACTGCAATCGTTAACCCAACCGCAAACGAAACCGTTAACTCGAACGCAACTGCAACCGTTAACCCGACCGCAACCGTTAACCCGACCGCAACCGTTAGCCTGACCGCAAACGCAATCGTTAACCCGACCGGAAACGAAACCGTTAACCCAACCGCATCCGCAACAGTTAACCCAACCATATCGTAACAAACAAAAGTTGTCACTGGGAAGGGGGTATTGTGGCGACCAAACAGCGAAGAATTGCATGTATGCAAATCCGATAATCGTTTCTGTGGTTGGTATCTATAGAATCAAATAATTACTATATAAGAAATTACATTTTGTAAATTTAATAATTTTTTTAGAAATAAAATAAACTACCAAATAAAATGTAGTTCAATAAACTAAGGATAAACATCCCTAAACTACGTTCAAATAATACCAACTTTAAACACGCATAAATCCTAAAATATCATACTTACGGCAAATCTGACTACGTCAGTCGATTTATCTCAAAAAACTGCATAGGAAAACGCCAAAAAATGTTTGGATTTGAAACTTTCAATTATTGGAGTGAAAAAACACCAAAGGGGTTAACCTTACGTTTTTTTCAAAAATCGCCAAAAATTTAAATGGTCTTTTTTTGATCACAACCGACGTGATTCGATGCGGGGAGTTCGAAAAACGCGGTATCGTTTGGGGTAAACGCTCGTAAGAGGTTCAAAACTACGTTGAAATAATACCAACTTTAAACACGCATAAATCCTAAAATATCATACTTAAGGCATATCTGACTGCGTCAGTCAATTTATCTCAAAAAACTGCATAGGAAAACGCCAAAAAATGTTTGGATTTGAAACTTTCAATTTTTGGGGTGAAAAAACACCAAAGGGGTTAACCTTACGGTTTTTTCAAAAATCTCCAAATTTTTAAATGGTCTTTTTTTGATCACAACCGACGTGATTTGATGCGGGGAGTTCGAAAAACGCGATATCGTTAGGGGAAAAAGCTCGTAAGAGGTTCAAAACTACGTACAAATATTTCCAACTTTAAACACCTTAAAATCCTAAAATATCATACTTACGGCAAATCTGACTGCGTCAGACGATTTATCTCAAAAAACTGCATAGGAAAACGCCAAAAAATGCTTGGATTTCAAACTTTCGATTTTTGGGGTCAAAAAACACCAAAGGGGTTAACCTTACGTTTTTTTCAAAAATCGCCAAAAATTAAAGTGGTCTTTTTATGACCAAAACTGACGTGTTTTTATGCGAGGAGTTCGAAAAACGCGGTATCGTTTGGGGAAAACGCTCGTAAGTGGTTCAAAATGACGTTCAAATATTTCCAACTTTAAAGACGTATAAATCCTAAAATATCATACTTACAGCAAATCCACATGCGTCATTCAATTTATCTCAAAAAACTGAATAAGAAAACGCAAAAACTGCTTGGATTTGAAACCTTCGATTTTTGGGGTCAAAAAACACCAAAGGGGTTAACCTTACGCTTTTTTCAAAAATCGCCAAAAATTTAAATGGTCTTTTCTTTATCATAACCGACGTGATTTGATGCGAGGAGTTCGAAAAACGCGGTATCGTTTGGGGAAAACGCACGTAAGAGGTTCAAAACTACATTCAAATATTTCCAACTTTAAACACGCATGAATCCTAAAATATCATACTTACGGCAAATCTGACTGCGTCAGTCGATTTATCTCAAAAAACTGCATAGGAAAACGCCAAAAAAAGTTTGGATTTGACACTTTCAATTTTTGGGGTGAAAAAACTCAAAGGGGTTAACCTTACGTTTTTTTCAAAAATCGCCAAAAATCTAAATGGTCTTTTTTTGATCATAACCGACGTGATTTGATGCGGGGCGTTCGAAAAACGCGGTATGGTTTAGGGAAAACGCTCGTAAGAGGTTCCAAATTACATTTAAATATTTCCAACTTTAGAGACGCATAAATCCTAAAATATCATACTTACGGCAAATCTGACTGCGTCAGTCGATTTCTCTCAAAAAACTGCATAGGAAAACGCCAAAAAATGTTTGGATTTGACACTTTCAATTTTTGGGGTGAAAAAACACCAAAGGGGTTAACCTTACGTTTTTTTCAAAAATCGCCAAAAATTTAAATGGTCCTTTTGTGATCATAACCGACGTGATTTGATGCGGGGAGTTCGAAAAACGCGGTATCGTTTGGGGAAAACGCACGTAAGAGGTTCAAAACTACGATCAAATATTTCCAACTTTAAAGACGCATAAATCCTAAAATATTATACTTACGGCAAATCTGACTGCGTCAGTCGATTTATCTCAAAAAACTGCATAGGAAAACGCCAAAAAATGTTTGGATTTGAAACTTTCAATGTTTGGGGTGAAAAAACACCAAAGGGTAACCTTACGTTTTTTTCAAAAATCGCCAAAAATTTAAATGGTCTTTTTTTGACCATAACCGACGTGATTTGATGCGGGTAGTTCGAAAAACGCGGTATCGTTTGGGGAAAACGCTCGTAAGAGGTTCAAACCTACGTTCAAATATTTCCAACTTTAAAGACGCATAAATCCTAAAATATCATACTTACGGCAAATCTGACTGCGTCAGTCGATTTATCTCAAAAAACTGCACAGGAAAACGCCAAAAAATGTTTGGATTTGAAACTTTCAATTTTTGGGGTGAAAAAACACCAAAGAGGGTAACCTTACGAATTTAAATAATCGCCAAAAATTTAAATGGTCTTTTTTTGATCATAACCGACGTGATTTGATGCGGGGAGTTTGAAAAACGCGGTATGGTTTAGGGAAACGGCTCGTAAGAGGTTCCAAATTACGTTCAAATATTTCCAACTTTAAAGACGCATAAATCCTAAAATATCATACTTCCGGCAAATCTGACTGCGTCAGTCGATTTATCTCTAAAAACTGCATAGGAAAACGCCAAAAAATGTTTGGATTTGAAACTTTCAATTTTTGGGGTGAAAAAACACCAAAGGGGTTAACCTTACGTTTTTTTCAAAAATCGCCAAAAATTTAAATGGTCTTTTTTTGATCACAACCGACGTGATTTGATGCGGGGAGTTCGAAAAACGCGGTATCGTTTGGGGAAAACGCTCGTAAGAGGTTCTAACTACGAGGTAACTACGTTCAAATATTTCCAACTTTAAACACGCATAAATCCTAAAATATCATACTTACGGCAAATCTGACTGCGTCAGTCGATTATCTCAAAAAACTGCAAAGGAAAACGCCAAAAAATGTTTGGATTTGACACTTTCAATTTTTGGGGTGAAAAAACACCAAAGGGGTTAACCTTACGTTTTTTTCAAAAATCGCCAAAAATTAAAATGGTCTTTTTTTGATCATAACCGACGTGATTTGATGCGGGGAGTTCGAAAAACGCTGTATCGTTTGGGGAAAACGCTCGTATGAGGTTCAAAACTTCGTTCAAATATTTCCAACTTTAAAGACGCATAAATCCTAAAATATCATACTTACGGCAAATCCACCTGCGTCATTCAATTTATCTCAAAAAACTGCATAGGAAAACGCCGAAAAATGCTTGGATTTGAAACTTTCGATTTTTGGGGTCAAAAAACACCAAAGGGGTTAACCTTACGCTTTTTTCAAAAATCGCCAAAAATTTAAATGGTCTTTTCTTTATCATAACCGACGTGATTTGATGCGAGGAGTTCGAAAAACGCGGTATCGTTTGGGGAAAACGCTCGTAAGAGGTTCAAAACTACGTACAAATATTTCCAACTTTAAGCACCTATAAATCCTAAAATATCATACTTACGGCAAATCTGACTGTGTCAGTCGATCTATCTCAAAAAACTGCATAGGAAAACGCCAAAAAATGCTTGGATTTGACACTTTCAATTTTTGGGGTGAAAAAACACCAAAGGGGTTAACCTTACGCTTTTTTCAAAAATCGCCAAAAATTTAAATGGTCTTTTCTTTATCATAACCGACGTGATTTGATGCGAGGAGTTCGAAAAACGCGGTATCGTTTGGGGAAAACGCACGTAAGAGGTTCAAAACTACATTCAAATATTTCCAACTTTAAACACGCATGAATCCTAAAATATCATACTTACGGCAAATCTGACTGCGTCAGTCGATTTATCTCAAAAAACTGCATAGGAAAACGCCAAAAAAAGTTTGGATTTGACACTTTCAATTTTTGGGGTGAAAAAACTCAAAGGGGTTAACCTTACGTTTTTTTCAAAAATCGCCAAAAATCTAAATGGTCTTTTTTTGATCATAACCGACGTCATTTGATGCGGGGCGTTCGAAAAACGCGGTATGGTTTAGGGAAAACGCTCGTAAGAGGTTCCAAATTACATTTAAATATTTCCAACTTTAGAGACGCATAAATCCTAAAATATCATACTTACGGCAAATCTGACTGCGTCAGTCGATTTATCTCAAAAAACTGCATAGGAAAACGCCAAAAAATGTTTGGATTTGACACTTTCAATTTTTGGGGTGAAAAAACACCAAAGGGGTTAACCTTACGTTTTTTTCAAAAATCGCCAAAAATTTAAATGGTCCTTTTGTGATCATAACCGACGTGATTTGATGCGGGGAGTTCGAAAAACGCGGTATCGTTTGGGGAAAACGCACGTAAGAGGTTCAAAACTACGATCAATAATTCCAACTTTAAACACGCATAAATCCTAAAATATCATACTTACGGCAAATCTGACTGCGTCAGTCGATTTATCTCAAAAAACTGCATAGGAAAACCCCAAAAAATGTTTGGATTTGAAACTTTCAATTTTTGGGGTGAAAAAACACCAAAGGGGTTAACCTTACGTTTTTTTCAAAAATCGCCAAAAATTTAAATGGTCTTTTTTTGATCATAACCGACGTGATTTGATGCGGGGAGTTCGAAAAACGCTGTATCGTTTGGGGAAAACGCTCGTATGAGGTTCAAAACTTCGTTCAAATATTTCCAACTTTAAAGACGCATAAATCCTAAAATATTATACTTACGGCAAATCTGACTGCGTCAGTCGATTTATCTCAAAAAACTGCATAGGAAAACGCCAAAAAATGTTTGGATTTGAAACTTTCAATGTTTGGGGTGAAAAAACACCAAAGGGGTTAACCTTACGTTTTTTTCAAAAATCGCCAAAAATTTAAATGGTCTTTTTTTGACCATAACCGACGTGATTTGATGCGGGTAGTTCGAAAAACGCGGTATCGTTTGGGGAAAACGCTCGTAAGAGGTTCAAAACTACGTTCAAATATTTCCAACTTTAAAGACGCATAAATCCTAAAATATCATACTTACGGCAAATCTGACTGCGTCAGTCGATTTATCTCAAAAAACTGCACAGGAAAACGCCAAAAAATGTTTGGATTTGAAACTTTCAATTTTTGGGGTGAAAAAACACCAAAGAGGGTAACCTTACGAATTTAAATAATCGCCAAAAATTTAAATGGTCTTTTTTTGATCATAACCGACGTGATTTGATGCGGGGAGTTCGAAAAACGCGGTATGGTTTAGGGAAACGGCTCGTAAGAGGTTCCAAATTACGTTCAAATATTTCCAACTTTAAAGACGCATAAATCCTAAAATATCATACTTCCGGCAAATCTGACTGCGTCAGTCGATTTATCTCTAAAAACTGCATAGGAAAACGCCAAAAAATGTTTGGATTTGAAACTTTCAATTTTTGGGGTGAAAAAACACCAAAGGGGTTAACCTTACGTTTTTTTCAAAAATCGCCAAAAATCTTAATGGTCTTTTTTTGATCATAACCGACGTGATTTGATGCGGGGAGTTTGAAAAACGCGGTATCGTTTGGGGAAAACGCTCGTAAGAGGTTCAAAACTACGTTCAAATATTTCCAACTTTAAACACGAATAAATCCTAAAATATCATACTTACGACAAATCTGACTGCGTCAGTCGATTTATCTCAAAAAACTGCATAGGAAAACGCCAAAAAATATTTAGATTTGAAACTTTCAATTTTTGGGGGGAAAAAACACCAAACACCAAACCTTACGTTTTTTTCAAAAATCGCCAAAAATTTAAATGGTCCTTTTTTGATCACAACCGACGTGATTTGATGCGGGGAGTTCGAAAAACGCGGTATCGTTTGGGGAAAACGCTCGTAAGAGGTTCTAACTACGAGGTAACTACGTTCAAATATTTCCAACTTTAAACACGCATAAATCCTAAAATATCATACTTACGGCAAATCTGACTGCGTCAGTCGATTATCTCAAAAAACTGCAAAGGAAAACGCCAAAAAATGTTTGGATTTGACACTTTCAATTTTTGGGGTGAAAAAACACCAAAGGGGTTAACCTTACGTTTTTTTCAAAAATCGCCAAAAATTAAAATGGTCTTTTTTTGATCATAACCGACGTGATTTGATGCGGGGAGTTCGAAAAACGCTGTATCGTTTGGGGAAAACGCTCGTATGAGGTTCAAAACTTCGTTCAAATATTTCCAACTTTAAAGACGCATAAATCCTAAAATATCATACTTACGGCAAATCCACCTGCGTCATTCAATTTATCTCAAAAAACTGCATAGGAAAACGCCGAAAAATGCTTGGATTTGAAACTTTCGATTTTTGGGGTCAAAAAACACCAAAGGGGTTAAGCTTACGTTTTTTTCAAAAATCGCCAAAAATTTAAATGGTCTTTTTTTGATCATAACCGACGTGATTTGCTGCGGGGAGTTCGAAAAACGCGGTATCGTTTGGGGAAAACGCTCGTAAGAGGTTCAAAACTACGTACAAATATTTCCAACTTTAAACACCTATAAATCCTAAAATATCATACTTACGGCAAATCTGACTGCGTCAGTCGATTTATCACAAAAAACTGCATAGGAAAACGCCAAAAAAAGTTTGGATTTGACACTTTCAATTTTTGGGGTGAAAAAACACCAAAGGGGTTAACCTTACGTTTTTTTCAAAAATCGCCAAAAATTTAAATGGTCCTTTTTTGATCATAACCTACGTGATTTGATGCGGGGAGTTCGAAAAACGCGGTATCGTTAGGGGAAAACGCACGTAAGAGGTTCAAAACTACGATCAAATATTTCCATCTTTAAACACGCATAAATCCTAAAATATCATACTTACGGCAAATCTGACTGTGTCAGTCGATTTATCTCAAAAAACTGCATAGGAAAACGCCAAAAAATGCTTGGATTTGACACTTTCAATTTTTGGGGTGAAAAAACACCAAAGGGGTTAACCTTACGCTTTTTTCAAAAATCGCCAAAAATTTAAATGGTCTTTTCTTTATCATAACCGACGTGATTTGATGCGAGGAGTTCGAAAAACGCGGTATCGTTTGGGGAAAACGCACGTAAGAGGTTCCAAATTACATTTAAATATTTCCAACTTTAGAGACGCATAAATCCTAAAATATCATACTTACGGCAAATCTGACTGCGTCAGTCGATTTATCTCAAAAAACTGCATAGGAAAACGCCAAAAAATGTTTGGATTTGACACTTTCAATTTTTGGGGTGAAAAAACACCAAAGGGGTTAACCTTACGTTTTTTTCAAAAATCGCCAAAAATTTAAATGGTCTTTTTTTGATCATAACCGACGTGATTTGATGCGGGGAGTTCGAAAAACGCGGTATGGTTTAGGGAAACGGCTCGTAAGAGGTTCCAAATTACGTTCAAATATTTCCAACTTTAAAGACGCATAAATCCTAAAATATCATACTTCCGGCAAATCTGACTGCGTCAGTCGATTTATCTCTAAAAACTGCATAGGAAAACGCCAAAAAATGTTTGGATTTGAAACTTTCAATTTTTGGGGTGAAAAAACACCAAAGGGGGTAACCTTACGAATTTAAATAATCGCCAAAAATTTAAATGGTCTTTTTTTGACCATAACCGTCGTGATTTGATGCGGGGAGTTCGAAAAACGCGGTATCGTTTGGGGAAAACGCTCGTAAGAGGTTCAAAACTACGTTCAAATATTTCCAACTTTATACACGAATAAATCCTAAAATATCATACTTACGGCAAATCTGACTGCGTCAGTCGATTTATCTCAAAAAACTGCATAGGAAAACGCCAAAAAATGTTTGGATTTGAAACTTTCAATTTTTGGGGTGAAAAAACACCAAAGGGGTTAACCTTACGTTTTTTTCAAAAATCGCCAAAAATTAAAATGGTCTTTTTTTGATCATAACCGACGTGATTTGATGCGGGGAGTTTGAAAAACGCGGTATCGTTTGGGGAAAACGCTCGTAAGAGGTTCAAAACTACGTTCAAATATTTCCAACTTTAAACACGAATAAATCCTAAAATATCATACTTACGACAAATCTGACTGCGTCAGTCGATTTATCTCAAAAAACTGCATAGGAAAACGCCAAAAAATGTTTGGATTTGAAACTTTCAATTTTTGGGGTGAAAAAACACCAAAGGGGTTAACCTTACGGTTTTTTCAAAAATCTCCAAATTTTTAAATGGTCTTTTTTTGATCACAACCGACGTGATTTGATGCGGGGAGTTCGAAAAACGCGATATCGTTAGGGGAAAAAGCTCGTAAGAGGTTCAAAACTACGTACAAATATTTCCAACTTTAAACACCTTAAAATCCTAAAATATCATACTTACGGCAAATCTGACTGCGTCAGACGATTTATCTCAAAAAACTGCATAGGAAAACGCCAAAAAATGCTTGGATTTCAAACTTTCGATTTTTGGGGTCAAAAAACACCAAAGGGGTTAACCTTACGTTTTTTTCAAAAATCGCCAAAAATTAAAGTGGTCTTTTTATGACCAAAACTGACGTGTTTTTATGCGAGGAGTTCGAAAAACGCGGTATCGTTTGGGGAAAACGCTCGTAAGTGGTTCAAAATGACGTTCAAATATTTCCAACTTTAAAGACGTATAAATCCTAAAATATCATACTTACAGCAAATCCACATGCGTCATTCAATTTATCTCAAAAAACTGAATAAGAAAACGCAAAAACTGCTTGGATTTGAAACCTTCGATTTTTGGGGTCAAAAAACACCAAAGGGGTTAACCTTACGCTTTTTTCAAAAATCGCCAAAAATTTAAATGGTCTTTTCTTTATCATAACCGACGTGATTTGATGCGAGGAGTTCGAAAAACGCGGTATCGTTTGGGGAAAACGCACGTAAGAGGTTCAAAACTACATTCAAATATTTCCAACTTTAAACACGCATGAATCCTAAAATATCATACTTACGGCAAATCTGACTGCGTCAGTCGATTTATCTCAAAAAACTGCATAGGAAAACGCCAAAAAAAGTTTGGATTTGACACTTTCAATTTTTGGGGTGAAAAAACTCAAAGGGGTTAACCTTACGTTTTTTTCAAAAATCGCCAAAAATCTAAATGGTCTTTTTTTGATCATAACCGACGTGATTTGATGCGGGGCGTTCGAAAAACGCGGTATGGTTTAGGGAAAACGCTCGTAAGAGGTTCCAAATTACATTTAAATATTTCCAACTTTAGAGACGCATAAATCCTAAAATATCATACTTACGGCAAATCTGACTGCGTCAGTCGATTTCTCTCAAAAAACTGCATAGGAAAACGCCAAAAAATGTTTGGATTTGACACTTTCAATTTTTGGGGTGAAAAAACACCAAAGGGGTTAACCTTACGTTTTTTTCAAAAATCGCCAAAAATTTAAATGGTCCTTTTGTGATCATAACCGACGTGATTTGATGCGGGGAGTTCGAAAAACGCGGTATCGTTTGGGGAAAACGCACGTAAGAGGTTCAAAACTACGATCAAATATTTCCAACTTTAAAGACGCATAAATCCTAAAATATTATACTTACGGCAAATCTGACTGCGTCAGTCGATTTATCTCAAAAAACTGCATAGGAAAACGCCAAAAAATGTTTGGATTTGAAACTTTCAATGTTTGGGGTGAAAAAACACCAAAGGGTAACCTTACGTTTTTTTCAAAAATCGCCAAAAATTTAAATGGTCTTTTTTTGACCATAACCGACGTGATTTGATGCGGGTAGTTCGAAAAACGCGGTATCGTTTGGGGAAAACGCTCGTAAGAGGTTCAAACCTACGTTCAAATATTTCCAACTTTAAAGACGCATAAATCCTAAAATATCATACTTACGGCAAATCTGACTGCGTCAGTCGATTTATCTCAAAAAACTGCACAGGAAAACGCCAAAAAATGTTTGGATTTGAAACTTTCAATTTTTGGGGTGAAAAAACACCAAAGAGGGTAACCTTACGAATTTAAATAATCGCCAAAAATTTAAATGGTCTTTTTTTGATCATAACCGACGTGATTTGATGCGGGGAGTTTGAAAAACGCGGTATGGTTTAGGGAAACGGCTCGTAAGAGGTTCCAAATTACGTTCAAATATTTCCAACTTTAAAGACGCATAAATCCTAAAATATCATACTTCCGGCAAATCTGACTGCGTCAGTCGATTTATCTCTAAAAACTGCATAGGAAAACGCCAAAAAATGTTTGGATTTGAAACTTTCAATTTTTGGGGTGAAAAAACACCAAAGGGGTTAACCTTACGTTTTTTTCAAAAATCGCCAAAAATTTAAATGGTCGTTTTTTGATCACAACCGACGTGATTTGATGCGGGGAGTTCGAAAAACGCGGTATCGTTTGGGGAAAACGCTCGTAAGAGGTTCTAACTACGAGGTAACTACGTTCAAATATTTCCAACTTTAAACACGCATAAATCCTAAAATATCATACTTACGGCAAATCTGACTGCGTCAGTCGATTATCTCAAAAAACTGCAAAGGAAAACGCCAAAAAATGTTTGGATTTGACACTTTCAATTTTTGGGGTGAAAAAACACCAAAGGGGTTAACCTTACGTTTTTTTCAAAAATCGCCAAAAATTAAAATGGTCTTTTTTTGATCATAACCGACGTGATTTGATGCGGGGAGTTCGAAAAACGCTGTATCGTTTGGGGAAAACGCTCGTATGAGGTTCAAAACTTCGTTCAAATATTTCCAACTTTAAAGACGCATAAATCCTAAAATATCATACTTACGGCAAATCCACCTGCGTCATTCAATTTATCTCAAAAAACTGCATAGGAAAACGCCGAAAAATGCTTGGATTTGAAACTTTCGATTTTTGGGGTCAAAAAACACCAAAGGGGTTAACCTTACGCTTTTTTCAAAAATCGCCAAAAATTTAAATGGTCTTTTCTTTATCATAACCGACGTGATTTGATGCGAGGAGTTCGAAAAACGCGGTATCGTTTGGGGAAAACGCTCGTAAGAGGTTCAAAACTACGTACAAATATTTCCAACTTTAAGCACCTATAAATCCTAAAATATCATACTTACGGCAAATCTGACTGTGTCAGTCGATCTATCTCAAAAAACTGCATAGGAAAACGCCAAAAAATGCTTGGATTTGACACTTTCAATTTTTGGGGTGAAAAAACACCAAAGGGGTTAACCTTACGCTTTTTTCAAAAATCGCCAAAAATTTAAATGGTCTTTTCTTTATCATAACCGACGTGATTTGATGCGAGGAGTTCGAAAAACGCGGTATCGTTTGGGGAAAACGCACGTAAGAGGTTCCAAATTACATTTAAATATTTCCAACTTTAGAGACGCATAAATCCTAAAATATCATACTTACGGCAAATCTGACTGCGTCAGTCGATTTATCTCAAAAAACTGCATAGGAAAACGCCAAAAAATGTTTGGATTTGACACTTTCAATTTTTGGGGTGAAAAAACACCAAAGGGGTTAACCTTACGTTTTTTTCAAAAATCGCCAAAAATTTAAATGGTCCTTTTGTGATCATAACCGACGTGATTTGATGCGGGGAGTTCGAAAAACGCGGTATCGTTTGGGGAAAACGCACGTAAGAGGTTCAAAACTACGATCAATAATTCCAACTTTAAACACGCATAAATCCTAAAATATCATACTTACGGCAAATCTGACTGCGTCAGTCGATTTATCTCAAAAAACTGCATAGGAAAACCCCAAAAAATGTTTGGATTTGAAACTTTCAATTTTTGGGGTGAAAAAACACCAAAGGGGTTAACCTTACGTTTTTTTCAAAAATCGCCAAAAATTTAAATGGTCTTTTTTTGATCATAACCGACGTGATTTGATGCGGGGAGTTCGAAAAACGCTGTATCGTTTGGGGAAAACGCTCGTATGAGGTTCAAAACTTCGTTCAAATATTTCCAACTTTAAAGACGCATAAATCCTAAAATATTATACTTACGGCAAATCTGACTGCGTCAGTCGATTTATCTCAAAAAACTGCATAGGAAAACGCCAAAAAATGTTTGGATTTGAAACTTTCAATGTTTGGGGTGAAAAAACACCAAAGGGGTTAACCTTACGTTTTTTTCAAAAATCGCCAAAAATTTAAATGGTCTTTTTTTGACCATAACCGACGTGATTTGATGCGGGTAGTTCGAAAAACGCGGTATCGTTTGGGGAAAACGCTCGTAAGAGGTTCAAAACTACGTTCAAATATTTCCAACTTTAAAGACGCATAAATCCTAAAATATCATACTTACGGCAAATCTGACTGCGTCAGTCGATTTATCTCAAAAAACTGCACAGGAAAACGCCAAAAAATGTTTGGATTTGAAACTTTCAATTTTTGGGGTGAAAAAACACCAAAGAGGGTAACCTTACGAATTTAAATAATCGCCAAAAATTTAAATGGTCTTTTTTTGATCATAACCGACGTGATTTGATGCGGGGAGTTCGAAAAACGCGGTATGGTTTAGGGAAACGGCTCGTAAGAGGTTCCAAATTACGTTCAAATATTTCCAACTTTAAAGACGCATAAATCCTAAAATATCATACTTCCGGCAAATCTGACTGCGTCAGTCGATTTATCTCTAAAAACTGCATAGGAAAACGCCAAAAAATGTTTGGATTTGAAACTTTCAATTTTTGGGGTGAAAAAACACCAAAGGGGTTAACCTTACGTTTTTTTCAAAAATCGCCAAAAATCTTAATGGTCTTTTTTTGATCATAACCGACGTGATTTGATGCGGGGAGTTTGAAAAACGCGGTATCGTTTGGGGAAAACGCTCGTAAGAGGTTCAAAACTACGTTCAAATATTTCCAACTTTAAACACGAATAAATCCTAAAATATCATACTTACGACAAATCTGACTGCGTCAGTCGATTTATCTCAAAAAACTGCATAGGAAAACGCCAAAAAATATTTAGATTTGAAACTTTCAATTTTTGGGGGGAAAAAACACCAAACACCAAACCTTACGTTTTTTTCAAAAATCGCCAAAAATTTAAATGGTCCTTTTTTGATCACAACCGACGTGATTTGATGCGGGGAGTTCGAAAAACGCGGTATCGTTTGGGGAAAACGCTCGTAAGAGGTTCTAACTACGAGGTAACTACGTTCAAATATTTCCAACTTTAAACACGCATAAATCCTAAAATATCATACTTACGGCAAATCTGACTGCGTCAGTCGATTATCTCAAAAAACTGCAAAGGAAAACGCCAAAAAATGTTTGGATTTGACACTTTCAATTTTTGGGGTGAAAAAACACCAAAGGGGTTAACCTTACGTTTTTTTCAAAAATCGCCAAAAATTAAAATGGTCTTTTTTTGATCATAACCGACGTGATTTGATGCGGGGAGTTCGAAAAACGCTGTATCGTTTGGGGAAAACGCTCGTATGAGGTTCAAAACTTCGTTCAAATATTTCCAACTTTAAAGACGCATAAATCCTAAAATATCATACTTACGGCAAATCCACCTGCGTCATTCAATTTATCTCAAAAAACTGCATAGGAAAACGCCGAAAAATGCTTGGATTTGAAACTTTCGATTTTTGGGGTCAAAAAACACCAAAGGGGTTAAGCTTACGTTTTTTTCAAAAATCGCCAAAAATTTAAATGGTCTTTTTTTGATCATAACCGACGTGATTTGCTGCGGGGAGTTCGAAAAACGCGGTATCGTTTGGGGAAAACGCTCGTAAGAGGTTCAAAACTACGTACAAATATTTCCAACTTTAAACACCTATAAATCCTAAAATATCATACTTACGGCAAATCTGACTGCGTCAGTCGATTTATCACAAAAAACTGCATAGGAAAACGCCAAAAAAAGTTTGGATTTGACACTTTCAATTTTTGGGGTGAAAAAACACCAAAGGGGTTAACCTTACGTTTTTTTCAAAAATCGCCAAAAATTTAAATGGTCCTTTTTTGATCATAACCTACGTGATTTGATGCGGGGAGTTCGAAAAACGCGGTATCGTTAGGGGAAAACGCACGTAAGAGGTTCAAAACTACGATCAAATATTTCCATCTTTAAACACGCATAAATCCTAAAATATCATACTTACGGCAAATCTGACTGTGTCAGTCGATTTATCTCAAAAAACTGCATAGGAAAACGCCAAAAAATGCTTGGATTTGACACTTTCAATTTTTGGGGTGAAAAAACACCAAAGGGGTTAACCTTACGCTTTTTTCAAAAATCGCCAAAAATTTAAATGGTCTTTTCTTTATCATAACCGACGTGATTTGATGCGAGGAGTTCGAAAAACGCGGTATCGTTTGGGGAAAACGCACGTAAGAGGTTCCAAATTACATTTAAATATTTCCAACTTTAGAGACGCATAAATCCTAAAATATCATACTTACGGCAAATCTGACTGCGTCAGTCGATTTATCTCAAAAAACTGCATAGGAAAACGCCAAAAAATGTTTGGATTTGACACTTTCAATTTTTGGGGTGAAAAAACACCAAAGGGGTTAACCTTACGTTTTTTTCAAAAATCGCCAAAAATTTAAATGGTCTTTTTTTGATCATAACCGACGTGATTTGATGCGGGGAGTTCGAAAAACGCTGTATCGTTTGGGGAAAACGCTCGTATGAGGTTCAAAACTTCGTTCAAATATTTCCAACTTTAAAGACGCATAAATCCTAAAATATTATACTTACGGCAAATCTGACTGCGTCAGTCGATTTATCTCAAAAAAGTGCATAGGAAAACGCCAAAAAATGTTTGGATTTGAAACTTTCAATGTTTGGGGTGAAAAAACACCAAAGGGGTTAACCTTACGTTTTTTTCAAAAATCGCCAAAAATTTAAATGGTCTTTTTTTGACCATAACCGACGTGATTTGATGCGGGTAGTTCGAAAAACGCGGTATCGTTTGGGGAAAACGCTCGTAAGAGGTTCAAAACTACGTTCAAATATTTCCAACTTTAAAGACGCATAAATCCTAAAATATCATACTTACGGCAAATCTGACTGCGTCAGTCGATTTATCTCAAAAAACTGCACAGGAAAACGCCAAAAAATGTTTGGATTTGAAACTTTCAATTTTTGGGGTGAAAAAACACCAAAGAGGGTAACCTTACGAATTTAAATAATCGCCAAAAATTTAAATGGTCTTTTTTTGATCATAACCGACGTGATTTGATGCGGGGAGTTCGAAAAACGCGGTATGGTTTAGGGAAACGGCTCGTAAGAGGTTCCAAATTACGTTCAAATATTTCCAACTTTAAAGACGCATAAATCCTAAAATATCATACTTCCGGCAAATCTGACTGCGTCAGTCGATTTATCTCTAAAAACTGCATAGGAAAACGCCAAAAAATGTTTGGATTTGAAACTTTCAATTTTTGGGGTGAAAAAACACCAAAGGGGGTAACCTTACGAATTTAAATAATCGCCAAAAATTTAAATGGTCTTTTTTTGACCATAACCGTCGTGATTTGATGCGGGGAGTTCGAAAAACGCGGTATCGTTTGGGGAAAACGCTCGTAAGAGGTTCAAAACTACGTTCAAATATTTCCAACTTTATACACGAATAAATCCTAAAATATCATACTTACGGCAAATCTGACTGCGTCAGTCGATTTATCTCAAAAAACTGCATAGGAAAACGCCAAAAAATGTTTGGATTTGAAACTTTCAATTTTTGGGGTGAAAAAACACCAAAGGGGTTAACCTTACGTTTTTTTCAAAAATCGCCAAAAATTAAAATGGTCTTTTTTTGATCATAACCGACGTGATTTGATGCGGGGAGTTTGAAAAACGCGGTATCGTTTGGGGAAAACGCTCGTAAGAGGTTCAAAACTACGTTCAAATATTTCCAACTTTAAACACGAATAAATCCTAAAATATCATACTTACGACAAATCTGACTGCGTCAGTCGATTTATCTCAAAAAACTGCATAGGAAAACGCCAAAAAATATTTAGATTTGAAACTTTCAATTTTTGGGGGGAAAAAACACCAAACACCAAACCTTACGTTTTTTTCAAAAATCGCCAAAAATTTAAATGGTCCTTTTTTGATCACAACCGACGTGATTTGATGCGGGGAGTTCGAAAAACGCGGTATCGTTTGGGGAAAACGCTCGTAAGAGGTTCTAACTACGAGGTAACTACGTTCAAATATTTCCAACTTTAAACACGCATAAATCCTAAAATATCATACTTACGGCAAATCTCACTGCGTCAGTCGATTTATCTCAAAAAACTGCATAGGAAAACGCCAAAAAATGTTTGGATTTGAAACTTTCAATGTTTGGGGTGAAAAAACACCAAAGGGGTTAACCTTACGTTTTTTTCAAAAATCGCCAAAAATTTAAATGGTCTTTTTTTGACCATAACCGACGTGATTTGATGCGGGTAGTTCGAAAAACGCGGTATCGTTTGGGGAAAACGCTCGTAAGAGGTTCCAAATTACGTTCAAATATTTCCAACTTTAAAGACGCATAAATCCTAAAATATCATACTTCCGGCAAATCTGACTGCGTCAGTCGATTTATCTCTAAAAACTGCATAGGAAAACGCCAAAAAATGTTTGGATTTGAAACTTTCAATTATTGGGGTGAAAAAACACCAAAGGGGTTAACCTTACGTTTTTTTCAAAAATCGCCAAGAATTTAAATGGTCTTTTTTTGATCATAACCTACGTGATTTGATGCGGGGAGTTCGAAAAACGCGGTATGGTTTAGGGAAACGGCTCGTAAGAGGTTCCAAATTACGTTCAAATATTTCCAACTTTAAAGACGCATAAATCCTAAAATATCATACTTCCGGCAAATCTGACTGCGTCAGTCGATTTATCTCTAAAAACTGCATAGGAAAACGCCAAAAAATGTTTGGATTTGAAACTTTCAATTATTGGGGTGAAAAAACACCAAAGGGGTTAACCTTACGTTTTTTTCAAAAATCGCCAAGAATTTAAATGGTCTTTTTTTGATCATAACCTACGTGATTTGATGCGGGGAGTTCGAAAAACGCGGTATGGTTTAGGGAAACGGCTCGTAAGAGGTTCCAAATTACGTTCAAATATTTCCAACTTTAAAGACGCATAAATCCTAAAATATCATACTTACGGCAAATCTGACTGCGTCAGTCGATTTATCTCAAAAAACTGCATAGGAAAACGCCAAAAAATGTTTGGATTTGAAACTTTCAATTTTTGGGGTGAAAAAACACCAAAGGGGTTAACCTTACGTTTTTTTCAAAAATCGCCAAAAATTTAAATGGTCCTTTTTTGATCACAACCGACGTGATTTGATGCGGGGAGTTCGAAAAACGCGGTATCGTTTGGGGAAAACGCTCGTAAGAGGTTTTAACTACGAGGTAACTACGTTCAAATATTTCCAACTTTAAACACGCATAAATCCTAAAATATCACACTTACGGCAAATCTCACTGCGTCAGTCGATTAATCTCAAAAAACTGCATAGGAAAACGCCAAAAAATGTTTGGATTTGAAACTTTCAATTTTTGGGGTGAAAAAATACCAAAGGGGTTAACCTTACGTTTTTAAAAAATTGCCAAATATTTAAATGGTCTTTTTTTGATCATAACCGACGTGATTTGATGCGGAGAGTTCGAAAAACGCGGTATGGTTTAGGGAAAACGCTCGTAAGTGGTTCCAAATTACGTTCAAATATTTCCAACTTTAAAAACGCATAAATCCTAAAATATCATACTTACGGCAAATCTGACTGCGTCAGTCGATTTATCACAAAAAACTGCATAGGAAAACGCCAAAAAATGTTTGGATTTGAAACTTTCAATTTTTGGGGTGAAAAAATACCAAAGGGGTTAACCTTACGTTTTTTTCAAAAATTGCCAAAAATTTAAATGGTCCTTTTTTGATCACAACCGACGTGATTTGATGCGGGGAGTTCGAAAAACGCGGTATCGTTTGGGGAAAACGCTCGTAAGAGGTTCTAACTACGAGGTAACTACGTTCAAATATTTCCAACTTTAAACACGCATAAATCCTAAAATATCATACTTGCGGCAAATCAGACTGCGTCAGTCGATTTATCTCAAAAAACTGCATAGGAAAACGCCAAAAAATGTTTGGATTTGACAATTTCAATTTTTGGGGTGAAAAAACACTAAACGGGTTTACCTTACGTTTTTTTCAAAAATCGCCAAAAATTTAAATGGTCTTTTTTTGATCATAACCGACGTGATTTGATGCAGGGAGTTCGAAAAACGCTGTATCGTTTGGGGAAAACGCTCATAAGAGGTTCAAAACTTCGTTCAAATATTTCCAACTTTAAAGACGCATAAATCCTAAAATATCATACTTACGGCAAATCTGACTGCGTCAGTCGATTTATCTCAAAAAACTGCATAGGAAAACGCCTAAAATGTTTGGATTTGAAACTTTCAATTTTTGGGGTGAAAAAACACCAAAGGGTTAAACCTTAAAAAAAAAAAACCTTACGTTTTTTAAAAAATCGCCAAAAATTTAAATGGTCTTTTTTTGATCATAACCGACGTGATTTGATGCGGGGAGTTCGAAAAACGCGGTATGGTTTAGGGAAAACGCTCGTAAGAGGTTCCAAATTACGTTCAAATATTTCCAACTTTAAAAACGCATAAATCCTAAAATATCATACTTACGGCAAATCTGACTGCGTCAGTCGATTTATCTCAAAAAACTGCATAGGAAAACGCCAAAAAATGTTTGGATTTGAAACTTTCAATTTTTGGGGTGAAAAAACACCAAAGGGGTTAACCTTACGTTTTTTTAAAAAATCGCCAAAAATTTAAATGGTCTTTTTTTGATCATAACCGACGTGATTTGATGCAGGGAGTTCGAAAAACGCGGTATCGTTTGAGGAAAACGCTCGTAAGAGGTTCAAAATTACTTTGAAACATTTCCAACTTTAAAGACGAATAAATCCTAAAATATCATACTTACGGCAAATCTGACTGAACCAGTCGATTTATCTCAAAAAACTGCATAGGAAAACGCCAAAAAATATTTAGATTTGAAACTTTCAGTTTTTGGGGTGAAAAAACACCAAAGGGGTTAACCTTACGTTTTTTTCAAAAATCGCCAAAAATCTTAATGGTCTTTTTTTGATCATAACCGACGTGATTTGATGCGGGGAGTTCGAAAAACGCGGTATGGTTTAGGGAAAACGCTCGTAAGAGGTTCCAAATTACGTTCAAATATTTCCAACTTTAAAGACGCATAAATCCGAAAATATCATACTTACGGCAAATCTGACTGCGTCAGTCGATTTATCTCAAAAAACTGCATAGGAAAACGCCAAAAAATGTTTGGGTTTGAAACTTTCAATTTTTGGGGTGAAAAACACCAAAGGGGTTAACCTTACGTTTTTTTCAAAAATCGCCAAAAATTTAAATGGTCCTTTTTTGATCATAACCGACGTGATTTGATGCGGGGAGTTCGAGAAACGCGGTATCGTTTGGGGAAAACGCTCGTAAGAGGTTCAAAACTACGTTCAAATATTTCCAACTTTAAACACGCATAAATCCTAAAATATCATACTTACGGCAAATCTGACTGCGTCAGTCGATTTATCTCAAAAAACTGCATAGGAAAACGCCAAAAAATGTTTGGATTTGAAACTTTCAATTTTTGGGGTGAAAAAACACCAAAGGGGTTAACCTTACGTTTTTTTCAAAAATCACCAAAAATTTAAATGGTCTTTTTTTGATCAAGTCCTATGTCTCTCTCATTCCAACCAACAGTCGATCCTTTTTCATCTGTATTCCCCTTCCGTCCCATGTCCTAAAACTACTCAATCTCACGACATATACAGGCTGCGTCTCTTTACATAATTCCTTTACTCAATGATAATACTTTTATAAAAGAAAAAATATTGCCTAATTACTTATTTATATTTGGGCGCCATCCACCTTCATTAAGCAATCTCTTATTCGGTCTAGCAGTTTTAAATAATAGCAAACCATAAATTTGTAATTTCATCTTGGAAAAAAATTTGGTTTTATTGTAAATAAAATTTGTAATAGACTTAATATTAATGTATTTAAAAATTAAAGATGTAAAATATAATAATTTCTCGCAGTACACTTGATTACAGACAAATAAAAAGTCTTTCGTTTCTACAACACATAATACAATAATAATTATTTAATAATATATCATGTTACAGTAAAACTAGTTGCAGTGCAAATAAATATGTATTTCTAAATTACGGCAATCGAGTTAACTGTTGCATTCTAAACCAATCAAAGCTTAGCTAATTTTTCATTGCCCAATAAATAAATAGTGAAGTATAAATGTAAAAACTTAATACAGATTAGACACACAATCACAGATTAAAAATGTTTCACTCTGACCTAAAGAAATATAAATATTGAACTATATTTAAATCTGGACAATGAAAAAGATTGTCCACTATGGATAAAATATCAAAAGCATTCTCATATTACAATACATACAACAAAGTTGCCTCGATTGTATATCATATGAATTTTATTTATAAGCCAAAAGATATGTCCATTTTATACTTGCGTAAAATATAGAATTTAGCAGATACCTAATAAAATGCATTAATGGAACAGCTGGATATATTTAGTGTGTCAAAATGTATTATTTTCACTAATAAAATTATGTAAAAAGTTATAATACAGGTTGATATTTATACCGACTCGGTAGGACTCTGAAATTCGGAAAGAGCATGAATTGGATTCTGAACCTTCTTTTGTGATCCTTTCCTGACTTTGGCACGTACTTCTTCAGGTTTTTCGGGCCTAACCAGTGGTTTCTTTTCGGGAGCTTTCATTTTCCAAACTACTATTGGGGACTAAAACAATAAACATAAATTTTATTTGAAAGTCTTCCTTTACAGAATTACAAATACACCAGCAAGTATTGATTACAAAAATTACCTGTGGCTAGCAATTCCAAGAAAGCAAAATAAAATTAACTCAATGTTGGTTTTAATGTTAAAAATATTTTATACTTACAGCAACAGTTCCTTGACGTGGATATTTCGTTGAAGCAACGTAAGAAGATTTCACCGTTAAGACAACAGCATTCATTAAATTCTTAGCAGCCTGAATCAAAGATGTTGCACTATCCAACTAAAAAATTAAGTTTAAAAAAAAGTTACAAAATTTGAATTAAAATTACCCCAGAAACAATCAGTTCGCCACTAATATTTTGAACGTCAGCTTTAACTTTGGATGTAATATTCATTTGATGGCAATAAAGTGCAATTCGTTGTAAATAGGCTACCAAATCTTTCTTCGTTGAACTTTCAGGACATTGTTCTGCTATTTGTCTAGTAAGTTTATCTAATTTTGTTCCGGCTTCGGAAATTTTTTTTGCCGCATTGATCACATCCATAGTTGTTTTTAAAGGACCACGTCCTCGAGTAAAATCTGTCATCTCCATCATTATCATGCACATGTGTTTAGCAAGCACGATAATGTCGTTTCCAGTGTCGTCCCATTTAGCAACCTCACGATCAAATTTCATTTTCTCGCTACGGAAATGCTCAACTTGCTGCAAAATCTTTTGTTTATCTTCTTCAGGCATTTTACTCATGGCTTCTCTAGCAGTTGTTATTCCACTAATGTCTGGGTACTCATCGATACCGTGCTCTCCAGTGTGGGCACTGGATTTGCTACGAGTTTCCAAAGTGTAATTTTCATCCAACTCAACATCTTCTGGATCCAAATCTTCATCGGCCCTATTCATCAAGACTGCTCTGCGAATTTCACGTACACCATCATAAACCAACCTAGATGCATCAATAAAATCGTTTTCGTCCACTTCTTTTGGAGGATTACTAGACAAAGCAGTTACTGCAACAGCCACTCTTTGTCCAAACTTAGGCATCACTTGCTCATTTAATACTTTCACTGCTTCCAAAACGCGTTTCGTATAAATGCAAGGTTCGTAGTTGTCCATTTCTGCTGTCACAACATTGCAAACTCGAGACGAACGTCCTCTAATACCACTAGCAGTTCTATCCAAAGCATCCGAATCTCCCTCTTGCAGAGCCAATACACACTTGTTCACATCTTCAAGAATATGATTTTCTGACACGGCCAGAAAATCGTCTATTGTGGTTATATCGTCAACGGCTTCGGTAAGCACTCTCACTTGATTTTCCCAAGACTGCTTAAAAGCTTCCATATTTTCTTGTGCAACTTTGCTTCGTGGTCTAGCAGCTAAAATTCTTGCAGCATTGATCACTTCTGGGCATAAATTGTCGATCTGAGCAGCAGCGTACCGCACCATTTTGACACCATCTTCATTGTTCGACATGCTACACACCAAATTAGCAACCTAAACAAACCATTATTACTTTTAGAAATATAAAGATTAAATTTTACCTCTACTAATTTATTCGAATGTTCTCTAAATACGTTTGCATATTCTTCCACTTCTTTCTCGTTGCCACTCTCAGCAGCTTTTATGAGAACAAGAAGTGGAACATTAGTGTCCATAAAGCTGTCTGAAACGTGATCCACCACAGCTTTTCTTAACTGTCTTCTTAAATCACGTGTTTTTCTTCCCATCTGATCGATTGCACGCCCAAGACCATCACTCTGTTCTTTATTACCAACCTGTAAAATTAATACATAAGTTTAATAGGACGCTTTTATTTTGATTATACAAACAAAAGCTAATAAATACAGCAAGTTAGAATACACTTACAACAATAAACATAAAAACAAATATTAATCCCATTTTTTGACATTCAAACAAGCGAACGTGTCCAGTTAAGAGACGGACTCATTTCAAAAACAACAAAACAAATAACTTTAGCAGATGAAAATCTTTCAAACAAGATAGAATCGAGTTGTACGTGTTCCCAATGATAAAAATTTCAAAAACATAGTATGTAAATAATTATTTATGTTGCATAATATGTAGTATAGTCCTGAAATTTTGGAATTGTTTATTATTACAAGATCTGTTAAAAAAATATTTATTATCAAACTTCATTTTGTAAATTAATTGTCGCTTATTTATGACTTTTAGTACAAATTTGTATGAATAATTTCATTTTGGCGAAAAGATTTTCACGCGCAAAAGTTACTAGTTTGTTTTTTGTTGATTTCTTATTTTCAACATTTCCCTCTTTTGAAACAAGTCCCCCCTCTTAAATTTAATTTCAAGGTTGATTATTGGTGCAGTTAGAAAAAATCAAGTTAGCAGTGTTTTGTTTAGTTCATTTCAGTTTGAAGTTTTTAAACCTCAACGCTTATTTACAATAAAAAGGTGCGTTATTAACACAACTTTACAGTACCAATGTGTTACATTAACAATAAATGGTATATTATTATAATTAATTTTTAAATACAGTGTAGCCCGTGGATGGTGTTTGTAATAGCTGCAAAAAGATTGCAAGGGTTTTATAAATCCTACAGTAAAACAATACAGACTTTTACAAGGACTCACTACATCCAGTATTTTGCCAAATAAGATCTCAAATTTTTTGATGATTCTCAGAGCCAAAAAATTATCCCTTCACTGTACACCTAATTTCCTTAGTGGTTCCCACCCCCCAACTTAACTTAAAAGAATATGAATTTAAGATAAGCATGTTTAATACAAACAAATGTAAATGCAAAATACCCTACCACAAGCTTACTCCACTTTCGTTCAATGCAATCTTTTTATTACTTAAAATATCTACTAGTAAAATACCTTGAAGGTTTTTAATTGTTGCAAGTTTAAAAACGCTGACCCGTTGAGTAAGGCTTTATGATCCATAAATCATAAGTCAACCGTCAAAAATTTGGCTTACTTCACAAAGTTTAACTAGAGAGACGCTAGGGAGAAAGTTAGTTAGATTTAAAAACAAAGATTAACTTGAAAATTGAAGAATAGATTCTTTTCTTATTGTAGGTTGAAAGTTATGCAATCCTACTTATTTGATAAGAAGCACATAGATTATGTCTGTAATTTATTTATTCCCACATCAAGAAGGTTCAAATATGATTTCCCTGTCGTTTCTTTCATTTATTGATGATCTTTTTTATTTTATACATTAGGGTGTACCAACGGTGAATCAATTGTTCAAAGGAACAATTACAGGTACACACAATTAAATAGATTTTTAATAAATTCGTAGCATCACAGAAAAAATACATAAAAACAATAATAACAAGTGAAAATCACTATATAATCTAAGCATAAACACACAAATAAGACAAACGTGTTAAGAAATCCGTAAAAAATAACGCAATAAAGTTGTATGCGTGGCATTACTTTAAATCTTCCATTTCCTATGCAACCTATCTTTCTCAAGAATTAAACACTTAAGTATGAAGGAGTACCAGGCAGAATACTTAGATTTATGCAAAGCCTTTTTTTACATGTGCATACCTAACACACCATAAAAGTAAGTTAGATTTTTAATGACATCTAGGTAATCAATTAATAGTGTTGATCTAGGGTGGTACTGTATGCAATAACGCCAAAATAAGTTTGATTCAACATTTTTACATGCATTTTCTTCTTGGCAAACTGCGCTATCGTTTAAAAATAAAAACATCAAAATTCGACCTTCTGTTGATAAGTTATGAAGCCACAGAGGCAGAACAAACATACGTGTCAAACTTATAGCTTTTTTCTTTTAGGTCAAGCATTAAAAATCTCATCATGCATACTCAGAGAAGTTTTGATCATAGCTTGCGGTTGGGTATGTTTAAGATTCAGCTGAAAATCGTATGATTGTAGCATTCCTTACTTTCTTCTTTGAACTGCTTTATCGTAGTATTGATTTTTGTGATTTTATGGCACAATATCGGCAATGTTTTTATTGACCTTCACTCCCGTAGATCCATTAAAGTGAACAATACTAATTGTCATATTGTAATTGGCTATACCCATCCTTGAACACACTGTATTGTTGTTTACTACCAGGTTCTTGTTAGTTAATGAGCCACAGGCAGCCCAACATTAACAATAATTAACATTTAAAATTTGCATGCGACACTTATTGAGGTTCAAAAAGTTTTAATATTTTAATAAAACTCAAAATTTTAAATAAAATCTAAAATTATTTAGGTGATGTGAAATGCTGAAATGAACTAATGAGTGCACATAGTAGAACACTTAGATAAGGACGAAATATTTACCCTATTCCCGCCCCGTAATACTTGTAACTGCTGAATGCAAAAAAAAGTATCAGCAAAATTTATTTACTAATTTGATACGTCTGAAACCTTAATAATAAAAATATAAAAAAACTTACATTAGCCATATATTCGGAAAGTAAATCTTGAAGCGCTTGACGAACAGCATTGCATTCTGCCACTATTCTTTCTCTTCTTTCATCTCTTGTACAGCTCGAATCTGCCATTAATGCAGCTCCACTAATAATGCTCTCCAAACGTTCCTCCAAAGATGGACGAGTGTGCATTTCATTGTAGGCAAGAGGCTCCATTTGCATGTGATCCTGTAAAACAATTGCATAAGATTTAAATTAATTATAATAAAAAAAGTAACTTACGTCAAAATCATCAAGAGCAGCTGCCAATTCTCCTGGTCCATCATATGGATTCTGAGAAGGTTGTGGAGTTCGTCCCTGAGCAACATCACTAATGGTGTTCACAGCTTCGCAAACTTGTTTAAGAATATAATCCCTATTTGCTTTAGCAGCTGCCAACTCTGGATGACGAACGTAAACTTTTGAAGCTGTTAATAACATAGTGGAATGTTTCTTCAGTACCGCCCTTGCAGCAGCCAAATCATCTCTGAGTTGAGGATCTTTCAGTTCTTGCTGACGTTTAGCAGCCTGATTCATAAGCTCGTTTGCATTCTGACCAAACGCCTTAATATTATCTAATAATTCTCCTTGGCTTGAAGCATTTCGTAGCTTCTTTAAATCATCTTCTACTACACGTAAGGATTTCAACAGAAGGTGAACATCAACCATGTCAGCCAAAATAAGTAAACGAGTCACAGCAGATAAAAGATTTCTCGCTGCTCTTACCATGTTACCTCGCTTTAAAGACGAACAAGGATCTTCAGAAAATTCTCGTGCGGCAATACTCATAGCATTACCTGATAACAAAATAGAGTTAGATAAAATAAAACGCAAATAGATTTAATCTTTACCTGTTTTTCTGACCTCATCTACGGCTGCTAACATTTCCTGAGTAATATCAGGATTTTCATAAGCAATTTGTTCACCCTTTGCTATAAAATTTTCGGTAGCTTTCTCCACCGTACTAACGAGGGCATTGGCACGCTTTGACTTACCCTTTTTCTTTTTACTAGGTCCTTTGGTATTAACAAGAGTAGTTACTTGAAGCACAAGAGGTTCTAGTGTTTTTTCAACGGACATTGTCCGAATTTCTAAATTTTTAGGATCCCATTTTAAACCAAAATGGTCCGTCATTTTGTAAGAATATCTAGTCAACACTTCACAATTTACAAAGCACTACAACTATTTATCGAAATCAGTTCAATCGTGCGATAAAGTCATCGAATAAGCTAAAAATTTATCATAAATTACTAAACGGTGATTCATAACAAATAACCTAACCACTCCCACGATAATGGATGACACACGCAAGACGCAAGCATCTTATCACATTCGCATTTGATCCAAAAGTACCTACTTCTGCCGATTTAGGTCAAATAAAATTATTATTGATTTGTCAATTCTCAAAGTAGTCATTTAATTTTTTCCAAATTTACATTATTGGAAAGTTCGTTGATTTCAAAAATGAAATAGTGAAAACACAAATTTAGAACGATACCCACCACGGTAAATATTTTAATCACAATCGTCTTCAAATTATGCAAGTAACGAAATTAACCTAACTTTTTTTGTTATTATAGACTTTCTGGACAGATTATGCTTAATTTGTATCTGTATTATAAAAATAATGAATTATTCGCGAAGTACTTCACCTTTACCGTTACCGGCAAACCATCAAAGGGACTGCATGTCTGCAGCCACAAAGCGGTGGAAATATTTACGTCGAATGTTTAAATTTGACCAAATGGATTTTGAGTTTGCGTTCTGGCAAATGTTGTATTTATTTATAGCACCACAAAAAGTTTACAGAAATTTTCGTTATCGTAAACGTAGGTATTAATAATATGCCTTTTCTTAGTTTATTAGCAAATTATCGTTTTAGAAAGTAAAGCTCAATTTGCTAGAGATGATCCTGCCTTCTTGGTTCTCTTTGCTACTTGGTTATGCAGTAAGTGAGATCTTTATAGTATTATAGTGCAATTTATCGTACCAACTTGTTTTAATTTTAGTTACGTCAATTGGATTTGCTCTAGCATTACGTTTATCATTCATGGAATTTATATATTTTTTATTATATGTAATTTTTGTTGACTGCATTGGCAGTGGACTTCTGATTGCCACATTGTTTTGGTAAGATTTAAAAAACTTGAAAAAGGTATTTTTAAATTGGAAGGTATTCTTTTTTTGTAGGTATATATTAAACAAATACTTCCGACTGAATGATAATCAGGATATCGAATGGGGTTTTGCGTTTGATGTTCACTTAAATGCCTTCTTTCCCCCATTAACCATACTACACTTTTGTCAACTCTTTTTCTATAATGGTAAGTTTGAGGAATTTTTGAATGCAATCTGTTGATAATTTTTATTTAAGGACTCTTTAGTCACGAGTGGTCAATCTCGCGTTACATAGGCAATACCTTCTGGTTAATTGCTGTGAGTTACTACATCTATATTACATTTCTTGGATATAGGTCGCTCAATATTTTGAAGCGAACGCATTTATTGTTGATACCGTTGCCTATAATTTTTTTGTGTTATATTATTAGTATTTCTGCAGGATTCAACATTACATACTTTCTTATGAAGTTTTATAAAGAACGAGTGGTGTAAACTTTTGTACTGTTAATTAATAGAATTTCGTTGTTTGTAATAAAGTTAATATTTATGTATTTGCTTCCATTATTTTTGTTTTAAGATTAAGATAAGAAAATTTTAAGGTTTGATCAAAATTTTCATATTCAATCCCTATTTACTTACTATATAAAGAATTATGTTTTGAATTTAAACTGAAAAGCACCTTCTCATACATTGTATCATCCTATTGCAATTTTCTACTTTATAGATTAAAATGACTGTTTCAAATGCTGTTGAGTAGCGGCGAGGGTGGGAATATTTCGAACTAATTAGATATTTAAAATTCAATTACCCGCAACAAATCTACGGTTTTACTAGCTAATAATTCGTTCTAAGGTAGCAATTATATTTATTTAACGTAGGTTGAAAATTTCTAAAAAATACAACAAATATATTATTATAAACACAAATTGATACTTACAATTCTGCCTCTGCCAACTTGCACTTTTTATATTTCTTGATTTTTTTCATTTTGGCCGCGCATACTACTTATATAGGTATTTAGTAGTACACACACACAAGAGCGCTACAACCCAGGGTGGGTTTTGGCTAACCACTTCAATATGAAGGGTTTTCAAGGCAGATTACCTTGGTGGGTTGCCATTGCCCGCCGAAGGAGGACGGCTAGAATAAAGTTCTTACTTCACTCGGGCTCGAACCATGGTTCTCTGCTTAGCACTCGACGTACTTAAGCATCAGACCGTAACCGTCCTCGTAACGTATTTAGTAGTATTTATTTTAAATTGGTAGAGGCAGTATTGTAAGTACAGGGAGGTATCTAGGTTACATTTCGGATACAGGGGGTTACTTTTGGTGAGCTGGGTCACGTTGTGATGCTACTTCTGCAACAATGACTGTCAGCTATAAATTCTTGGCAACATCATAGTTATGCTTTCATTACACACAAAGGAACTTCTAGTGTAACCTGAAATCTACACTACAGTATAAATAATTTATACTATTTATTATTAAACGAAGGTAATGAAATTTGCAAAATAAAAGTTTTATAAATATTGCTGTTAAAGCGATTTTTCTGTGACAAAAAGTCTTCGTACTTTCCATTAGTGAGATAGTATATTAATAATTTCTGGAGACACTGTATAGATACTTTAGCATAGATTAAGACTGAAATGATCAAATAGACTCAAAACTTTGTGTATTATATGAAGATGCAATACAAATATAGTGGATTATATCTTTAGAATAGTAAGTTTTTAGAAAATAATCCAATCACAGATAAACTAAATTTAACTCGAAAGCCAATGAGCAAGCACTTAGATATTTTTAATGCTGACTATTACCCCTTAAGTGTTAAAAATTATTTTTAGAAGTACCTTGTAAGAGATGTACATTGATCGTAAAGATGCACATTATAGTGCATAGTAAATCTTGTATTTAAATCCCTACCGCAGACAACACAAACCTATCTTCTGGAAGTCACAAGATAATCCGGTATCCAGAGGATATCTATGTTAGACTGGTAAATACAGTAGGATAACTAGTGGACGTCCAGGTGTCACAAACCAGATAATTATTAATTATGCAAATTTTGTGTGGGAAGGCTCACCGTTAAAAAAAATCATGAAAATAAAAATTAAATTTTAATCAATTAACAGCGGCATTCAAAAATTAGCTTCACAATTAAAATTAATTCTTCCGTTTTGGCCTACATTTATTACCATTACCATGACCCTCCATAAAAACTGAATTACCATGTCCACCAATTCCAACGCGACATCGGTCAGCTATGGCCTCTCTTGTCAAAAGCAAAGGTTGTGGTCGACTTGGTACCCTTCTTGGAACTTCTTCAATTGTTGTACATACAATAGCCTCGGGAGTTCCGATGCTATTCCGCAATGAAGCAGTATCAGAAGAGGAACCATCAAAGGGATAATTGATTTTAGTGAAATCCGATTTATAAGTCAGTTCGTCAGTATCGCTACTACTTTGCCTTAAACACCTTTAACAAACAGGAATAAGTTGTTAACACTATTTATCTAATTAATTTACCCACCGATACATTCTTATTTTTAGTTTTTAGAAGTGGACACTACACATATTATGAAGAGCACAACAAAATACAAGAAAAAGCGGTTAACACAGTTTAAAAAGGTTGTGGCGTGTGAACATTTGGGTGCAACTTGGGTAATGTTCACAGTTTACCAAATTTTTATTTTAAGAACTTGTTTACTAAATATTTATTATTTAAAACTTGAAAAGTAAATAAAATATTATAGTTTGAATTAATCTAGTTTAGAAAAAATTATTTATTCAAAACATTATATTTATTGCCTTACGTGACAACAACGCATTATAAGCTTTTGATCGCGCTACATTGCAATTGGTCTTCTATGATCCCATTTCGTTCATTCTGTCAACTATTTTGTGAACCTGACTGCCTGTGTTGTCAACATACATATGGCGGCTTAGTGATAATGATTATTAGATTAGATCAAAGATTATTATTAATTTTTTAATAATTCATCGATAACGTTTACAGCCAAAATTACAAATATGTCGAATTTTGACGAAAATCCTTTTGGAGAACCCACCATTGATAATCCCTTCGCGGTAAGTTGATCTTTGTTAACAATTCGAATTCATTAATTTTTACTGCGATGCGTATTCTAATTGTGTTAACTTTTAGGATCCAGCCGTTCAACAAGTAACAAAAAGTGCAAACGCTCAGATTAATGTCGACGATTATAATCCTTTCAGTAACCAACCACCAAATCAAAGACCGGTGAGTAAAAACCATTTTCAAATTTATCGTAGTCTTATTTTAATGATTCTAGCAAACGACATACAATCAAGATAGCAATCAACCAGCCATAATGCAACCGACTCTAGATTCTCCACCAGTTTATTCTCGAAGTGGACAACAGACACAACCCCCACAAGCCAAACCAGTTCTTAACACAGCAGAGTTACAAGTAAGAATAACAGCAATCGCAATAGGTCTGTTCGTTTGGTTGCACTAACTTAAACCGAGCACGTTAGTGCAAATAAAAGCGTTCGTTGATTGATTCTTTGCTTGCTCGGTTCAAGTTAGTGCAAGCAAACAAACAGCTCTAAAATCACTCTCTAATTGTTGCTTTTTAGCGAAGACAAGAAGAACTGGAACGTAAAGAAGAAGAACTGGCTAGAAGAGAAGAGGAAATGCGCCAAAGCACATATAATGTTCGTCGAAACAATTGGCCACCTTTACCTGATCAATGTTGTTTTCAACCTTGCTTCTACCAAGATATACAAGTTGACATTCCGTTGGAGTTCCAAAAAATTGTTCGTCATTTATATTACTTATGGATATGTAAGTTTGATTTTCAATGTTTTTATTATTGTTAAGTTAAATTTTATTTACAGTTCATTCCATAATAATGCTACTAAACGTTTTTGGAGGCTTACTCATAATGGATTTCAGCATAATCGGTCTAGGTATTTTGTATACCATATTGTGCACACCATTCTCTTACTTGTGCTGGTTTCGTCCTGCTTATAAAGCATTCCGTTCAGATTCATCATTCAATTTTATGGTGTTTTTCTTCATATTCTTCTTTCAGTTTATCGTCACGGTTCTACAAGCCATTGGTATTCCTAGCGTTGGTACCATGTAAGTGTAAGATTTTGTTTTTTTTTTACTTAATATAATTTTGTGTATTTCTTTCAGAGGAATTATAACTGCATTAGCCAAATTCAAAAGTAGTACTTCTGCTGGAAGTGTTGTGATCGCTATCATCGAGTTACTTATTGCTCTTGGCTTTTGCTGTGCTGCTGCTGCAGATTTGTTTCTGATTTCAAAGGTAAAAAATGTTATTAACTAAAAGATAGTTCAATTTAGGGAGTTTAAATTCTTAGAATAAATATGCAGTAATCTTTATCACTTCTAGACAGGAAGGATATAATTTTTGTCTCATAATTTACATTGTTGGTTCATGAACCATTTTTAACCAACTTAGTTATCATTTAATTTTTATTTGGACTTCTGAGTTTCTGGATTACACAAATCAGTATTGTTAAAGAATTTTTTATCTCAAATACTTCAGTTTGAACATTTTTTATCAAACATGATTATAAATATCTGACCACAATTTTTATGACTCATATTTGAATACATTCTTATTCAAATTTTTAATTCGCGATTGTATACAATTTATCAAATTGTTTACAAAATTATTTAAATTTTTGCAAACTTTAGTTCCAAAATTGTGTTTTTTTAACAATTTAAATTAAAATATTTAAGTCGAGTTGTAAATGTTATCCACGCCTGAGTAAATACTAGATGTCATTCATTGACATCTAATATTCAGTTTCTTGTTACGGTGTTTTACGTTTATCTTAATACTTGCTAGATCTGGTAGTATTATGAAACTTAAAACAAGAGGAATAGACATGTCCAGACCTAATTTTTTAATTTATTGCAATAAGCTATGTAAACAAATTTGGGATATCACTTAGTATTATCAAGTTATGGAATTATTGATATATATACATATATATTATTGGTATTATCAAGTTATTGATTGTGTGCAAAATAAGTGTCAAATTTTATACTTTTATTCTACTGCTCATTTAAACATTTCTTGATATTCATCATTCAATTCAAATTTGGGATATATCTTATGTTACGAAGTTATGCGCTATTATACTGTGTTTACATTGTTTATTTGAACTGACTAGGTCAGTTAGATTACAGTCTACGTTTAGCCGATCAACTTGATCATCTGAAATAAATAATGTAAACCCAACTTTTATTAATTATTCTATCCCTGGTCGCATCGAATAATGGTTAGATTATTTATTTATTTATGGATATATACCAGTTTACATAAATAGTATTACATTATTATTATTAAGGTATTAAGTAACAGAACTTGGTGGTGTAAGTTAACCACCAAGCATAATATTGATATTCCACATTATGCTTCGCTTGAATTCACGCAATGACGGATGGAACAAATCAAACTCCTCGACTTTCTGTAGTCTGTTAACAAGACAGATCATTCGTGCAATGGGGGCTATTAAGGCCATAATTAGTCCTATACCAACACGAAACAAAGAGATTCTTATGTCTAGTGTCATGCAGGGAAACAAATGGTTGGAAACTATTTGTCAAGCGTGGGCAGGCAAATCCACCGTTGACCAGGCGATAGGTAAACATAGGTCAGCAACCAAGCGTCTGTATTCCAACGACTTTGTGTTGCAGGCAGTTAAACAGTTGGAACTAGAGAAATTATCTGCTGTATAACCAAGTTTAAAATTGAGATACTTGAGAAATTTCCGCTCCACTGATTCCAATCTTCCAATAGAAGTATGATAAAAAGGAGACCATACACACTCCAATTGCGATTTCACGAGAGAGAAGTAGAGAATTTTGACTGTATTAGCTGAAAAGTATTTACTTTGTCTGCGAATGAACCCAAGAGTGCGAAGTGCCTTGCCACATATTTTAGCAATGTGGCTGTTGTAAGTTAAGCCGGTGTCTAAGCAAACACCTAAGTCATCAATCTCCGAGACATGATTAAGAATCTCACCATTAATAGAGTAATGAAAGGCATTGAAACTATGCTAGGAATACGATATCACTGAGCACTTTTTAAAATTGAAGTTCAGGTTGTTGTTCTGACACCACAGATTAAGATTATCAAGATCCATTTGCAATAAAAAACAATCATGATTTGATTTAATTGCTTTGTAAATCTTAAGGTCATCGGCAAACAATAGATAATTGCAGTACTTAATGAACTGGCCAATGTCATTAATGAACAACAAAAACAGTATCGGACCATAGTGAGAACCCTGTGGAACACCAGACAACACTGAAATATCAATCGAGAAAAAACCATTTATGCGCACTTTCTGTTTGCGGTTCCTTAGATAGTTACCAAGCCATTGGATTATCATTGGTCCAAATCCTAAAGAGGTAATTTTAGAAAGAAGAGAAGAGTGTGATACACGATCAAACGCCTTGGAAAAATCGGTGTATACAGCATCCACGTGCATGTGATCTTTGAATGACTCTACAATATCGGTAACAAAAGACAGCAAGTTCGTAGTAGTCAAACGACCAGGAAAGAAACCATGTTGGTTAGCCACTATATAATTCTTGCTAGCATCCATCAGTTGAACTGAAACCAAACTATCCAGTATCTTGGGTATCACTAGACAAAGATAATTCAAACAACTTGAAAATTGGAACTGACAACGAATATTGACACCTTTTCAACCAAGTTAAAATTGTCAGGCAATTTTGCAATGGGCTCAAAAACCTCTTCCAGTGTGATTTCAAATGATTTACAGTTAATAACATCGCTCGAAACATACCTGGAATTGGTGGCATCATCACTTGAGTGAGTACACATTAGAAAATTCCTTAGCAAATAAATCGACGCATTCTTGACCAGAGGAACAAGCTTCATCACCAAGAAACATGGAAGCTGGATATCCATTGACCTTTTTGCAGTCATCAATATACCATACCGCCAGAATGTTCGAGGATTAGCAGTGATTTCTTCTTTGATGCTGTCGATGTAACTACGATGAAGCATTAGGTTGAGTTTCTTTACACGATCACGAAATTATTTTAACTTCGTAACTTACAATAATAAAAACAAACTATAATCATTCAATTAAATAGTTATAATCTGAATAATTTTTTTAATCCAACTTATAAAATTTGAAACCCAGTCTTTCGAAATGTAAACAACACGAACTTTTTTTAATTGTCTATTCAAGGAGTAGGTCCAATCTTTACCTACATATATGCTATTAAATTAAAACGGATTTTGAACTTGTGATTCAATAAAACTATTAGAAATTTGATTTCATTCTTAACTGATTGTAACTTAATTCATTTAATTTTTAGATTCATCGTATGTACCGCAGTACTGGAGCTAGCTTTGCAAAAGCTCAAGCAGAATTTACGACTGAATTTCTCAAGAATCAACATGTTCGTGGTGCAGCTTCCAATGTAGCTGCTGCTGCAGTGCAATCGCAATTTAATTCAAATACTACTAACAACAGATACTAAAAGAATAGTTTATTTCCTCTCTCCATATTGATGGTGGAATTTCTGTTTTGATTAATACGTTGTGTATTCTATTTTGTTTACGTTTTGTTTTGTCAAAAGTTATCTCACTTAGTTTAGTTTTCACTAAACAGTGAATGGATTATTTATACTTGTTTGTACTTTTCATATGATTTGCTTAATAGAGACTGTTGGTAAATTACAGTTACTTGTTTGTATCTTAATGTATTTTATTAGTTTCTAGAAATATTAGAAAGAAACCGAAGATATCATTTTAATTACTATTACCAAGAATTGCCTTTTAAAATTTAAAAATGCATCAAAAAATTTTTTTTTTTTCAATCTCTTGACTTGTAATTTTATTTAAACAAAAAGGCTTACATAAGTTGTACGATAATTTTCAACTAAACCGCTTCTCTTTAACATTAATACAGCAAAATAACCTGGTACTTAATGGTTATAATTAACAAAACTCATAACTTGAAGTTAAACTTGTAAAAATGTCTGTGTTACTTTTATTTAAGATGAGATTATGTACCTCTTAACCTTGGGTATCAAATCACTATTTATGTACGTTTGACCAATGGTTACTCCAAGTAGTTGACACTTGGTCTAGTTTAATTAAATTTCTAATCACCATTGTTTTGTATATTTCACGTTAATTGGTATAAATATAATTATTATTATTCAAAGTTGAATTTATTTGCTTTCAGATGTATAAACTAGCTAGCAAAAATATTATATCGGCTAATTTTGGCTTCTTTTGTGATCGATCAACTACGACAAATCTTTTGTCCTTTGTTACTGAAATTGTTGACTCATTTCATAGTGACAGGTATGTCAAGGTGTACACTAACTTTTTCAAAATCTTTGATTGTGTATCACATGCTGCTCTATTGTCTAAAATCAAGGCACTGGGTTTTGGACCAAATGCTGTTAAATGGTTGAAAACCTATCTATCTGGTAGAAAACAAAAAGTAGAATTAAAAACTTACACCCGTATTCATAAAAATTTTAGAAAGTTAAAATAGCTTTAAAATACAGGCGTCATAAAACACCAATCACAAATGTTCATTTGTCTACAACATTGTAAGGTTTTCATTGGTTGTTTAACTTTAATGAGCGTTTTAGTTAAAATAGGTTTAAAACACTTTTTAAGTATTTTTATGAATACAGGGGTTAAATTCTGTAAAGACGGTCTTATCTGGCAGATCCCCATAAATCTCACTGCGATCCTATACTGTTTCTATTATTCAGTAATGGATGTGGGTTTGTTCTCGAGGTTTTCCTTGTTTCTCGACTCAGGTCTAACTTTCAAAAATCATGTCGAGTATATAAGTAAGACTGCTCTTTGCATTATCAGCTTTATCCGTCGTCAAAGTAGCTACTTTACCTATTTATTTTACATGGTCAAGAAGTTTTATTTCTCACTATTTAGGCCAAAATTGGAATACATGTCGTGTGTATGGTCACCATATCAAGTCACATACATCAGCAGACTTGAATCGGTGGAAAGAAAATTTTTCAGGTACTACTATTTTAAACTGGGAAACGCACTTGATGGCTTCTCCTATGATTATTGTCTTAGCTTTTGCAATACTAAATATATAATACAGAAGACTGGTAGCAGACCATAGAACTATATGGGGCACCCTTAAACCCTGTAGATCCTAATCCTTGTTAAGTTAAAAATAAGCATAGATCTAGAGGTCCATGCGAATGCATTGTATATATCAGGGCTACTATAGTTGGATTTTTTTAAGAATAATATAAAAATTTATACTAAACCGATGACCGTAAAACATTAACCAACGAAATTGGTTTGAAATTAGATATAAAACTGCCTAATTCTAAACCAATTTCATTGGTTAATTATTTCGATGTCGTCGATTTAGTATAAATTTTTATATTATTCTTAAAAAAATACATTAAAATATTTTTGTTCTATTAATCATTATTTCTAGCTAGGTTACGGTATGGATTTTGATTACCATTGATTGGATTGGGAGTACCAAACCCTCAAAAAATGTTTGCAAATAAGTCCACGAGAGTCAAAGCTCAAATATTTATAATAATTTTCTTAGATTCAACTTTGAGATACTACATAATGCTCTATTTCAGTAACAAGTCAAAATTCAAAGTTCAATTAGCAAAAATTTTATATATTCAAACACCAAGAACAAAGTAACATTTATACATTTCAATACAAAAAGTTGCAAGTTTAATTTAATTATTACTTCAAGAAAAGATTAAGTTCTATTGTTTTCATCAAACATTCAGATACTCAACATCTTTTTGATTGAAATCTAAATGCACTTAATACAAATACATTCTTTATAACTTCAAGTTAGAACGAAAAATTACAATATCATATAAAAAATATTTTTTAAATACGAGCCCTGCAGTACTTTTTTGTGCCAAAATTTATTTCAATTTTACTTCCGGTTCCAAGGTTAAAGTTTCAGTCTTTAAATTTGATTAAGTAAATAAAAAGTTACAAACAGATTGAATGGAAAATTATCTAAAACCGGAATGTGTATTGCAATCTCCATGAAATGAAGTATTTACAGTAAAATCAAATACATTTCAGTATTCGAATAGCAATTGTATTCTACAAACTAAAACAACCCAAGTAAGCACGAGGTACAAAAACTTATGTAACTAATATACTTGTCATTTGTGACTCCCAAGCAAAATATTAAATATTTTGTTTTCAATTCCCCATTTCTCAGTCTTTAAATTCTAAATATAATGAAAAAAACTTGAACATATGTATAACAAAAATAAATCTTGACGGAAATTAAATTTTTACAAAATGTAAGGCAAAATAGCCTTACGCTGTCTTGGGTAGTTGGAGAATTCTTTCTTATAATTCTTGTGTTTTCCTAAAGCCCAAAGAGTCATTTGATACATTCCAGCAGCAGTGAAGATCAAAGCTTAAAAAAAAATGGTTAAAATAATTCAGATTGACAAAAAAGTATTTTTACCAGGTAGGCAGCAAGTCATGATACTGAAACCCAACCAGGCTCCATATTCGTAAGTGTAATTTGGGCATGAAACATAGTTAAAGAGCATCGTCAATGGGTTATTATTAGGGACTGGAATTTTACGAACTTTGGTACCAGGTGGACGTAAATCACGTAATAACAAATGAATACTCAAGTTGCCTAATTCAGATATCTAAAAAATAAAAGTTCAAGTTTATATTATCTATAAAATAAAAATTACTTACAGCAAAAAGTCCCAATCCAAAGACCACTTGAAGAAAGTGTGGAGCTGTATAATAAGGGTGGTTAACATGGTAAGCAACATAAGCAGCAAATCCCCAATAGTATCCACAGTTTCTAAATAAATTAGCAAATGGCATAGTTGAATGCGAGAATCGATGAACAAAAACGGTCTCGAGAAGACGTTTTGCATAATGCAAGGACCAACAAGCAGCTGCAATACTAGAAAATTTTATGTTACTACTTTAAATCAACACAAAATTCTAACTTACTGAGGTACTGTAGATTTCATTTCATCGCGATTGTAGAAGTAAAACAGAAGGTAAACCACTAATGGCCCCAAATATTCGCTTAAAAAGACAAAGCGCCATGAAATTTGTGGACCTAAATCTTTAACATAAACCTTGGTTCCTAAAGTAGAAACCAATGTTTCTTCCTTTAAATCCTTTCCTTTAAGTTCGGGTCGAAGTGACTGACGAGTCACGGTTAAAGTCCTATTCAATTTTGAGATCTCGGCTTTGACGTCCTTAACGGTTGCAGTAGGTGGAAGAGTAACAATCCCCAGGGATTTACTTTTCATAGTAAAACATTCAATCTAGATCACAAAAATTTGCTTTATAATAATTAACGACTTTTTTTTAAAACTTACATTAACCATGACTAAGCTTTTTTCGTGTTTTACTTGCGAGCGAAACAAAATGACTGAGTTATAGTGTTACGAAACAAATAACTGATTTCAAAATTATCAACTCAAAGGTCGAAATTATTGAATTTTAATTAGTTACGGCCTTAAATTAATAATGATATTTTTATTAGCAATTGTTTTAAAGCTGCGGACTACTGCGATTGGCGAATGTCAATTTCTTACGTTGCTTAATTGTTATCATAAGCGTACTACTTGAAGGTTACTGGTGATTTTAATTAAATATAATAAATTAATTTATTTTTATGATAGTACATTCAGGGTCTATTGCAGTTGTAGAATGCAATTTACTTTTGTGTAAAAATTATAAATTTATAAATAAATTAATGTATATTTTAATATTAACATTACTATGCATACTACACATCGTTCTGAGCAGTTACCAAAATTTTTCAAAAAAAAAAATCAGCTGTCTCTTCGGTTACGCCTCTGAAAATTTCGTGCAACGTCAAACTTAACTTAACCTAACAAATTCTTATAACTCAACAGCTGTTTAAATCGGTTCTGTGTTTCAAGTTTGGTGATAAAAATGGCACAAAATGAAGCAAAAAGTGCAAACGCTTACGAACCGACGTTTGCCATGTCTGATGAAGTTAAAGATAGCAATCCCTACAGGTATTAAATTGTTATTGTTAAACTTTTTTTCATAACATTAATTTTTAGTCGATTAATGGCTTTAAAACGAATGGGAATTGTAAAAAATTATGAAGATATTCGTAAGTTCACTGTGCTGATAGTAGGAATTGGGGGTGTTGGAAGTGTAACCGCTGAAATGCTGACCAGATGTGGCATCGGACGTTTGATTTTGATTGATTATGATAAGGTTGAATTGGCTAATATGAATAGATTATTTTTTCAACCTTCACAAGCTGGTTTAAGTAAAGTTGAAGCTGCAGCTGAAACTTTACGGAATATTAATCCAGATGTTAGTATTAGTACTCATAATTATAATATCACAACGGTTGAAAATTTTGATAAATTCTTAGACACTATTAGGTAGGTTTGAGTTGTTTCGAAATACCTTACTTGATTCATCTAATTTTAGGAGTGGAAGTTTAGTGAATGGCCAAGTTGACTTAGTGCTGAGTTGTGTTGATAACTTTGAAGCTCGGTATTCCATCAATGCTGCTTGTAATGAATTAAATCAGACTTGGTTTGAATCCGGAGTGTCAGAAAACGCAGTATCTGGTCACATTCAATTTATGATTCCAGGAGAGACTGCTTGTTTTGCTGTAATAATATAATTTCTTTTTTGATATCATATGAATTAACACTTTTGTTTTAGTGTGCACCGCCGTTGATAGTAGCAGAAAATATTGATGAAAAAACTTTGAAAAGAGATGGAGTTTGCGCTGCTAGTCTTCCTACAACTATGGGAGTGATTGCGGGATTGTTGGTGCAAAATGTTTTGAAATGTTTACTGAAATTTGGAAATGTTTCACAATACTTGGGGTACAGTGCTCTCGATGACTTTTTTCCTAAAATGCAGTTGAAACCTAATCCACAATGTGAAGATAGATATTGTGTTGTGCGACAAGTGGAAGCTAGTAAAAAAATTAAACCTCAAATTCAAGAAGTAAATGTTGAAGATGACACACCATTGCACGAAACTAATGATTATGGCATAGAATTAATCGATGAAAGTGTTCCTATTAAAGAAGCTCAATCACATTTAGCAGCTGGACTATCTCTTGCATATGCGGCACCAGAAGTTGATAACTCTAGTGAAGCCACTTTTAGCTGTGATGGTGAATCTCTCGAAGAATTAATGAGTAAAATGAAAAATATTTAGACAAAAATTATTCCATGATCATTTTTGTTAAGGTGCCACTATTCCATTTGAGAAAATGTTTCATTGTTAATATACTGGAAGAAACATTTTCACTGTAAGTTTTTCAAGTTCCAGTTTTCTGAATTACGTTTTTTCTAAAAGACTGTTTCTTCAAAATCGCAATTAAAACTTATTGAAAAATATATTTCACAAATCAGCTTGAAGAACGTTTCCACATTTACTCAAATGGAATAGTAACACCTGAATCAGATGCAAGTATTACTCAGTGAGAATTTTTACTTATAAACTGGATGATATAGACTCAAATTGAAAAATTTTTGTATTTAAAAGTTGAAACAGTTTTTGTTCTCAAAAATTTATAATAAATTAAAAACCCGAATGTAGATCACTGAAGGATCCCATAAGTCGAGTTATTAAAAAGTCAGTTGATGAATGATTTTCGTTGCATCATTAAAATATTTTTACTTAATTTTAAAGCAGCAGTATAACACCAAGATTATATGGACAAATTAGGTAGTATAACTGGACTGCAGTTTAAATCATGGTTATATTGGATACATAATTAATTTGTGACTATGGGGAAGCCAACAGGAAACTAACTCATTAATTATATTTCTTATACCAAATTATTAATATTATTAGCTCTTGAAATAAATATTTATAACATTAAAAATCGTAGGAGCTATAAGAAATCAAATTTATTTCTTATACCCGATTTCTTCAGCTTGAGATATCTCTTGAATAACGAATCCGCCTGACAAATTAATCAAGTGATCAATCAGACAACCGCAATTCAAAATAACAAATCGAAAATTTGATTAATTTGTCGGATGGATTTGATATCCGATAGATATCTCAAGGTGAAGAAATTGGGCATTAGAATAGGTAAATTATCTTGTTGCTTTTTATTTTAAAATAGATAAAAATGTAATATATAAATTATGTACTTTTTTATTGATATTATAAACAAATTAAGATAAAAATACTCGACTTACCAGTTTCTTCAATTGTGAGCTAGACTCGGTTCTCTTATATAGTGCAATTTGGGTCAAAATTACTTCAGTTTATGGCACTAAAATTATAAATGATGAAATGAACTGCTTTAAATTTTTATAATATATAGGGTAAACTGATATTTAAATTTTAATAATTTAAATGTACCGGGTTGCTAAAGTTTTTAAAATTTACACTGCAAATAAATTAAATTTTATTTTACATTTTGATTTTTACTTTATTGTTATTGTGTTTTATGAAAAACCAGAAAGTCCACCAAGTCCTGTAAATACAAGGCACCGAGTTGGAAATCCGAAGACTAATATTATTCCTTGTTTTGCCAAGTTGCACCTTGCATAAGTGACCTTTAACGTCAAGTTTGAAGGCAACATAATACACAAACCTGAGGTTCATGAGTAGTCCAGAAACTTAATTCATGGAGGCAAAAATCAGTTGTGAAACTCTCAAGAAAGCCTGGCACCTGTGGTTACTTGAACACTTTAAGGTGATCTCGAGGGGATTGTTAACAGGTTAACACATACCTACCTCAGCGCTAAGGTTTGAAATGACTAAATGTTAGAGAAAGAGAAGAATAATGTAATCGACAGAATGTAGGGATCATGTAATAATGCATTTAAATTATTGTTTATATAATTAAACAATATATTCTTTGAATTAAAACCAATACAGAAAGAGTACCAATAAAGTACTTTACTAAATTAAAAGAGTATACAATAATACCTCGACTTATGCTACCCCATCTAAAAACGCAATTTTTAAATCTTCTCGTTGATTCGTCTTCTGTGTGAGCGCCAACGCAACTCTCCATTTGTCTTCACACTAGCGTTCAGCCTACAAAATGTAACAATTTTTTATATTCTGTCATTGATAGCTTCACTATACTATGTCATCCAAACGAAGTAGAACTGATTCTTTTACCTCAAATTGGAAATGTAAACTTAACATTATCAACGTGTGACTTCAATGCAAAAATAAATATTTGTGAATTGCATTGCATTTATATGCAAAATTGTACCCCGATTTACATGAATTCGACTTACACAGTCCCATCTATCTATACTTTTCTATAGATGTCAAATTAAATATTAACGACGAAAGTTAGATTTTACAGCCCGATTTCATTATATGCAGTTTCATTATCGGAAATTGGGAAAATAGTTTTGCTTCACATATTTGTTGTGAAACAATTTAATAATTTCTAAAAATTATAACGTCAACCTTGAATTGTTTGCATTTTGACTAAATATCACTTACTTAGGTAGTCTTTAAAATCAATTGGAAATTTTTTAATGTCACAATGGGACAATTTTTGTGACCTCACTTATTATGCATTGCAATCAAGACTCGGTAGGTTTATAAATTATTATTACATTAATAATGTTCATGTAAGATATGGAAACGGTTTCATTTAATTGGTTTCAAATAAATTCCATATTTATACTCGGTAAGGTTGCATTCCAATTAAATTCCCTTGTTACTGTAAATAACACCTGGTTTTTCCCACTAAAGAATCGATTAAGTAAAAATTTCAATGAATAGCTGCAAAAAAAGAATCCTCGACACAGATTAGTGTGAGGTTCAACACTTTCCTCTACATACTTTGTTTTCTTTTCAAGGCTATTGTTAAAAGTTTTCGAAGGTAAAATATTGAAAATAATTGTAACTTGCTAGTTATGTTAAAAATCTGAAAGAACCAGGATGTCTTTGAATTGAGTCTTTAACTAGAAAACTGGTGGAGTAGGTAATTCTCCTTAAGGTTGGCTTAACTGGAGTCACTGTAATTCAAAGAAACCTAGATACAAAAAGACATCCTAAGCTGTAGATATTTGTACTTCATAACTTTGTTTGACTGCAGTAAACTAAAACACTGCAAAATGTACATCAACTTTTTAAAGAAAAAACTTAGCTTTACTTTCTTATAAAAAAAAACAACAAATAAATTACCAGTTAATTTTAATTATCAAAATAAACTTATTCTCGTTATACAATGGCCAAGCTAGTATTGAAGTTTAACATGCGATTTAAAGTCACACTTACACCATTGTCAAATTCTGGATATCGTAAGTACACCAGCTAACAAACTTGAGTTTTCAATACTTGTTTTAGCAAGATAACATTATCCAGTAGCTACCCACTTTGATTTTCTTCCTTGAAGCCTAATCTTCTACACAGCCTGTTAATAATAGGTATATTTACATATTGTATGAACACACAAAGCTTTACAGTTCCATGGAAACTATAAAAAACCTATGAAATAAATTAAGACTCTTTTAAAAAAATGTTGATGAGTCTGAATAGCAGCGATACATTGAAGGTCATGTTTTTACTATATTAAAAGATAAAAAATTACTACTTCCTAAATTCTTCTTGCATCGTGGAAAGTTTACAGGGCAGAACTCATACCGACGATAAGAAATTAAAAAGAAATTCTTATCATCGATATGAACTCGACTCTATTAAACAATAAGATTTTTATATTCAGGTGCCCAAAGTGCATTCCATGGCCAATTTAGGTCGATTTGTTTTCATCGAATAACAAACCTATCATTGGCGATGTAATCACTTGGGATATAATCTGTAATTTAAGTACTTAAAAAGAAAGTTTGATAATTTCGAGATTTCCCCAGTATGAAAAAGAACCATGCAATATCAAAATAAAATAACTTGACAATGGGCAACAATCAAAAAATCACATAAATACATAAAAAAAAATAAACTGGAACGACTTATGAAATAAATTAATACTTTTTCAAAAGTTGTCTGAGGTCCGATTTAAAAATAATTATTACATAAATTTTAAAAACTTTTTTTGATCCGACGAATAAAACTGCGTTTCTAATTTAAACCTTTTATTTCAATTGAAATTAATTATCAATATATTTAAATTAAAATTCACATTTACTAATTTTCTATTAAAAAATTAAGGCAGGGTATTAAAAAAATAGATCGTTTTATCTATTCGAAAGAAATATCACAGTAAATATGAGTAAAACAACTAATTTAGTTAATCCAAATTATGATGAACTGCTTTTCTAGATATATTAAAAATTATGGAACAACAAAGGCAAACTTTCTTTTTTTGTCTCTATTTTTGTACTTAAATCTTCAAGTTTCTGTTTTATTATGCTAATTGTGATTGATTTCAACTATTGGAAAAGTAACTTAAATAAAAATTCTTAAAATATGAATCGAAATTCAATCTACTACAAAATTAATAAAAAAACGTGCAATTGGTCAAGATTCGAGTGCAAGTGGTAAAAAATTAAATTTAAATTTGAACAACTTTGTAATTTTGTGTTAGTAAAAATTAACATTAAGTTACAATAAATAATTTTTCTAATCCTCTCTATTAAGTCGTATTTTGAGAGCTGCACCGTATAAAATAAAGAGAGCTAAACGAAGTACCAAATTAAAAATTTAATAAGGTATAAAAATATTCTTCACGTTTATTCGAGACAAACGGACATGGAACCAAATCACATACGTACTAAATTTAGTGTTTTATCAAGAAGCACGTATTTACAAATTGCCTGCATGAGAATACTTTACTTTTGACAAGCAGGTAAAATTTTTGAAAAACAATTTTTACCTGCTATTAACGGAGGAACTAAATATCGACAAGTTTTGCAACTGGCACAGCGGTTGAATTAGTGGCAAGTTCATTAAAAATAGTTTCAGATGTTTTAGTTATTGTGACAGTTGATTCACACACAGTTCTACCTTCCAAATGGCTTTGAAACGTGGATACTTTAGCAGACACCCTCTTATAATTCGAAGTACTCTCGCTACTTTTACAGTGATTCCGTAAATAATCCAAAACAGGATCCTTTCCAGTTCGTAAACTAATTTTAGTTTTAAGAATTATAAATTGAGATCGCCAATGCTCATAAGAAGCAACTTTTAAAGTGGAAACCCACTTATTAACGTCATCCTGACATCGGCATGAAAAAATATGTTTTCGTTCTGAGTCACGATATTTATCAGCAACTTTAAAAGTAATAGAAAACGCGAATGGTATTCCTTTGTGCGGTCTCTCGTACGCAATTTGAGCATTTTCTAAAACTAAAATTCCCAACGGTTCTGGCTCGTTAACCCGATAATAAAAAAGTAAGTTTGATACCAATTTAAATATTCTTTCTTTGAAGGATGGTTGTTGATACCAGTCAGACCAGTCGTTTTCTTGGGGTTTCATGTGGTGTAAAATACCTTCCAAGTCCACGCGGCCCTCGGCGAGTTTCACCAACTCCCTATCGTTAACTCGCATCTGAAAAATACGTTTTAGTTTTATACAACCGTGGTTATACAAAATGCATCCGCCTTACAATTAATTAATTGTCACTACAATGTTACTCACACCTAACATTTCTAAGAAAAATTTGATAAAAATGCTATGTGGCCATAAAAATTCATGACAATTGACATACACACGACACCGTTAACGTACGTTACGTACACTTCCTCCTCATTCCAAAGATCTAACACGAAAGAAATATTAGGCTGGATTTATTATAGTTGCCATTGGCCGACCAGTTTAAAATAATCCTACGCGCATGACACTACGCAGTGTAAGAATGTAGATTTGGCAGAAAGACTACGTTGATAAAATAAGCGACGATATTATTAAATTTACAGTGGCGTGATGAATTATCAGTTGCATACACTACCGCCACCTCTTGTCGATTTGTTTACCCGCAAGTTATTCGTAAATATAACCTAGAAATTCTAGGTAATTTTTGTAAATATTCAATTCCAATGGGTAAGTTCTCACTTTTTCGTTTTTATGTTATTTAATTAGTTTTTTTAGATTCTAAAAGTGAATCAGATTCACAATCCACTCCGCCAAAAAAATTTAAAAAGTTGAAGAAGAGTCCAAAAATTTCGTTTGATGATGATTGTGGGGGTGAATTGGTGATAGCAGAAGAAATTGTTACTACAACAACTTCTAAAGCGAAGTCATCTTCAAGAACGTCTACTTCTAATAATGCAAATAAGAAAAGAAAGAAACGCGACAGTGCGACCTCGAGTGACGAAGAGAGATGGTTAACAGCTATTGAATCTGGTAAATTAGAAGATGTAGACGATGAATTAAAGAAAATTAAGCCTAAAGATCCGGCACTTATGACTGCTAGACAGCGAGCTATGTATGATAGAAATGGAGAAGGTGCAGCGGGAACTTCACAACCAGCTTTGATGTCATTACCTACTGGATATAAGGTACCTAAATTAAATGTTACTAGGAAACAAATTTTCTCACCCAAATATATTCGGACACATTTATTGGTACATTATCAAGATGACAGCGACAGACCGAGAGGATGGAATTTTGTCTAACATAAAAATAATATATAATTATTTATAATATTGATGTACAATTTTTAAGTGTTTTTATATTTACAATATTTATTAGTTATGTTTTTCAAATTTTTAAATTCTGACTTCGTTGAATGTGATCAAGTTTGTAACCTGCATTCTAGAACCGTCATGTATTGTTTTATGTCAGACAAAATTCCATCCTGTTGGTCTGTCGTCTTGATAATGGATTAATAAAAGTGTCCGAAACGTCGGCAAATTGAGATATTAACTGTTACGTTTAAAATTACTTGTGTTATTTTTAGGAAAAGGTAATGACAGCAGAAGCTATACAAAAGGCAGCGCTTAAATCGCAAAAACGAAAACAGCTTGCTGATGAAAAACGTGAAAAGGATAAGAAGAAAACAATGGATAGGTTATTGAAAAAGCAGGAATCAAAAATAAATAAAAACGCCAAACCTAAGCCAAATAGATCCTTATTGCCTTGCATAATATATCAGCAAAATATCAACAAAACCACATTGACATTTCCAGAAAACTTTGATTTTCCATTAAAACCACAGAAAATTAGCAACTTTCCTATTAAAAGATACTGCAACATGGGATGTGGAAATTTAAAAAAATATTCGTGTTCTCAAACGGGGGCTGCTTTATGTAGTTTAAATTGTTATAAACGAAATATCGCAAGAACAATCTTATAGATTATTTAAAAATCTACGATGAGTTTTAGGTATAATTTAAATAAGATACTAAAATATGAATTATTAATAATAATCAAGTTAATTTACTTTCACATAGTTAATTTCTTAAAAAATTAAGTTAATTTGTGCTTGTCATTAATTCCATATATAATGGAATATGGAGGTCAGGGTTCCCGCTTGTCTGAAAAAATGTGGACCAAGGAAAATATTTTGAAACTGAAAAACAGAATAAAGTTATTTGCATAATTCATATTTTAAAGTATTTAAAAAAGTGATGTGTAAATATTTAATGAGTAAAATAAAACGGTTAAAAACTGTTTTTTAAGCTTAATTATTACAGTGAACTATTAGGTCTGTTCGTTTGCTTGCACTAACTTGAACCGAGCAAGTTAGTGCAAATAAAGGCTTTTGTTGATTGGTTCTTTGCTTCCTCGGTACAAGTTAGTGCAAGCAAACAAACAAACCTATTATTTTAATCTGTATGTTCCTAAAATTGCAGTTTTATATTTCCACTAGTAGACATGGCAAATTTGAAGGAAATCTAGGAGATTTTAGGAAATTCTAGAAGAAATGTAGAAAATCTTAAGAATTTAGGAATGATAAGCACTTTTTTCTGCTTTGTCAATTCTTTCGGAAGGAAAACTTAAGGCAATCCTGAAGGAAATTTTCAAAAATCGTTTATAACAATTTGTTTTCAGTAATTGAAATAATTATTTATTTTTCGCATTGCACCTCCAAAAGTACGGCACTGCCTTTCAGTGAACTCAAAAACTGAACGTTATCGGCAGAGAAGATTCAAAAGTTTTTTGTAGTAAAAATTACGACAGGAAGTTGATTTTCAAGAAACTTATTATGAACGCCAATGGATTGTGAGGTTATGTTTAAAAACTGGTATAAATAAATTTTCCAATCTCCTGTAATTTAAAAAAGCACGAATTTAGGTTGAAATTTCAAAAAAATCAAGTTAAAAAGTAGCGTAGTACGTCATCGACACAATTTAATTCTTTTTCGATCGTTCACAGACACCACAAGTTTATTTGTGAGTAAACATTTCATTTAAATCACCTTAGGTTATCTCAATGTTTATATTATTTTTAAATAATTTGATAAAGTGATTTATAAAAAGAGTAGTTTTGAATAGCAACAGTTAAATTTTTTATTATAGAATGTTGGAAATAAAATTTTCGTTATGTACGTTTATGCTAATTTTTATTTATGTTATGATGGTTGATTCGATTATTAGAAATAGAAACGATGCTAAGTACGATCCTAGAACTAGTGGTGATTTAGCTTTATGGATCGATGAAAAACAAGTTAAAATGTTTAGCGGTAAACTGAACATTAATTTTTTTTTATTTATATCTAACAAAGATTTTGTTAAACAGGTATGTCTATGGAAATTTATGCAATTGTAAATGGTACTGTCTTGCCTTACATATTGGATCCTAATTTTGAAAAATATTTACCTTTGATTCCCGCTGAAGTGGGATATGTTAATTTTACGTGGAAAGCTGGAATGAAGAAGAAGTATTACTATCATTTTGATCGATTGCAGTCATTTGATGAGAGCATTTTAGAACCTCCAGTTTTATCCATAAAAATAAAAGGCCGAGTTCCAAAGCGTCCTAAAGAATTCAGTATATTTTTGCCATGTTTAGGAAACAGCTCAGGAATTGCAACATTTGGTATCGGCTTATTAATTGAAACACGAAAGGGTAAACCTTTATCTGGGACGCCTTTAAGACTTAAATTGAGAAAGGAATGTTCTCAAAGAAGTAAGTTGTTACATTTTAAGTTGAAAGTTTGTACATTTAAAAATATATTTTAGATCCTGATCCTGAATGTGATAAAAAATGCGCTAATAACGGTTGGTGTAATCACGAACGAATTTGTCAGTGTCCAGAAGGTTATATGGGTCCTTACTGTCGCACCGCTTTGTGCTATCCACAATGCATGAATGGTGGTAATTGCACATCGCCTGGTATGTGCAGTTGTCCTGAAGGTTTTCAAGGACGATATTGTGAAGGTGGAATATGTGATGAAAAATGTTTAAATGGTGGAAAATGCGTTCAAAAAGATACATGTGAATGTTCGAAAGGATATTATGGACTTCACTGCGAATATTGTTAGTTTAATTTTAATACTGGGTTAATTTTTTTGCTTTATAACAATTTTTTGGTAGCTAAATGTATTATTCCTTGTTTAAATGGTGGAAAATGTAAAGGAGTAAACAAATGTAGGTGTCCGAATGGTTTCAGAGGAGATCATTGTGAGATTGGTCGAGCAAAACCTCATAGAAGTACTTGCAAGGTTGCTTGTAAGCATGGGACTTGTATTGATAATGTATGCGTTTGCGAACCTGGCTGGTATGGTCGATTATGCCATCATAGTAAGTTAATCTTTTTAACAATTATTCCAGAGCAATTTTTAATTTTTTTTTAATATTTCTAGTGCAAATGTAAGGAACATGCAGTACACTCTAAAAACGATTAAGTCTGTGAAAATAATTTTGAAATTAAGTGGTGATAAAATTCTCTTTATTACATCAGTTTAACTGTGTTGTAATTGAATCTTATATTTGATACTCTATAAATTTTTAAATGTGATAAGTATTTTAAACTGTAGATACTTTATTTTAAATATATTGACAATGTTTGTACTTTGCATAGTTTTGTATACGAGACAATGTGTGGTCATCGTAGCCTCCAGCTAAGCTACTTAGTAAGCCTCAACTAAACTTCAAGCTAACTAAGATTCAAACTAAGCTTTATGGTAGACCTCAAGCTATTTTAATTAAGAAGATCAGTTTATCTTTTGTTTTGCATGTTTCAAATTTAAGAACTATTCCAGTATAGTTTTTAAACTATAGAAATAGTTCTGAAATTTGAAACATGCAGACGGGTGGACATGTATTTCTGTTTTTTATACTATTGGTGTATTGTGTTTATTGTTATAGTATGAAAAACATAAGTACGTCATAATTACCATAGATTATTATTTTCTTTTTGTGGTTAATATTCGTATTCTTCTTATATACTAAAATTATATTACCAACTTACAAAATAATTATTGGATAATCCGATATCTTAATGTTAGGCTTTATTTCGAATTTTTCTGTATCTACCTTATATTCTAATCTATATTTTTCAAGTTTAACCAGGAAGATAGCAGTATAGAAACGAGTTCCACCTTGTTTTATAGTATAATCATGAAGTAAAGGAGATTAACCTCTTATATAATTGCATTTCTCTTCGAGCTCATTCAATTCCTATTCTAAATGCGCGAATTTCAAATTTAATTTCAATTAAGGACAACATTTTGGATTTAAAACAATAAAATTATTAGATATGAGTACATAAGACGCAAGATATAGTCGGGCCATTCCATATCAAATGGTCCAATCTGGTCGCTGAACTATTTAAAAAAATATGGTTTTTGTGTGGAAGCTATCTAATAGCTTACCTATTCCCTAATAACCTATTTATTGGGAAATAAGTGAAAAAATACAAACTTTTTTGCCACAAACTTTGTGGCAATATTTTCCGATGTCAAGTTCAAAAATGTTGTTTTTAACGTTAATAACAAAATTCAAAATACCACCGCACATGCATGCAAACTTAATCGAGAGAAAAATCAACTTGACAAACCGAAAAAAAACAACTGCATCATTTTTTAAATTACCAGATGGTGGTCATTGTTACATTCGATCAAGACGATCGTAGAACAACACACTGTGCTTGTTCTTTTATCAAATAACAATTAAATGGGAAAATACATTGCTAATCTATCAATACCACCCGAGTTAGATATCTTAAGGGAGGTTGCAACTGTTCCGAAGCCATTAAAAGATATCTCTAACAATTTAACTGGAGAAAATATACCTTAATATCACCAATAACTCAAAGATTATCTAATTTTGAAACCCCAAATCCGATCCTAAGGAACATTAAATTTTCAAGGTTCCGAAAATATTAAAACAATAATGACCTTATCATTGGCAAACGATAGTAAAAAAATTCTGGAAAAAATAACATTTCAAGAATTTTTCACTTAGTTCTTCAGAAATATTTCAAGTCGAACTACTGAAATAGTGCTGCATTTAGAAAAGAAAAGCTAAGCGAAAGAGTAGATGAAGAATTGGCGAGGTATTTAGCTTTACCAGAACTCAATTTTGAAGAAAATCCCCTTGAGTGGTGGAGGTCTTATTTGAGAACATTTCCTGCACTGTCAGTTTGGCAAATAAATATTTATGCATTCAAGGAACAAGTAGTGTAGCTTCAGAAGAAGTTTTTAGCCATGGAGGTCAAATTGTTACAGAAGAAATTCGCTAACATTCTAAACAATTAATTTTATTATCTATGAATTCCAGTTACGTTCCAAAACTTTCTAGTTTCAAAATTTTTTATACCTTAAAGTTTCATAATAACAATTATTATTTAAATTAAATTTTAATAATAAATAAGTTTTTTAATTTCTGCATCAAATTATAATATTTTGTGGGTTAATTCGTTTATAGGTAGACCATTTAGGGTTCATAATGGATTATGAGTCTATAAACGATTAAGGATTATGAGTTCATATAATCGATTATGAAATTTAACAATTAAAATTCAATTTAAGATCTGAAGATAATTTATTAAGAACTAATAATAAATTACTATATTAGTTAATAAAATATGAAAACACAAACAACAGACAACCTGTAAAACATGCATAGCTGTTACAATAGCAGAATGCACGTCTACAGAGTAAATTTAAACTTTTAAAGAAAACTATACATTTGCTGGATTAAGAACAATTACTATAGTAGAACCAATAATCATCGGCAAATATTTTAATTGCAGGTATCTTTAGTAATATATAAATAATAAAATATGACAACACAAACAGCAGACAACCTGTAAAACATGCATAGCTGTTACAATAGCAGAATTTACGTCTACAGAGTATATTTAAACTTTTAAAGAAAACTATACATTTGCTGGATTAAGAACAATTACTATAGTAGAACCAATAATCATCGGCAAATATTTTAATTGCAGGTATCTTTAGTAATATATAAATAATAAAATATGAAAACACAAACAGCAGACAACCTGTAAAACATGCATAGCTGTTACAATAGCAGAATGCAGGTCTCCAGGGTAAATTTAAACTTTAAAAAAACTATACATTATTGCTGGGTTAAGAACAATTACCGGAGTAGAACCAATAATATCGGCAAATTTTTAAATTGCAGCCTTTTTTTGGCAATATAATTTGGTTCACTGACCTTTAAAGCACTGAGGCAGTCCAAGACATTTTAACACATTTAAGAATCAAATCTTCTGTTTTCAAATTTATAATGGTACACTCGATACCGAGTGAATTGTTAAAAAAACCATTAATTACTTAAAGATATAAAAAACGAACTCCCAATTCGAAGGATTATTGCATGCTTTTAAATACGGCTTCATCTTGAATTTATTATATAATTATATTATGTTCATCACAGAATACAACTGTAAAGTAAATAGATTAAAGAAATAAAAGGATAAAAATGCAAGTGTTACCGTTCACTTACCGGGCTTAACATGTTCTGCTGGCGTCTGTTGTTTATTCGGTGGATGTAAAACGATATTCTGGAGTATAACGACATTTGGTGATTTAGGAAAAGTGGGCTCACTTTTATCCAACAACTCTTTGAAAATAACTTCTCCTGGAAGACAAGTATCACCAATCTTTAAATGAATTTCCTTCTCTGCTGAATAATTTTTATTAAATGTTTCATTTGGGGATTTCAACATGTGTTGATCGTTTGAACTGGTTACTATTTTATTGCCACTTGTTTTTGCAATTATATCGGAAATTCTTTTGTTACGTAGTGGTGATGTACAGTCAGTTTGGTTTAAGCTTTGTTTTTCTGTAGGATTAGTGACGAACAAAGATTTTCTGGTTGTATTGCTTGATCTACTTTGGGATCTGCGAGAATTGTTGAAATTGGATCCTACCAAAGTTTAGTATTTTAAAATTTAATATTTAAAAATGAAAAATTCAAAGAAATAATAGTTGCCCATATTCGACGGACCCATGTTTTTTTTAAAAAAATCAAAGAAAAAAATAAAAATTTGGCGGTTGGCAATCTTAATCATTTAATTTGTTCCAAGTAGATTTGTTTACATCAATTTTTGAATATGATATCTCTCAAATGGCCGCCTCTGGCGTTGATGGCGTATTGTGCCCTTTTTGCAGCATTTTCAATCGTTTTCGCCAACATTTCGGCCGGAATAGCGGCTATTTCTTCACGAATGTTGTCCTTGAGCTCTTCTACGGTCCTTGGCTTGTTAACGTAAACCTTTGACTTCAAATATCCCCACAAGAAGAAGTCAGGCGGCGTCAAATCGGGCGAACGCGGTTATATATTATACATATATTATATAAATACAATTGACTTGTTTTGTTGAATGTAAATTTCAACTATTTCAGAGCGCTCGCGTGGCGTGTATTGTTCCATGGTAAAAATCTGCTTGGACTGACGCTTCAAACGCGGTATGTCATTAAGCGATCTCACATCTCTGTCAAAAGTTATGGCGTTGCCAAATGGGTCCGTCGAATATGGGCAACCCTGTACAAAGTTACCATTTGCTGATGAAGGAATTTGATTTGTAGATGTGTATAATTGGAGAGAGACTATTTTGCTGTGGGTTGATGATAAAAAAGTTGTTTGTCTGCATGAGTGTTGATAAAGAAAGAGCAGTTAGTCCTGCAAACTTTTTTTCAAATTTTTAAAATAAAATTTTAAAAAATATATAGTTCGAAAAGTAAAAATAATGTGAAAATAAGTTTCAAACCTATGCAATAAAAAGAACGAAAAAGACTAAATATGCACAACAAAAATAAGAAAATGATAAATTCGTATTAAGAATTTCAAATTAAAATTCACATTTAGAGAATCTATCAAAAAATTCCTGCTTACCTTTTTTAGATGGAGTAACTTGATTTGCAGGTGTTTTTAATTCAGAATCCGTTCTTTTATGTGTTGTATAAAACAACTTAACTTCGTCTGGATAAAATCTAGAAATGGCTTCGATGTTTGTGGATGTCCTACTTCTACATCTGTTTGAATTGATTTTAGTTGTAGCTGTTTGCTTAACTTTAGTAACTAAAAGTTTGTAATTAATTTTTGAACAGATATGAAAAAATCAACTTACGTTTCTTTGAGTCACTTCTAAATATTGCTGCATTAATATATTTTAGAGGAACTTTTCTGACACGATTGTACCTGCTTGTAGCTAAAAAGAAGTTACCCATTAAACTGTTTCAAAGTTAAGGTTTACATTTTACTTACCAATATTTTTACCGACCTCACTACTCTTCGCGGCGGTCTTTATATCTTCACTTTCATCGGTGATACTGAATTCGTTTGAAGTACATTTATCAGTGTTGAAACTTGTATCGCCCAGTCTGTTATCACTATCGTAATCGTTTTTGGCTGTAAGCGAAGGGAACTCCTCTTGAAATAGCGTAGCAACTGTAAAAGTTCATCAAAATAAAAATTAATAAAAAATATTTAATTTAATTTATCCACCTTCATTTTTACTTTGATATACACAGTTTCTTCTTTTTAGCATTACACAGCATCTTTGATTAAGCTGTTTTAACATATTGCGGTGCATTATTTTTGCAAAATGTTCAATTGAAAGTAGAGCACTGTCACTTTCCAAATCTTTAGCTGGTCGACCATCCAACTTATTTTGTAAGTAGATAGAAACAGCAGTATTACTAAGCTCAGTTAGTGATTTATTCTGATCCATTATGCTTTTTCCATCTTCTATAATTTTTGATTTTTTGGTGCCCAGATTCGATGGTGCTTCAGTATCAAAAAACTTTCGTTTGCTTTTTTTTTCTGGTACGTCCAATCCTTTCGATAAAACAGGAAAGTTATTTTCCTTGCTTTTATTTGGATTTTTTGTTACAGCATTCGCTATAACAATACTTGTTATTTATTTATAAAAGAATTAAGGCCTGCCCTCTTACCTGTTGTTTTCATTATGGCTGGTTTTCTCTTTGTGGAGACATTACTTGATGAATTATTGCACAATATGCAACCTTTATTGGTATTCGATATCTCCATTTCTCTTTTAGCTTTTTTTATTTCCTGCATATCTGACAGTAACGAAATAAATGGTTTGTTGAACTTGAAACCGATTGAAGTTGAAATCAATAGGGCAGAATTTGTCTAGCTTCCTAAAACTACGAAAGTTGAAACTTCATTTTGGCGAGACAGATAGGTACGGTAATCGGTAAAATAGTCTACGGTAAATTGGTCTAGGTAACAAGGTCTAGATAAAATTTTACCCGTTTTTACCTGTAGACCTTTTTACCTAGACCAATTTACCGTAGACTATTTTACCTAAAATCGATAGGTATACGTACCCGTTTGTTGGTAGTTAAATTTCTTTTACTATGATCATCAGAATTATTGGAAGATTCTTCGGTGCTCAGTAGATAACTTTCGAAGTCGCTATAACTATCAAAATCTACGTTTAGACTCTGACAATTCTGAACTAAAACAAAAATGCAAATTTTAAAAATTTAATTTTCCCAACTTATTAGTTAAGTCGAATACAATAGAATTTACCTATTGCCCTTGACGGTCAAAATTATAGAACTTAATTTATATTATAATGAACAGACGCTTACCGAACGTAAAGTTTTAACGAACAACACACTTTTGAAATATAACAAAGCCGTTGAAGATGGCAAACTTAACCACACTTGTCATCATTTCAATGGTTGTCATGACCACCGTGTCACAGTAATGCAATTTTAGGCAGTGGTTATAGTTACGGCATTATTATTGCATGCATTAATTTATTGCTCATATAATTATAATTCATAATTAATTATATTTTATGGGCGCTCCAGACTCTCGCGAGAACAGCACGAGAACGCGAGAACATCACGAGAAACGAGAGTGTGGAGCCGATTCTCGTGTTTATTTTCAGGTACTCGCCTTGCAGGCCACTCCAGACTCTCGCGAGAATCTCGCGAGAACCTCGCGAAAACATCGCGAAAAAACGAGGACAATACGAGAAAAGAGAGAGTGGAGCTGATTCTCGTGTTCCTCATAAGTTCTCGCCTTGTTCTCCACTTGTTGTCGGTTTTTTGATGCGAGACAAAGAAGTCGAGATCGCGATAACACTCCCACACCTGCACATTCGCATTCTTCAGTAGCGCCTGACTCACCGATTAAATACCTGTCGATGAATTAAGAAAAAACAAAATTCCCTGATTGCAAATTATAGAGGTTATAAAAATAGAGTGAAAAAATCAGTGAATTTGGGAGAAGGTTCTTACGAGGTCTTATAAGTCCATTTGGTTTGCGCTATGGACTCCTTGCTTGGTGACAGTACAAAATATAAAAACATAATTAATAATAAAATAATGAAAACTTGAAGTTTGACGTATTTATGTCGATTTTATACCAAAAAAATTTTCTTTTTTTTAACATAATTTTGAAGATTTGTTGTTAAATAGATATTAAATTAAATTTAAACTCAATGACATCAGGCCCTACGAACATTCAAAATGCGATTTTGACAAATATTAATTGTCGAAATAAACAGTACTGTTTTACGTGTGATCGGGTGTTGGTACGTTTACATAATTCAAGCGCTGTGACGCTGTGACATTACTGACCTCGTTGGTCTTGTAGCGCAGGCAAACCAAAGAATATTAACTAACTTTAGTTAATATTCTTTGGTTCAAACTTCGCTGCGCTCACAATATCCGCGCGTGTATACAAACTAAAATACGCTTCAACAGTCGAAATAAAATGGCAATAATATTATCTTTCAAGAAGAACATTATCGGAATAATGAAGTAGAAATGATCACTGGCACGACAGTAAATACAACAGAAAATCCTGATAGGTGTAGCACAATTTTTGAGCAGGTACAAAAAAATATAGACTTTAATTCAAAAATCATACTTTTTGATGATACTAATCCATTAAAGGGGCCAAAAATTTCAAATTTAAACTTTTCGATATATCACAAAATTAAAGAACTGTTAATCGTTTAAGAAAAAATTATAGAAATTTATTTAAAAAATCTGCACTGTGGGAGCGTTCATAAACTACGTGGTTTGGTCAAGGGGGGGAGGGGTTAGGTAGAAAGCTACGCAGGGCTACGTGAGGGTACGGGGGGATTATAGTCAAGCTACGTAGTTTTCTTCATTTATTATGAAAGCAATTTTCAGAATATAAGCGACAACATAATATGGATATTTATTTCCGTATTTGGATTTTTTTAATTTATATTTTATATAGGTGCGCTATTTGTTTTAAAAACAAATATCGGTGTTATTCATTTTTTATACCAAATAATTTTTAAATAGTTTTGTTAAAAGAAAACATAACATGTCTTCTGGACTTTATAGGAAAAAAAACTACGTTCCATCTAGGGGGGGGGGGTTATCATGGTAAAAGCTACGTTAAGCTACATGATGGGAGGGAGGGGTTCTAAAGAGGTCAAAATCAAACTACGTGGTTTATGAACGCTCCCTATAGTACTGGGAACCTTGTGAGTGTAGATATTTTCCAATTTTCGATGTAACACGATCGAAAAT